>JAZGTH010000063.1:8212500-8946429 GCA_036877525.1 Chromobotia macracanthus
CTTTCCCCATCCCCCAAAGCTGTTTTAGCTGCAGACACGAGGAGCTTTTTGTGCCTCTTCCACTTCTTAAGTTAACAGCCTAGGTCAAAGGCCAGAGCAGGACAAATGTCCTAAAAGTGAGGATAGGAGGAAAGAGTAGAGGAGCAGAGAGGAGAAGGGGGGGGGGTAGAGGAGAAGAGGAGGAGTGGAGAGGACAGGACAGGAGAGGGAAAGGGGTTGTGCCTCTGGTCTTTTTGAGCCCCCACCCTACTCTGCTGGACATAAACAAATAAACATGCACTCACACCCACAGTGAGCAAGAGAAGAAAGAGAAAGACAGAGGGAGGGAGGAAGGGTGGGAGAGGGAAAAAGAGGGAGAGAGAGAGCAGGAGAGAACAGAGAGGCAGAGAAAAGCCAGCTGTTACCATTGCATCACAGTGTGAGGCAAATGAAAGCTCATTAAACTTCAAAGATCAAATGAAAGCTTGTAATGACAAGACTCCTTTGTAGAGGGATGCAATATGTCTCCTAAGAATGAAGATTTAGAAAGGAATCATACCTTAGACTTGGAAAAAAAAATATATAGAGAAGATCCAATTAGAAATTTCACATTTCCATCCAGTTGCTTTGGTGGAAAATGTCTACATTTTTAGCAACCATTCATTTTAGTGTACTAGCAGTATCATATCATTTTAAGTACATTTTAAGATAAATATTATCACCCCTTTAGATAAACACAAGAACAGCACAAGCGAATTTAGCTCAACAAAACAACCATTCTAGACTAAAACCTCTCAGTCTAGATCTGAGTGTATCACAAGGTTATCCATATATGGACTTAAACAGTTTAACAGGTTTTTTTGCATTTACATCGTCTATATGCATACAGAAAACACACACATAATAGAGCAATGGTATAATTTTCCCATAAACTACAACAGAAACTGGAAACAAAAACACCTCCACTGCCCCCTTGTGGTTTTATAAAACAAATCAGGAAAATACCAAACACCTCTTTGGAACAATGTTTGCATTTTTAAGTGTTTTAGAAAACAACACAACAGAGGTCTAAGGACAGATACTGTAGAGTGGTGGATCCTAGTACCACAGGCATCATAAATGTAATGATCCACTCTGTAGATGGACTTTACACCCCCAACAGAGACACGGTTCATTAGATTATTCAGGGAGTGGATCAGTCTATTGCCTGTGTAAGTAAATACTTTGCTATGCACAGACTCTGCGCTGTTCCACATACTGAACAGTTAATGGGCCACAGAGATTCTGATAATGACCCTCTCAGGCAACCTACAGCCTGCCACATAAACACTCTTCATGGGAATGCTTTGAGGCACAGAAACACACCAAATGTATTTCTTTGAAACACAGAGCTTGATGTGGGTGGGCTTCTAAAGCTGAGATCTGCTCCAGCAGGGATGGCGCATGTGTGTTAAAACTGTTTTAAAGGTTTGAGCTGGGAATCAAATGGGTGCAGAGATTAGCAGGCTGATTAGACCCTGTTTGCATTTACAGAGGCAGAACTGAGTGTGAACTACTGGTAAAGGAGTGTGTTAACTTAAACACCACCAATTTAACACCTTGTTTTTCACCACCATCTGGACTATTCACTATACATTGTATGTTATGTCATCTGAAATTGATGATTATAGAAGATTATAAGCAGTCGGAAACAGCGCTCTATTTCCTGCAGGATACTTTGGGGAAAAAAGTATTCTGGGAAAACAATGCCATTAAAGTTGGTAGAAATACCCCAAAATTACAAATTTCAGTGGTGTAATAAATGCCTCTCTCTTTTTTTGTAATTTGTCTGATGTATTTCTTAATAAACTAATCTAGGCCAAGTTGTACATATTATTGAACACAAGAAATTGATGCTGATTTATAAGGTAACAGCCTAATTACTAAGATTAAGACATATTGATAGTTAATTCACCTGCAACATTTTATTTAACAAGGATGACATAGTATACGTTTCAGGGTTAAAAAAAATTAAAAAATAAGCCCTTGTAAAGATAAAAATGCCCCTAAAACTTTAGAGGGCAAGTTCCCATTAATAGAATAGTTTTCTGAGTCTGATTGGCCTAAAGCTTGAATAATAGACTGCCTGCTGTCTACAGCAGTCAAAAAGTCTCAGTTTAAATTGGACCACAAATGTCAAGTTCTTACTCACTGAGACACATGAGTAACTGGAAGGAGTGACACATCTCTGTCTGCATCAGTCTCCATATCATCTGCTATGCTGCTGCTCCTTTGAAGAGGGGGTCGAGACTGCACCTCTAAAAACCCAGTGGACTTACTCACTAAGGACACACAAAAAACAAATTTTCAGTGCCCTGCATTTTACTTTGTTAATAGAGATATTCCTGTGGCATATCTGTGAAGACATCTCTGCATTCTTCCAAATACAAGCCTATAAGGTTCTGTTACCCACCTGAAGGTGGAGAGAACTGAAAAGAGGAGAGAGAGTTCCATGATTGCTCCCGCTCTGTGAGGAGAGAGACTGAGCTCAGTGCTGTCAAACTGCACGTTGCAAATGGACTCACGTGTATGCAATGATATTCCATTTTTAAGTAATTTTTTAAAAAATAAGTTAAGTAATTTTTAGACTGTTTAACATGTATGTTAAACATTAGGAAAATGGTCCAGTAATGGTATGGTCCATTGGTACAATACCAATTGTGATAAAACTAGAGTAAATCAAAAGAGACAAATATAGAAAAGGGCACACAGAACAGCAGTGCAGGCAAGACACAAACAGCAACAGACACTAACTGGAGCTCACCAAATCTTCTGAGTGTGTTTGCCCCTTCTGTGAGAACAGAGGTGAAATGAAGCATATCAGAGGAGAGATGCTATTCAAGGAACTTAGAGGAACTTTAAGAGCATGAAAGATGAAAGAGTACCACACGGCACTGACAGAACACATTAACATTTGGAAAAAAAAAATTCACATTGCAGACTATTGTTGGTACTACCTGACTGCTGAACACTGCTCACTGTATCTTGATTGGTTTCTCTCCCATCATCGAATGAATCATAGGTTATGGTGGGTATGCTGGGAGAAGCGGGCCCATTATCACTGTCATTACTCTTCATCCTCTTCTTCATCTTCATCTGTCCAATGTACACATAGTTGATGATTACACCAGCCAAATGTGGAGTTTTGGTAGAATTGCATGGTGACTTATTATTATCAGTTATTAAAGTGTTGTTTTTAGTTTTATTGCAATTTCATTAATATTTTGAATTAGCTTTCATTTTTATATTTAAGTTTTTATATTAATTTTAGCTAAAATGTTAGGTTTGTTGTTTTGTGCTTTTGTATTATTTATTTTTAATATCGCTATATAAGACAAACTCATTTGTATTTTAGTTTCCATTTCAGTTTGTTTTTTATTTATTTTTAGTGAATAATTTTAGTGCCTCAGCTTTTTTGGTTTACTGCCAGATCAAATTTTCGTTTAGGTTAAGTTTTTTAAATATTTACGCCTATATCTTATTTGATTTCCGTTTCAGTAACCTTTAATAACATTGGTTAACAGGTTAAACCTGACTTCTTTGACATTGCACTTTGTACTCTTTCAGTAAATAATGTAGTACATTTTTGTAAATGCTCCCTGGGATCATCTGTACAAGCATTCTTTATGGAGGTTGGTTGCTTACCTTTAATTTAGGGCTGGATACTGAGGTGCTGGATGTTGCATGTTTCCGCTTCAAAAATAGCTTGAAGGTGGCAGAATCATCATTCTCAAGAGCAAAGCACCTCCAGGATGCCTTAAGCAAAAAAACAGGGTGTCTCTGAAGGGTTTGATCATGAAACATCAGGGTATGTGACAAATAATAAGCACTACTAAAGGCAGGGTAGGCACTTTTGTTTCAAAAAACTTTTTGTTATGGTGGCTGAAAGTCTGTTTATCCTGATAGCAATTTCATAGGTATTGTGGTCTAAATGTATTTATATCAATATTTAATTACTATGGAAGGAGCAGGCCCATGTTTGTCCAATCATTGCATTTGGTCCAAATGTAGTGATAGGATGTCCTACTTGCCTGTCAAACGATGTATGCATTCATGTGTTGGAGGAGGCGTGGTAGGATCTTATGCTTTCACATTTATGCATTTAGCAGACACTTTTATCCAAAGTGACTTACAGTACATTCAAGTTATACATTTTGTCAGTACATGTGCTCCCTGGGAATCGAACCCACAACCTTTTGCGCTGTTAATGCAATGCTCTACCAACTGAGGTACAGGAACTAAGGAGCTTTCAAAGACAGCTTGCTATTGCTAGCCTCTGTGAAATTGCCTACCCTACCTTTAAATCTATAGGCAACATTAGGGCACACCTGTATCAAACATGCAGCTGCAGGGATTTGCCTGTTAAAGTGTTTTTGTCTCTGTTTCTGCTGTACCTTCAGAGCAAAACCAGAGCCCAGGATTCCCTGTGGGGAAATACTGTCATTATTGTTGCACTGTCACACTGTCAATGGCTTGCTGTGTGAAGAACAATTGTTGTGGCTATTAAACTACATCTCTGTAACTTACAGCAGGCAGGGCAAAAAACGAGATAGCGAAGACAGAGAAACATGATGCGATGGTCTTCCCTATCCAGGTTTGAGGTACCTTGTCTCCATAGCCAATAGTGGTTACTGTCACCTGAGCATATGTACAGAAAAGACAATGACATTCAACACCCATTACTCAGCAAAATCCAATTCATTGCTATATGCCTTCAATGGTATATTATATCAATATGTGTCATAGCTATTGTGTCAATGGAAGATATGGGTGGGTATCTACCTACCACACCCCACCACAGTGCATCAGCATAGCTGCTGAACTCTGTGATACCACTATCATCCACTGCATCCTTCTCTGCCAGATATACAAAATAGGATGAGAAGATGAGTCCCAGGAATCCAATATAGAGTGTGGTTATCAATTCCTAGAAAGAGGAAGCACTCATTAAAAACAGACTTTAGATTTTGATAAAGGTTCTTCAACGCTCTTACAAAAACACTTTCGGTGCTGTTCTTTGTAAATTTAAAAATTATTGATGTTTCATAATGATTAGATCATATCGGTTTCTGAGTTCTTTGAAACTAGTAGTACTTGTAGTACAGACATAAGTAGGTTCAATGGCATGACTGCAATATTAATTTTTAATCATATTAATTGATCCTCATCTCTAAGGGTTCTACATCACCCAGTGATCAATAATTGTCAGAAAAAACTGTTATACCACAATCTACTTGTTTTCTGCATCCTGCTGGATTATCTAAAGGAAGTAGAAGATATTTTAGCAGCACTTCCAAAATGGCTGTCTCTGTATCATAAAGCATATCTTTTGGATGAGAATGCTGATATAAAAATTAAAATTTTATAGGACGCTTATATTGTTTGCAAATAAATCTTTATTTAATCTTTATACATCAACTAATAATAAAGCGAAATAATAAATACAACTTCGCATACAATTTTGAGACATTGTAAACAGTTATTTTTAGTCTAATAAACATTCATTTAATCAGTCTACTACGTTTTAGCGAGTAACTCACCTGTATACAACCGCTGTACACCAGACTATAAAAAGCTTAAAGGGACATTTACGTACTTATTTACCTCGTGCATTTTGAAGCAAACTTTCGGCAGAGACCATTAGTGGGGCCTTAAACTGTTGTAATATTTTAAAATGTACTTTATTTAAAAGTTATACTGCGAAGATGCAACGTATTAACATTTATTTTTAAGTACAAAATATTTTTCAATCAAAGGATCCATATGCAGTCATATCCACTGACCCCAGAACTGCTCCTGTTTTTGAGGTAAATATGTCTATTATAATTGCATTGGATTGTATGGTGTAGTATGTCCACCACAATAAAAATGATCATTTACCTATCTATTATCTTTATTTAGAAATGAATCAAACAGTGAGGTATCATTTTAATACATATTTAAAGTGGGATGGGAACTGAATTGTACAGTATAGTCTTGTTTTATTTTCATTTTATATTCACTGGCTTTCATTATATTCACATTAAAAATTAAATTATTGTGATTGTTAAATATGGCAGGCTTTGCAGGGATACGATCCCTCACCTGTCTGTGTATAAAGACCACTGATCCCAGCAGTCTCCAAGTTCCTCCCTGTCGATCCACATGCAGCATTCGTAGGATTTGAAGGAAACGCACTCCTCTGTTAACAACATAATGTCATGACCTTAGTGCAAGAGGTTACAACAAAATGTTAATTAATCCTGTGCTGTAAGAGAAGAAGAGACGTCAATGACATGAATACACTTACCTTACAGCAGAGGTTGCAAACACCTGACCTTTAGAACCAAATGCCAATACAATAATGGAGGCCACCACTACAATCAGGTCTAGTGGACAACAAGAAGAAGCACATTTGAAAATATCATTACAAATAGCAATATTACAAAACAACACTGCTGCAAGAACACATAGGAGGAGAAAAATCACAGATTGGATCTCTTCATTATCTCAAATATTTCTCCTAGACAGCAATGAGATTAAATGGAGAGCAAATGGAAACTTTTGCTTAGGTCTCCTGTGTCTCAAATATTTCTCCTGAGAAAAAGACCCAGAAATCTCACAGATGTTACCATCAGAGTTTCAGAGGAGATCTCAACAATGTCACATAACTGAGCTCAGATTTGCCATGTCTGCAATCAAATGTTAATATTAATGTATATTGCAATATGAACTCAAACATTTCTCATCAATTTCTCACCCAAGTCTAGATGTTTTTATGTAAATGAAAACATAAAAACATCTACATTTAATTGTTGTCTCATTTGTTTTTATTTTTATTTCTCCTAAGCAATTTTAGGAGAAATATCTGAGACAAAGTAGATACCTAAATTAAACAAAACTCATGAATAAAACAATCTCCTGAGCTGTGTAAGAGTAACCTCTGAGAAATAAAGATTTCCACTGGAAATACATTAACTACACCAATAAAACACAGTAGGGAATATGGAAAATGAAATCACCCACTCACCAATAACAGATATGGGCTTTCGGGCAAAGCGGAGCCTTCCCAGAATTCCTACATATTTACTTCGACATCCTGCTGACCACAGACGCACAACGTACTCCACACCAAAGAACACTACCAGCACTAACTCCTGCAGAATGATAAAGAGGCTTAGACATGCTGCGTTTACACAAAAGACAATTTCATGCACTCATGACAATGAGAAATTATTGTGATATTGAGACATAATGTAAGCATCACTTGAACATATGGAAACAGTGCAAGTACAGGGAGCTAATAGATTCCTCACAATAAGATATAGCTGTGACTGAAACCATGTAAAATGCTGTGCTGGAAGTATAGAGAGGTAATTTATTTTAGTAGTGAGTTGTCTGCTTGGGAATGGGTTTAACAACATAGATTTATTATGTGGAAAATGTGAATGGTTTTCATTGAAGAGTTATTTAGCTGTCTAGAAATTCCTTCTGTGAAAGAAAATAGCCCTTTTCAAATATTTAAGGGGCAGAACAAAATTCTACTGTTTATTGTGCACCCATTGCAACTCAGTGCTGCAATCCGGTGACTGATATATATAATGACAACCTTTTCGACAAAGAATCCATTGAATTAATGTGATTTGCTGTTTGTGTGGGGCTGAAAATCATAGCTGAAAGTTTTATGCATCAGTCAAAATGCAGTTGGCTTCAAAAATAAATCATATACCTTATTCACAATGACATGAGTAACAATGAGTAACATTGGTATAAGTGGGATGCATTTAACAGATGCATATTAAGACTTCACAGCCATGACACAGGGTTATGTGAAAATACAAGATGCTTGGTTCATGGTCATGGCCAACAACAGCAGTTGCCCTTGTCTGTTTCTTTAAAAGGAGAAAACAAAAGAGGGCAGAGAGTATGCTGAGCGCAGGTCCTTTGAGAGCCGTAAGTAACCAGGCATGTATGAGTTATGAGACTGGCCGTGAAGTCCTCTGTCACATAAACAGTCTGGAGAGCTGGATCCAGGCTACGTCTCAGTCTGAGAAGGGGCTAAGAAGAAGCTTGGTCAGCTGCCTGGGGACAGCTCCTGGCACAGAGCCGATGAGTTAGCTTGTCTAAAGCTTCCTGGGTAATAAAATGAAATTACGGGCACAACCCTGGCCTGAGGGAACAGAAAGGGTGAACCAGGTGATGCAGGTAGACACATAGTGGCAGAAAAGTGACTTGAGGGACAGGCCTCTAGATACAAAGGAGGACACGCACACAGCTCTTACTAGACTCAAAGTAGGCCAATTCTCCATTTAAAACACAAAAGGGTGTACAATTTGACAAGCAATTGAATGTGCCTGCAACCATTGTCTACTACAATCCATCATTGGCATTAAGACAATAGAAACATTAAGGAAATATTCAACTGCTACTAGACAAAATGATCTGAGGTTGTGTCACAGTCTTTCTAACTCTTTAATTACATATCTGATTAGGCATACCCATTTTGTTCACTCCACGCTCCCAGTTCCTCTACTTGGTTTCTAATTAAATCTAGACTTGTGATCACACTGACCAGCTGTCATATGAAAGGTCTGGGTAGACGACCAGTGGGCGTCAGGGGCCAGGAGATCAGCTTTGGGAGGGCAAAAGAAACAAGACCCCAGATGCAAAGGCCTCTCTCAGTTACCATGGCAATCAGATATTCCATCCAAAACGCAGCTGGAATGCAGTCGCCGTGGTGAGCAGAGGATGGGTTCACTGTAGTAACAGCAAGAGCCAGCTGACCCTTGTCATCAATCTCATGAGATTACATGAAATATTAATAAAACGGATTTACCATGATTAGGCTCTGCGAATGGTTTCATTTGACCCACTAATGCTCTAGCCTATGCAAACACTTGAAGTGCAATACCAAAGAATATCTGGTAACATTAACTAACTCCTCACTCTTATAGAGTAAACCACAAAGCAAACATCTTTGGTGTGATGGTGTGAAGATTTATGGGGAATTTGTGAGGATTTGATAAGGTTTTACCCAGCTAACAATTTTAGGTTGTAAGCACAGTCCCCTAATATTTAGTAAGTAACAAAAATGTTCAAATGTAATTTTGAATGTTCTAGGAACATTCAAAATATCCAGTTGTTAAAATATGATACATAATATAAAGAAATTTCCACTAATGTTACTGCAAAAACATTTTCTGATAACAATGAGAGAACTTTTAGTGAACATTAGCCAGCGTTCTGAGAATGATTCCTGTTAGCCGGGTAATGAAAAGTTACACAAAAAAACATGAGGAAGATCCAGTCTTATCTGAATTTCTTGACAGGTCTTCACATGCACACAAAGGAAAGCCATTAGCTACTGTGATGGGGCAGGGCTGACTGACAGGATGTTATCTGTAAAAATGTGAGAGAGATTACGGTGATTTGTCCTAACACTTTGAGTAACCCCGGCATTAGAAATGAATATTTAAAAACTGCAGGGGTTAGGAAGTTCTTTCACCTCATAACAGTTAATATCCCTTCATGCAAATAACCACACCTCATTCCTAATTGCTGGTTTGTCAGGAGAGGAATGTTTTTGCAAAGTCAAAATTTGTTGGATGTTTAGTTTTCATTAGCTGCTTGAATCACAAAAAGCTAAAAAAAACCTTTCACCCAGGGTTAAAACATTACCACGAATTGCTAAAACATGGCAATAAATTGTACATTCATTCCGGTTTTAAATAGGAAACATTTCATCATTATTCAAGCTTTTGTCTTTTTACAGTTTTATTAGCCAGTCAGAGGGGGCCTTGGGTAACACAAAGCTCTTATTGACAAAGAGAGAGACATCTGTGTTCTGTCCAGTTAGGGGAGGGTCTTTCTGAAGATGATAATTGCTTGGAACAGAGTTAGCACCTTGTGGCATGACTACTGTCTTACTAACACCTAGAGACAGAGCTTGATGATGTGTTATCACACTTAACATATGGAGGAAGCTTGGTGACAGCTATGACGCTTCTTCACGGGGGAAGAAGGAAAGAATTGTGAGATCACAACCTGCTGGTGTGGAATTTCTCAGGGCATGTGATGTCAGCACAGTGTAACGTCCTGTGCGATTTATGCCACCTACCAATCCTCCGTAGGTAGGAGGATCCTCAGAAGCTGAACTCCAGAAGTGTGACACACACAATAGACTTTTTGCCCTGTAGAAAAGGGTCTGTTAATAAGTGTCAGTGGCATCTGTGTGGTGGTTAGTGGTGCTAATGTGCAGTAGCACTGCCAGTTCACAGTGACACAATGTCATGTTAGCATGGATTAACTCGGCCTATCAAGACTATCACTAGCTGACACATGAGAAAGAGTTAAACAATTGATAAGTTAATGATTAATCTGCACTTAGCCAGATCTGCCTGATAAGCTTTAGCTTCATTTACATATTCACTTACTCAAAGTGAAGCACTCAGAACAGGAGAATTTGGAAAACTAAACCCTGATATACTTCCTCTGCCTAAACTAAGCAGAATAAACATGTTAAAATGTTAAAAACATTTGTTGTAATTATGTAACGTTTTAAATGTTCCACTAACATTTTTGATTTATGATATGTTTAAAAACATTCTAACATCAAATAATTTTTCATCATGGCTTGGCAAGCAGTTTGACTGTCAAGAAAAGATGTAAAAAAAGTGGCCTGCCTGCTTTTGTTTGTCTGAACAGCTGTGAGACGCAATACCTCATTAAAATAGGGTGTGAACGGGGGTGGGGGGGTTACATTGTCATTGGATGTAAAGGAGGTCTTTCAGCCCCTAAAACATGGGTTCCACTTCCTGTAAGAATACCCTCCTGCCTTATGTGACTATATTAGTATTATATTAGTATCCACTCATGCTAGCTATAGAACAGTAGGCCTATTTGATTTTTGAAAACAGAGTTACTCATTCCACACAATAGACAACACCTGTTATGAACTTGGTTAATCCCAGAGTTGCTTTAGCTAGCCATGCCGGACAGCTAATCTCAAATGGCCTTTTCTAGTCCCAGAGTCTGTGGAATTAACTTGTGATGCAAGGCATTGCTTAATGAACACGGCGCATAGGTTTAATCCCATTAACTGGTGGTCTGGTTGACCTCTGACATGCGGTCACCACTTTATAATCTTTATCCCCTCCCTTTCCCCTTTTCCTGCCAGCCTTAGACAATTGATCCCCCTCCCTCCTGCCTCTGTTCCATGGTCTGCATAAGCGTAAGACATAATATTGCACAGAGAACAGCGACTAATCTTGACATATGGCCTTGAGGCTCTGGACCTTTTAAACACAGGCCAGCTATTGTCTTGTACGTGGTATTGATTATGTTCATATCTACCCCAGCCTCTTAAGAGAAAATGCTTCAGCAAGCACATTAATTACGAGGCAGGTTGTGATTTGAATATTGATCAAAACAGAGCTTCACATGCATTAACACAGCAGCCTCAGGCGATTGATTGTTTGCACAATAGCTACTAGGATCATTGAACAAAATAAACTGGAAGATTTAATATTATTTGCTGACAGTACTAGCTGTAGTTATAGACAACAAAACACCATTTTGGTGACTTTATATCAGTTACTATTCTAAGAAAGTTTATTTCAGAAATTACTAAATACTATCATTCTGTGTTTTTCAGGCCTGAAATCCATCATGGCAGCATGAAAAGTGGTGTACTGATGCCCTCTGCTGGACAGTGCAATTATTCTATTAACCTACTTCTATATGCAGAGGACAGACTGCACAATGATTTAATTGTACTCAACAATAATTAACAATATTTAACAAATGACACATTTAAAGACACTGAAACTCACCACCCAGAACAGTGTTTTATTAGCCAATGTTTGATACTCATCAATGGTTGACAGCACACTGAGGATCAGGCAGGACAGCACAATGAGAAACCTGCAGAGAGAAAATCATGTGCCATTTACACATTTACACAATGATGACTGTGGAGTGATGTTAAGATGAGTATTTCTTTAAAACAGATTCAGTGCAAACTTTTCCTACTTCATCTTTACTGGGGTAAAAATAAACAAACGTATTAAGTGATTGAGCAAATACATGACAAATCAGTGTTCAAAACATCTTCCTTACCATACTCTGATTCCCAGTGGTAAGTTTAAAAAAAATGGTTTATAATTTGAGCTGTCGGATACAATTTTCAAACAAATGTCAGTTTGGCTTTATTTAACTTATGTAATGAAAAGTATTTATATTATAATGTTTAAGTTTAAAAGTGTTTAAAAGTTTTATATTTTAAACTGAGATGGTGGTTGAGAGGCAAAATATACAGATAAATTTAGTTCGTTTTTATTTGACTTTCGTAATGAAGTATGTAAAGTTATCTGCAATTTTATGTTTCAAACAGAGATGGGTGATTGAAAGCGAAAGATACAGATACATTTAGTTTGGTTCAAAAAAATTTGAATGTGTCAGTATTTAACCCAAAAGCAAAGAGTAAAAAAAATGAAAACAGACTTTTATTTGTCAATTGTAAATAAAACAATATATGTTTATGGCAACAACATTTATAGTAAGGTACAATGTTTTTGTAACATAAGGTTAAGCGCATCACAACAAGGTCATCATTTGTATGCTCGGTATGGACCAACAAAGGCTTTATTGTAACTCCAAAGACAAAAGATAAAGTTGTGCTCTTTTGAAGAGATAAGAATGTTTGTTCACACGCAACTATGCTATTAATCTGACAGGGACAAACTCTACAAACCACATGAGTTCTCCTTCACTCGCTTGAAACCTCGATAATGACTTTCCAGAGGAAAAGCGAAAACAACCTTTTTGGCACACAAGATGAGAAAAACATTACAATTAAAAAAGAAATTAAAATAATTGTTTTTTATTTTAAATGTAATATTGTAAATCAGATACCGCATTTTAATTACATTTAAATTAGACTTATGTAATACACACAAGCAACACAACATCAAGTAAATTTTTTTAGACAATTAATCTGCAAATGCTGTCACTAGTCAGTGTGTTTTTATGGCCCTGATACTCTGCTCGTGCAATCGCTCTATCATCTCAATAATTCATTAGTCAGACTTTATTAGCAATAAAAATGAAACACCAAGAGGTATGAAACCCAGCTGCTGCCAACAAACAGAGCCCAGCTGTTGTCTGTCATCACAGATTCAGTGGGAGGGGCCAGAGTTGTAAACAAACATATAGACATAGCCTTGAGGTAAGATGGCTGGTTGGCAAATACAGTATCTATCTTAATGTGTAGTCAATACTGCTGATAGATCTTGTCCCGGCCATAAGCCGTCTGTGAGAGGAGGTACATGTCTATAAACATGCCAGAGGCTACTGCACAATCCAGCTACTCATCAACTCACCAATACTGGGGTTTAATGGCTACAATACTTGATCTGCTAATCCACAGTGGTTAGTCAGGAATACTAAACACAGCAAATGACTGTGTTGCTCGAAGCAATTAGAGGTAAAAACATCCCTGGCAATAAGAGGTATTTTGATGAGTAGAGTTAAACAGAATCGAATATGCATCACACAGTTAATAAATCATACTTGCAGAAACCATTGAAATTTACAGTACTTAACCCTAAGGTCTGTGTTTATGCTTATGTTATGTTTTATGCATTAGCCACTTGTGCATTCAATACATTTTAGCAACATATGTGCTCCCTGGGATTCAAATCCATGACCTTGGTAATGCTAGCCCAACACCTTCCTAGCTGAGCTACATGAACAATTACGCTAAGTCGCCTCCTAAAGTGCAAAAACTAAGCCATAATTAATTAGGGATTAAATCTACTCCCTATTTACTGTGGCTCTGGGTATTAAAACATGCAAATTCCACTTTTTTAAAACTGAGTTCTATTGTGTGTGACTAAATCGTCTGTTCTCTTCTTCTCCTCTATTGTTTTATCTTTGTTCTACATGTCTCTGCTTTCTTTGGACACCCTTGGCTCTTAGTACAGACCTTGCATAAGGGTGAAAGGCATTTCACACGACCTGGACAGATAACAGTGAAAATGTACTGACCACCATTTACTAGTTTTACCAACAGCACGTGCACATATACACAAATGGGGGTCACACTTTGACACTAAGTGTTTTTCGTTCCTCCACAGCTTCGCAGCCTTTGAAGCAGTGATAAGCATGTGCACATTCTTGGCTAACCTACCCTGCCTCCTACGCTCTCACTCAAGAGAGGAAGCACGCTTCTTTTTACAGGGAAGGCTCCTCAATTTCCTGCTGCAGTAGTGGCTGCCTAGTTATCAAGGAAGGTTCTCAGAACATTGTCTAACGTTCTCTCAAAGTTCTCTTATAAACAATTTATGCTGTAACATTATTAGACCTTTTTTAACATTATATATCATGTATCAAAAACAAACTGGTTTTTATTATATATATTATTTTATATATATATATGATATATATCAAAACCCTTATCATGTTGTTAGTGGAACGTTTATGAAATGTTATAAAATTAAAAAATGTTTGACTAATGTTATAACTAATCGAAACATTAATATGACATTAAAAAATTATGTTTTAAACATTCCTAGAACATTTAAAATAATATTTTTAAATCACGTTTTTTTACTAATTGAAACATTAGGGAAATGTTCTTACAACCTAAAATTGTTAGCTGGGTGAGTGGTAGGCTAGTGGTTAAGGCCCTGGGCTGGTAAGGCAAAAGTTGAGCATGAATTATGAACTGAGGAGTCCACAGAGCCCAGTTGTACCCTTAAGCGAGGCAATTAACTCCATATTGCTCCACCAGGACCATACCGATTATGAGTGCTCTTTAAAACACTCGCCCGTCTGCGAAATCACAAGCAATGTGATTAAACCCAGTTAAACCCAGAACAACTCCTAAACTTTATCACAGGAATGATTCATCACTCTTATGATAAATAAATAAATAAAACCAAGCATGTCAAATGATCCATTATTAGTGCAGCCTGGCTGTTAGTGAAGTCCTACACTGTCACGCTCTCCTGCTCCTGACATACCCAACACCAATGAGTCACAGGGTTACCAAACCCACAGGGCCCCTGCTGAGGACAGCCGCCCCTGCAGCCAAGTATAGCTGCCCGCTATCACCTCCTCTTCTGCTGGAGATACAGACCACGAAAGCCAGCGTGTCCTGTCATTGTGAGAATTACAGAACAACTGCATCCTGTAGAAAAGATTCTCTTTATGTCATTCATTATGCACCACCATTCACATTCACCTTCTTTAGCTCTGTCACTGATAAGTTATTTATGCAATATGATTTTTTAAAGATTACAAATATCTATGGCTGTTCACTGGGGAAAACTTAAGTGAGTTGCACGATGATTCTTTAAAAAAATGCAATATATTCTGCTTTCTATAGCTACGTGCTGCACGGAAAGGCAAATTATTTCGTGCAAAAAAGTGACCTTGAGCAATCTGTTCTTATCAAACACTTTTTAGATAAAATGCACCGCCTCTGTACTCTGTACGAAATAAACGAAATGAAAAGCCATTAGCATGTAGTTCATTCCATCTAAAACATCTCAGAAAATATACTCACACTGTGAAATGATACACAAAGCATTTCCAACCCGATGGTCTCTCCAGAAAGTTATATACGCGTCCCTGAAAGAAGGACCTGGTGAGTATGGGACGGGTGGTGCTGTACACGGACATGCGGTGATGGAAATGAGACGCCCGGCGCTGAGTGATTATTGTCGGTGGAGGCAGGTTTTCATGGCGATTATTACCGGCCGCAGTCGACAGGTGTGTCCGGGACCTGCCAAACTTCACACTGTCCTTTTGCATATGTATTATTTCGCTCATTTCTTGTTCTGAAAGTCCATGAACAGCCCACGAAGCCTCTGCTTCTGTATTCCGCGGTGGAGAGGTCATACTACTGCAATACACTCTTACGCACGATCCCTGAAAACCAGTTGACTAACCTGCAACCAATGATAACTTTGTTAAGATTTTATGCACCGCTTCTCCTGCGCTCAAAAAATGAAAACATACTTTCTGCATCGTTTCATTATTGTTTTCAAATCGACCAGCAGCATGTCAGACCGCTCTTAAAAGTGAAGCTGGCATGTCAGTATATAGACAGCATAACTGGAGACGCAGCCCGTCACTTGACTGTCTAAATGAAAGCGCATGTATCCATATTCATAACGCATACAGTGACGCACCAGGAAGCAGCGCCAGTGCCAATAAAGCTCAATGAATCAGTATTCACTGTCATAATCTACACAGCCTGTCATATGTTGTTAACATCATATTTAGGAGCGTTTGCTGAAAGGAAAATTATATTATGCGATATAAAAATGGTATGTTCAAGAGCATTTGTCTAGGCATAAAGGTACAAGTGTAGTTTAATTGCCAATGACCTTGAATTATTTCCTCACCCTTGAGAATTCAGGAAGGTATTGAAGGTGAAGTGGTGACAGATACTGTTGTCACATAGATATTAAGATAGAACAGGGAGAGATATAGATACAGATAGAGAGAGATCATCTGAGCACATTGTAGCCTACGCTCAAATATCTTAGTATGATGACCAGACTTAAAGGGTTTAGTTCCAGACTGATGCTATAAAAGTATCTTGCTTTTCAATGCTTTTCAATCTTACGAATCAAAGGCAGTGCAAAAAAATATATGTTTCTCCGTGTCCCAATGCATCTGTTGATGAAGTCATGAGAGCTCCAGAGATAAAGAGAACAAACTTTTGTACAGGGGATAACTGCAGGGTTTAATATGATGCATGTATTTCATATTGTTAACATATTTTGTGCATGTAGTGTGTACCCTAAACCACAGGAGTAAATCCCTGCTCCTGGAGGTCCAAATTCCTGCAGAACTTCTACTTTAGAAGTTGAAACTTCTAAACTTTCAGGGTTGAAAGCTCCAACACACCTGTCTGTAATGTTAATTTATTCCTGAAACACTTTGATTAGATAGTTCAGGTGTGTTTAATGAAGGCAACAGCTAAACTCTGCAGGACTGAGGCCCTCCAGGAGCTAAGTTTGACACCCTCGTCTTAAACTAATAACTCTTCCTGCCTTCGTTATATTGTGTTGGCCTTGTTTTTCTTTAAAACTGTCATTTCTTTGCTATAAAGTCACACAGTCTCTGGTCTCAAAAAAGCCTTCATTTAAAGGTTACGGTAAGATCACCTTTAATAAAGATATTTCAGAATGTGGCATGACATGCTTTAAATTAAGCTGTAAGGTCTTGTACAGCAGGGGGCAGCATTTCGGCAGTCAGCATTAACCAATCCTAGCGTTCTGGCTAATTATTAAAATGAGCTAATAGCCATGTAGACTGAAAATACCAGCCATCAGGCATCAGGTAAAGCGGAGGCTAAGTATCATATCCTTTATGTAACAATGCACTCCATTTTCACAGCCTGTAGGGAGGGGGCCACATTTCTCTTGTGGAACAGTGAGAAATGGAGATTCAGAAGTGGGTCACTTATATACCTTCTTTCTACCTAAAGGCTCTACATGATTTTGTTGTTATAGGAAATAAGAAATCCACCCTGTATCCCTCATTCCAGGATGCATTAAAATACAGTACTGACCCTTTAAAGTTCATTTTTAAAAGTGCCTGTATGATTTGTTTTTGACAGTAACATCACAAACTAACAATTAACTAACAACAAACAATCGCTAACAATTTTAGGGTGTGAGAACGTATCCCTATCCATGTGTTTCCATTAAATGATGAAAATGTTAAAATGTTATTTTAAATATTTTAGAAGCATTGAAAATGTCCAGGTTTTTTTAGATGTTGTATTTACTTTATTGCTTGATTATAAGAACGTTATTTAAACATGTTAATTCTTTAATGTGTTTAAAGTGTTCCACAAACAACTTAAGAATAACAGTTTTGATTCACATGATATATAATTTTAAAATGTTTTTGTTAACACTACTGCAAGAACATTTTTGATATCTTTGAGAGAACTTTTAGAGAACGTTCCCTGTTAGCTGGGTTACTGGTTTAATAGTTTTTCTTTCCCCGATTTGTTACATTATGAACTTTTATAGGTATTTATCATGACCTACTTTTTGACCCTAAGGACAAAACATCAGTAAAATCTTAGCTGTAGAATGGCAACGAAATTCCCTTAGCTAGCAAGCATGTTTTCAACACAGGCTGTAAGCTTTAATTAGGCCCATCTGCCACTTGGCTCCTCCACAGAGCCCTCTAATGGAGGTAAACTGAGGTATTGGATCTAAGTGGCAGAATATGAATCTGTAATGATTCATTTTGCTTAAAAGACAGGAGAAAGCTATTTTTATCTTTTATGTGGTTTTGATACGTGCCTGCTGAAATCACGGACACTATCTTTACATAGTAGATTTAATGCAATGCCTTTAAGCACCAGCCATACAATATATAAAACAGTATCATAAAGCACCTATTGGGACCATATTGATTGAGCGCCGCAGTGCTCAAGTTCATTACAACTGAAGTGGCTTTTGATAACATGTTTTTATGTATTACCTGGAAAAGTGCCTCTCTCCAGCTGAGTAGACTCAGACAATTTCATATTTTTGAAGCACATTAAATTAACCATTGCTAGCCCTCAGGCACATTCATGTCATGACTGTCTCTCACACCTAGAGGGATAAAACCCCCATTTTATACAGCTTGGAAGTGTGTGTAGATCTCTGTGTCTGTGTCTGAATTTTTGGGGGAGTCTGAGGTAAAATGGGTGTGAGTGTTGAGTTACTGCTCAGTGAAGTGTGAAAAAAAAGCAAATCATTGGATATTTTTATCCACAGTTCTGGACTGAAAAAAACAAGCTGGAATTGAAATACAAAAATGTCCTCATGAGATAAAGAGGTTTTGTTGTAACGGATAAATGCCCAAGAGCATCGTTTGATCGAGTTGGTAGGGTAGCAACAGATCTCCTGTCCTGAGAGGATCAAGAATATTTGCTTGGGAATTCAATGGTGTCTGCCTTTTATGTCAGAAATCATTGATCTTCAATGCATTTCATGTCAAGTATGTCAACGATTGGCCAGGATAAAGTCCCTGGGGTGGTCCGTGAAGCTGTACAAAACCTTGAACGGCTACTGATTGAAAGGAGAGAATTCACTGTTAACATCAGGAATACTAATGTGGTTCAAGGTTTTTTATACCTGCAATGAATTGGAACAGAATAGCTCTTCTGTGTGCCCTTGCTTGTCTATCTCCTCATGGCGTGTAAGTGGTTTCACCTCTTCTCACCTCTCAAATGTTGTAGAGGCAATATACATCCAGACTAATGGCTTATAAACGCTCTTTTAGTGGCGAGTCACAGTGTTCAGGTGAAAAAGATGATGACAGGTGAGTGCCTGGAAAGAAGCTGGCGTCTCAGACTGTTGTTTTTGCAAAAAACAATTCTCTACAAGTAAATGAGTATTTTGGTGCCTAATGTCAGTCAAAACACATATATCAAAACACATGGCAAGAATAATGAAAGTTTTTAATATATGGATTCATAAATATCTCATCTGTTAACATTGCTCTAAGCCTGGTGAACTCTGTGTGTGAGATATCACACCTATTATTTGTGTTTTAAGCAATGATCTGTCCATTTCTAGGCTTCATCCAAATGGTTTCCAGTATGTAGTTCCATTGATTTTTGTGCCTTATAGATACTATCTTTAGACTCACTGTCAAGGCATCTTCTGTTACTTTCTAAGTGCTCCTGGAAGCCGTTCTAAGCACAGCCACACACACACACACACACACACACACCCAAACAAACCACATACACAAAAGAACACACTCATGTTGACAGAATGATGGAGACTCTTTACCTACCATGAGTTAAGAAATGTAAGAGTTCAGAATTTTGTGACATCACACCGTAATGGCTCAAGAGAGAAAGGGTTAGGCTGGTGAGTCACTCTCTCCCTTCAAGACACTTTTCGTTCCATGCTGTTAAACTAATGGGATCAGCACACGAACTACAGCGACACTGTGGAATATGCCAGTCTCGGGCAGATGAGGGGTATGACTCTCAGCTCACGCTTCATAGAAGCCATCAAGCAATGGCACAAGGTGACTTATGTGTTCCAAAGGAGGGGTCGGCAAATGAAACATCGTGTCTGATGTGACTGGGGACCTAATTCTTGTTGCGTAGTGATCAATCATCAGATCCATGCAAATGTAGCCTTTGTTTTGTTTATGCCTCAGGAAATTCAGAATAAACAACATGTGATGCATAACAATTAAGAGGTATTTTGGGTCCTGTCTGGTATGACTACATGCAAACTAATCTGGAAGGAAGAAACATGGATTTGCTCTTACTTTTGTTCGGAACAAACAAAAAGATGCATTACTCAGATGTAGACCACAGATGCACATGAGACTGTGCTAGAGAGGCAGAGGATGACAAAATTGGAGCTTATAATGAACAATTCTTTATACTCTCTCCACAGTCAGCTATTCAGAAGCACCTTTAGCCTCTGGTTTGTTCCACCTCTGTCTTCTAAGAAGCTCTACTGGGATTCTTTCCTGGCTGTCACCATTAGGCTGTACAACATGGTCTTCTCCTCACATGTTTGACCACATATTACTCCAGTGGTTTCCCCAGCCAGGAGTAATGACATTGAACAAGGTCACTTTTCTCTATGCAAGCACCCATTACCATTACCAACAAATAATAGGTTCATATTTCTCACTGTGTGTGTAATGCGGCTGCACTGCATGTTCCATCTTGCACTGTCTTGTTTGATTGCTCTATGGGGATGTGCCTTGTGCACTTTTCTCTTGATGTTGCTGCAGTTTTCCACCAGAGTTGTCCTGCAGGGATCAATTTTTAATACTAAAAGTCAATACTTTATATCTATCTGTCTGTCATAACAGAACAATGAAAAACAAATGCATGAGAACTCTACAATAACGTTACACTCAATGGTTGCACCCATAGAAATTGTGATGTCATTGTAGATGAAACTATATATTGTTACTGATTACATCCAAACACTGTGATGATCCTAATCCAATGTGTAATGCTCAGCCTATTTCTCAGATATTAGTGTGGAAGAAAAACAAGAAGTACAGTTAAATAATATATTGTGCTTAAAAATTAAATGCATGATAAATGAACTTCTCTTACCAAATAACACAAGTACATTTAAATCCTAACTCCTCATGTACTTAAGTATAAATACATCACATAAGTATTAATGGTTCACATCTGGATCAGCTGCAACACATATCACACCATCGTAAGTAATTTATATAAAACTATCAGTTTAAATTAACTAGCTTAAAATGGCACCATTTCGAAACAGATGTTTTTTGCCACTTCTGATAGCAGTAAAAAGATTGTATCCTTTTTCCACTATAAGAGCTAAACATGAATCTGATGTCTAGATTACTTGTCACCAAGGTGATCTTGTGATAAGGGCAAGAAGTGACATTTAGCACTTGACAGATTTTGTCATGCTTGTTGCCCTTCTAGAGACCTCATGTCTCTGAAAGTAACGAGACACATTTAGATTGAAAACATGCTTTGATTCTCTCCTACCTTAAATGTATACATTTTATGTTCAATTATAGTATAAATTATATATATATAATGTCAGCTTGTCCTTGAGCTTGTAATTTAAAGACTGCAATTTTGTAGTTCTGTTTTGTTTCCTGTTCCTGCGTTCTTGATTGTTTTCATTTGTGTCTTGTTAACCCCATTAACCCATGTGCACATAAGTGCTCTTGTTTGCTGTGTTTGGTGTTAGGTCTTGTTTTGCTTTGTTTTATGACAACATGGTGAGTCTTTGGTTTTTGTTTGTGGTTTGTTTTCACTACTGAACTGCACTTGGATCATAACCTTTGCTGTTGAAGTCTCAATTTCTGGCAAAGAGAAATATATTCATGAATATAATACATTTCACCTTCTGAAATTCATTTCACCTTACCAATAACAAATGTGATATCAGTGACATATATGATATACATGAAATACATATACAATATATAATGCTTCCAGTATAGATTCTAATAAAGTGGTCCAGTAATGTTAATGAGTGAATAGACACAGTGTGCTCTGTAATGTCCTTTTGCATTCCAAACCATGAAGCCAAAGTAAACACCTCCTGATGAATACCGAATAAGCTTTTGTGTCGTTGGGCATGCAGGCTGCTTGAATAAATACATCTCCAGTGGAACATGCTAATTATTTTTGGCAAACAAGTTGCATCATAAACCCTGTGTTTTCCTATTGTTCTGTTTATTAGAGTGCGTCAATTATGTTGCTAAAACCCTAAATGGAGGAAAAGACAGATCAATGGGGGAAAGGAAACCCCAGAGTAAACCCAACAAAGGCTGCACTGTTAGCTGAAACCATGATATGTGGCATTCAATGGGTTCTAGTGAGGGCACAGTTGTGAGGCTCATCCTGAAAGATTCATTGTGAGATATGCCAAAGAGAGGCAGATGAACTGGTCAACAGTCCACAGAAAACTGAGGCTGAATTGTGCAATTTCAGTGGACAGACACTGAATTCTCGCAGCCAATAGCAACTTCCCACTGACAGTCGTCACAGATAATGAGAGGAAGAAATTCATGGCACTCACCCTGGGATCACCATCATTTATTAGGAGGCTTAACTACTGAGAAGCATAAAATCATACAGGGTTTGGATCGTCAAGTATTGACCTGGACTAAACTAACATGGTTAGAGAGTCAATGGGAATTCTCTTTAAATGGAGGCACAAGAGAGAGTTAATGTATATTAGTGTAATTTAGAGAGGTCGATACACAGAATCTTTACCTGTTGTGCTTCATACGTGGTTTTAATGTTTACAATTTTCAAATGATATCAGAACACAAGTTCCTCTTCACTCAAACAATGAAATGTTGGATTTACATAAAATATCTAGTGGTTTCCTGTAACTGCAGGAAGCAGCTCCAACCATAATTTGTTTATTGAATCGGACTAAATGTATCCAAGTTTAACTTATCACGGTTGAGTTAAGATAATGAAGACGTGCTCATGCTTAAGTAATTATCATGCATGAGTCATTTAACAGACACTTTATTCTTAATTTTCCATACAACACTTATTACAGGATCAGTGTGGTTTAATTTTGGGTTAGTGTTCAGCTAAACACTCATTTACATAACAGTGACAACTCACGAATCGCACCTTGGTTCAATCGAACGTGTCACCGTCTGTTTACAGCTCTCAAGCTTTACCCTATACACCAAACACCTGATTGGTTTTATGACATGGACACATTTACAGAACATATGCGTCTTGCTTAACAACGTTGAGTTAGAACCACTACACCAGTAAATCTGGGGCACAGCTTTTAGAGTAAATAACTCAGTTTCGCCATGAAACATATTTGTTAGGTCATTTCGGTGAAAGCCAATTTAATAATACCAACAACACTGCTATTTCATTTTTCTGAGTGTACAATGACCTCTTCCCCTGTGATTTCGGTCCGAACTCCGGATCCATTTCTCATCCCCGCCCACAGAGCAGCGTGAGTGATGAACATGTCTCTCGGACTCTCCGGCACTGCGGGGTAGAGTCGCCGTGCTCCATTTCAGAATAGCCTGTAACCTTCTACTCTGAGCCTGCTTACAACACATGCATTTACACCGTAATTAAGCGCTGCTCCGAACCGAACGCATCTTTCAGCGTCTGTATCACAGCACAGCAGAAGGACTTTGGCTCATGTGTCGTTCGTGCTCAGATGTCCCCGCGGTGACATCTGCTGCAGTGGAAAAGGCAGAGCAACTGGTGCCCGCTTTGCTGGAGGACTCTCATTAGAGAAACCATACTGCCGCTATACCCGGAGGCTGTGCTGGCTATGGAGACCCCTGCTTTTTCTTTCTCCCCCATCCTTCTCTCCCTTTGCTCTCTCTCACCAGCCGCAGAAAGGAGGCCGTGTCATCTGTGATGCACTGCTCTGCTCTGTTGCTTAAGGGCAGAGCTAGAAAACAATGGCTATGCCTGACAGTCAAGTCAAAGACCTTGCAATTGCTGTTGGTTCGTGAGCGTAAACGAGGGACCCTCAAAACTTAGCGCTGGTAATTATGTCTGTCATCTTTCTGTAAACTGTTTAAAACCTCAACCAGGGTGAGCTGCTCCCTCAGGCTGACCTCTGACAAACACGTTTTGGCATAAGTGAAGAGTAATACACCCAGACAGCTGTTTACCCCACTCCACAAGTTAATGCTTTCTCCTGTGTTGTGATGTTTGACGACATGGAACATGCATTACATCGAGTGAATTTGCAACGTGTATGAAACCGCCTGTTTATTTCTGGTAGAAATGTGGAACCCAGAAGAACAAACGTTTATCTCAGATAGACGAGTGAATAATAGATAAGGCATTTAATATTAGAACATTTCAGCTGGGCTAGAAACTATTTTGCGACTGTATTGTGTTGGCAGGGCCTCTAGAGTGATGCCACAGTTCTTTCACTCAAACGATAATTGTTCGTCAGACAGAGCTGTTTTGGAATTCTGTGCAAACCACAAGAAAATATTACACCAAATGCAGCATGATATCGTCAGTTTGTTTGGTTTTACTACATTGTATAGTGAAATTTTAATGGACATACTCTGTTGAAATCTGTTCTGTAAACCAAATAGATGATATACACAGCTCTAAAATCAAACAGATTTTTTTACCTTTTGACCAACTGCTGGTTTAGCCAGTTTTTTTCACTTGCCAATGCTATAGTGTTTTAGTATATATGTATACCTGAATGAATGAATGAATAAATAGCTTATAGCTTCACTTAATGGATAGAGTAAAGTCTCTTCTTTCTTGTTTTCTGGTTCTGAAGGCACAGAAAGTACTTACCAGCCCGCTAGTGGCTACTTGTACTTTTACCACCTGCCAAACACCAGATGTTTCACCTTGTCAAATCTCAGCTTTCCCTCTTACCTCATCATCTTTAATGCAAAATATCACCTTTGAAATTAAACATTTTGACTTAGCAGACACTTTTTCAATGCTATCCACACTAGATTAATTGCAGGAATGTCTCTACAGAGCAACTTAAGTGCAAGTGCTTTTCTCTACAACACATTGATGGTGGAGATAGATTGTGATGTCAGTAACCCTGCGGATGCTGGTTCACTCCCATTACCTGGCAGAGGGGTGATTTGTTTTCAACTGGCTACCCAGATCTGTAATTTCTAGCCTTTGACCATTCCTATCATTTCCTCTATTAATGACACCTCTAAGTGTAGAGTTCCATATATCCATTTACCTGCGAATGTGTGTGTGTGAGTGATGAGACTCATGCAAATCAGCCCGGTGCTGTCAAATCCCTTGTGAAAACACAGGAAGAAGATGTACCATGACAAACAACTCCAGTCAGTTCTGGGCTGTTTCCATGAAACTGCTGGAACTCCCACACTGCAGGCCGATCATTATCTATTACATGACTTATGAAATACATCTAGCACGCTGCTACGCAGTTGGACTTCCGCCCTTCAAGCAATACACGTTCCACCATGTCTTGTTATTTAAAACATTCATTAACAGAATTCTGATGGAAGCAGCACTCCTATAATGTAATTTTACTCATCTCCTCTGACCTTTAACCACAAGCTGCATTGCAATCTGTTTGAAGTTCTCCTCTATTTTGCCATTTTCCATTTTCCCAGAATTACAGTATACCCCAGTACAAATTGCGTATTTAATGCTGTGCACTATAAACATTTTTATTTTTAATACCAAACATTGTCACATAATGAGTAAAGAATTGTATTGAGTCAAGTTGTCAAAGTCTATGGTTTTAAACTAGATAAGGGAGACATCCAAATTAGGCCTTTAGAAACTAAAGGGATGAGAAACTAATTTTTTTTTACTTTTATTTTGAGCAGAAACACAAGCTACAAGGTCATTATATTTTATTAGAAAAGTGGTTAGTCTTGCAAAACAAAACACCATACAAAAACAAAACCCTTAAAAATATAGCTAGCCTATTTTCAAAGGAACTGTTTCAGAGAAAATAGCTAATAACATGACAAATGTTAGTACATTTATGATACTTTACGCTTATGCTGCTTTTTTGTTATAATCTGAAATATTCAAAATAGTCAACTGCAATAAGATCAAATTCATGATTATTATATAACAAAAAACATCAGTCCAAATGACACACTGATGTTTGTTTACATTGTGCAGACACATTTACATCTTGTGTAAAGCAGTGGTCTGGCATTTAATCTGTACCTAATATCTCAGTTTGTGTTACAATGCCAAAAGAAAGACACAAGAAAGACACAAGTTTGGAATGACATGGGGGTGAGTTAAAGAATGACATTCCTTTTACTTTTTTAAGTTATAGCTATTACTTTAGTGTCTAGATAGAAACCTATTTAATGAAACCTATCGGAGAAATGTTGAATTCTATCCTTCAAGGACACAAAAAAAATCTCTGAAATGAATGAACAGTTAAACTTACTAAAAAGATCAAAACCTCAAATCAATGGCCTAATTACATGGAATCTCATGCATCAGTTAACATTGATTCCATTTACTATGCAGCAGTGAATTAATCAGATTGAAAGCATATCAGTAACAGGCTATCTCACCATAAAGAAAGGTACCGTCACTGGTCCTATTTACAAGAGGTAGTCAACAGTGTCTTTTGTCATTACAAGGTGTCTTTTTAGCAAGCATGTATTTCAAATACAAAGCAGAACAAAGCATGAGATAAACCACTCTGGCTAAATCTGATGTTTCACAGACTTGTAATAGGTACTTTCGTTACAAAATGACTTAATCTCATTGCAGCCCTCTTTTAAGTGTCTTGCTTTAGGGCACAATAAGATTCTAACAGTCACTTATCGGTTCACAGGTTGCTCCTACATTCTCTCATGTTGCTGCATTGTAGCGACAGTAAGTTCTGGTTTTGGCCAATGGTTCATTTTAATTGGATGTTTTATCCAGCATGCACAGATGAGCTACTTCATTTATCAACTGCCGCACACAGATGTAATGGTATAATCTCTGGATGACACCACTTACCAAGGCATACCCCTCTCTGAAGCATGTAATCTCTCTTGAGGAGGAGACCTCCTCCTTGCTAACATATTATTAGCAGAAGAAAGCATCATTTGAAGAAAGCAGAAGGAAACTGTGCATTAGGAGGAGCTAACTGATGTCCCAGCTAACAATTTTAGGTTGTAAGAATGTTTTCCTGACATTTCCTGACAAGTAAAAAAAACTTTATTTTGAAAGGTCTAGGAACGTTTAAAATGTCCAGTTTTTTAAAGTTGTATTAATGTTATTGTTTAGTTATAGGAACATTATACAAACTTTTTAAATTCTGTAATATTTCTGTAACGTTCCACTAACAACTTAAGAATAATGATATATAATGGTAAAAACACATTCTACTAACATTATTACTAAGAACATTTTTGATAGCTTTAAGAGAACTTTTAGAGAACATTAGCCAATGTTCTGAGAACGTTACCTGTTAGCTGGGGTGGCTGGCTCTGCTTGTGGTACTTGCTCAGCATCTGGGAGCTTTTACTAAGATATGCCTATGTAACTAGGGATGAGAGTGACAAGACTAATGGAAATAGAACAGCACACATGGAAACGACCCAGTGATTACAATGTGTGGAGTCACAGGGGGATGAGGGAGGCTGGGTTGAAATCTAAATTAAAGGAGACGGACCTCCCAGAAGGATGCGCTGATGAGCGTGCAAGCAAAAAGGTCTGGGGCGGACACTTTCTGAAGGGAACACATGGCTGATTCACTTAAATCGCACACAGTGGTTTTTACATAGCGTGGGTGAGGCCTGAACTTGTCACTGCAGGAACAGCCCACAGTGTGAAGAGAGGAAAATCAATATTTGCTCTCGGCAACCATGTTTCCAGCCCAATGCTGGGCATGTTTTAAAAGGACCTTTATAGTCTTCACTATCCTTGAGATCTTTGTAATACAGTCAATGAAGGACTACATTTTCTTACCATATGCGGTTCTGTGCAGAACATATCAAGGCTAATTCCACAGCTGTTTAGGTTACCTCATTAACCTGGTTGTTGAAAAACAATCTAAGACTTATAAAGAGGAGAAAACATCAATTTCATACAAGATTTGTGAGAGTTTAATTAACTTTGTAGATCAAGTTTTTATTCAAGACATAAATATAAAAACTTCACAATGATGCCATTTAAGTGTGAGTGTGGAGAGGCGAGTGAAAACAGACAGTGGGTGTGACGTCAGTCTGGTACCCTTGTGGTGAGAAGGCACTCAGTTCAGGTGAGAGAGTTCTGCATGGGTGTGGTCCAGGTAAGGGGCAGAGTCCCAATGGCCACAGGTGCTCAGCTCTTGGTCTTTTTTGGTCAGAAGTTGGCAGCTTTCTTTAGCGGCCCATCAGCATTATCTAAAGTTCAGGAAGAACGAGGGAGATGGAGGCCCAGGCAATCTTGCCCATCAAACCACACATGCTCAATGAATCCCACCCTGCTTCCTGCCTGGACCTGTGAAGCTAACAGCAAGCATGCCCAGGAAAAAGACTAGTCTCAGTGGAAAGGCACGCCATGGATAATAAAAGCAGCGGTGACGAGACACTATTATTGTCAGGAGTTTATGGGTTTTCCCCAGCCACAGAGCTCAGGAGCAAATGCAACATGAACTTAATAGTGCTTGGAAAAATTGGGTTCCCAAATGGCTTATAAGACTGAGCATCAGTGATCAAACTAAGCATGCTCAACAACCTATCAGTACTACTGTCACAATCAGACAGAACATTGTAATGTCTCTGTTTACTTATTCTAAATGTACTGGTACTCTTTAAGTACAATTTTCATTTGTAATCTGAACGTATTCTACATTAAATGTTTCAATCAACCAATAAAAAAGCTTTTTTACAGTGTATAATTAATGTTAAGATATAAATAGGGGTTACCGCATTTGACTATGTTTTTAAGTAGGGCCACATGTTCAAAGTCAGTGTAGATATTATACATCATTTTGAGCTCAGATTGAATCATGCATCTGACATATATTCCATGATGATTCAATGAATCAGTGTTAGCATCTTACTCTGGAATAGCTGTTGCATCTGAGAGCTTTGTTTTTACACTGCTTCACTGAGAATAAATCATTTATGAGAGCTGGAGCCTCAGATTTGTTGCATGGTATGATATCTCGATTTTCTAAGAGCTTCTCCTATGACAGCCAGGATGCTTTCAATGCAAGATGAGTTATAATGAGGGATACAGACTAAAGGCAGAAGCTGTCACAAGTGTAGCATGTCAAAACAGAAAAAGAAAAAATAGTCATTCTCTCTGGAGAAGGTACTTCCAACAATGCATTGTGTGGTTTTGTGAGGCTATTTGAAATGGCTGATGAAACTTTGGGTTCTTTCTAACCTCCTGAAAAGCACTGCTGGTGACCCTACATTACTGCATGATAACCACAAAAGCCCTTTTCATAAGCGGGAATATAGCTTTGCTGACAAAACTTCTATTTTTCCAGTCCGCTAAGCTATCTGGGAATATTCTTAGAATGTTGACTAATATTTTCTAAACGTTCCCTTAAAGTTATCAAAAAGTGTTATTGCAGTAATGTTAGTAGAGCATTTTTTTTTTTTGCTTTTCTATTCTTTTTTATTTCATTTCTTCATTTTTCTTTCTATTTTTAAATTGTTAGTGGAACATTTTAAAAAGTTACAGAATAAAAAAAGTCTTATAACCAAGCTATAACGTTAATACATGTATGAAAAACCTTTTTTTGGACCTTTTGAACATTTCTAGAATGTTGGGAAAACGTTCTTAGAAACTGAAGTTGTTAGCTGTGCATTCACACCAGCTTGCATTTGTCCCATGGCTGCTATTATTGGTGGCCACTGTGGTCTCATTTTGAAGTATCAAACAGTAGAAAAACACAAAGGCTGGAAAGGTTAATGCATTCCATTTTCTTACATTGTCCGTTTTAAGGGTTTGTGGGGGAGTATACTCATCTCCTGCAATTGCCTCGTGCCCCAATTGCACAAAAACACAATATGCTGTTAAACATTCATTATTACACAAACAAAATCAGACTTCCAACAAAATATCAGAGTCTAGATGCAACATTGTCAGTTCTTCGGTTTTGTAGGTTGTTGTCCTTACATGATTGTCAATACATTTATGCAGTTTTAATTTAGTATCATTATTCTAATGTTGTGCTTGATGTAACAATCATTTAGTTTTTTATATACAGTATAATATCAGTGTAGCTTATGACTTGTTATATTTATGATATGACAATTCAGTTAAAACAGTAAAACAAGTCCAAAAGTCCCTGCTTCAGTTACTGAACGCAAATACTTTAAAAGATTAATAGCATATTTGTGTTTAAAATCCTCCCACCAGTCGTTTCATGGCAGTTCCACTAGCATTTTGAGGGAATGCTGCTTGTTTTTTGTCAGCAGAAATCTTAATGCTTCAGCAGTAACTGCAACAATTCTGGCTGACTCAATCCACCAGGATGCAGGATCTACAAAAAGAACATATTGTTTACGGCCTTCACCAGCTTTTGTTTCCATATGCGTATGAGGACACAGGTATTAGTGATCAAGCCTCAACTATATACCCAATATGACAAGAGCAAACCTATGATAACAACACAGAGGTACAGTGGATATGTGGCCCACAGGAGGTCTACAAAGAGCTTCTAAGCTATGTGCAGAGTTTTCAATATGCCCTTTGGAAATTACAGTGAGTGGCTTTCCTGTAATTGTGTGTTTTAGTTCTTTTTAACTTCCAGCTGAGAGGATCTCCAGCACAGTCACTGTTTTAATTACAATATAGTGAATGAGAATTTCCTGTTAATTAAAAAAAACAGTCATTTTGTCCACCCTCCCCCGTTTCATTTGGGTTTTCTTTCCTTTAATTCAGACGCAAGGAAGTCAATCCAATAAAACCATTTCATCATACTTGCTTGTTTCAATTAGTTTGGGATCATAAAATACATACTACAGTATATGCTGATGATAAAGATGATAAAGACAATCTTCCAACTTTGAATCTCAGTTACAGGAATAGTTCACCCAAAATGAAAATTGTTACATCATTTACTCACTCTTGTTTTGTTCCAAACATATATGACTTTTCTCTTCTGTGGAACACAAAAGAAAATATTTTAAGAAATGTCTCTGGTTTTGTGTCTATTACAATGGAAGTTAATGGGTGCCACCACTCTTTACCAATGTACTTCAAAATATCTTCTTTTGTGTTCCTCGGACCGACTATTGGTTTTTGGCATGTCAATCAGTCCCAACAATAGAGTTGGTGATTGCTTTTATATAAAGTCACAGCAGCTGGCATTTTGGTATGGTAGTGCTTCTAATCATACCCAAGCTGGCATCAGAGGTCTGTCATCTCCATAAGCAGCGCAGACACAGCTGGTGGAACCTATCAGAGAGGAGAAGCGTATGAATTACTTGATTGCTTACTGCTGTAAGCCACATGGGAGTGGTTCCATTAATTCATATTTCACCCCCTCACTTAGTAGTCTGCAATGGTTAATGCCACTTCAGCAAGTTGATGGTTGGCAGTATCTCACCCTGTAATCGAATATAAGAGCCAATGTGCCACCTGTCTCGATTGGTCAATCGGGGTGAAAACTGCCTCTGCACTCAAGGATAAGTACAGTGAAATTGCATTTGATGGAAATTCAGCCCAATGCATTATTGTGGAATGAAGCTTTTTGTGATTGTGAAAGGGTAATAATAACTCTCTTTGCATTAGGGGCATTGTACCATCATCAGTTCTTTTCACAAAAATGTATTTTGCATTTTTTACATTTTTGTACATTGTGTATTTTATTCCTGCAGAAAGTTGAAACCATTTAATCTCCCCCTCAGTCTGTTAAAATCACTGGAGTGGAAAATGTACCTCTAAAGTAGTATAGAGTTCTTTCATAATTTAATTTCATCATAGTCATTCACTCATAACATATTGTATTTTATATTTTCCCTGTTTCTTATCTTTTCTTTTTTCCCTTATTTTTATACTTCTGTCATGTATTAACTTGTTTTGTCCTAAAACGTCTCTGTAAAGCTGCTTTGCAACAATGCAAAATTGTGAAAAGGGCTACATAAATAAAATAAATTTAAACTTGAACCAAGTTCTCAGTCAGAATGCGTTGTAATGGCAGGGGGCAAATCATTGCACGGTTCATACCCATTATGTCATTAAGTATTTAAGCAATAACTGGAGTATGTTTATTGGTAGACTATGTTTACATGCACGACAGGTTGAGACTATACAGAATGTACAGCTATTGAAATATGTCATGGTTATCAGCATACTGTGAGTAAACATTTGCATAAAGTAAGACATGCACATCCAGTATTTTCTTCTGCTCACTCTTGCCTGTTATTAGACTGCATTTTAGTACTATAATTAAATGATTTATTCTCCTTCACGCCCTTAATTATAGCAGTTGAGGATGAAGGTTGAATGGGTAAATGTAAGCCAGTATTTAAATATTAAACAATTAATATACCTTTTTTATGATGATTATACTTGATGTTTGTAAAAGAAACAATCTGCCTTTTAAAATGTGTGGCTGACACTGAGCAAATTTGAGCACATTCTTAATCATATCATTATATTTGTTTACATGTTAACATGGTTAAAGCGCTCCATTAGAGAGGAACTTTGAAAAGGTTTCAAACTTTAAATGAAATTCCACAGAATAAACGCCCTCATGATGCTTTCAAATGACAATCAGTTCATTTATGAACAGCCGGGTCTTGACAGGAAAGTCAATTACAAGTTTGTCGAATGACAGATTGTCATGCATCATTTCTGTTCAAGTGCACTTCACTGGTGAGTCAAAAGGACTTAATTTTAATGAGCGGTTGATTGGCTTGTTGTAGTTAAGGTGCACTGTACATCTCAATGAATTGTGGCATATTGCTTTGATGATTTGAGCTGACCACAATAATTGCACACCATTCAATATATTTAGTTTGTAACTGGTAAAGTGTCACATATTTAAAGTCACAAGTATTTCATGTTGGGTAAGATAATATTCACCCCCTTGGGACAACTAACATGTTTATTTTCAATGCATTTTTAATATGAAAATAATCAGAGATGTTTGTACATGCACTCCAACAGGACTTATCGCTTGCTTGTGTTTTAGCAGAAATAAAGAACCAGAGACTCCTCATGATCTCTTAAGGTTTCCCTTACAACAAAGCATTATGTAAAAAGAGCGTATGGGGCATAGAGTCCATGTGGCGAGACCCTGAGGAGTGCCATCATCCTGCATATAGATCATGCCTCAGATGCTTCGTGTCAGCGGCTCTCAGCAGTGGCCAATCTGCCTGTAATTACTCCCCTCTGCTGCAGGGTGTTTTCCTGCCTCACCGTGGCTAACTGATTAAGAATCTGAGAGCTTTGATTGGTGGTGTTAATTGAAAAGAAATGATCAGACATCATCACAGAGTACAACAGGCATATGGAGAAACAATGTACAACATCAGTTTAAAAAATCAACTACTTCTAGAAATGCTATCCCAGTCAACAATTTTAGATTGTAAGAACCTAAATGTTGTTTCTAATGTTTCTAACCTCTAATATTTTCCCTAATGTTTTCTTAAGTAACAAAAATATTAAAAATGTTATTTTAAAAGTTCTAGGAATGTTCAAAATGTTTTTTTAGACATTTTATTGTAATTTTTTAAAAAACAACTTACAACTTTTAACTAACAACTTAAGAATACAGTTTTTGATTAATATGATATATAATAATAAAAAAGTTCTACTAACATTACTGCTTTTGGATAACATGGTAGAACTTTGTTTTTGATAACTTTTTAATAACTTTGTCCTGAGAAGCTTGTTCCCTGGTAGCTGGAAACAGACACGTTTAATAGCACTCCTGCTACAAAACTTTTTTTCTCCCTTCCTGTGGACACCAGAGGCATGGCTGCAAAAGACGCCAAACCGAGACGTGTCCATTATGTGGTATTGCAGCCTGAATAAGCTTGACACTGTTGTGGCTTTATCTCATTCAAGAGACGAAAGCTTCTGGCTGTTTGCGAACATTACAAATTACTCCACTTGATCCCGGCAGTGTGGCTGCATTACAATAAAACCATTCCATGAGCATGCTGTTCTCTTCACTGTTTTATGCATAAAGAGCAGGACCACAATACAAAAATAATTCACTCGCCATATATCTACTTCTGCAAGATTGATTCATTCTGTTAGTGGCTGTTGGAAGTGACTTCCATAGTGCGTTCCTTCTCTCTCTCTCTCTCTCTCTCTCTCTCTCTCTCTCTCTCTCTCTCTCTCTCTCTCTCTCTCTGTATATATAATCTATATCTTTCAGTGTGGTCTTATCTGATATCATGCTTTTATAATAGTCCCAGTAATGCTGTTCTTCATACAACATCTCTCTGTATTTTATACTTATTTATTGAGATATAGGAAACGCTTAATGGAAGACCACAATGTTTTATAGTGTTGTTGCTGGGTGCCTGCATGCCGACGGTTAAACATCAGCCGAGTGGAAAATAAGAAATGCCTTCAAATAATTCAAAATGACCTTGACCAACACCTCTATCTTTGATAAATGCATATTGCTGATAGCCTGGAACGAAGCTATGCAGTGTGATGAAAGAACGTCCGTTCCCATCGCTGAATGAGATGGCATGATGTTTTTGTACAGAAAAAAATGACCATTTAGTTTTCAGGTCCAACATATTTTTGAGTTAACGTCAGATTTACAGTAGTCACGCATAGCCAGACCTTTGAAATACAGCCTATGGCTCAGTCCGTATTGCAGTTTATTCTGGCCAAGAACCAGAAACTGTATAAAGTTACAAGTGTTCCTGTAGGTCAATTGGAAGAGCATTGCATTAGCAGTTCAAAGGTCATAGGTTCACTTCCCAGGGGAACACATGTACTGATAAAATGTAGCTTGAATACATGTGTCTGCCATGCATAAATGTAAGTTCATGACACCTTAAATAGTCACAGGTCATTTACCTTCATGTTGCGTCTTACTTTTCTATAAGGCTAATAATAAGGCAGTTTTAGTCTCTTAGTATCACATAACTGTATACCTAGAGCAGACTTATGCACGTGCAACATAATGTACAGAAAATGTTTCCCATTCTCAGGAAACTGAGCCACCTTGCCTTCAAAATTACTTTATAATTTGTATAACTTGAAAAGGTTAATGCAAAACGTCTTATTTGTCCACCTCCGGCCCAAAGCAAGCATGCAACCAAAGTTTCAACATAGTGGATGTGACACTACAGTTGCAGGGATGCAACAACTTTCTATAAGTTGCATCCTATTTACCCTCATTCTAAATATGTGGCTACAGGCTTCAGTGTCAACAGCTATTTATCATTACTAGCCCTAAATCTGAAGTGCTGCAATACTTCAGACCCATCTGTTACTTTTCATTTCACATACTTGAAAAGAAAACTGATTAAATTTTGGAGGCAACGCTTACTTCCTGTGCGCCTTGTAATAAATCACATCATAGTTGAAAAACAAAAAGTAATAACCCATAACACTTATACATCTTTTTACAACAACCATTTAACTCTGTAACAAACAATATATAAATAAAATGTTACAGTGCAATGGGTTATATATAAAGAAAAAGTCTGCATTTAAAAAAATGTGTACAACATTTTTGAAGAAAAAACAATATAAGCATGGAGACAATATAAGCATGACATTTTAATGCGAATAAAAGAAAAATACTTTTAATGAAAGAAAACTTTCATAAAGAGAATACCTATCAAATAATTTAATTTCTATTGATTTTGATAGAGGTTTTTTCCTGTTAATTATATCTGTAGTAATTCATGGGATTTAAAATTGCACAGTTTGCTGTGCCAGGCCACAGTGTTTCCCTGCATTGAACATTTACATTTATTCATTGAACAGACAGATTTTATTCAAAGCCACTGGAACAGAACAATTTCCCTCTATTTCTTGCTATTCACTGCCAGAATTATTCAAATCAACAGTATGTATGTACAGGTACCTTGTAGAATAAGCGATAGGCTCAATCCTCAAGTCTCTAGTCCCTTTTCTTAAAAAAAAAAAATCACATCATGATGATGTTTTGCACATTACAATTATTGCAAAGCATTGCAATTAGTTTTCACTGATCTAAAATTAACCATCATCCTCTTTTTGTCAGATGCAGTGTACGTACAATCTAAAAAATGTAGTGGCATAATCTGTCATCTTTAAGAAGATGATCAATTCCTTCCTCTGTATAAACACGTACCTTACAGATGTCCCAGCTAATCAATGTTGGATTATATCCTCAATAGCCTGTAGGATTAACAGGCTGCTCAGCTGCGGCAGGGTTTTGTGTTTGGATGCTGAAGAGCCCCTGAAAATGTTTAACAGTAATCTACAAATTACAGAAGCAGAGAGATTCATTACGACACGCTGCAGTCAAACATGCAAATTTGTTGAAAAATATATTTGTATCCAAGACTTCAAGTAATTACAAATGTGACACCACTTCATAAAAGAAGGTTCTAAACCCTGGAGACACTGAGGCCAAAGAGGCAGAACAGATTGAAAACCTCTTATATGGAACTAAAACAGTTCTGAAAGAAACCAGTGGGCAGGAAACAAACCTCCTCATCTTTAAAATTAAAATTTATTGTATTTACTCACAGTTACAAAATATTTCAGTCAACTTTGCATTAACCCAAATAAATCATCTTTCATTAACACAACCTCCATTACCAGATATTGGCTTTGTTCTTATGGTCTTACTTCACTAAATATTAATCGCATCTGCATTATTTCCGTTTTGTGTCTGGATGCTTCACTTCCTTTCACATTAATGTCACCCCCCACCCTCGTTGTTGTATTTGCTCAGTATTAAAGCACTGCGCGGGTTGGCCAACTGTTTGTGAGTCAGCTCGCTGGAGAAAGGGCAGAAAGGCGATTTTACACAACCATCGCTTCCCATTTAAACATGAGGCCTCTGTGCCTAGACTGCAGATGACGCGTTCCTCATTACATCCCTGTGGGAGATGATGGCTTGTCAGGTTGGTCCTATGCTGACATGTGCAGTGGCTTTGTGCCTCGTAGCTTTGTCTAAATGAGTGCATTCAAAAACCCACAACATCTCTGAATATACAGGGATATGTTACAGGACATGGATTATTTTTGAGAGAAAGTGACAGGCTTTAAGTCACAGGAATCTCAAAACTATTAAAAACCACAAGGTTTTAAAGTTATGCATGGCCATTCTAGAAATGAAGTGTTAAATAAGTGTCTTTTTATCTTTTCATTTTATTTGTTGCTAATTTAGAGTCAAAATGAATGCATGTTGAGTTAATCCAATTACTCAGAATCAGGCGGGGTCTGAACTCCAACCTATAATCCTAGGTTGATGCAACATTTCAAATCCACTCTCATTAACATTATCATGTGTTCTACCCACTACAACTGAAATGAGTTTTCTCAGAGAAAAGACATTTTTCAGCACGTTAAATGATAACAGGGAGTGTGGAAGATAGTGAGGGTTTTAGCAGTACATTAGAGCAGCTTCCCAATAATCCACCCGCTTACCTCATCCAGCTCTCAGGGTTTAATTCACAGAGTGACAGAAATGAGCACAGACATTGGTGTATAAAAGCTTGTCATTTTAATATGTTTTACAGTCATCCATTGTCCCAAAATCAGCACTGTAAGTGTTTCAAGGGTTTGAAGAACACATTTACCTACCGAGCAATGGCTGCCTCGTGAGGGTGGTATAAAACGGCATTACAGCATGGCAAATTAATGACATCTGGATGACTAAGTGAATACAATTGTAAAATTTTTATCGGTAGGTAAATAAAAACTGTGAAGATCTGTCAGATGAATTAGTAGTTTAGTGCGAATACAACCACAGATCCAATAGGTTTGTCACATTTTCAGTCAAAGCAAATGGCTTTTAATTCAAAGCTACATCTGGCTTAAAATACTATGTAAGATGTCAAAATCGAAATTGCACCATTAAATCATATTTAATGATTAACACTTGACTTTTGAGATATTAATGATTGTCAAGCCTAATCAGTAAATCATTTAAACAAATGTATCTCTTATAAAGAGTTGGTAATGGACATTTACAGTGATTTAATTAGACCTATACACTTTGCATGTATCTAGATATAGCACATGCACACCAATTGGTTCAACAACCCATGACCTCTGATCCATTGCATTTAACCACTGTATTGTCCAATGTACATTGAAATTATTATGTACAGAAAAAGATGAGAGGATAGGTATAAATACACCAGTCCTCGAGATTCTGGCTTTTGAACAAAGTTCAACAGGACTATATTTTTTAACACTTACCCAAACAAATACACATATATTTGAAACCCTCAAATTACCTGTCAGCTTTCCCTTTGAAGACACAATCCCAGTGAGACTGATCTGTACAGTCTGTAAAAAAAAATGCAAAAGGCTTTTTGTCAGAATAATGTTCTTTTCACCACTCCATAAGGGGTACAAAGGTAACTACGCCCTCATTCATTAAGGTAAGTCAAGTACGCCTATTCACGTAACGCACACACAATGGTGATGAGTCTGTTAAATCATCTTCATACTGATCTTGTGAGATCCCTCAGTTGGGCTGCTATCTCCATCTACTTTTCGTGGCACATACTCAATCTCAATGTTTGGCTTGGCATTGCCTTTTCCTCGACTCCAGAGAAAGAGGAGCACCAGACAGAACAGCACCACTCCGAGGAACGAGATAAACCCCATAGTTGTAGCAATAATGAGAGTCTTCATATCAAAGGGAAAGGGATCTGTAGCACCAGTCCCATTTGAACCACTATCATTGGGCTGGTTTGAGATGAAGGCAAAGGTCTTATTGGGCTGATGGGGCCAATTAGGAGAATAGCTATGAACGTGTAGGTGGGCCAAACGGGTGTCATTACCCCCTGCGTTGACTGCAATGCATGTGTACGTGCCATTGTCTTGTATTTGGGCATATCTGACCTCCAAGGTGCCATCCGGAGACACAGAGAGCCGGCCAATGCTTTTAGTAGTAATAAACTGCTTTTTTGGGGACTGCCACATAATTACGGGTGCTGGGTCTCCATCTGCTTGGCAGGAGAACTGAACAGTGGTCCCCTCGTCCACAAACCTATGAAGGGCTTTCTGATCACGGATCTTGGACTTTTGACAGGTGAAATAATTGGAAGGGAGAACATCTGGAAAGTCTTTAAACTCTTTACCCTGCAAAAACTCTGGTGTCGCGCAAGACGGCTGCTGGCGGTTGAAATTAAGTCTCCATCGGCGACGAAAGACCCAGAGGAGACGACAGTCACATGCCAGGGGGTTGTCATGGAGAGCCAACGTCTCCAGGTTGCCGACCGAGTGAAAGGCAGATTCTTCCAAAGTGCTTAGACTATTGCTGGATACATTGAGAACCCGAAGGTAGTTGAGTCCTCTGAAAGAATAAGGCTCAATACTGACTAGCCGCCCCCCTACCAAATGAAATGCCTGGAGCCTCAGCAAATTGTGCATTTTGTTGCCCTCCACAACCTCAATCGGATTGAAAGACAGGTTGAAAAAACGAAGGTACACCAGATGTTGAATGGCCTCGTAAGGGACAGCAGTGAGATTGCAGTTTGTGATACTCAAGGTGGTGATGTTGAGCCCATGGAGGGACCTAGCAGTCAAGGTTTCTAAAAAAGGCCAATTTGCTATCTCCAAAACTTTAAGTCGATAGAGCCTCCTGAAGGAAAAGTCTCGAATGATGTTGATGTTCAGATGGCGCAGCCTGAGGGTCAGTAGGTTGTGAAGATGACTGAAGGCCTCCGTTGGCACGGAGGTCAGGTTGCATTTTTCCATCGTGAGCTTCTCTAGGCTACTGAGGCCATGAAAAGCTCTGTGAGAGATAAACACCAGGTCATTGTCCCCCACCTCCAGCTCTTTTAGGTTGTAGAGGTCTTGAAACATGTAGTCCAACAAAATGACGATTTTATTTTCACTAATATCTAACCTAGTGAGGTTACTGAGACCAGTGAAAACACCCAGCTGAATCAACTTAAGTTTGTTGTTGCGTAGTCCCAGCGTTCTTAACCCAAGTAGGTTGCCGAAGGCCCCCGGTTCAATTACTGAAATGACGTTCTCGTTAAGCTGTAGCTCCTCCAGGTGTGGGTAGTTGAGGAATTCCTCAGGGTTGATGGCTTTCAAACGGTTCTTGCTGAGATCCAACAGCCGCGTTTCAATGGGAATTCCCTCGGGAAGAGTGATCAGCTTCCGCCGGTGGCACACGACCGAGCGCTCCTGAGCACTGCACTCGCAGCGAGAGGGGCAGCCGGTGGTGGAACCGGACAGAACGGTACCCAGCATCAGGATGAGAATGGGCTGCCAGCACGCCACCAGGTAGCTGTGCCCGCTTGCCTCTCCAGCCACCATTTTGAGGGTAACCTGCTGAGAAAGAGGATAGAGGGATTAAGTCACAATATAGATTAGAATTCATGGAACAAGACAAGAAAGGCAAAACATCTGAGAGAAAATCTTCAAGTTCCTGTTCTTAAAATAGCAAGGGATGGCATTTGAGAAAATGCTGACGCTCAAAAAGAAAACAGAGCAGACTACTGCACCAGAACATGCTGTGTAAAGACAACTCACAGCTTTGATTAATGATAGAACAGAGACATTAAAAAAATAAAGGGGAAAGTCTGTATGAAAAACAGAAAACAACAATAAACTGCTCTAGCCATAAAGAAGTGTAGGGGCAGAGAAATGGGGTGTTTAAATTGTATTCTGTTTAATTATATATCATATATTGTTTTAATATCCAAGAGTACCCAGAAATTCAGGCCTTTATCTCTTTTACATTTAGAGCTTATAATATGCCTCGACTAATGGCTTGGACCACTGAAACTTCTTAATGATTTAAGCTGTAAAACTTTACGGAACTGAATAAATGTATATATCCCACCTTAATATTGCAATGTCAATGCAACCTTGAGATTACATAAAAACAAACATGCAGAAGTGCAATAGGGAGAAATCGAGAGGTTATTAAAACTAATTTAACTTTGACTCGCCAGTATTTTACTGTGTAAAACCTCCTCGGCCTTCAACCTCTGCTTGCCAAATTGATCGAGCTAGCTCAATTCCAATCTAATAGGCTCCTTCAGCTGTGTGCTTTAGAATGATGGAGATCTTGGTTTAGGGCTCTTCAGGAGCCTTGTGAAATATTGACAATGGAAAACACAACCACAGCGACTTGCCAAAAGGACACACAAGTTGCATTCCATGAGACATGAGATAGCTAATTGGACTAGTCAAATACAAATCATGTTAAGTAGGCAGACCAGCTTTAATAATTGATTAGGTAAACTTTAAGTAGCTTCCATTTGTAAGGCAAGTGAAAGGGATTCAAAATTAAATACTCCCCGAACCAGTTATTTGAAATACATTTATGCAAACTTAATAGATTCAGGTAAAGACTTAAATTTAAGCAGAACCTTAGAATAACAGTTAAAGGCATTCTAACATTGTGCATATTCAACTCCAGTGTCTATTTCTGCATAAATGAATAGCAAATATTAACTTGTATTTACACATCTACAATATTACATCCCAGGGGAAGATATTATCATGGCTTCTAATGATGTTTAAATTCATTCTATTATTTACCCTCAAGAAACCAAGAGAAGATGCAGTAAGAGTGCATTCTAAGATGAAAGCACACTCCAACACACTGTGAGGCCAGAATATTTTGATCGCCTGAAACCGTCTGTAAAAAGCAGGTGAGAGGAAAGTCCTACAAGCAGCCGTTTGCTTAATGCAGAGCTGCTGCAGAGATTTGCAGATTCCATCTCTGAGTGTCTTCAGGTGTGACGGCGATGAGCAAGATCTTTTCGAGTTCTGGTGTGAAACTAGGTGAGTAGTTTCAATGATAACAATTTCATATTAGTGCTCCTCAGCTAGATCAAAAAGGCCGTTGTTGTCAAGAGTGCTTATCCCTCGTTCATCTATGGAGTGTGATCTGCATATAGCCAGGGAGGAGAGAGAGATACGGCTACTGTGAGAGAATTACTACATCGATTAAACGACTCGTGTGGCAAGAGGAGGTGCCAGGGTGAAGGTCATGACGTAAACAGAGCTGCCAAGATCGAGATGTTTTAATAATGCGGAATCTATCACCGTTCGGCCCCGGCGGAGCAGGCATCATGTTTTCAGCCTCTAGAGACATAACAGGAATTTTATAACAGCTAAAGTTATTATGTGCGACATCTCCTGTTATGCAAATTTCAATGCAATTTGCATGTCTCCCAAATACCTGCCAAACAACCGCCTTTAACCTTTAACTATAATTGGGGGAATTTGTCTGAGGAGAGGGGAGGTCAAAGGTGCTGCCTCATTAAAGGTTATCGACAAACTTGCTTGGTTAGTTTCAGCGAACAAACAAAAGCAGATGGAAAATCAGTATAAAATTACAGCAGGTCTCATTGGTGTGATCACAGCTTTCCTAATTAAACATGGCCATTGCATCCAAAGTCAAAATTTGTATTTTATTCACTGTTGTGATATCACACTGTACTCCCATAGGAAATAATAGCCCCGCTTATGTGCTGAAAAGTGTACCTGCTATACCACTGATAAAAAGCAACAGTAAACATTTGTGTTGTTATTTCTTGGATGGTAATTTGTGAATCCTCGCCAATGGGCAAACTGAACATTATGGTAGTTTCAGTAACAAAAAACAAATCAACATGCACAAATGTTTTCTGTTTTTTCTTTCAATGTAAGTGATCATTCAAGACCATTTCATAATCAACGGAAAATTGATTATGAAACATACTAAATGATCCTTATTTGAAAATGTAAACATGCGAAAAGGTTTTTGTGAGGGTTAGGTGTAGAGTGGGGGTTAGGGGATAGAATAAAGTGTGTACAGTATAAAAGTCATTATGTTTAAGAAAACCCCCCCCCCACACCCTTCCATTTTTATTCAGTATGCTTCATAATAACTCTAACCTTTCTTTTAGCCTAAATGCTAAGGTATGCAAATGCCTTAAAACTAATTTGGCCTTGGTGGTCAACTGATGGCAATTGAAAAGCCACTACACAAAGTGTTGGATTTATTATCCAATTAAAAGATTAAATCATCGTTCAGGAAGCCCCATTCTGTAAACATACAAATCAAAGTCTGTCAGGCAACTATGAATAATGTATGAAGAGAAAAAACTGCTTCTCTCTGTTGCACTGCCAGAATATTGCATTGACAGAGTAATTCTCAATATAGTGAACTCACTCACATGGTCAATAGCTCATCTTATTAGTCAACACCCCCGCACATTAGTTTCCATGTAGAGAATTGTGTCTTTAAAGGCATATCTTCAGGGCACTTAAGTCTAACCAGCCATTCTGGAATATATTGGGACAGAAATGTGCTCCTTTAGCATGATTGATTTAAAAAAATATACAGTGGTCAATGAGAGCCATTCTAGATCCAAGTTAACAAATGCATGCTGTAAGACAATTTTCATGCATGTTTTAAAAAAACGTTAAAAATGTTATTTTTAATGTTCTAGGAATGTTGCAAACATTTTAAAAATGATCTGCTAACAACTTCTACTAACAAAAATAATGTATGTTATGTTAATGTTACAGCAATAATGTTTTTTGAAAACTTTGAGAGAACTGTTAGAGAGCATTAGCCAATGTTCTGAGAATGTTCCATTCTAGCTGGGAGGTGGAAAATGGCAGTGCACTAATATTAGATCCCTACAGCCTAGACAGTTGAGCCACCGCAACAAGTACAAAGCAGTTAACACCTTAATATTAAAGGCAATGTTGTCATACATTTACAGGTGGAACAAGAGCCAAATGAAATGCGCAACTGTTTACATTAAACACACGATTAAAGCATGCTATATTAAGCATACATCAACATCTAAAGGGCAGACTTTCCCCTTTTAGTACAGCTCTAAACATTCTCCGTATTTAATAATTACTAACCAACATTAACACCAAGCACCACCGCAGCCTCTCACACGCATGACAGGCTGCGTGCTGTTTAAAGCGGCCTGCTCTTCTAAGATCTTTGTGGAGGAAATTACATTCTGCCCTGTATTCTGTTCCCTCACTAACATGGGAAGGTCCTACCCAGCAAACAATTTTAGGTTGTAAGAATGTTTTCCTAACATTTCCAATAAATAACAAAAACGTTTGTTTTTCATAGATAAATGTTCTATGAATGCTCAAAACGTCCAGTTTTTTAGATGTTGTATTAATGTAATTGCTTGGTTTTAAGAATGGTATTCAAACATTTTTTTAATTTTATATATATATATGTGCAAGAAAGCTTTTGATGATTTTAAGAGACCTTTGAGAGAACCTTTAAAGAATGTTAGCAAATGTTCTGAGAATGTTCCCTGTTAGCTGGGTAACAATTCAGCTCTGCCCGCTGGCTTCAATGGAAGAAATAAAGTGTCAATGACAAGTTTATTTTAACATAGTGCTCCTCTGAGAGAGAAGGACCCTCTCCATTCTCATATGTAATGTCCTATTTTACCACATTGAAACAGCCATTGTAACTCAATATGCTGCAGTATAACTCGCATTCAATTTAGAATTCGCATTCAATAGCAGGCGTTCGAACAGGCTGTGCATGATGAAGCAATTTAAAGGATTGTTGATCAGTCCAGTTCGACGAAATATAAGCAGATTTATTGACAGATCTTCAGGATCGCTTTTCAATTATCTGTTAGCTGCACGGGGAAAGAATTAGTGAGGCTTCTTCTTCACAGTGTCTGTTGACTGAAGCCTCTTTCCTGCGCTAATGGAGGACTAGATCTCTTTTAGATTACCACACCTTCCCAACACGCGAAGTTAATAAGTGTTGCGCTTCAAAGATTTGTCCTCTTCTTTGCTATTTGTTACTTTCAGGGCCATCTGTCAAGCCAGAGGGTGAAATCAATTCTGCCTCCAACATTGGAAAAGCAAGCTATTTATCTATTTAAGGTAGAGACCTTCAATAACTAACTAAGAAAATAAATGTTTAAGGTTGAAGCACTTAACAAATATGAGGATTCAACTTTGCTAACAAACTATCCATGTTCCTCGTGGATGTTCAGTTCTGAAACAAATTACACAGACAAACCCAAGCAGGCCGTCACTGCAATATCAAAATTCAATGTCATCGGAGACCACAGAGAGCAACTATCAGTTGAATTGATTTTATATTTTCATGTTACACTGCCCGTGTGTTTTAATGCTCACTGGATGATATTCTGTCTCACCCACTCATGTACAAATGTAATTTAACCCAAAGGTCTTTGTTCCTGCTCTCGCTCTCCTACTTCGTCCCCGTTTCATCTTGGTGATAACCTTGAGAGAAATATCACATCGGACCATCTTATTTTCTCTCCCTGTTCACCATCTTAGTGCTGACCTTGCCGTTGAGCTTCAGCTGGACCACACAAGACAATTAAGGAAAGCAGTGGAGTCCCAGCTAACAATTTTAGGTTGTAAGAACGCTATCATTAGGTTACATAAATGTTAAAAATATTATGTGAATGTTCTAGAAAAATTTTCAAAACGGGAATTTATGTTTTTGCTTGGTTATCAGAATGTTATTCAAACTTTTTGTTAATTCTGTAATGCTTTTACAATGCTTGTCTAACAACTTAAGAATCATGCTTCTGATATATACATTAGTGTATGTTCTACTAACATTACTGCAAGAATTTTTTGACCTATTTTTCATTATTGCTCAGTTTCTTTCATATTTTAATGGTTAAAGTGAGTAGTGTTAATTTGCTGTTTTAAATTGTGTATGTATACTGTGTGTCTGGCACAACATTCTTACTGTGTAAGACACGTGCATCTGTGAAATTTGTAAATGGTCTGATATCTGTCACTTCATTATTGCACTGCTGGAAAACAAACACACAGGTTTTTATCCACCTCTACACTGGTGTATATGGTGATTTGACAAAGTGTTTTGCTTTAATTAATAATCACCCACCATTAAACACAATCCTGTTAGGGAAATCTGTGTTACAATCAGAGAAATACCAATCTTGAAACTCTACGATCTACATAATGATTATTAACTCATTTTGATCTCCAGACGGTTACACTGTAAGAAAAAACATTCATAGCAAACAGCAGGATTATGTATTTTTGCCTATATTAAATCATTACTATAGCAAAGAAAGAACATCTGTTCATCTACCACTATATTTTTAGAATATGAAAGTGTTGTATATTGTACCATAATTGTGGTTGATTTAAGCAGATTTAATACTGTGGTGCTCAAGGTGCTGCCTTAACCCATGATAAAAACCTTTTAGTTTCTCAACATTTTAAGTCAAGTTAAATTAAAATCCATAATTCAAAATCCTAAACAGGACCAAATTTTAATTACATTTCCACTCACTTAAAAATACATAAACACAATTGCAGGAAGGAGAAATAGGGAAGGGAAACAATAAAAAGAGAACAATAAAAACTGGCTTAGCTTTAAGGAAGGTCTAATGTGAGGTGCAATCTGGAATCGCAATTACAAAAAGTTTCATTTTGCTTTGAGTTTTATTGCGTTCTTTTAGCGGAAGATTAAATAATGATTTATTTGAGCTGACAAATGATAGCACTAAGCATAATGTTTCTTAATAGTACAACAGTCTAATAGAAAGCTACTGCGAGTTCAAAGTATATAGAATGTATAATGCCGCAACTAATTGGCTATACTGGCCTGGGGGAGTTCATCCTGTTTCTTCTGCCAATCTATTTATTCATCATCCTCTGCCTCTCCTTCTCTCCTGTTCTCCCTCTCGCTTTCATTTCACAGCTCTGATCACATTGCACACTTTTCAGAGCGTGACGTGAATCAGTGGTTAATAGCTACATAAATATTCCCAATGCATAAATAGCTATCTGCTAAATTGGTGGTAATCGGTTGTCTGCTCTCATGCAGTATTATAGTGGTGAAATGGCACTGGTGACCTCATTCACTCTCTCCTAACTCTGTATTTGTAATATCAAATTCACTCATACCTTGATCATTTGAAATTTTTATGTAAAAAAATGTTTTATTGATACAATTGTGAAAACCTGGTCACAGCTGGAGTCGCGTTTGCTCGCTCAAATTCAATTCTGCAGGCGCATTGTGTGTTCTTTGAGAGAAAGAGAAAGAGTGGAAATCTTTTTGGTCTTTATTCTTGTCTGTTTGCATTGGAGTCACTCTTCTACCAAAATTGACTAGCATAGAAATAAAATCCAAGGCAAAGTGAGATACCAATATTTTGCTTAAAAATATTTGTGGTCATTTAAATTAGTGTTAAAATTGCCCCAGTTCTAACAATGTTTCCCTAATATTACCATTAAGTAACAAAAATGTAAAAAATTCAAAAATGGAAAAAGTTCAAATGATCCAGTTTTCAGGCGTTGTTTTAAGATTATTGCTTCAATATAAGAATGTTTTTCAAACATTTTTTAATTCTGTAATGTTTTAAAAACGATCAACTAACTTCAAAATATTACAACATGTTAAAATCACATTAAAATAGTTCTACTAATGTCACTGCAAGAATGTTTTCTAATATTTTTGTGAGAATTTTTAAAGAACGTTAGCCAGCGTTTTAAGAACATTCCATGTTAGCTGGGAGTGGCAAATCAGGCCGATGCCATTCATCACAACATAAGCAGGTGTCTTTATCAGTATTTACAACAGCAGTTAATCAGAGAAGGCCTGAGCCAAATCAATAATCAGCCCTGCTTGCCCCATATATTTGTCTTCTTCCTACCTCATGCAAACAACTTTGTATACCCAATCAGCTTGGGTTTTAAGCCTATGGATGCAGCATTCAAAGCAGAGTATCTTCCAACTGTTTGCTTCCATTTGACTCTTTTGATCTTGTTTTTTGATGACAGTAAGATTCAGATCAAAGCCCAAGGTTTGGAAAGCTACATTCCACTAAAGGAGAAACTAACATGAACCACGATGTTGAAACACAGGAACTCAAGACTTATCGAAACGCAAATGTCAAGCACTGCAATAACATTTTTTCACTATTCAAACAAAAGGTATGACTGAACTGCCAAAACTACTTTTCACATGGAGAGTAATATAATACAGTTAGATTCTATATAGAACTGTGAGTAGCATACTGAATCATGAATACAGCATGGCTGTTTTGATCTGAGCGCATATTCTCTATGTTTTTTTTCCTCACAGTTTGCCATGTTTGCCCTCAAACAGCATCTTGAGTAGAAAATGGAAACTAACATCAAAAAGGTTCAGAGCAAGGTTCAGACCAAGAACATCAACCTGCTCTGGGTCGAGCGGTGGCCCGGAAGTTTCATGCTGTCATAAATTGAGTAAATGACATGAATGTTTTAACTCCAAGCATGGGTGAGATTGAAATTAGTTACGACCTGTCACACGAATATTGGTCTTCTGACTAACTGCCTGTGGAGCAATATGGGATGGTAGCAGTTTAAATAAGCGTCTGTCAAGGGTTGAAAACAGAACAGATGTACTGCATTTCTGTAACGTCTCGCACTGCTCTCTTAATCCTGACAATGAAAGAATCTATCCCTTGTGAATGACATCTAGTGTGTGGCCACCAATCCACCTGCTAAAACATTCCCATCTAACAATTTAAGGTTGAAGGAACATTTTCCTAAGTAACAAAACCGTTAAAAATGTTATTTTGAAAGTTCTAGGAATGTTCAAAACATCCAGGTTTATGTGTTGTATTATTGTTATTGTTTAGTTAAATAAACATTATTCAAACACTTTCATTTTGTAATGTTTGTAAAATGTTTCAACAACTAGAAAACTAAAAGAATAACATTTTTGGTATACATGATACACAGATAAAAAGTTCTACTAAAGTTAATGCAAAATGTTTTTGATAACGTAGAAAGAATTTTTAGAGAACATTAACCAATGTTTCGAGAACGTTCCCAGTTAGCTTGGATTATAGGTTATTCCAGCAATGGTCAGGCTAAATTTGCAAAGCCTGAGATGCTGTCAGGTTTCTGGTCATCGTATGAAGTCTAATTGGGCCCAGTTCCATGTCAATCCTGCCCTCAGCTTTCTGGCAATGGTTTATAATAATAATTCCATAAAGTGTTTTCTTTCCTCATTAAAGCTCTTGAGATTCACTTTAAATTCACCGCTACCAGCATGCAAAGCTGGTAATTACTTCAGCCACTCTCTCTCTTTTAAACACTGGGTTCTTTGTTTTGGGTTTAATTGAAACAAAAGGAGAGAGAAATTGCGGAGAAAATATAGGGCGATCGTAATCCCGAAAGCAATCTAGCTCAAGCCAAGCTCCTTGGAGTTCTTTATCAATGCTTCTATTAGGAAGGGGCTTATCTCACAAAATTAGCCATGGGATAATCACTCTCAAGCTTTCTGAATTATGCCAGCATTGTTCCTCTGACCACCACTCCATCCGACGCTAATAATTTTATTACTCTGACTGATACAATCAATGATATCCTCCTCTTTAACAAGGTGCAAGCGTGCCCATAGACACGAGCGGATGTGACGCGATACAACTTCGATCTTCTTTGAAATGATTGCTAGCATTGCTGCCAACGCGCAAACAGAATTTCATTCACACCAAGCACATAACCCCTCAAATGAGATGGAAAATAGGGCTCTGTCCCCCTCCTACGTGCAGTCTCATATTTTGTATTTTTTTACATAAAGCTGTTATGATGAAATTTTAATGGGAGAGTCTACTGCAGTGAAGCGACTCTGTGACCTTCTGAATACATTTGTGGGAGGCTGGAGTGAGCGCTCGTTGTCTGATATGCCACTCGGTCGCCTCTCACAGCAGCCCCTCGTTGGCTTGCTCGCTACATACGGCCCATTTTAATAGTCCCTCATTTTGTGTGACAGAAACGAGCCACTTCGCTGACGGCGTCTGATTCTTACATCTCTCCACAATGAGGACAACCGCATGCCCAATCTCTCTATCTGTGCCACCGCGGCTGAAAGCAGGCCCTCGCTGAGTGCTTAAAAAAGCGTGTCGAAGAGACGACAGGGGTAAATGAATAGAGAAGCTAGCAGGTAAGGTGGAGAAGGTGGGGGTCCGTGGGGGGGATTCAGAGGTCGCGATTGGCAAGGATCTGAATTGTACTGATTTTTGGGATTCAGCCCCTTTTCTGCCTGGGCTGCATCATTCTCAAACACTGTGAAAACATCAGCACTGAAAGGCACAGGCGTTAATTTATGTGTGAACACAGAGCACAGGAGCGAGGTGATGCTGTTCTCCTGTAGCACTGCCTTATCTTGTTTCATCTGGTGTTTGTTATCAGACTGCAGCATTATCATAATGGCTATTACCACCAGCAGAGAATTTGCTCAATGGGGATATTGTCTGTTAACACAATTGGCAGCATATTGAAAACATATTTCATTGTATAGGTTCAGTCTTCTTCATTGCTGAATTATCAGTAACAGCTTTACGTTTGGCCTGGATTTCTTTAACGGCAACTTACAGCATCTCCAGGATGTGGCCAGGATACTGTTGCCATGCAGTTGCTTTATGTTCCTACCCAATACATGCCTATATGCATATTGCAGATGCGTTACATTTTGATGGATGGCCCTGTGTTTCTAGAGAAAAAGCAGCAGAAGCAGGTTTGTGCACATTCCCTGTTTCAAATGTAAGACAAGGTGTGCTTTGTAAAATCTGAGCACACTGTGTCTTGGATTTGAAAAAGAGAATGTGCTCAATACCACCAGACGTTTGTTCACACATTACTGATGTACTTGCAACACTGACAGCCTGTATAGATGATAGAGGCTAGATAAAGGACTCAGGTTTTTATGGATGTGCACTGACAATGCACCTTTATATAAGCAACTATGCACAGATGGATCTGACGGTTGTAAAGGATGTACCAATGAGGACATTGAGAAAGCATGAATCTTTGATGTATCCAGTCAGGCTCCCTTAATGTATTTCTGGCGGTCATCCAAGATTAAGAAATAAAACCTAATGTTATTCCTTTAAATGCCACTTTACCAGCAAAGGAAGTTGCTTGTTCTGAGCAGTCTAACAAGGAGATAGAGGAGAGGAGAGAGAGAGAGAGAGAGAGAGAGAGAGAGAGAGAGAGAGAGAGAGAGAGAGAATGCAGCCGGCGCTATAATAAGGACTATGGATTAAAAAAAATCACACTAAAAGGCGTTGAAATTAATGCATTACTTCAAAGCATTTGGTAAAATAAAGATGCCTCATCTTTGAGCAATAAATCATGACAGCATCATGGTATAACCAGCAAAAACACTCAGAATAATTGTTTGTACAGGAGCCGTAAGATTGCATCAAACCTGCCCTAAAGACAACATCAATTCTAAGGTGGTCGTAGAAAAATACCGAGCAAGGGATGGGGTGGGTGGGATGATGTTTTTGGAAAAGAGTGCAGGTGCAAATATGTACGAACGCTTACACTGGCAGATATTCATTTATAGCAAATGACCCCCTCCCTAACGTAATGACAGTCCACAGCCATTTCCAATCCTATGCCCGGTGACCAGTTAAGAACCATTATTCAGCATCTTTCTCTCACGAGTGTGTCCCCTTTCCTTCTTAAGCACAATTCTTCGTGAACAATCGAGTCCGATCTTCTTTCAGCCCCTCACAGTCCTTCCAGAGTTTTTACAAAGCTCATCAAGCATTAAAAAGCAAACTGCTCTTACCAGAAACGTCACGCGGTGGAGTCTAAATTTGGCACTTCCATTCTGCCGGAGCTCAGTTTACATCCAGATCGCTCCGGAGTGGCACAGGGGAGGCCTTTAAAGAATGCAATAAGTGAAGAAATGAAAACAAAACAACGCGCAAATCCAGAAGGCGCAAGAGTGAGAAGTCCCCAAAATTCACGGAGTGTGGAGCACGCACGGCTAAGGTCCACGGATGACACGAGAGTCTGTCCCAGATGCGGGCGTGCGTGTAAACAGGAGTACACCCGCTCGCCAACATGCCATACCCAGCAGAGCGCGAGCTCGAGCGCGAGAAGAAAGACGGAGAGGGCGGAGTCGACGCTGTGCAAGGTGGAGGGAGGAGCTGTGGCGCATTGAGATGGAGAGATGGAGGAGGCAGAGAGAGAGAGAGAGAGAGAGACAGAGAGAGGGAGAAAAGCTTAAGACTGGCAGGCAGAGAGGGATAAGAGATAAGGAGGGGGGTGGAGGAGGTGAGGGTGGGTGTGTGTGGGGGGGTATCGTCTTAAAACTGGGATAATGTAACTAATGAAATGAAATTCTGCTCCTCATCACAGTGACTGCAGTGAAAAATAAGAGAGGGGACAGGGGGATTCAAGCATGCCACGCTCAAAGGGAACGGGGTAGGGGAGAGGGGGTTCGAGAAATCTGAGTCTACATTTGTGAGACCTCTCTCCACCTCACTGTCATTCTGTCAGAAAGCGGTGATTAATGCTGCGCTTTTATGCAAAATGCAGCGTTCGTCAAAAGCAACCAGGAGCTGCAATGTGACAAACGGATGACTCATGGAGGTAAACAGGCAGGGTGGATAAACAACAGCCAATGGTGAGACAGAGAGAGAGACGGAGTGAGAGAAGAGAGAAAGGGACAGAGAGAGAGAGAGGGAGAAGGGAGAGAGACACACGAGGAGAGGAATTTGGCCGAATGGGCTGAGTCTGCTTAGCCAACAGCAATAGTAAACTGCAAGGTCAGTCTATGGGGGATTCGCCCTGTGGGATATAATCAGGTGTAAATCCTTGTAAGTCCCCACACCATTATACTAAACAATAAACGAGAGGCAGCGGCGCGGCAGGTAGGGAGAGGAGTGAGATTACCAGAGGGGGATAATCAAATGCAGATTTGATGGAGGTTGGAGGGGAAGGGTGATGTGGAGCATGAGACACAGGGGTTGTTAAGCAGCGCAAACAGAATGAAGAGGTGCCTCATACCTCTGAGGTAGAGAAAGATACAGCCGACCCTCTGTGTATGAGGGATTTATCTCTACACAGTAAAACCAGATCAAGCCATGGTGTGGGAGAGGGAGTGCGTAAGAACCATAGTGGATCTGTCCTAGACATTTTGTTAACACTCTAATCTTCCCGTGGAACACCAACGCAGGACTGGCAATGGTGTGACTTATTAGATGAGCTGTTGGCTGGTATATAGCAGCAGTCAAGGTTTGTGTGATAGAATTAGCACTACATGATATAGAGGTTTATATTACAGCATTAGCAGTTTGAAAGTGAAATAATACCCACTGCTTTTATCTTGAATTTTGAAACAGTTGCTTTTCTTGAAATAGATTTATACAACAATTAATTCCTAATTTGATAGTGTCTAATTTTGATTGGACAACATTGTTCCAAAAGTGCTGGTATTTAGCATAATAGCAGTAGGACTTTTAAATATTATCATTAGAAATATTATCATACGGCCATGTTCTTGAGGTCCCTCATAATGTTGAGTTTGTTAGTGAAAGGGTTAAGAGGAACAACAAATTTAAAACTGGTGGAAATTGTCTCTTGCTGCTACAGTAATGTCTTAAAGTGTTCCTCAGTACAGCCCAGTACAGGGAATCCAACCATTTTTATGGCAATATTTCTCAATGTTGTTTTCTAAATAACGTAATGAACATAAATCAATTGAATGACACTTTGGATGTCTGTAGTGTAGCAGAGGACATTTTGACATAGAACATTTTGACATGTAAGTAATAATCTCATTCTCCTGAGAGGCTCTGGAATGCTGTAAAACGCACAAACTAGTAATAAGAACAAAAAAATTCTGCAGATGAAATTGTCCTGAAGCATTTTTTACTTCTAACAATGATGGCGTAAAAATGATGGAAGAAAATAGTCTTACTTTTGGGATGTGGCTGGTACAGATGTGCTTCAAAGAGAAATGCCATCTTCCTTGCCGCTCTCTCAATTGTCTCCTGAACCTCTCAGGTAGGGACACCCAACCACAGGTGGCAAATGACTACTTCAAAGTGTGGCTTTAATCAAACTTGCCTTTTTGATCCTGCCATTTATTTTAATGAGTCCTGGCTGAAGAAAAGGAAATCAATTCCTCTCGTTCTTGAAGTCTTTTCGAAATAGTCTTTATGATGTTTGTGGGTTCATTTTGGCCATATTGGTTTTTGTGTTGTGTGTGCTCCAAAGAATTCTTATTTTCTGGGCAGTTTTTTCACGGCAATGTAATTTTGAAATATAACCCTTTCAGTCTATGTAATACTCAGCACCATCACAAAACAAATTTACTCTACAGGGACATCAGGAAATGACAAGCATATAAAAACACTACCTTCCCTATGTTTGGCTTTTCACACTTCAAAAACAGTAATTCACAATACACAGTACAATGTAGACAAGTTTTAGGCCGTGATTTATCAACAAACATCTAAAAGCTTCAAAACCTACCCGAAACCTGTATATCCTTCATTAGTGCAGGATAAACAACACAATTTCATCAGTACCTAAGGCTGAGAAGTTCAAACATATCCTTTACATGCCAACTAAATGGGTGTGTAAATAAGTGTTTATCCCTTGTGTCTTTTATAAGTGGAACATGCCATATGGGGGTTGTGACAATTCTATTATAAAACAGCTTGGAAACCCTAAAAATCTAAGAGCATATATAGAAAAGTGTCTCAAAAATTAAACATTTTGCCAGATCATATGCCCACAGTTGCTTCTGCTCTATGTGTTTAGTGTTTTAACCCCCTGGTGTGGTGAGTGGTTATAAAAACAGATGGATTTTACCATGCAGCAAAATCACTCCCGACATGTAGTGAGTTTCATAAGTACATGAATTATTAAACACCACCTGCAGCGAATTCTGTTCTTTTGTCCAGCTGTCCGAGAGTCACAGGAACTGGTCTTCAGGCTTCATTTATGACCATAATGAAGTTGTGTGCAGTACAGGGCTGTCCTGTGAAGGCGTCACATCCCGCTGGACAAACACGACAACAGTTGTTAGACCCAATTGAGTCCTCGGTCAGTGAAGCATATGCCTGACAGTTTGTGGAGAGCTGTGAGCATGATCTTTGGCCAGCTGGTTGTTTTAGTATTCAGCAGCCTGTCTTAAGAATTGATTATGTATGCTTTATATGGGACAGAAGCTTTAAACATTTTTACAGAGATGTGTCGTTCAATCAACAGTCATTAATCGTTCAATCATAAATGCCTTATATATAATTTGCTTCGCTGTATCACCAAACTATGGTGCTTCCTTATAATAAGTCAAATAGTATTGTTATATGGGTATTCAATTGCACATGATAAAATTTGTCAAAGTAAAATTAACAGTAAGTCTCGCTGTCTGCAAGAACTGTCTCTTACTTGGCATATTGCAAAAAGCAGTGACGTGAGCAGTCAACAAATCCAGTGGTGTAAATTGATTGTGTTAACAGGCTGTAAAATCAGGCTCTGGAAATGGCATCTTTGGTCAAATGCATGGGAGAATTTATAAAAACGGCTTCATATGAGATTAACAATAATTAAAATACATTGTATGAAAATAGGGGGCTTTTATTGGTAAAATAAACTTATTGATCTTCTGCTTTAATGGATATTACATTAATGACGATCTAAAAATGTTTTTTTGTCATTTATTTTGTCTCCTGGGTCTTTAATTTGTATAGGGTTGTATTCCTGTTTGTTTTTGTATTGATTTGAATTGCTCAGATTACATTTTTTATATGATTACATATTTTATATGAACTAATAAAATATAAATAACAAAAATAGGTAGTTGAGAATGTTATGTATGTTATATATGTAAACCATATACTAATATAGCCAGAAACCCTCCAGGTTACCTGGTATGTATACTCCTTTTCACAAGCACTTCATTTCAGAAATTGGAGCAAAATCATGGTGTCAAGTCACTTTTATTTATAGAGCGCTTTTCACAATACACATCATTTCAAAGGAGCTTTTCAGAAAGCCCTGCTGTTGCGTTGTTACTGTCTGAGAGCCCTGTTGAGCAGTTTCAATAGAAAACTTTATTGGAAGACTTTTGTGAATTCCACATAATTATGGAATTCACATTCTGTTGGTAAAACATAATACCAACAACATTCGATCTATCAGAAATTCATTCAGCGCTTCATCATTCAGACAAACTGCTCAGGGACAAAACCAGTGAAATAGAGCTGTGGAAATCATCATACTCATGACAGGCTGCCATTAGCCGAGACGACTCAGTCTGTTCTGTCATTATGAGTCAGGTTTACCGCCAGCCACCTTTTGTTACCAGACTGCCCTGTTCTGCTGCATCAAAGGACGATGAATGACCTCATTACTCGCAGACTGCAATATCAGTATCACCAAACAAAGGTTGCCTCCAACATCCCAGCTTCTTACATCACAGGTAATTTATGGATGATACAGGTAAGTGGAGCTTCTGGCTAGTTTGATTTTAAAAATCCCCTTTGTATCAGGAAATGTAGGACAGGACATTTAAATGTTGATCCACAGGGCAAAATTTACATTTCAATGAAATGTTGCTAGATATTACTGTTTTCTCTGGCCTAGATCCAACTGCCCTTCAAACCAGCACTGCCCAAAAAACATAGAATCCTAAGGGGTGACTGCTAAATGTTAAGACACATGAAGACGATCAATAAACATTTTAAATGCACAGAAGAAATCAGGCTTCCCATCGTGGCACATTGTGCAGGAGACAAATCTCCAAATCTTTGAGAAGGCTATAGCTTTCGCCTGGAGATTTCCAACTGGGGGCAGGAAACTCCAAAATGAGGTGCAGCTACAGTATATATACTTGAAATCTTCGAGAAAGGTGTATTCTGACTGGCAGGAATAAAAACTATAGGTATATAGTGCTGGCTATGCAAATCTATATAAATCTGTAAAGAAGGCAATCCATACATATTGATGGTTTGCAAATGCAGCAAATAAATCTAAACTGTAATGTATATGCATTGTGTTTCCTTTTTTTAATCATTCATCATGAATGAAAATTTGATTATGCATTTGTAAAATGTATTTTGCATATAAATCAGGTTACAAATGTGTTGTTTTAAATATATTCCCTTTCTTTAATACATAAAGAAAAACAAGACTAACCCACAAGCACATGCATGGGTCACATCAAGCAAAATTTTGTCATATTGACTTTGTCAATATTGCACACTAATACAATATTGTGAGGACTGTTGTGAGGACATTGTGAAGTTTTTACAAAGCCCAGTATTAACCAAGGAAAAATGGCTATGTCTGAGCACAATGGAATAAAAAAGTAGGCCAATTGGTATGCCTAAGACCTACATGGTTTGGAACTTTGTGTAAGACCCATGGGGCATATAAAAACAAGTGTTCTACTGCAACAGATGTTGTGTGTTTAGGGCACTGTTAAACCTTGGGATGAATAGATTCTCATGGAATAGAAGGATAAATAATATTTTATGGTGCATTACCTGTCTTTTGTTCTGTATCTTTTGCATATTAGTACACAGAGAAGTTATCCACAGGAGCATTTGGCTGTTGTAATTATATACTCTGTATAGCAAAGAAATGTGCATTGTTGCTTTGTTATTGGTTTATGATTCAGGGCTAAGTTCAGATCCATTTCAGTTCACCTCATTTAGCTGCACAGACTGAGTCATACAATTTACAGCTAATGCCCTCTATATGACTCTTCAAGTACTGAATCAAATTCACCCTTGAATTAAATTTCTTCACTTTATTGACTGAGTTGCAACAGAATTAACCCCAGCCATGATGGATAAGCTCCATGACAAGGTATACAGTCTGATTAACAAGGTTCTCATGATTAACTGGGCAAAAATGCTGTGTGCCACTTAGAGTGACCCACACTAGACCACTAGATATATTAAACCTTAAATGTTCTGGTTGGATCTGTTTTTTATATCAATGCAAACTGTGAGAGCCCACAGTAAGACTTCAAATCAAAATGTAAACCTCATGAGGAAAGGACTAATATGTGTCAAGCAGCAGCAACCACTCACCCATACCCTCCTCCAGAAGTAAGCAGCATGATGCCAAATAGCATGGCAAGCTGGAAGACAGCACACAGTGAGCCAAAACAAATGAGGTGCTCCACTTTAAGACACCATGGAAGGCTGGAGATAAACCCAGACAATTCAGATAAAGCCATCTGGAATGGGACTCTTTTCAGTTGTGTGTTTTGGCTGTAATGAGCTACTCATTAGTATCCTAATCCTGCTCCTTGTTTTACTGAATATAAGTTGATAGTTTAATTTCAGAATTTATCGAGCTCCGTAAGCACTGTAGTATCTGACATACTGAAATGTACAGAGAGAGACCTGTTGATTAGCATTTAGAATCCTACATTTCATTTCATTTAGTTTTCATTATTTGTAATTTAGTTCTAGCTGCTGTCTGTAAGTGGTGTATGCTCAGTGTTAAATTTCAACAAATCATAATAATGAAACACACACATTTGTACAGCTATCTTTGTGAGGACATTCATTGACACAATACAATTTCTGGCCCCTTACCCTATCCTTAACCCTTAACTAAGTGCCTAACTCTTACCCTAAACCTAACCTTAATCTAATTCTAACCAGGTCTAAACCCTTAAACAAAGGGGTGTCAGAAAGTGAAGACTGGCCAAAATGGCCTCACTCTGCTGGTCTAACTGGTCACAATGGGCTATACAAAGATAGACATACGAGTGTGTACACACACATGCAAACATGTTGGGACATTCCACAGACATAATGGTAGATAGACATAATAATTTTTGTACTGTACAAACTGTATATTCTATCCCTCTACACTAACCCTACCCCTAAACCTAACCATCACAGAAAACGTTCTGCTGTTTTAGATTTTCAGAAAGATTATTCTGAGGATAATCCAAGGTATCCATGAGGATACCTTGTTTCCTCATGGGACCTAAAAATGTCCCCACAAGGTCAGAATTTACTGAAATTACTTATGGGGACATGTGGTCCCCATAACGTAGTGAATACCAGGACACACAAACATTTTTTACTTGCTACTTCCTACAGATTTGCATTTTATTGTGCATCTTTTATTTTATTGTGCATCATTTGTTAGCCATTCCTCTGCTTTTATCACAATAACTTTCTATATATTTCCAATAGATTTCTATTTTTATTTTACACACAAAGCAATTATAATTAAAAATTGTTGCATTGTATTGTTGCAATTGCCTTTTACAATGTTGTAAAAGGTATTGTTGCATTAAGTCTTTCAAACCTTCATCAGTTCAGACTGAAAGCAAATAAACCCTTATTACCTCTAAACTTACAAAGAGAAAGTTATTGACAGTAATTAAAGCTAGAAAGCATATAGAGAATCCATTAGTGCTTTTGTGGAAAGTTCTGTTCTGATCATTCTCTGTATCTACGATGCATCACTACTACCACAATGCAATTGTTCTCCAGGAGATTCTGCTTGTTTAGGCATCTAAATGGATGTGCCCAGCCCTGAATTTGACTGCCTCAGCAAAGGCAGTGGAACAATAAAGGAAACAACAATTTCATTCAGAGCTGTCTGACAGGGCTGGGCACCATTATACATCACACTTAGAATGGGCACATTTACAGGAAGAGCCTGAAGAGGTGGAAATGGGGAGTCGGGCCTGATGCACAGGGCCATTTGTCAAATCCCGTGATGCTGGCAGAAATCTGATTACCAGAGATAATAATGGAGGCATCATGCTTGGTCCCAGGTACACATGCTGGAGAATGCTCAGACTGTATAAATTGCCACATGTCATAATCATGGATGACGCTTGCTTAAAGACATGCTGTTCAGATACTGTCTCATCCTTACCTTGCTGAGCCATTTATAAGACTCTTGAACAATCTGTGACATAATGCTATTATGTGGTGAAATTGTGGTGACTTTTTATGAATTCGTACAGTGTCATTGTACAAATGCTTACCTTCCACTGACGGTTCGGTTTAGGGTGGCGCTTCATGATATGTTTTGATACAAATTAAGTTGTGCAAATTCATACAAAACCACCAACCACGCTTATGAGATTGGGTTGAAGCCATTGAACAGATCTTTTGTATTTGTTGTCTCCAGCTTGAAGAATAGACACAGCACAGGAGACATAAGGAGAGTCTGATTTGCCAAGTGGACACAAACAGCAGAAAATCACCACAGGAAGTCTCATCTTGAAAAGAGAATGAGACACAGGCTGTGTCATTGAAAGGGCAAAATAAATTGAAATCTCCTCCAAAATCTCCCAACTTTGAACATTTTGCAAGTCATGTAAGTCAGACACACCATATTTTAAAAAGAATTTGAAGAGCTTGTCCTTGAAATACCTTGTTCTGGTATTTTCTAAGGACAATTTGACACTGATCTCACAAAGGGTTCTTTGGGTTAATTGCCAACTTTAATGATAACTTATTTTTAAGTTTAAATCTCTTTTTTAAAGGATTACATAGACTCATGATAGTATCAGAATTTTTTTAAAAACATTTTCTGCTTGTAATTCACAGTTCTCAGGATTTTTAATGGCGTTTCAAAAGACGGGTTTGCAGAGTCTGAAATGGAGATCAAGATGTGACAGCATACGTACAGGTCATCAGCACAACTGAGGGCTCATTTGACCTCCACTGCTTTAGTGTCGACTCTAAATGGATATTTAGCAGGAGGACTGCTCGAATTTGCATTAATCTGTCGTTTCTGATCGTTACACAATTTCAAATGCCCCCACGGGCAGATGTCATGCCGAGGGTAAAGGAGCAATGAGACAGAGAAACGCATGAGCTGCTGAAATCACATTACCGTATGTAGAATATTGCCTACATATTGCAGCATTAAGAATGAAATTGAATAAATACTTCAGAAATACTTCAAAGCTGTTGCCATCATGTTGTGTGGATGTGCCAGTTACGTTTTGCTGTAAATAAACACTAAATAATCCTGAAATGAATGCTGTGCTAAAAGAAAGGGGTCACAACATTGGCAAATATATACCAGAAAACTAGAATTACAGCACTGTTGCGAATCTGCTCTGCATCTGTTGTGTGGCCATAAATAATTTATGCATCATCTAGTAAATCTACTCTGCCATCTTTATTTCCATACAATTTTTCATTTATGTATTCAATTCAGTTTTGCACATTACTCTCTTTCAAACTGCCATACACCAATACAGTTTTCACATGTAGCGCCTGCAACCCCACTTTAAACTGTAACATGTCACGTGTAGCTGTTAGATTTCACCTCTATGTGCTCTGATATGTGGCAGTCACACGCATTTGAAAGCTAGCATCTTATCATGCTTTTTCTTCATGGAGTGTCACGCCCAGTTTAAGATCTATCACATAGACATAACATGTAAGGCAATAAAGAAATTTAAGTGTAGCCTGTGGAATGTTTTGCTTTGTTTAATGCTACAGATGTATGTGTGTGTGTTAAGATCATCTACTGTTAACCAAATTTAACCAGAATCAATAAATAGATTAAGACCACACTGGCAGTACAAAGAAAACATATAAATACATAATAGAGCTGTGTAATGCTTGCCAAAAATACACAACATACATTGTCTCTTTGTGTCAAAATCCACATTTGTGAATAAATATACTGTATATAAATAAATAAACTAGTTCTTTCTTAGAAGCAGTAGCCCACAACCCTGTAACACTTCATTTCCCAGCAGATTGATATAAACCTGTGCACTCCAATACTCTGTGGCTGGGGGTAGCAGCCAATCAAATTGCCATTTTTGCATCCACCAGATATCTATGAGTGGTCTGTGGGTGTGCTACAACTTAATAGCTACAACTCAATGTAGCTAAATTTCAGATAACACCTGGAAGAAATGTATATAATTAGTTGTACATTATACATTAAATGTATATAATTCCATATCTCCAAATCTTGCCTGGATAAGCACTTTAAATTGAAGCTTTCATAGTATGTTCCAACCTGGCTGACAACTTAAGACTGATGCCATCATTTTCAGGTTTATAACAGGGCATTTGCCTACTTATTTAAACAGTCTAAACATTCTTTCTGAAACTTTCTTTAGGCGAGCCAGCTAAGGGTGGTCAGGTGATCCTTCACACTGCTTGGCTTAAACCAACCAAGACAGCCTGTTTCCCTGAATTAGCAAACCATTGTTTTCCTCATTATACTCATTATACTCATTCGCCCCTCAATTGCCTCTAATACATCATCTAAACCAGCAGGTTTGTTGTTTCCAACATGAACACATGAGCATTGTCTCACTATTAACCTCAGAAAATGTATTTTGCTTGCTTCTTTACAATGTCCATGACCATAGAAATTATTCATTACAAACTTCAAAATGGGTGGATAGGGACTTGTCCCAAATATGTATGTGCATGTATCACTACCATTTGCCAAATATTTCTTTTCAAGAAAGAGAAAGGTCACGAAGCTGTGCACTGTCTAAAGTCTCTCCAGTTTGACATTATAGACCAGTTGACCTTCTTGAGTTTGATCTCTTGCCCCAAGAAATCTTTTAGTCTCTTAATTGAAACATTCTGCTAACCTCTTTTATACTTTCATGGCCCTTCCCACTAATCACAATCAGACTTGAATCTGATGTGCTAAAGAATTAAACTGTATAGCACCACTGCTACTGGTTTCCTATTAGCATAGTATAATTTCTGAATCATGGTGTAGTCTCCCGAATATAATTTTCATCAGTATCATTATGTGTTATACTGAAAAGCACATTAAGCACAGTTTTGTACATTACAAATCTATAGTATTGATTTTAACCTTTAGCATGAGAAGATCCTACTATAAATGTTTAACATAGTATAGATCTGACAGAGTATAGATTGGTTTAATAATAAACAAATTAATATCTTAAAAATATCTCAGACAGTAGTGGGAAAACAAAATAATAACATTAAATAGCATGTTATGATAAGACAGACTGCCAAATGTGGTGTAAGTCACTTACGATTATGTCTGTTTTCATTGGCTGCACTTCCATCCTGAAACCACTGGTCTGGTGCTGCTCTCAAGACATGGCTGGTAACATATGGCTTTCTGACTGGAAATATCTCTTCATTCTGGGATCTTTATATTTTACTGTTTGAGTTTCGCAGCTGTCTCCTAACCAAATTTTAAAGACAGCAAGACAAAAGGCCAGTAAAACAAAGCACTGGGCAAAACAACAAAAGCAGAAAAAATATGGTGACTAATAACAATAATTAATAAGTGGCAGTGGGTTTACAACTAAAGAAAGAACATACATAACATGCATTTACATAAACCCTCAGGACAATACACAGTGCTTAATAAATATGTGTGTGGGTGCAGAAAGAAAAATGTTTTTTAACTAAAAGTACCTTTTAGGGAGACGTTCTTATAGTAGAATACTTTTGTATATTTGCTATCCAGTATACTTTCCATTTATTTATTTTAATGTATAGAACAATATTTGGTCACATATTTTATATGGTTTAAGTATTATATGAGTAATACTAGTAAAGTACATTTACAGAAAGCAGGGCTTGTTTTTACATTGAGAATTTGGGTTTTTTTTTCTTATTTTGCTAAAAAGCCATACAGGCTATTTAACTGAAAGGTCCCCATTGTGACAACATACAGTGCATCTGCTACTGGGGCATGCTGTCACAAAGGGTCAACATGTGATAAGTTAACTGTATCTTTTTTGGACAATGTTGATGAATAGCCAAGGATTTGGGATAAGTGCCTATACAAACCAAATCTAAGAAATACTTAGACAACAGCTAGATTCTGGCTCTCCCAGTGGTTATGTGATTGGTTTGTGAAGCAGCATATATAAAACAAATTTACAAATTATGACAGTATTTCCATTATTCAATTTGAAATCCAGCAACTTTTTGGACTAATCTAAAGGCTGCTTTTTTGTGGTGATCATAGCTCTCACATTGTTCCCTTTTAATCACTTTGTTTCTAATTCAGTGACAGTTCGGCAGACTTGGTGATTCATTTTAAGTAGACCAATGCAGAAAGCATGTAAGGCTAAATTGTGGATATGACTCATTGAATGGGAGAACATTGGCATAACAGTTGGTCATGTACATTTCCTCTTGACAGTAGAACTTTTGAGAAAGAGCATGTTCTTATACACTCTTAAAAATAAAGCTGCTAAAAAGAGTTCTTTGCAGCAATGCCATAGAAGAAAGATTTTGGTTCCCAAAAGAACCCAGTCAAACAGACTTAATAGAACAGTTCTTTCTTATATTTAACACCTTATAACCTTTTTTACAGCAGAGAACCATTTGTGTAACAGAAGGATTTTGTGGATGTTAAAAGTTCTTTATGGAACCATACAGCCAGATAAAGAATCATCTGGGAACCTTTTATAAGAGTGTAACTTAATTAGAATGTTTTAGTGCAGTTCCTAAGGAACATACATAGCCTATACATAGCAGATAAAATGTACCACTTGAATGCACTGCAAGTTGCTTTGGATAAAACGTGTCTGCCCAATGTATAACAAAATACAGAGTGATTCCTCCAAAGCCTAAAAAGAATGTTTATACTGCAAGTTTTATAATAAGGACTAATTCTGATAAAGTCTGAACCATCTCACAGGGTTAAAATGCCACAATGTGTAAACAAAAGTTGAAAGGGCATACCTAACACCATTCTTTAAAATTAAACAACAGGCTAATTTTATTTACTATGTCATTTAAACAGAAGGAGACCAACCATACAGAAATTACTCTGTCTCCCTCTGCTGTTATGGGCCCTTCCATACAACACTGTCCATCACAACATTCACCAAAATCAATCACATATCCCTGCACAGAACAACTTTATTGTGCAAAATAAGGCAATGTGACTTTAAACAACATAGCTTGTGTGCTCTGTGAAAATTTAACAATACATTCTCAGTAATCACCTTAGCAGACGTGCTCTGACCAATAAGAAGCCATAATTAAAATAATTAAAGCAATAAGCGCAAAGAATTGTGGGAAGACAGATCAAGCACTGATGGTGGGCAACTTAACAAAAGACCAAAATATAAAACCCATATCAAGTCAAATGACATAGGTCTATAAAATAACAAATGTGTTTTACTGTTGACTCTCACGTAGTCCCCCCCCCAACACGAGTTTTATGGGATTTCTTTTTATAAAACCCATGTGAAAAGCAAAATTCCTTCTGAAATTCATAGCAAACTTAGTCAACAATCTTATCTGCAGACAAACCTTTTTACAAGTACACATACAACATACTACACGTTAATGTATCTATAAATATAATATATATATATATATATTGTAGGTTATCTAGAACTTTTGAATGGCATGCCTGCCATCTGTTTATCATGCCAGCTTCAAAATGGAATTAAAACACTATATTCGTTTAAAAGATCGATTCTTTTTAGAAATGTTCTTTAAGTGTACAATTATTATCACATGCAGTCTGATATTTCATGTACTGATTCAACTGTTGTTAACATTACAGTGGGAGTGTCTATTGTGTAGATCGGCCATTATTTAAAGATTTTGAAGTGGGAAAGGCGTGTTTCCTACTATGTTGACACCCTCCCTGTTTAAGGGCGGCGGGATAAGCCAGTAGAAATCTGATATGTTCAAATTCGACCAATCGTATTCCTCGTAGGAGTTTGTTGAGACCGCCCCGTCCAAGGCCACGCCCCCGATCGAGGATCCTCCTGCTGAGGTTGTTTTCCCATGTTAGCCAATTAGCAACCTAGCATGCAATTTGAGGTCTGGCGCCTTAACTGGCTGGTTACGCGTATTTTTATTTTCAATTCAGATCTAAACGTTACATGCTTTGGCGCTGGTTCAAGTGCTGTTGCTGAGCCGTGACATTTTTGATTTTTCGGTGGAGCAGACTGAAGTGATCCGGAGAGTTTGTTGCGGGGTGAGTTGACTGTTGTGTGCTAGCGGACGCTCGCTAGCTGTCGTCGTCTCACCGCTTCAGCCAGGCTACGAGTAGCTAACTCTCACACTCGCACCGTTGTCCTCGCTAAATATGCTCTAAAACAAAACAGTTACATGTCATTCCGACAGTTCGTTTGGAGTGATGCGTGTTGTAGAGATGATTATATAAGATTATTTACCGAGGCGCTATAGCTAGCCGCACTTAGCTCGAATGGTTAGAGAAGGGTTTTAAGCTCTACGGTGTTGATCAGCTGAATGTCCGGCTATCATTCGCCCCCCTTTGACCTGCCAGTTATGAGTACTGGTTTATTGATGTGTTGTGGTCTACAGTATCACGATACTGCTTTGATCACAGAACAGTTGTGTGCTCACCGGTAGAAATCATTCACCAGGACTTCCTGATTGTAGCTAGAAACAGTTGGTAACATCGAGTGCGAGCCAGGCTTGCTTTTCACTGTGATCGGTGATGTAGTTGATTGCATCTGGCGTTTGTTGATCGATTAGGGAGGCATTAGTGATGTGTTTGTTTTCTTAATCTGTGCTTTTGGGGATTTGTTTATCGGACAGAGGCTGCTCCTCCTCTGTATCGCCTCATTGAGATTCAAGCGTTGTTGACATGATTATACTTGTTTACATTACCAGCGCATAAGTAAATACACATTTGCATGAACAATAAATTGATCGGATCGCGTTATAATGGGCACACCGTATGTTTAAGTGGGTAGGTTATTTTGTGTGTGTGTGTGTGTGTGTGTGTGTGTGTGTGTGTGTGTGTGTGTGTGTGTGTGTGTGTGTGTGTTTCAAGGCCTCACACACACACGCACGTACACTCGAAGTAGGAGGAGAAACTGTGTGGATGCGAGAGAGTTTAACCATTCAAAGAAAAGTTGGACAGTACGCATGTGCTAGCATGTTCCCCTCTAGCATGCCTTATTGCACATCACCATCTGCTTTCACTGTGTTGCTGTAAATCCATCCCCTCGTTTAATAGTAATTGTAACGTAGTTTAATCGAGTTACTTTTGTGATAGTCTGTTTGTCTGTAATGGCAAAGCTCATAACATCAGCCTGTTAGCCGAGCAGCGTTAAACTCTGCTGATGTTTAAAACCAGGGTGCTTAAAACCAGGGTGAAGTCCAGCCGACGTGATCGAGTAAGCCATATGTTTTAGTAGTCTAGTAAATTTGACAGGTGTCAAAGTCTTGACAGATTTTTACACGAGCCATAAGATTGATCCCCTCACAGCAGTCTGCTGACACGTTGCGTTTTTCAAGACAATGTGCCAAAGCTTTTTCCATGTAAAGGCTTTAGACCTATGCGTAATGAAACGATGTAACAGTCATTCAACTATTTAAGAATTTGCTTCACAAACTTTTCGTTTGTGAAATTTCATGTTTTGTTTGTATGTCTGTAAATACGGTGTAGTGTGAACACTAGGCAAAAATATGGACACTCTTTTTATTTTTACTTTTTAAATATTTTCTGCGATTAGAAGTGAATTAACCGTTGAACAAATGAAAACTCTTAAAATAAAACTCAAAACTTTTATAATATGTTCTGTTCTACTATAGAAAGCATAAGAATAAGGTAACTTTATTCATTAATGCTTAAAGTTTTGTAGATGAAAATGTTTTCAGGGTGCTAATATAAATTAATTCAGGGGTATCCCAGCTTTTGACTGACAGTGCGTGTATGTTGTACTGTCTTTTAATGGTTTTGATGGTTGATGGTTTGGTTGTTGTAGGTCCACCGCAGTGAAAAGCATGAGTACATAATGAAGCGGCGTTTGGAGGATCAGGAAACAGTGGTCGGCTCTCAGCGGCGTCTCCCTGAGGGTGCGGACAGCTTTCAGCACCGTGTTAACTCCTCCGTCTTCGAGACGGCACCAGAGAACATGCAGCGATCATCCAGCATGCAGTACCCTGTGTCTCAGACCTACCAGGTACCAAAAGAAGACTTCATTAGCTTTCAGAGAAATCACTTTTTGGGTGTATATGTATGTATATCTGCACATTCCCCTAGTTCTAAACATTGTGTGTTGCCTGTTTGAGCATCAGTGACCGTTTACTGGCTTTTGTGATAGTTGTGGTTATAAACACCGCTGAGCCAATGTGAAGGAGACCTCAAACGCACAGAGTATGCAAGGAAACCAAAGAACTCCAGTGCCTGGAGGCTTCTTGTCAAAAACAGTGGCAGCTTCACTGCCCAAGACAAACCAGGCATGAAAAAATGAAGGAAAAAAAGATAAACTTTTTGCAGATTCTGCAAAGGGTATAAACGTATGAGCAGAACTGTTTAACACTGTTTAACAGTAACCCGCTCAAGTGTCAAAGAGAAATGCTCCACTGATTTCACTTACAAACAGCCCTGATTATTTACAGTTGACGCTTCTACCCTAACAGTTGTCGATGACCCAGAGCTCTGGGGGACATGGACACACCAGCAATTCAGCTGTGCACAGTGGTACTCATCACCATGGACCAGCTGTCCAGTCTGTGGGACAGGGTCACTCTCATGCTACCCCGGCCTCTGCGCCATCTCTGGGGCAGCAGCAGTTTCAGAGGCTCAAGGTAGGAAAGCCATCAAGGGCACTCCAGAGGAGCATGGAATTTAGTAAAGTGTTGCTGAGGGTACTGCAGAGCGTAGATGTGTGTGTTCTGAGATGTTTGTAATTTCAGGTTGAGGATGCTCTTTCCTATTTGGATCAAGTTAAGCTTCAGTTCGGCAATCAGCCGCAGGTCTACAATGACTTCTTGGATATCATGAAAGAGTTCAAGTCTCAAAGGTCAGTTTGGTTTTTGTTTTTTGTTGGGGGTTGTTGTGTTACACAATAAGGATGGATGATCAGATTTAAGTGAGCGCGTGTGGACTTATCAATAGGCGGGGTTGCTGAAAGAAACACTTGCTCTTGTGCTTTGACCTCCGTCTCTTTGGCCAAGCAGTGAAGAGTAAAAATCAATGTTTATTATTATCGTGTAACAGACATTTTGTAATCAGTGGTTAATTGTTTTTATTGTTCCATATGTTTTACTGAGTAATTACACATGGAGTACCAGATTTCCAGGAGTACATTTCCTGAAGAAAAGAACAGTGCTTTGCTTGCAAGGCATCAAAAGAATAGTGCTAAAGTCTTGGTAGGTTTAGGCTTTAGACTTGGGTTATTTTACAGTTTTTGTGTCAATTGTCAGCAGCGTATAAATGTCTTTGCGGTGTAAATGCACCTATAAATGGTTAAACAGATGCCAGGACCAAAGAAAGACCAATCATGACTCAGTATGTAAATATTATTATGACCTATAGATAGAATGATAAATGCCAAACATTTATCAGTGTAGGTCAAAGGGAGATTTTCAAATTAGTTTAGTTCTTGGTGCACATCAAACTGTGGACATTAATTTACTGTCCTTGTATCCTCAGCATTGATACACCAGGTGTGATTAGCAGAGTCTCCCAGCTTTTCAAAGGTCATCCTGACCTCATCATGGGTTTCAACACCTTCCTGCCTCCTGGCTACAAGATTGAGGTTCAGACCAATGACCTGGTCAACGTGACCACACCTGGCCAGATTCACCACATTACCCCACATGGTATCTCTGTTCAGAACCTCCCCATAACCCAGCCAGCGCAGCACCAGACCCAGCCAACAGCTCCAACCAGCACAGCTTCATTGGTCATCCCTAGCCAGCCAACCCCTGCCAAAATCAGCAAGGTATGACGCAAATAATGCATTGCAATACCAATGGTTACATTTTTGTTTCATCAAAGGTTTGTACAGTTTCCTAATGCCCAGAGATAAAATAGGCTGCTTTCTGTTCTTCAGCCAATGCAGTCTCCTGCACTGACCCCAACCAGCCAGCCTAATCCGTCCATCCCCTCGTACGCCTCCCCTCGCTCGCCCTCTGTCCAGTCCCACACTCCCATCAGCAGCAGTACTGCCAGCACCACCCCACTCCAGAACAACCAGCCTGTGGAGTTCAACCACGCTATTAACTATGTGAACAAAATCAAGAACCGCTTTCAGGGCCAACCCGAGGTCTACAAATCCTTCCTGGAGATTTTGCACACGTACCAGGTGAGAGCATCAGTGGAATTGCATTCAGAATGCTGTTTTGCAATCCCTTTAAGGCTGCATACTTAGCAGAAATAAATGTTAATTTGCTTGTTCATTTAACAGAAGGAACAGCGTAATGCTAAGGAGGCAGGAGGCAACTACACACCTGCTCTCACAGAGCAGGAGGTTTATGCCCAGGTGGCCCAGCTCTTTAAGAACCAGGAGGACCTCCTTTCAGAATTTGGCCAGTTCCTCCCAGATGCTAATAATTCAGTGGTAACTGTTACTTAAGACCTTAATGACCTGCAGTTATGGTTTTCGTTTAACTAAAAGAGTTTACTTTTTAATTTTTAAATCACAAGCCTTTTGTTTTCCCCTCAGTTATTGAGCAAGACTACAGCCGAGAAAGCAGAGTCTGTGCATATTGACCATGGAGGTCCAGTAAAGAGACCCCAGCTGAATAACAAGCAGAGGTTCAACCAGAATGGCTGTCAGATCCGCAGACATGGAGGGCCCCCCACCACACCCCCTGTTAAGGTGACCTGTTACAGTCAAACTCAAACTTTGATACTTTGTTACTACTGTTACTGTTAGTACTGGCTGTTTTATTACACTATATTATCAACTATTAAAGAGAACCTCTTCTCTGTTTTCTCTTTAACAGAAGAAACCAAAGTTTATGGGCAAAGACCATCCATTGTCTGATGCCAGCAAACTTGGAATTGGTGCTGAATCTCTCTTTTTTGAGAAGGTGAGAGCTTTAAATATTGTTTTAAAAATTTCATTAATTTGTAATGAACTGCAGTGAAAATAGCTGCATTATGTGAATACGGTAACTGTAATTGTATTTATGGATTATATTGGGTTATTTGGCTGGTCTTCTCAGGTGCGGAAGGCACTGCGGAGTTCAGAGGCTTATGACAGTTTCCTGCGCTGTTTGGTCATATTCAATCAAGAAGTGATCTCACGGGCTGAGCTTGTGCAGCTGGTATTACCCTTTTTAGGGTGAGTGAAATTCAATAATGTATTGACATGCCAGAGACATTTGGTGCCTGGTGTAAATGCCTACAAAATATAATCTTTTGATAACTACAAAAAAAACTACAAACATTACTTGTTCTTATGCACCGATTTCTGTTGTGGCTTCGTTGGCTTTTCAGGAAATTCCCAGAGCTTTTCACCTGGTTCAAGAACTTCCTAGGCTACAGAGAGTGTGCTCATATTGAAAGCTTTCCCAAAGAGAGGGCCACTGAGGGCATTGCTATGGAGATTGACTATGCGTCCTGCAAGAGATTGGGCTCCAGTTACAGAGCCCTGCCCAAGAGCTTCCAGCAGCCACGATGCACAGGCAGAACCCCACTCTGCAAAGAGGTGAGAGCACCACCATGAGGCTGTGTAATCTGATTTCACATCTAGTAGATCTTTATCCTTTTAACACTGCTAGATTAAATAGAGGTCACAATGATTATATATTTTCAGGTGCTTAATGATACTTGGGTATCATTTCCATCTTGGTCTGAGGACTCTACCTTTGTCAGCTCCAAAAAGACTCAGTATGAGGAACATATATATAGATGTGAAGATGAGCGCTTTGAGGTATGGAAAGAATCTTTTCCTGTAAATGACTGTGCAGAGAATTTACATTACATTAAATTTACATTTATGCATTTGGCAGATGCTTTTATCCAAACGAAACCCACAACTTTTGTGCTAATGCAGTGCTCTACCAATTGAGCTACAGGAACACTAGCAATATCAGGGTTGTGTTATTTTACTTATCAAAGTTACACAGCCACATGTATTTGTGTTACTGGATATTTGGGTCAGTGTTTGATCAAACTTGTCTTGTGAAATGCAGCTCGATGTGGTTCTGGAGACAAACCTCGCCACTATCCGTGTCCTGGAGGCTGTTCAGAAGAGGCTTTCACGCATGTCTGCTGAGGAGCAAGCCAAGTTCAGGCTGGACAACACCGTCGGAGGCTCCTCTGAGGTCATTCATCGTAAAGCTATCCAGAGGATATATGGAGACAAAGCCTCAGACATCATAGATGGGCTGAAGACCAACCCTGCGGTCTCTGTACCTATTGTACTCAAAAGGTCGGCATGAATTTTATTGTTTGAAGATAGATCTTCTGCAGCAGAGTCATAAAACTATAAAAATGTCACACATTGTGGCCGGTAAAGCTATTAAAGTGAATAAAGTTTTTGACACTCCCTTTGTAAACGTTCAAATTATAACAAAGTATTGGAAAGTACCAAAGCATTACCAAACTCTTTTTACTGTGATATTCTTTGAAGCGCCATGTAATTAGCATGCTATATGAATATGGTAATCGTTTAGTACCATGGTATAATATTAATTAATAATGGTATTGTTTTCTGGCACCACCACTGTTTTGTAATGAAAGACTTTGTAGTGTTGGAATATAGTGTTCCTAAATGATTTGGACAGCTAGGGAGAGCTTTGTCATTTCTCCTTTCAGGTTTTCATTGCAGAATTCATTTTGTGTTTCGCCTTTTCAGGCTGAAAATTAAAGAAGAGGAGTGGCGAGAGGCTCAGCGTGGCTTCAATAAGATCTGGAGGGAGCAGAATGAGAAGTATTACCTCAAGTCCTTAGATCACCAGGGTATTAACTTCAAACAGAACGACACAAAGGTGTTCCGCTCCAAGACGCTGCTCAATGAAATCGAGACCCTGTATGATGAGGTATGAGAAAGCAAACAGAAGGGACATTAGAGGCACAAATCCCTTGTTTTTGTTATGATTTCTTTTAGGCATGTTGGATTTAACTCTTAGCTAACCTAAAATTAACCCAGTGTGAAAAAAAGTTTGAAAAGGCATTGCCTTTTCCTACTTGTTTGGAGGTGTTTATCTTCTCGACTGTATACAAGTATACAATATAGTTCTTTTATATATTACATTTATTTTAATTTGTGATACTGTAAAAGTAACATAATATGGATACTTTCTACAGCATGAGAGTCCAAATATATAATTTTTTTTAAAGTCACTGCATTTGTTAATTCTGGCCTTGAACCCTGTTACCCAAGTTATTGTTTTGTGTTTATGTATACACCAAAGACATTTTCCTACACCTTATCTTGGTTACTATAACAACCAATCAACTTGTCACCCACTTAGCGACAGGAGCAGGCCTCAGAAGACAATGCCGCCCCACTCTCAGGCCCTCACATGACCCTCGTGTACGAGGACAGCCAGATACTAGAAGATGCGGCAGCTCTCATCATCCATCACGTCAAGAGGCAGTCTGGCATCCACAAAGACGACAAGTACAAAATCAAACAGATCATCTACCATTTCATCCCCGACATGCTGTTTGCCCGGCGCTGCGAGCTTTCTGATGTGGAGGAGGAAGAGGAGGAGGAGACCGAACCTGATGAAGATGGGACTAAAAAGCACAACGGGACAATGTCGGCCAAGTCCAAGCTCCTCTTCAGCCATACAGCAGCTACCCAGCAGAAGATCATGAACTGTGATGATGCCTACAATCTCTTCTACGCCAACAATAACTGGTACATCTTTCTGAGGCTGCATCAGATCTTGTGTTCCCGGCTGCTGCGGATCTACGGGCAGGCGGAGAAACAGATAGAGGAAGATGCCAGAGAGAGAGAGTGGGAGAGAAGCATCCTGGGACTGAAAAGGGAGAGGAATGACAGTCCAGCCATCCAGCTGCGTTTAAAAGAACCCAGTAAGTTTGACTTTATTGCAGCTGTTAGTACTGAGTCATTGTTTTTCCCTTCTTTTCATCCAGTCTGTTACCCAGGAAGTCATTGCATTGGCATAACTCAGGTGCAAGGTTGAGGAATTGAGTTTAAGATGTCTTAAATTCGTCTAGACAGGTAAATGTTTTATCAGGGACCTCTTAGGGGATTTAACACGTGCAAGCTAATGATCTTTCTGTCCGATGTGCCTGCAAACCACAGGGCCCCTGTCACCATGGAAACTGCTTAGGAAATTTAGAGGAGACTCTTAGATTAAGACTCCTGTTTATTTTTAATGATGTTGCTGGACCCCAATGAATTAAAAATGTCCTCTTTCTTCACACAGTGGACATTGATGTTGAGGAGTACTACTCTGCCTTCTTAGAGATGGTGCGAAACCTTTTGGACGGCAACATGGAGTCATCTCAGTATGAGGACCAGCTAAGGGAAATGTTTACCATCCATGCCTACACTGCCTTCACCATGGACAAGCTAATCCAGAGTATAGTCAGACAGGTTAGTTAGAGGTTGTAGAAGATATTTTGATACTTATCCTTTGGTTTAATAACATTCTAAAGTGCTAACTGCTGTAAGGAACTTCTGTAAGAGCATTATAAGGTTGTTTGGGGGTTGTGATTTGTCATCTTGGCAGCACGCCAACAAAATTTGAAGACGTTCCACATTCATATAATCCACTTTCCTTATCAGCTGTTTCTTCACGTTTTAGGTCAACGCCATTTGCTCGAATCGAATGTTTGTTTGGCATATTTTGGAATTAGCTTTGTGGACTTAGCTTTAGAATATTTGCATACTGAGTACTTTCTATGAATGCTATGTCAGTGCTACAGAATCCTGTTTACAATTTTTTTACTTTTACTCCTGTCTGTCTTCCCCACAGCTGCAGCATATAGTCAGTGATGAGATCTGCATACAGGTGACTGATCTTTATCTGGGTGAGTGTGCCAACAAAGCCACTGGTGGGTCCTTGTCCACTCAGGCATCCAGAGGCGGGGCTGAGGCGGCCTACCAGCGCAAAGCCGAGCAGCTGATGTCCGACGAGAACTGCTTTAAGGTACAACTACCTCTAACAGAAACACAGGAAAACTTATCTCTTCTTACAGGAAGTATTTTCTGTAGATGAGGTGTTCCTGTAGCCTAATTGGTAGAACAGTGCAAAGGTTGTGGGTTCGATTCCCACCGGAATGCACTGTAAGTCGCTTTTAATAGAAGTGCCTGCCAAATGCATAAATGTAAATTGTATTTCATAATGAGAATGTTACTGTGCAGCAGTGGGTTCAAATACATAACGGTTGATTAATCATTATAGTAGCAATATAATACACACAGCACAATTTTGAAGTTCAGTGTCACTGAATGTTCAGTGTCACCCTGTTATTTTGTTATCTACAAATATGTATATGTTCTCTGGAATATTCAGTTTTTTTTCATTGTATTGTCTCAGTAAACATTCAGGTCTTTAAAGTTGCATGCATAATAATTAAACAAAATGTAGTAAAATTTAGCAATTTAAAGTCATTTTAGATTGAGTATTGCAGCAATCTAAAAACACAGCAGTATTTCCCAAAGGTTTTTCATGGGCACTAGCCATTGCATATATTTGAAATGCTGTTTGTTTTATTACAGTTACTGTTCCAGAAGTCTAAGGGGAGCGTGCAGCTGGCTGTGGAGCTGTTGGACACAGAGGAAGAGAATTCAGATGAAACCGCAGAGGCTGAGGTACATGCCAGGGGCTTTACTGAAAATTCTGTCATGTTTATGCCTTAAGCTGTTAACCCACACTGCTCAGCTGGCACAGCCCTGCATATCCACACCAGCTTTTTGCAGCCGAAAAACCCACATAGACAGGAAAGGGCCATGTAAATGACCAACCACTATTTTATTGTGACATTTAGGGGCATGTAAATCTAACTCTGAGAACAAAGTGGAATGTACAGGTGTGCACAAGGATGTCTTATTTACCTAGCAGGTGTCTCAAAACCAAGCTTGCTGTAGCAGGCCTACAGCATGCACACCATCCTGAGGTTCTGATGCATCGCCATTTTTAACATCTGCTACATCTGTGGTACCTGCTACAAGATATGTTGAGGGGAAACAAAACAAAGAAAGTCTCTCTCCCTGCTCTTTTCTGTTGTATCTCAGCAGAGGGGGGACTTGATGTGAATAAACCAGATGTTCATCCACCACAGATTCCAGGTCTGTTAGAACAGCTGGAGCACAGCCTTGTACAGCCCTCTGCACTCAGTGCTGTCTAAAAGACTCATGTGCCAGGAAAAGAAGAGACGTGCCATGGCATAGAATTTCTAGACTTGAAGTTTTTGCTGCAATTTGCTATTTAAATGGACCAGCAGAAGTTCTTTGCCCGTAACAGGCAAGGCTCGTATGGCACAAATGAAAATTTTTGTTCCTCTCCAATGCTCTGCTTATCAGTGTTCAGAAGAAACATGAAGATCTCACAGAGGACGTAAAGATTTGCCCTGACTGTCTGTGTGAAGTAGAACAGCTATATCAGGAAATTAGGGACGCCTGCCAGAATTTTTTCATCCCTTACAGAACATTGCTGGTGATGAACTTTTCATTCTTTCATTTGAAAGAATAAACCCACAGATATGGCTACAAACTACTTGTCTTGGCAGATGTCTGGTTTGGGATTTGTTTGTTTATGAGGATACATCACTTTTAACACCGATTGTTGTTATGAGTCAGTCACGGCACTCAGATAAAAAGTTGTTAGATGACTACAAGTATTTTGTTGACAGCTTCCACATCAGCCCCGCAGTCCTCAGGGACTTCCTTTGTGATAAGAACAACTGAATATGGTGCCAAGGAATGTTCCTTGTGGCAGTATTGGCTGAATCAAAGACTACAAGGACTGTGAGTACAGCTTACAGAGAGTGCATGGTAAGGTGAAGGGAGGTCATGGACAGTGAACCCTTAGGCATTAGATGCTATGAAGTTCTGCTTAAAATCACTGGTATTTGGACTTTTTTTGGTCATTGCAATTGTGCATGCCTTCAGCAAACTGACATGAAGACACACTCATCATGGACCTTCCAGAAATGGGTTCTCAAATCTGCTTCTGCATCAGTTCCTCTTTCTCCTGATGAAGCTGACCATAATCATTCAGCGTATTATTTTTACTACTTGTAATTACACTATAGGTATGCTGAATATTAATTAATAGTTATTATTCATTATTTAATTATAAAAAATGTTAAACGTTATTTCGGCCTTTTTTGTTAATTTATTTACTTAAATTGCTTGTCACTTTCTATTATATTTTAGCCTTATGTTCATTTTTTTGTGTAGTACTTTAATTTATTTTTGTTCTGTTTAAACAACTTTGGTTTACACTTCAAATTAGACATTTTTTTCAAGAAATGAAATGCATTAACAGAGATGTTGCATAATAAATAAGATTGGTAAATAGAAACAAGTCATGTACAACAACACATTAAACTGTCATGCAGAACCTACAGATATCCTGTCATATGATATTATTCATGCAGATGAATTTAAGACAATAACAACATTTAACAGGCACTCTTTCTTCTATGAGACCTAACCTTAAATGTCTGTATGTGGTTTACAGCGCTGGCCCGACTATGTGGAGCGATATCTCAGTACCAACTCAGCATCACCAGAGCTGCGTGAGCACCTCTCCCAGAAGCCTGTGTTTCTACCCAGGTGAGGCTCAGCCAAGTACATCCCTCCTTTAAATTTGCCCCCTTCCCATGTACCATCAACTCAAGACAGAAGCTCACAGGAGTGCCTATGGTAGTTTTAGTAAATGTCTGGGAGTCATTGTGTACAAGTGCTGGCTGTTTGTAATCACCTGGTGTTTTATTTTGTCCTTTCCCAAACACATGAGCTGTCTGCCTGCTTGTATTTGCACTTTACTGAGAATCTATTCAAGGAAAACTGTTGAAAACTGTTTATCTCTTCTCAGATGTGGCCACAGTACAATAATATTGGTTATTTAACCTTTTATTTATGAATTGTAAGTATGGTGTGTTTGTGGAGAATGCGTGCAGAGGTGTTAACTAAAATTATGTGCACCGATTTTTTTTTTCTCTCTCTTTTTTGCAAAATTGTGTCTGATCCTTTAGAACTTGTTTAATGGTAATTGGTAATGAGGTGGAAAATACATTTCAATATTTGTTTTCCTTCTGAGAATATAAAAAATGTTTTTATATGCCTGCTCTTAACAGGGTTTGGATGGGTAATCATGTTCTTTTGATGTGAATCTTTCTAAAGAGGTTGAAGACTGCATTTAGATAAGACGAGCCTGTTCTCAAAAAAAAAGTGCTCTTTAAAGATCTGTACTTTCCTATGACAGATTTCATAATCTTTTTAAAATAGCCCACGCTTGAAAACGTCTTTGCTTTCTCTTATAAAGTGTGCTGTGGTCTGTTTGTGTAATTCTCTTCACAGATATATTTCTGTATGTGACTTGATTTCATCAGTGTGTATAAATGTGTTTTATAGTCTGTGAGATCTGAGTGTTAGGACTTTCTGAGCAGACCTTCTATGCCGAGATCTCAGAGATGCTTTGACCTCCCATTGCTGATTCCTTCTTCAGTTTGATTGGGGTTGTCAGTTCACAAAGTGGTGCTGTGACTCAGATTTGAACTCACCATAGTCTGACAAACAGACTGGCTGTATTTCAGAGAGGGCCTTGTCAATAAAATTCTGGTCTGAATTTTATCCTCAAATGTGCGTGTTTTTCTTTCAAAAAGTTGGTCTGGCATGGGAGGATGTTTGATTTTTGCTTGTATCATTTTTGTTTTATGCATGTTTTATGTGCAGTGGTTAGAAGATGCTCTGATTTTTTTAGTCATAAATTGACTTTTTTTTTACATTTATTTGGGATTGATTTATTGCTTTTTTTCTGTTTATGTGCAGTGTGAGTTTGCTCCACTGTTTTTGCTAAGGAATGTAATGCAACAAACACGTCTAGTGCATGGTCTTATGCAATGCCTAATGCACAATGTTAACCCATATCCTGGCCATTTAACCTTATTCCCTACCTGGTTTCTTTTTTTGTGACGATTGGCTAGTTTCTTTAAGTGAAGTCCTGAATTCAAAATAAGAGTCTATACCCATCTGTAACCTTTGGTAAGTACACTTTTAATTTTAGTCTTTAATTGAAGCAGGAAAATTAACTGTCCCTTTTTTCCTGAACAATCCGGATTTTGGCACTTGATCAAAATGGTTTTGCCACGGATATGAGTTTTCAATGGAGATTATTGTATCATATCTATTGAGACCAAGGTGCACTGTACACAGTTGCATTGGGGTGTAATTTTCTTTTGATTGGGATCTTCCTTTCCTTATGCTGTCAGATGCTGAGCCTTAACTTGTCTGTTAACATTTGCTCTAAATTTAAGAAACCTAATTGCCTAGGATTCAGATAAATTATTAAAAAGCTTTGGTTTTCTTTTAAAGGAACCTCAGGCGGATCAGGAAGTGCCAGAAAGGCCAGGAGATGCAGATGAAAGAAGCCAAAGAAACAGCCAAGAAATCTTCAGAAGCTGGTGAGGACTCAAAAATGGAGTGCATGTTTAAGCTCAACTCCTACAAGATGGTGTATGTCTTCAAATCAGAGGACTACATGTACCGCCGCACTGCACAACTGAGGGCGCATCAAGTATGTAGACATCAGTTGCCCATCCCTATGCAATTCCACTATTATCTCAGAAGACTGTTGACCAATAGTTGTGTGTCTTGATTATTTTCAGTCTCACCAACGAGTAAGCACTCGTCTGCACCAGCGCTTTCAAAAGTGGCTAGACAGATGGCGGAAAGATCACGTGACCAGTGACATGGCTGCCACCACCTACAAGTGGCTGATGGGAGAAGACCAGGAGGGCCTGCTGCCCTGCAGAACCACCTGTGAGCCCAAGATCCTCCACTTCCAGAACATCAACAAATACAAAGTCTCCTACAGCTCCTAAAGTTTTCAAGAGAGGGGAGGGCTTTCCCCTGTTTTATGTTGTTTTTATGACTGAAGTAGCACTGAAATTAAAACCTGACAGCCATTGAGTTCTTTGGAGATTTCTCACTCTCATTTTTTATTTCTACCTTTTTAAATTTTTAGATCAGTGTCTCTTTCCCCCTGGACTTTATAACCATTTGGTTAATGTCCTTTGATTGTGAAGGCAAGAACATACTTAAGGAATCTTGCAAATGCTGCCGCTGTAGTCAGACTTTGGTTTGATTCTCAAGACAAATGTTAAAACAGACTTTTGTCTGTTTTGAGGCTTTCCATGAAAAGGATGGTTTACAAATACAGGTCAAATGCCCGTTTGTACTTTTTCATCTCTTCCAGGTGAATAGTAGTTTATTAGCAATATGTTAATTGTGGTTCATTTTAACCACGTGTATATGCTCAAAAATGAGAATGTCAGCCAATGACAGAACATTTCTGATCAGTTTAAAAATAGCCTCTGTGTAAGGCTATGCAGCTAAACCAGTGCTGATGATGTGAATTTCCATACCGTATTGTTCACAATCTGCACATTGTAATTAAGGTCTATTTAAGAAGTCTCACAGGTTAATTACAGCACCATTAATGAAGGTATTACTGTTAATTAACTGACGTCTAAAATACCAGCCACAAAGTGTCAATCAGGAACACCGGGATAACTACAGTCACAAAAGCTCTTGTAATGTAAATACATGTATATATGGCAGACTGTTTATATTCGGAGAATCTTCACTGTTACGTAGTTCAGCTATTAGACTTCCTCATCAGTTTAGCAAAGGAGGCTAAAGTTGATGTCTTTAAGAAAACACTTTGACTATTCTTACCAATAGGAGTTCTTGTTTCAAGTGTTTTTGTCTGGTCACACTCTCTCTCCCTCTCTCTCTCTCTCTCTCTCTCTCCTTCATGGAAATGTTCAGCAGCTTCAAGTTTATCCTAAACCTGAAGTTGAGTAGGATCATTTTTCATGGCATTATATCTGGCCCTCATCTGAACTTGTATTCAAATTGTGATATCACTGCCTGTGTTCTGAGTAGAACTTAGAAGCAAATCTGTTTGGTCCAATTTTGCCCTCTTATCATGCGAAGTCTGAATATGTGACCTGGGGCACATTTGTATGTGCGCCGACGCTTGGATTTATGCTGACAAATGTGTAAAACATATTTAAAGAAGGAAACAATGGCATGTTTCTATGTTCTCATGTACAGCCCTTTTATATTATTCATTATTGTTTTAAAGATTGAAATAAAACAGAATTGTAGTAGATTACCCTGCTGTGTGTCGAGCTGAAGTAAATTAATAATGCATGGATCTCTCACACTGAATCACTTTGATGAGAATGCATAATTACTGTGCAGTACAACAAAATATCACGCAGTGCAGTTTTCCACACTGGCAGCAGAGGGAGCATTTGGATGATCTCCTGGGGCACAGCGTGATTGTACTTCTGAAATGTGATTTTAGAGTTAACAAAACACTACAGAGGTATCACATGACATGCAGTTATTTATTTAAAAGTCATGAATTCTCATGCTATTTTTCCACAGCCATTTCTTAATTAGGAAATGCAGTTAACTTTTAACAGTTATTGCTTGAGAGTTTTATTAATTTTCATGTTTGTAAAACAAGATTTAAAAAAACTATTATTATTTGCTGGGAAAAAAGGTTTGTTGAGGCTAGGCCCAAGGAGAATAACAAAAACCCTGCTTGTCTTTAACTCGCAAAGGGAGAAAAAAGGTGTTGGTTAGAAATGGTCCATTATTTAATTAGGATTTGGCCCCATACTACTGTTAGGCAGTCTCTAGAAAAATGGGTCATGAAAGGCACTCCAGGATCATAACTCAGAGCATAAAATGAGGGCTGCTGAGAGCTTTTTTCACAGATGGAGTGGGAGATGCCAAAGCTTTCTTTTCACCCTGCATGCAAGCTGCTGGCCATGCCAAATTTGTGACACATAGACTGTTACTTTTTTCATTTTTTTATTTTAATGTCTAATAATTTGATTGACTAATATGCTTTTTAGAATACATCTATTGTTATTTTTAAATGAAAGGCTTAACCTTTATTCAAAGATGCTGGATTAAAGTTTATTAGTTGTAAAGTTTACAATCAGATAATAATTGAACATACAGGCCTTTATTATTTCATGGTAAACAAATAAAAAAAATTTAAAGAATATACTGAGACAAAAGTGATGTCAACTATTTGAACTTTACTCGTTTGCTAGATAAAACTAATACTGTTTTATAATTAATAAGAGGCATTATATGTTAATGTAATGTGAGCATGAGTACAATGAATAGACAAACATGGCAACCAAGTTCTTTAATAGAAAGTATTAACTAACACACTAAGTAGTTAATCATGAAAATTGTTATTCTTTCAAAGCTGCAAGTGCCGGACAACAACTCCATCCAGTGACCTTTGTTCTCATTCTCGTACATAAATCCGTGTGCACACCACATCATCAGCCCCAAAGGTCTGCACAGTGAAAATAAACAGAAAGAGAATGTCATTAATTCATATATTTTTACAGTGTTATTCACAGTTCATTTTGTACAGTCTGATTCCATGGTGTCGTCGATCAATGGCATATGCTGCTCTTGAAACTACACTTGGAGAAACTGCAAGAGAGCTACAAAGGGTGTTTGACTCAAAAGAAAAGTTTAAGCACAGAATAAAACTTCAGCCCTGCACATACATAGCTTGTTGAAATAATGTATCAGTGAAATGCTTTAACTGATGTATTGATCAGTGGCTGCCCCCTGCAGACCTGGAGGAATCTGACCATTCTACTTTCAGGTGTGACAATCCAGGCCAAGAATCATGAGCTATCAGTCATGTTGGAAAACAGGAAAAGAGCTCAATGCTGGACTTTCATATTTGTTAGAGTTTGAACAGCACAGCAAATCTGGATCAGCAGGCAACACTCTACGCCATCTGCACCACAGAGCGGGAAAAGAGAAGGACCACCTCACATACTCTTTAAAAAAATGGTGTTAGGACAGGCCATCTGCTGTGTGCAGCAATGTCCTGGGAGACATTAGGAAGAGAAGTGTCAGGCCTCCACACACTGCCAACATTCCTACATGTAACATGATCAATTAGGCCCATTTGCACAGTCTGCTCTGGGTCGCTGCCAGCAACCTTGCTGCATGATGCCAGCTTCATGGTAATGTGGTCACTGTACCAAAAGTCACACACATGAATAATTCGAGTGAAATTAACAGGTTAAGATGATGGAAAGTTTGTGTAAGCCATTTATGATGAAGAGCGCTCTGATGGCAAATAATCTTAAAATATTTATTTAAAAAAATGAATGAATGTAAATGCATGAAAATGAGATGTTAATTTCAATTAGCAAAATGTGCTACAAACATCAAAGCCTGTTTATATTCATTATGTATTTATATGCAGAGGCATCATTTAAAATTAGCTGCAGTTGGTCAAATGCTTTGGCATGGTTATTCATCTGATGACAAAACACATGGTACTCAATAGGAAAGACTTGCACCTCTTATTTACCATGCATTCAGAAGCCGTTCCTCTGCATAAGCTTGAATGAGCTTTGATGTGAGCCAGATGCATCACCATTGGGCCGTGTTGCATCACATTTTCTACTGTTGCTAATAGGCCACAGATGTGACTCACATGTCTAGTCCTTTGCATGCCACCAACTGTGTTAAGATCCATGGGCATGTTAATATATTATAGGTATTTATTAGGAAATTAAAGCTACTGTTTAACTGTATAAAAATTTGTAAGAAAGTTGTTATAGCAGAATAAACAAATTCAAAATTGTATCTTTTTTTTACTTGTGTTTTATAAAACCCTTTAAACTTACATGTAGGACACATCATGTTATGCATATATATATATATATATATATATATATATATATATATATATATATATATATATATATATACATATGCATATATACATATATATATATATATATATATATATATATATATATATATATATATATATATATATATATATATATATATATATATATATATGTCTTAGTCTTCTTTTACACAGGTTTCCATTCTGTAGTGTCGATGAGTTGCTGAAAAATGGTGAAAAATAATTTCACAGCATGACTGTTTCAGCCAATATCAGTCTTACACAAATCTGCTTTAAAGTTTTTACAACAGATACTTGAATGAGACAGAGGAAGACATTTAATGTCCCTCAGGGGCAGCAAAGCCAATGAATAAAGGCAGTAATAAAACTGCCTTAGTCATAAGGCCAGTTTACTGTTGTCCATCTGGCCTATAAAACAGAGCAGGCCAGATGTTTAGCCACGCTGCAATTCTGTGAAAATTCCAAACAAATCAAAAAATCAACAAATGCCTTATTGTTTCCTTGAAATAATAGACAGATGTAAATGCTCAGGCCTCCAGCTGGGATCAGACAATTATGAGCAGCAAAGACAGAGATGTTGTCTATGTAATGACATCATCCTGCAGTTTAAGATAGAGTGATGGAAAAACTCCTCACCAGGATGAGCTCATTGCCTTTCAGTTCTCGTGTCCAGTACGTTTTTGGGCCATTCCCATCCACGAGGGTTTGTCTGCAGGTTATCTTGTTCTCCGTCTCCCATGTGGCCAGGCTCTGTGAACAGTTACAGGCTAATGGAAATCTCACAACATCACACAACAAAGCTCCCTGAATATGGACTTACGGCAACTGTACTGTCATTCTTTCAGTGGTAATTGATAAGTGAAGAAAAATCTTTTGGCAAAGAATTCTGCTGTGACCATCTGTGTTTAGAAACTGTGATTTAGATAGATGTTTCGGAAGGCATTTCACTGGCACATCAAAAACTCTTTGAAGAGTGAATCATAAGAATAATAGGAGAGAGAGGACCACCGCGAGTGACCTGCTGTCTCTTGCTGGTGAGTCACAGCCATATTCTACCCTTCTGTATAACCCCTCTGACTAGTCCTATCAATACTACCTGTGTCTTTAGAATTCTTCACTGTATGAATTAATTTCCTGTAGACCTCTTCATCAACCGCTTTACTTGACTGTAATCTTATGTGCTGCATATAACTGAACGAATAAAAACTTGCATTTTGTTTATTCTGTGTCATAAGCCAGCTAGCTAAATAATAATATGCTGTTTATTTAGTCAAAAACAGATGTTTGTTTTGTGCCAAACCTGTGGTTGCTTTTATTTGCCCATAAAAAGACAGCAGTCATAAAGGTCAGCTTGTTAAAATGGCTTTCCATCACATGACTGTTTGGTCTGATGCCGCCCACTGCCCTTCTGACAGTCCATGTGCTCAGAATAAAAACTCTGTGTCCTCATGAAACACTTCCTCTCATATCAGCCCTCATCAATTCTTCAGTATGCAAACATTATCTTACACTGTCTGTTCTGGATCCTCTTAAGATTCATTCAAATCCGGAAGATTAAAGGTGGAAGACATGAGGTTGACTTAAGCTAGTCTAGATAAGCCAGCAGTATTGCTTTGATGGGTTTGGGTGTCATATAATCTAATTTAGCAAACTGTCTGTGACCTAGCTAAGAAGAAAGAAACTAAAACAGAGAGATTTGCGCAATCACCAACTGTCTATTTTACCTTTGTGTTATTTCTCAGCAACCAATAATAAACGTTAAAGACAATTCTCAGTACTTGAGTCTCATGGTACTGTGCTAATTATACAAAATATAAAGGCATTTTAAAATATAAATAATTAATTGTGTTAAATTTAATTAATATGAGTGCATGAGGTTTGAGAACATACATGCTAAAATCACCCCCAACTGTAATTACCTTGCATTTCCGGCCGTCAACAGTCTCCTCGTTGAACTCCTGTCCAATCTGGAAGTTGATTTCAGTGGTCCTCACAGTGGTAGATGTTTTGATGTAGAATTGTTCACCATTCTGACGGATCTCCACGTGGGGTTTGGAAGCTGCTGCACAGGCCACCTTCCTCAACATAGCATTCACCCCTACATTGCAGAAAACATTCAAATGTACTGAAATCATGCCAAATTAGGCACTTCACTTCTGCAGAAGTTTTTAGCTTTATGTTACTGACGCACAGAGTTCCTGTTGCTCAATTAAATCTGCAATCTGTAACTTTTTAGGTTAAACATGAACAAAAACCAGTTATTAAGCAAGTTCATAACAAATCAGTGTTCATCACGATCTCCTTACCTTACACTGATTCCCAGCCGTAAGCTTATAATAATAATTTATAATTTTAAAAAAATGCTATTCAATTATTTTTTTCCTGATTTCCCAGGAAATGTCAGTTTTTTACTTCAACATACATAATAAAACGTATTTTTACATTTTATTAAGCTATATGTGTTAAACAGAGATGATCGTAATGAGGCAAAAGTTACAGACTGCAGCTTTAAAAGAGCAAGGCACTGGCAACGCAAAGGTCATGGGTTCAGTTCCCAGGGAATGCAAAATCGATCAAAAATATGCATACCTTGAATGCACTGTAAGTGGTTATTGGTAAAGGTGACTGCCAAATGCATGAAATAGGTAGTGGAGAAAATAAAGGCTACAAGTGGGTGGGTGTTTCTTAAGAATATTTCTACAATGAACATTTTATAATAATCATCATAATAATAAGATTTCTCCATAAGCACACTTGAGTGTCTTCGGTGTTGTAATTATACTCTATCATATCATGCTGTAATTTCCTCTAGACAGGCATACTTGCATCATATATTTGCATCTGCTGCAAAGGATTCCAGTACTAAAGATTTTCATGTTTTATTTTTTTATGAGTGATTGACTTATTGACATTTTTTCCAAGCCATAACTGGGGCAAAGCAAGCGTTCATTCAGCTGTGGAATCCAATTTTCTGTCAGAAATAGTCATGAAGTCACCGCAGAGTAGATTGTTATCAGCAGATGTTGCTAATAAAGAGTTACAATGACAAGGTGTTGACTACAAAGAATTCCATGGCCCTTGGACTTAGTTTATAGCTGGTCAATGCTGAAACTCTACAAAGACTAATTACAAACACATTGGAATTACTGGCACAGGATTTAAGTGTAAAGTTTTTAGAGTGAGTGACTGTTTTATCAGTTTTCTAAGCCCATTAACCTCTTATTGCTCCCAAAATTTTTCTATCTCTATTTCTGGAAACAGCCGAGCAGTTTTTATTGGAACTGTACACTTTCTTTGTTGGAAAATATGTTATGGACATATATAAATTGTTTGTTTGTTTTTATATATATATATATAAAACAAACAAACAATTTCTCCAAACCATAATAAAATGTGGATATTCAGGCTGCACCATTTTGGTGGCCCACAGAGAAGTGGGTTTGTCATTCTCACAAAATATGCTTCTATACCATACACATAATAGGCATAATATACTTTTTATTCATATTTGATCATTCAATTTAATAAAAAGACACTGAGTTGGTGCATCTTTGCGCCTGTTTCTAAAATGCTACACTCTCTGTGGCTTTGAGAACTTAAATAAGAATCCAGCAACACATGCTGCCAAACAAACAAAGAGGCTGAATAAACGGCCCAACAGCCCGAAAATAATAGTGATTTACTCTTCACACTAGTTAATCCATGAATATGCTATTGAAGAAGAAACAGCGGAAGAAGAGAGAAGCCTTCATGTGGCCTAGACAACAGGATAAAATAGTCTAGTGATCACACAGCATATACACTACTCACTTAGTGGATGTTAAAATAATCAAACTGCATGAGTGGATTGCTTACCAAGTGCTTTGAGGAGTTCTTCAAAATTTTCACTGCTCTTCATCTTCCAGGTTCCTGCAAAATTGGGCATCTTTGCTTACAACCTTTTTATCAGCTTTGCGCTTTGCTATCTATCTGTGCTTTTAATTCAGATTCTGGATTAAAAGATCTGCTCTTTCTGAAAACACTTTCTGTTTTCCAGATCTAACAACCTGTCCTGTCCAATCCACTTTTCTTGCTCTCTTTCTCAGCCTGTCTTGCCTACACTGTCACCTTCTCTTTCTCTCTCTCTCTGTTACGCCTTCTGAACCACTAATACTGATAGCAAGCATCTGTGACGTGTGTCAAAGGTCCCTCCCTCCATCTCCAGATGGATCTAATGGCTTACAGGAGCACCCATTCTCTAATGCTTCTTATTCATCTCGTGCTCTTCACTTTTAATACCGTCCCAGCAGTCACATTTATTTTTATATAAAGCTCCCACAGACTTTAAGTAGTCAGTTTATATTTTATGCCACTCTGAGTTATTGCATTCAGTCTGGGGATGAAAACTAAATTAAGGTTATAAGTTTCCTTTTCTTATGACACACTTTTTACTTTTACATTTTATGCATTTGGCAGACGCTTTTATCCGATGCGACAGTGCATTCATGCTATACCTTGCGATGCAAATGCAGTGCTCCACCAGTTGAGCTACAGGAACACTTTTAAAACTATAACAGTGCCACTGCACTATTCAAGATATATTTAGGTTTTAAATTGTATTTAGTTTATTAGATTGGGAGTGTACACATTTAGAACCTAAACTTAATTGTGTTTTCAAATCTGCTCCCCTTCTTAAACAACCTGCCACTTTTGAAAACAGCCCTCACCCACTCTGAACATGTCCTCAACAGATTTCCCATGAAGAAGCATTCATTCATCCTGGGTTCTGCCTCCCAAGAGGAGAAGGACAGGAGCCCCGGGAGAAAAAGAGGGGCCCCAGGCTGAACTCCCCCTCCCCTCTTCTCCAGTCTGATTTGTTCCTGTCCTGATGTTGTTTCATTTATCTCTTTGACAAAGTGCCTTTGAGACAGCAGTTGATAATTAATGTAGAGAGAGGGCAGAGAGCGCTTTGTCATTTCACCAGGAAGCGTCCAGGGGACGGAAAGGACCCATCCACTCCCTTGCGGACCTTCATCAGCCTCTATTTGTCCCATCAATCAATTGATTTGGTTTGGGCCTTCAAATGTTGGTCGGTGTGAATACGTGTTTGTGTGTGTCTCTCCTTTGTTTTTATAATCCCATGCTGAATATGCTAATGTGAGGGCCTAGAAATAAACCCCTCTATGTCAAGACCATGATGTGGAGGGCCTTGTTTTAGTTTTTAAAATGTAGAACATGTAACACAAGTCCCTGTAGCTCAACTGGTGGAGTATTGTGCTAGCAGTGCAAAGGTTGTGGGTTTGATTCCCAGGGAACATGTACTGATAAATTGCATACCTTTTATCGCTTGGGATAAAAGCCTGCCAAATACATAAATGTAATGTAATGCATTAAAATGTTTTTAACTGTAAGCCAGTAAATGGTTCATTGCATTAAGTAGTTTTTTATGTTCTTATGTGTGCTGTTATACCCTCTTTGTCATGCTATGGTATTCAATACGTGTAGGTAGAATTTAAAAGCTTTTTTATTGCACCCTCTGTTCTTGAAACAGGGCTCAGGTGGAACTGGTTTGAGGTCATACCAGATTAAATCACAAATCACCAATCGACATACAGTAATGGAGAACATCCATCAACTTTTAGCTCTGTAAAGGATACACACACCAGTGTGACAACACACTGTCCCCTGATATCACAGATAGAGAGACCCCCAGACTCGTTAGTACATCTATTATGCTCAGTGTCATTTTTCATTCAGAAACGTTCCTAATGGAAGTTACTCCCAGTGGGACTGCCCAGTGCCCTGGGCTTTTGACTGTGTGCTGCAGTTTGGCTATGGGTTAATTTGGTGAGAAGCAGTCCATCTGATCTTTGCTTGATCATTTATCTACACTGACCCCAAACTAATCTGTGATTGAGTCATCAGAGGTTTTCATGGTTCCCATCGCCCTCACTCATCGCTGAATGTTTCTCTCAGCAACATAAGGTTTGGTTGTTTCTTTAATTCAATTTACCTCAAGACAATTTAATTGTACAGTTTACACTGTAATTAAATAATGGTTTGGATTTTCCCCCCTAATAAATATTTTAAAAAATTAAGAAATGAAACCCAAATGAATCGTCAGTTTATAAAATGGGAGTTTTATGGAAAAGGACAGTAATGCTATTTTTAGCAGCCCGTAGCCATCGCAGGCTGTAAGATGGGGGTTTTGGCTCTAGTGATGAAGTCTGTGTTACTGTGTTCTGGCTGAGGCGTGGATCATTGGCAGCACTTTCCCTGCCTGAGGGCCTATCACAGTTGATCACAGCTGCACATTTCACCCCATCACAAAATACTGCCATAAACACACTGATAACAGGCCATTGTTCTCTTTTATTCACAAAATACCTACATAATTCACATCAGGCATGTTAACGATGTAATTGATGAAATGGCATATTCTATGTATATTGAGTGCATTTGTATTTTGTCTCAGTATTTCATTTATTGTTTTATGGTCTTTTGCTGCTTTGGCCTTGGCTGTTCTTACTTTATGTACAACATAAAATGAATTTCACTTCCATTCCATGTAAAGAATCAACTTTAAACGTATGGTATTGAACCTAGTTTTTTCTTCTGTTGGAAAGCTGTTTTCCCCTTTTGATCAACTCACACTGGAGCAGATCAGCATTTGTTGTCAACACGTTTTCACATAAAAAGCTATTTTAATGATGCAGTCATGCAAAATTGAGATTTCAAATTGAAAATGTAAGCATTTGAACCTGTAATTTCTTCCCTTCCCCTGAGTTTGATTTTAAGCAACTGTCACATAAATGTAGTTACAGTAAAACGTGTCTCATCACTGACCTCAGGCTTTACAGAAGCACCGCTGTGGCACTAATCATTAAATCAGGGATGAAAGAAACTCAACTGCCCAAAGACAAATACACTGTAGGGGGCAGTGCACTTGCCCTGAAATTGAACTAATGAATGTTCCCTTCCCACACACTCTGAGCAAATCTTCGGTGAGGTTGGATCATCTTTGGCTTCTGCCAGACTGAAGACATAACAACAACAGTACAACATACGCGAGGGATTCATGCCATTGCATTTTAATTTACAGCCATTTATGTTGTTGAATGGTCTCCCAAACAGCTTGGCATGAAAAGATCTTTTAATTAAATATTTGGTTTTAACAAGGAAAGCAGCTTAAATATTTTCTTTAACATGCATAATCAAGGTGTTAGTTTTAGTCAGAGACTGTCTTACTATACACAGACTAGATTGACTGTGTACAGGCAGTATCTTCATCAGGTCCTTCCGCAAATGTAAAGATAAGAACAATTTGTTTTGCGTTCAGAAGCTTCCACGATCCCTGTATAACTATGGGCTATTTGTATCAATAGGAATCAAGTATTAATTTTTGAGGCCCACATAATAGCAATAAAGGTACCCAGTTTTAATGAATATTAGCTAAACTGTTGACTTTTTCTTTTCGTGGTAGCTTCTACTCTAAAGCAGAGCATCGGCACCATTTGTAAGTGCTGCCACCTAATGGTTATAAGTGATAATGCAACCATGTCCTTCACATTTGATAGACATGCTTTACCAACGCAACATCTGCAGGTAAACAGGTGTTTCTCTGAGATCTCATAACTATTTAACTAAAGACATATAAAGAGACACAGCTTAGAATTCTGTTACCACTCACACAATTGCACAATGATTGCATCAGAATGTTCTAATAAAACTTTAAAATGAAACTGAAGGACAGAGTCACTTTATATAACTTGGTATATTTACAGTGAATTTTGAGTTTTCATTATAAATCTTCAACAACAAATACACAATTTTCCCTTGAATATTCACTCAGCTTTGGCAAATTCAATCATCCTAACATCCAAAAACACAATGAAAGCACATTCAGAGGACAACATGGTGCACACAGGAATTTCAGAATAAACCTCAGAGCATGATATAAACTGTACTACTGTTAATGATAAAATGCCATTGTGGGGACAGTTGTATGTTGTACATGAAATATTTAAAAATAACATTCTGTATCTCTCGTAAAGTATTAACACAATTACAAAATTGACACTTCAAATACTAATAAATTAAAAGCCACAAAGTACTCCAAAATTAAAATCCAACAAGTTCAATCACATAATTTTTAAACATTATTGTGCCTCTTAAACTTCTTTTAAACCTGAGCAATATTTATCCATTAAAAGAAAGTAACAAACAGCTTAAAAGGTTGAATGTTAAAATTAACCAAATAATATTTCCATAACCACCCCAATATAATCTGCCATGTCACACTCAGTAATAAAAAGGCAAAATGCTTTAAAGGCAAAAATAAGATGGAGTGGAAAAAGTCAAAGGGAAGGTGACTAAGACACTGTAAAGTGTTTTTCTTTCTACCAGTGTCTGGAGTCAACCATCTCTGGTCGTAGACTAAGTTTTTTGAGAGTTTCGTAGCCAACCACCATAACTATTGCTGTGGGTGTTGAGGATATGATGCGAGCAGAGAGGCCTTTGGTCATCCCCCAGAATCCTTCCTCCCTGATCAACTGGTTAAAGGTCTCAATTACTGATGTCCTGCCCTCCACCTGTCCAAGCAAACAGAGATTTAAAAAAAAAATCTAATAATCACATTCTCATTTCACGTCCCAAAGATCATGCTTTCAACACAACCTTGTGGTATTTGAGTAATAAACAGCTTAATGAAAACCTGTTCACCTACATTTCTGTCAGTTAGCTTTGCATGCATATGCTTTTACTGGCAACTTATCAGCTTATTCAAGGCGGCACAAAATTTGTTTTGTAGCATATATATGTGTAACATATATATGCACTCAGGGGTATGTTAACACCTACTACACACTGTGTGCATAGTAATCACCTGAACCCTGGCCCTGATGACATCCATAGGGTTGGTGACAGTGGAGGCAGTAGCAGCTGCCAGAGGTCCAGCCATAGCCTGCAGCACCAGATGAGGACAGTCACTGGGTGCCATGTTTGACAACTGTTCTGTAGAGCCAATAAAAACAAATCAAGATCCTCAACCAAAGTCAGCTTTCTTTATCAGCATGATTTTTAAATATAGGTATTTTACCAATCAACAATCACCTTCATCTAAATACATGATTAAGTATGACATGTTTTAGGATTGAATTTAAGGATTGAACCAGTGCAACTTATTTGGCCAATGTCATTTAAATACTCACTGAGCACAATAACATCAATAAATTAGTCAATACATTAATGTGCGGCGCAGTCTCTTTAATTGAAAGACAAAAACCCCTGTACGTGCCAAAAATCGAAAAGTTAAATCTCATACCTGCATAAAAGTGGTAGAACGGCCACCAGACCGCACTGTTGGGGATGTAGGTCAGAAGGGACGCCACGTAACCTCGGTAGAACCCACGGATGCCATCTGCAGCAAATATCTGTGAAATAATGTCTCTGGTCTGGCCAAAGGATATTGAGTGTTTTGCTCCTAGTGCTGTTTTGGGTTTAACTTTGAAGCGGGTCAGATGCTCCCCTTGGCCCTGCATCATGAGCTGCTGGGATATGACATCTATGGGAACAGTAATGCTCTGGGCCACCAGTGATGCTGAGCCACCTGCAACTAATGACTTCAGGGTATTGTCTTTCGAATAGTTGGAGACATACTTCCTCACCAGTTCATATGTGGTTATGTAAGCCTGGCCTGATATAAGCGTAAATGTGTTCACCATGAAGCCCCTGTAAAGTCCTCTCAAACCTTCAGCTCTAAGAATCTTACAGAAGGCATCATAGGTCCCAGTGTAGAGAGACTTCCCCTTCTGAACCTGCAGCCTGGTGCGGATGAGTGTGGCTGGGTAGACTGTGGCACGGATAGCCATAGTTATGAATACTCCAAAGGAGTAGAACTTGCGTTTGTCCAAGTCTTCCCATTCTATAATCTGAATGTTCCTCTTCTGCTGCATGCTTCCTGCCTGTAGCGCCTGGCATCAATCACAGGGCCCTTGGGAAATAACAGAAAATGAATAAACATTTTGAGCATTAGTAAGTAAACTTAAATGAGCACGTCACATCTACATGATAGATGCCACACATAAAAAAACATCCTACACACAGAGTTTCTGTTACAACTTGTATTGCTTTGCTTTACACGTTTCTGATCATGTTCAATAAAATTAGCAGGAAAAAAAACTCGTCATAATGCCATACTGTTGCTTGTGTTCATTAGTATTCAGCCTATACATGACTGAGCTAACTGCTGCTGCTTCTCTGTAACCCATGTTGGTGCTAATGTCATAACCACACACATCTCTGAACCAATACGCCTCTCTCTACCTAATGTCCATATAGTAAGTTAGGATCAAAGATTCAGCAAGCTTCATGTTCAACACACTGTGACAATCTAACAGTGCTCGCTTAAGCGAATGATATGCTGTGGGCTAGTTAGCATAGTTCTCATCCGCCACTGAGTAAAAGGACGAAGACTGCGGGAAGCTTCGTCCTGCAGTGTTTCACAGTCTGTGGCAACATGAATACGTTTCAACAGGACCAACATTTGCCTTACCGTGCAACAGAGATGTTTCAGTTGTATGTCATATTTAGGCAGACACTGGTGTACGCTCCCAGCACAGTATGGTACAGGTATGGTAGCATTAGCCTCAGTCGTTCAAAGGGGTAGCGATGGTGCTGACGCTCCAGCGTCACGTCACTGAACTGACCAATCACAGCCCTCTAATTTACCATACAGTTAAGGGTTAAAGTTTAACTAACTAACTTGTTAAACTGAGGTGTTACGTGTCACACGTTATTGGTTTAAGTGTTTTTACTTTACTAAAGCAGTATAGCCCAAAATGCTGTGGTTGATTATGAACTTAAAACAGCTAAGCGGCGTTGGTAGAAACAACACGAAGTTTACTGTAAACCACGGCTTTACCAGGCTTTGCTTTGATGAAACACCTGGCACGTTTTCATAAAAATAAACTAAAGAAACAAAAATGTAATGATATTGATACACAATATTCTTCCGCCAATCAATGTAGTTCTTCAAAAACAGCGTCACACGAACGCAGGCGCGCAGTAATACTGTAATGCGGTCTCGGGTGTGCACCAATAGACTTTACAACAGCTTCGAGCTGTTCACTCATAAATTTATCTGTTTTATAATAATCTCAACAAACCAACTTGCTAAGTGAATATGGGCATACAATATACAGATAAAGCTGTAAACAGCACGGGAAATAGAATATATAAACGCAAAAAGCTGGAAGCAGGGTTGTTTCATTCATTTCTGAAGGTTTAAAAATTGAGGCAAACGAGTGTTTTTGTGAGGCTTTAGTTAGTTAAATGAGGTCAAGACATTTTCCAGGAATAAGTGCAGTCCATTGTAGCCTAAAAAAGTCTCCAAATAAGTATTTTATCCACACACACACACACATTTATATATATGTAGCTCCAGCCATAATCACACACCTGAACCAGCTAGTCAAGTGGTCCTCCAGGGTCCTCCAGGAATGACTTTAGACACTCGTGCTCTAGGTGACAATTTATTGACAGTGTATTGACATTTTCTTTGTGTAGATTATTTTACATTGTGTTTACTCAAGTTTCCATTGATGCACAGATACATGTTTACTTGATTTACTGGATTTGGTTTTATTTGTGGTCTTACCGAGAGATATTATCAATGACTGAATCATAAACCGCAGTAACAGTTCACATTACAGACAAATGAAACCGCATACAGGTCTAGCTGCGGCTAATTTATATTTCATATCCATTGAAGTGTTGAGATAAACTTGTGCCGCAGAGAATATAAGAAAACAATATGTATCCTGTGATGCCGTCATCACATGTAATATAGACATGTTATATGACACTGGGAAGTTAGGTAACTGTAAGAGGATAATTTTGACACATACACTATGCCACAAAACAACTTGATTTAAACTTAAAGAGACACAGTACAGTAAGACACGTGTTCAACGTAAAAGAGTTTGTTGTTCTAGTTTAACAAATTAACCCAGAATTTAATTTGTTTATTAAGTTGCTGTACCCTGAATGTCTCTTGTGGAATGTTAGTCTTGCACAATAAAGCCACCATTTGGCCAGTTTAGCATTTAGTGCACTTTGCAACAGTCAGTGGAATTATGTATGTGTATCTCCTAGCAGTCATTCTTCTGATGAGTGAATTTGTTGTATTGTGTAGACCATGAGACGCAAATCTCCTGCCATAGATGCTATTAGATGATCCGGTTTCACAAGCTCAAAGCCCAGGCAGAAGAATGTTCTTGTAAGGAGGACTGGACAAGAATGGGAAAAAGGAAACAGTTATTGAAGGATGGACAAAATTCATCACATTTTGTAGATTGGTATGTTATTATACCACTTTATGGTGGTATGCTATTATAAGAATGTCTTACAAGGCAGCTGGCTTAATGGTCTTGGTTTATTGTGATTTGTTGTGTACAGCTAAATAAAAATGAGGTCTTTGATTTCCAATAAATTAAAGTGAAACAAGCTAACTGGGCATTCTCTGTTGTCATACACAGTTTATCCTAAACTTACCTGCATCTGGTCTGATCTTTTTGAACCAAACAAACACGTGATTGATCTTCAGTTTCTCTTCTGCAAACTCCAGAACACTGGTGAGTCTTTAGGAGATGGAAAGGACACAGTGAAGTAAGTGAAAGAGAACATGCCTCCATCAGCATCTCCTTAAAAAATGTAGGGCTGTAAGGAATTTGCCTCTGACAGATTGAGAATGAATGGAACAGTGTAGTCTTGCAAGAACCTTTAGGTCAGGCTTAGAAAGTTATGAAACATTCATTATTTCTTTTAACATGAAAGAAGTGGGGCTCAGTGATCCATTTATACAGTACAGTGTCTTCAGGCTAAAATAGGTTTTGGTTTATCTTCATATTGGTTGTTTGTCCTACCAATGCACTAGAACAAACTTGCACTATTATGCATAGTCTATTGATTTAGGTTTAAAAAAACAGATGTACCAAACAGAATATCAAATAGTGAATTTACAGACAGTCTACTTAAAAAACATTGTTTACATCGTTTACTAGTTTTGTTAGCTTTCAGTTAGCTTTGTACTATTCATAAACTGTTGTATGCTTCCATCATACAGGCCTTAGATCTAGTAAGGAAAGAGAAAGGAGTGTAAACCATGCTAGTCACATACCCTTCTTTTGTGCCTTTAAGAAGTTCTCCATTTGGTATACCAACAAAAAGGCTGTGGCCAGAGAGTAGCATCTGCATGGTCCATGACAACTGGCTATTTAACTGATACTGAAAGTTCAGAATAGAAGATCCACTGTCCAGTGAGGTCACCTGTTTCACAGTTAACTTCCCACCCTGCATTAAATGATTCACCAAAACAGAGATTACATTATTACAATATTACATTAATACAATGATTACATCTTTGCTCTTCCATTCTGACAAATACCATCCTTGGAGTTTATATAAATCATATGCATCACACAAATTAATAAATAAAATGGTGTGGACCACCAAAGCATTACATTCATATGTGCTAAGTATTATATACCATAGTATGTGGCTTTGGTACAAGCCTTACTTTGTAAATGATTGCATCTTGAGTCTGATCCTTGTCCGTCCCTTGCCCGTCTGTGATCATTATCTGTGTTGAATTAGCATCAGGAGCACCACAGAGGCCCTGGAGCCCCCTGCCTGACCCAGTCAAGCACACAGGCTGAATTCAAAAGTACAGCACTGCACAGACACAGGACAACAAAGAGCAGAGAGATTTATTTTCTGTACAGATTGCATGTTCTTCACAAAGGGTGTTCAAATAGTTCCGCATTATAATGCATTTTTATATATTTACAAACATATTTAATACTAATTTGCTGTGTTTAGAATATATAAAACACTTTGTTGATGCTTTTATCTTATTTGGAGCCAGCCAGAAAAAGGCGTTTAATACTGCAATGAGCATTGCGTAACATCCCGCAATAAGACGCTCTTAAGAAGAGATTGTGTAACCGCTTGATACTGCGAGGAGCCGGCAGTGTTAAGTCACAAACTTTATGATTTTGTGTATAGAAAAGCACGAATGCAAGGGTCAGAAGCCCTAACGATAGAGTAAAAAACTGCAGGGACAGATTTGCTGCCCTGCGTGTGAACTGTGATAGGGATGCAGGGACGTAAAACAAGAACACAGTGTTCAGTCCTGCTGGCAAAAATACTCCGTCACGATTCTGTATGTGGAACACGATGGTTTCGGAGCTATAGAGAGGATGCTGGGTAGGATGTTGCAGTATCTAATGCATTTTTAGATACGGTAAATTTGATGATAATTATTGCATAACAATGCATCCGAACACCACATTACAATCGTTACGTAACCCACAGTGAAGTCTTCGTCAGATGAATGCATTTTAACATTTACTCATATGAATACACATTTCTATTAGATTGCATTCATTTTATTACTGTTTCATTTATTTCGTTTTTGCTTGAGTAAATAATAATTAAATAAATAATAGTTAAAAGCAGGCGGTTATTACTCACCTTGCTTCCGTGTTGATCATGGTATTTTTCTTTATCTACAGATATGTCTTGCTTGTAAAGTAATGTGTAGTGCCGGGCTTGTTCGAGTCACGATTGTAAAAGAGCGACGTTAACGAGTCTGCATCCTTTACTGCCTCCTCGCAAATGAATCGAGCGGGTCTCTCTTCACAGCTTCAGTAAGATACAGCCCCAATGCCCATGTCCGTTTACTGATGGGAGGAGGTAACAGGATCACGAGTGGAAAACAATTAAATGAAAACGCCAAATATCCTAAAGCAATTCCAATCGTATGCTAATTAGTACAAATGTCAGGCTACACAAAATTCCCAGGAGCGTTTAAAATGTGTTTTAATGCATACAAATACTCAATACAATGATAAAGGATTTAATAGTAATCATGATACAGTGGAATTTACCACTGCAGTTTATGGAATCTGATTTCCTTTCCAGGTTTCTTTTATGGCTGACATGACATGATATTGCTGCTAAACAAAAGTGATCACTTTCAAATGAGATTTCAAATGAGAATCTCAAATGAGTCTGTTTGTTACGCGCAAAATTAGCAGTAGATGGCGCCATAATCATAACATATATACAATCTACCCTTTAAAACGCGTTGGTGTTACAATCTCTGCGTATCTGTTTGTCATTTTCTTTTGTTTTACAGTTAGTAGGATTTACAGTCCACATATTCATGAAGTTTTACTATTTTGGAATAAACTTAAATTTTAAAAATTAATGTTTAAATGTATATTATTGTTATGGTCAGATGACAATTGCAGAAATTAGATCCAATAATTAAATACAGCAAAAACCTTTTTTGCACATGCTGTGAACTAAACGTTAATGCATTACATATTTTGGATACAGATAAAAGTTAAAAAAAGGACACAAATGCATATTAAAACTAAATAAAAAAAAGTGAAAAGTGTTTTGATGGTACTTTAGTTTAGGAATACACAGTGTGAATACAGTTTTCAAAAAATGAGACAAACTCTTTTTGAAATGTAGTAGTTTTGTCCTAGTTTTGAGGGTGTAAACGTCATGTTTATTTTCACAATAATTTTCCCTGAATCAGATCCTTGTTAATAGATATATGTTCCAAATGGAAGTCCTCAACAAATGAACAGCAAATAAGCTGGCTGAAGGTTTTTATTGTTTGGATATGTGTGGGCAGACGATAAGGGGGAGAGTCGCATTGAGTTTAGTTTCCCAAAAACTACATGCTACGGAAAAACAAATAAACAAATTCATTTGGTGATGAACAACATCTGCCTTAGATCAAAATGTTACCTAATATTTCAGATTTGATTTGACTCCATAAAATTACTCAAAATCATATGATTTCAGATATGACTCAATACAAAAACATGACTCTGCTGTTTAGTGTGGCAGTGAGCTCCTGGCAGCGCAGACCGGCCTCCCTCACTTTGCCTCATTAGATAAAGAGGCATGAAGCGGAGGCTGGTCATTTGCACGGCTGAGTCTAAGGGGAGGGGTGTCTAATCTTCCTCAGTACAAACATGACTCTGGAAGGTTGTGGAATGCCTCTGCTGTGGGGGCGGCAGAGGGTCAGGCTGAGGCCAAGGCAGGTGGTATACATCAGCCCACAGATGACATCGCCTACCCCCACTGCCCTCTAAACCACTGGGATGTACTGCCCTCTGAGGAACTGGATCAGGAGAAGTGGATAAGGATATATATAGCTATACATTAGGCTTGTTTGAAAAGGATAAGTTAAACAAAATTCTGGAAGAGTATGGATTTATACCTTACAGATACAGGATTTGGTGTGCTTGTGTAGAAGCAGCTCTCCTGTGCTTTTTGTTTTATTGCCTAAACATGTGTAACCACAAATGTGACATTTAACATAGCTTTTAAACAGAAGTTTTCTTTTGGAAGTATATGCAAAACAGAAATACATTTTTTCCAATGCTTGGTTTTTGCCCTATGTATTCAGTAGCAATAAGTCTCATAGTAACTTTTAGCTGATAGTAAATAAAATAGAGATAACACTACTTAGGATGTATACTTAGCTACAACAGTCCTCTATATCATAAATCGAGATTTATTATTCAATAGAATAATAAATTCAATAGAATATACAATGTATTGACAACAAACCAAGAACAATTTAAACATAAATACTTGTGTCCTTTTAAGTGCCATATGATAAAAGTAACACATCTACTACAATTGATCATTTTTATTGCTTAAAAGTCTGGTGTACTATATTATTATTAAAAAGTGGATCTTTACTGTATGACCTGAGCCAGCAGCTGTCTTTCTGGCTGCATGTTTGATGTCAATAGGCCTTTTGTTCCTTAATCCAAATCTTACCACTCCACACACACTGTGTCCACTTCTTTGGGCATAACTGTGTCCCATATTATGTCAACAACAAAGGGTGAGCGAGGTTGTGTTTGAAAAACCACTAGCAGCTTCTCGCTATACGGCTGAGTCAACAAAGATACAAGTGCATGGTTTCAGACCTACACAGGCAATGAAGCAACAATTACATCTTGTGCATGTATAGTTACATTTACACTACTTTATTTGTCGTCCCATATGGCCTCGTTTCTTTTAAAGGGGCAGAAAGGGCCCAGCATGGTGCATCTGAATAATGCAAACTGTACCATCCTCTGAATTCCAGAGAGAATGTTGTGCAGTTGTGGAAAGAAACAGGGGCTGACAGCCCTATGCAAAAGGGAGGGTCATTATGAAATATTAATCTGTCTTAGAGGCTGAGACTTTAGTAGATGTGATGGACAGCTGTGTAGTGGCCGGGCCTCTCGTCAGTGTGTTTAAATGTGGAATGTATTGTATTTTCTAGTGACTCCTAAAAATTGTCTCCTGTCTAGCACAGTGTTGTTTAATCTGAGAAAGGACTAATGTTAGGAAGATGCCAGTGATAAGATATCCGGTCAGTTTCAAGGAAACAAGGGGTGTCTTGTCAGATTTTTTAAAAATGAAATTGTTTTTAACAACACAGTGGAAAATGTAATATTAAAATTTGAAAGTTACACTTCTTTACAACATTCTGACACAATGAGACCAAATGTGTGTATTGAAATATGTGTGATACCCAAAAAATGGCCTTTACAGGTTTTGCTGTACCTATTGAGAAAGTAACTCTTAACAGATGCATACATGCTGGCCCACTTAAGCTCCATCATGCACATCCTAACAGCCCCATGCATCACGGAATCACTCCTCCGACTTGTGTTTAATATTTGATGAGATCAGTTCTCCTTGACTGGTTTTTCTGTGTTTCTGCAGTTCTACTTTGAAGCCTGTACTTTGAGAAAGGTTTAAATTGCTATATAAGGTTCTGCTTCTGCCATCAGAAAACTAGGTCTCAAAAGCTGTGTTTGTGCTTGATGTTGAAGTATAAATACACCTTGCTGATGATAATTTTCCCCTAAAATTTTGTTTCATTGCACTCAAAGAACATAATAATAAAATGTTGACCTTACACTACTGAATTGTTATATAAGATCTAAAACATTTTATAAACTAAAACAAAAAATTGTGCTTAAGACACTGGAAATTGTTAAAATTTTTAATAACAACAATTTATTAGTGCTACTAAAGGGGGTGAATATATGGTTTTATACGTTTCTCATATTCTCAGCCTCAGTTTATTCAGATGATTTTATATTTGTCAGTAGCTCGTTTATTTCTCTCAGTATGAGCTAAGCCTAATTATTTGAGATCTAGCACTGAAGAGCCTCATTGGGAATTTGTTGTAATTTGTCCTGTTTGGCAGCCAGTACAGGCACAAGGAACAGAGCCAACAATGTTATGTTCCCATCCAGTTTCCAGAGTTTTTACTATGTCAGGTCTTGTTTTCCACCCTATACATGGTCTTGATCGGATTTTCTTTATATTTTATAAACAGCTATGTTAAACAACAGTTTGGCCGGGATTACATTGCCTAAATGCATGGAATGTTTATGTAAGACATTGTCAAAACTCCATGGAGTACAGATCCTAATTTGTCTCTGTGGGAATGTTTTGCCCTTTGTTTTAACAGCATAACCTTTCATGTGCATTTTCCAGAATTAAACAGGAAACAAGGGATCACTTGTGAAAATATGAGGGAGGACATATAATTAATTAGCTCTTGAAATAAAAATACATTCAAGTTATAACTTTTAAGGTGTAATCAAAAGAATGAAGCAAAAGGAGAAAGTATCTTGTTGAGGAATGTTTTGAATATGGATGTTTACAGCTAGGAAACAATCAAGTTTGTCTTCATGGAGTGGTTTCCTATTATAGAATATCAGACTGATGGCAGAAGATACAGGAAATTATAGATTAACACTGGATCTTTTGTCAACATTGTCATGACAGTTCAAGAGAATACAAATACAAGAGAAAGCTAAAGAGGCATGCTAATATCCTTTGGTCACAAGGTTGCTTCAAGAAGCACAAGAGGTAAACAGGAAAAGGACAGTATTGTTACACGCACTCACTATCATTTTGTTGGTGTTTGTTTTATCCAGCTCTGTATCAACAATTATTTCAGAACTTCTACGACAATGGTTTGTTTTTAGAATTGTGAAAATGTCCCTGACCATAAGGCAATGAACTTTGGTGACTGCCATTTTATAGTTGATGATACACACACACACTAAACACCCACAACACAGAGTGTTTTCTGAGACTGAGAACCATTTGAATCCCAGTCGGGCATTAAGCTAATGTTACATAGAGGAGACTTGGTGGCCAGTGTTTGTGTCTACTGCATGGTTATTTAGTCTTGGAGTGATGACAGCTCCAGTAATGTTAAAGACAAGTAATGCTTCTGACCGAAGATCAGGCTGTCGTAGAGAAATTAGTCCAAGAAGTCTGTGGTTAAGAGGCATATTAATGTAGATATAAAGAACAAACACACAAAATATTAATTAATAACTGATAGTATTATGAAAATAACTAAAATGATAAAACCTTTCCAAAAAAGATTTGTTTTCTGTAATCAGACTTGGGCTTTAACGTCACCACTGAGCTCAAAGAGAGAGAGAGCTAGAGTAAATATGGGATCCGCAGTAAGGCACAGAGGACACTCGGAACACAAGCTAAGTGCTGCGGTGCGCCGTGACACTGATGTGATGGGACGGGGCCAGTGGAGCGTGAGGAGGAGGAGTGTGAATCGAGGTGGCTTTTGGGACAATGGGGCTGCTCTTCTCCAATAAAACATGAAGGCCTCATCACAGTATTCTGGCCCCACTGTACAGGCTTTGTGTTAGGGGCCTCACCAGTAATGAGCAGATAACGTGAAACAGGATTCAGATGAAGAATTTATAGCCGGGATTAACTATACCTGTCACTATTATTTTACTATATTAAATTGCTATAATATGTCTAAGTGATAAGTGTTTTGAAGAGCTTCATGAAGGGTTAGAATGAGAGTTAATTCTTAAAAATGTTGTTTAAATTTTAGCACAGTGTAATTTTGCAACATAATGCATTAGACGAATTCCAACACCCTATTGACTGTGGTATGTCAACACTCAGCCAATCTGTAGACTTGTCATTCGTCAAGAGCCTGGTACTGATGCGTCTATCAGTTTGTCTACTGTATAATCATCTTTGGCTCTGTGATCTGTTTGACTTATTTTTAAACCTCTGAGAACAAGGCAAAAGCCATAGGTTAGTATTAGAATGTGTGTAAATGGAAAAACTGACATCAGAACTGGGTAACCAATCTTTATTTTTGTTGGTAAATGCCCTCTGTATGAACACAGAGCGATTAGTACAGTATTTTTTATTTTACAATATATTTAACTGTATTAATAGAGTTAAAGCTTGAAGCACTTTCAATTCAGAGCTTGTAACTGAATTAAGGCAGTTACTATAAGACAGGGCCTGAAAACAAATTGAAGGTCTGTATACGCATCTGTAGGATTTATAAATAGTCCATAGTTCCCTTATGTACAATGGAATTAGAGAAGCCTGGCAAGAAAGAATTTGTCTATATTTAGACAGATTGTATAAAACAACACTGGGTCAATTAGAACATAAGAGGACATGTTTTCAACCCCCTACCGCACCCTGCCTGCTTCACAGTGCTCTTTTACTCTGATTGTGCTACTACACAATGTCAGGAAACTAGACAGAATACCAGTCTGCAGTGTGAACACTAAAACACATTACTTTTACAGGACAGGCCTAGGGTGTACATTTCTAATTCCTAATTTATCTTCCTCTGTTGTGTGTGTTGTCTTGCGGTGTTTATAAGAAAAAGACAAGTAGCTTTCCTCTCAAACAGATGTTCCCATAATTATGTGCACTCAAAGGTCAGGGCTATTTTTAGAATAGCCACAAACAACAAACAAATAAAGGATGTATTCATCCTGACTTTATACAGGTGTTCTCCAAATAAGCAAATATTAAAATAAGTTAAAGTCCTTATATCCCCAGGTTAAACAAATCAGAATGCCATTACTGTTATTTATTTACTATCAGTGCCTCCTAATACAGTCGATACGAGATGTCTCCAATAATAAAAGGACCGCTTCCAATTGGTCCGTACTTTCCCATGAAGGCGATGATTCACTAATAGAGGGCTGGATCATCTACCAGCTGCAACCTTTCCTGGCCGTGAACGCCACTTTCAACCCTGCCCCGTCTTAGTTGATGACCTAATTGGCGAGCAGGTCAGCTATGGAACAGGTTTCACCCATGGTGCTCGCAATTTAACATTGAAAAATAATATAAATGTGAGAAGGGGTGGCACCGTGCCCGCTCTTGTTTTCTCTTCCCCACCACACTTTGCACTTTTCACCGAGTCACCTTCGCGTCTTCAGTTCACCTGCCACTTCTGACACGACTTCTGACGTTCACGCACAAGTTCTGAGTCCCGCACGGATCGCCATTAAGATTCAGTCGCACTTTCGGACGCACTTCGACGCAAAAAACGAAACTTCTGCCGGTGCTCAAGTTTACCCTCAAGATGAGTATCAAATCTGACTCCGAGCCAAACAACAACGTCTCTATTGAAGAGGAGGTAAGAGTTTTAAAGGGTTGCCGGAGAGAAGTCTGATGTTTCAGCGTCGATGTAAATTTGTTTTAAACTTTGGAGATGTTTGAAGGGATAAGGCTCCGCGTCTCTCCCTTGATCGGTTTCAGTTTTCTTGTCAGAGTAAAGGGAAGACAATTTTCTCAAGATTTATTAAAGCCTTTTTTAAAACGTTTGTCTATACGTTTTCGTGTTATTAATGATTTCATGATTTTTTTTTTATGGAGTAGTATGTCGATGTTGCTTATTGAAGTTGCGTTACGCCGTGTAGTGTGTGTGTGTGTGGGGGGGAAGGAAACTAATTTTCTCCATGTCGCAGCAATTTGAAAAGTCATTTAACTATTGTGTTATTTATTCTATTATTTTAATTTGCACAAATATTGTCTGTCGCAAACATGTCTATCAGCCGCCTGTTAGACGCACTGTCTAACCTGTCATGTCACAGCCGCAATTCATTCCTCCAGATAGGTTGAAATTTACTTTATCCCCATTAGTTGTTTTGGTAATAGAGAAATCTAGTTCGGGTTAACCTTTTTTTTTTGTATAATGTAATATTAAAATTATATTTATCGCTTCAGAGAACAGGAAATGACGCCGTTTAAAATGGATTCGGCGTGTGAGTATATATTGTGTTTTAATACAGAAGTAAAAACTGTAGCTGCTAACTTTTTAACGGGCCATGTCCAGGTTATACTTATTTGTAGGCTGTTTTAATTCATTCATTCATTGGCTTCTTTGTCTGTACAGGGCAGAACTGTACTTCTGGAAAAAAACTAATTACTGAAACAAAAAACCTCAAATATTACTTGTTACTGGACCCTAGCCTCTGAAAAATAGTAAAGAGGTAGCTCAGGAAAGTTTTTGGCGTGCACTTGTAAATATTTACAGTTAAACCTTAATCTGAAGCTTTTTTTAGTCTTTCAATGCTATGTGTTGTAGAGCATGTACTGTATGTGTATGATAAGTGTTAAGGCGAGGGGCTGTAGCTGTGGTTAAAGGCTGAGGAATGGTGGTGTTGCTGTGGATCAGAGGAAGGAAGTACAGTCATGCTGTGTGCGATGTCCATCGCTGATCCACTGCAGTCTGTTGTGGCTTTGTACCTCCCACTAAGTGGTGACTTATTTCTATAGCAATTTTATTAAGCAATTTTATTAAACAATTTTGACTTCTGTCGTTTTGACTAATTTCTGTGAAGAAATTCATGTTTTCATTTTGTACCATATTAAATGGTCTTTTATTATCCAAGTTTTGGCACACTTATTAGCCAATTGTAAGCACCAATAAGTTAAAGCAAGCTAAATTCTTCATAAGAACAGGTGTTTGAAATTGCTGGTTTAGTATTTGTTGTTCATGCTGATTTGGCATTACGATGGTTCTTAGGTGTTTGCATGTCTACAGTTTGAATTAAACGCAATCATTTAATTTGTTTAGGTACGAACTCTATTTGTCAGTGGTCTGCCGACAGATATCAAACCTCGGGAGCTGTACCTGCTATTTCGACCCTTTAAGGTAAAACAGATTCTTCTAACAATTCTTCACTAATTTAAAGAATTCCTCTGCTGACTCCAGAGTCAAGTCCTAATTGAATTATATTATGCCGTCCCAAGCCACAGTTGCAGGTTAACTGTTCAAAAAATGTTGTTCACCGAAACTGCTAATTGAAGGTGGATAATTATCACTTATTATATTAAAGACCTGAGGATGGTTAGCAGCAAAGATCCAGCTCAGATCACACAGGTTAGCAGTGCATTAGCGCGCATCCTTTGTAAATGTGAACCCTTATCTGACAGTGTGAGTCTCTTCTGGGCAGTGCAGCAGGAATTTCTTTTGTCAAGCATGTGACCATGACTGCTAATTGGATTTCTTTCCCTTTTCAGGGTTATGAAGGTTCATTAATCAAGTTAACATCAAAGCAGGTGAGACGTTGTTGGTAATCACAGCTGACTAGTTCTACAGTGTATTGTCTGTAGAAAGTGTGTATGAGAGCAATTTGTTTGCATATTTTCTTTCTAAATTGTGAGAACCTGAATGTAATTGAACACACACGCAAAAGTTGTTTTTACTTCATTCATCATGATTTAAGTCTTATTTCTTTTAGCAGTTTTAATTTTATTTTTGGGTAAATATTTTGCTTTTGACCATTGACTTCTCTCTTCTCTTCCAGCCTGTTGGGTTTGTAACCTTTGATTGTCGCTCTGGCGCTGAAGCGGCAAAAAATGCATTAAACGTAAGAAACCAGCCATCTGTAAGCAATGGCTTGAATTATTGAAAATCTGTCAGCTGCTGACCAGCTAGTTGCTTGCTTTGAACCGATGGTGTTTCATTCTTTATGTAAATGGCTGTGTTGAATCACAGCATTAATACACATAGAATGTTTATTCTTCAGGTATCAAAGTATGACTATTGGAACTTTGTTTATAAGAACCCCCTTTACAATAGATGGTTTTTCTCTTGTCTTTAGTGTGTTGTCTTGCATCTAGTAATAGTGGTTACAAGTAACCGCTAGCTTTGCTGTTCAGTCACTAGTAGAAAAGTTCACCTGCATGTGTGCACCAGCATAAGACGCACTGCACAGTTTACCAGGGTCTGACAGGCAGGCACGAGCCATCCCTGTTGCTGTATCCTCCCCCCTTTTGTCTCCAGGGGGTTCGATTTGACCCTGAAAACCCGCAGACCCTCCGGTTAGAGTTTGCTAAAGCCAACACGAAGATGGCAAAGAGTAAGCTGATGGGCACTCCGAATCCCACAAATATCCACCCAGCTCTAGGAGCTCACTTCATAGCACGGGACCCATGTAAGTCTATGGCCCACACGGTAGTTGACATGCAGAGACACTGCAGAGACAAACACACAAACCTGTAGCTGTGTATCTAGAGTAGTGCTTAGGATAACCCTCAAACACACAAAAAAACTAATCCACTTCCACATGCATGTGTCATTAGCCATTTCTGTTCTGTTATTTCAATTACACTAAAATTCAACATTAACACTTCATCTCATTTAACGTCTCCTCTGCTCTAAGCAAAGGCACACAAATGGCCACACAAAGCTCACAAAGGTACCAGTATTTAAAGTTCCTCTTATGTATGCGTTTAAGCCTTTAGGAGTGGTTAAGATTTTTGAGCTGACTTGATTGAAACCGTTTATTGTCAAAAGCATGTGTGAGTGTTTTTCAGCTGAAGTGATGATTACAGGCATGTTTGACATGCTGAGGTGATGGTGTGCTATGCCTCCTCAGATGACTTGACAGGGGCAGCGTTGATCCCAGCATCTCCAGAGGCCTGGTCTCCTTACCCTCTATACACACCCGAACTCAGCCCTGGCCTACCCCACACTGCTTTCACTTACCCAGCTGCAGCCGCTGCGGCTGCAGCTGCACTGCATGCACAGGTGAGACCAATATTTTTTTGTTTTCATTATAAAAATACCTGTTCCATATACACCTATCCCCAACTGTTTAACTTTTTTTTTTTAAACTCTCCTCTTATACAGTTCATCTCTCTAACGTTATTCCAACTTGCGAACATAGCTTTGTAGACTGTGCTTGTTTGTTCTTGAGGTTGCATTTAACATTTTGCCTCATTTGACCTAGTTTGTAAGTCTCCTTTAGATAAGTGTCTGCTAAATGAATAAGTATTATAATATATTATTATTAGCTGTGAGAAATTGAACGGGTTAAATGATCGAAATGTGAATGTATTTTGTGTACCGTTTTGATGCTAAATTACTGAAAATATAGCACTCTAATTGGGGCCACTACCGCTAGTAAATTCTACAATTTCTACAATAAATACATGAAGTGGAAGCAGTTACTTGATACCAACATGTTTTCTTGTACCAGATAAGTAGTGGTTATCTAATTGTCAACTAAAGCAAAGAGTGTTTAATAACTAATTGGCTTGGCACAATAGATTTGCTGAAACGTGAAGTATTCATGGAGAGAAACTGTCAGCTGTGACTGCTTGGCTCTCCTGGCAGAATTGTGAGATTTCATTGGCTTTGTCACATGCCTTCCTGAAAGTCTTATAATCAGGATTTTATATTACAAACTGATGATAAAGTTGTCAGGTGAATACTGTGGTCAAGTTATTGAAATTTGTCTTGCAGCTGATAGATGAAATTAATTGGTTGTCATTTAATTTTAGAGTGACAGTTTAGATACTTTGCACAAATCAAAATATTTATTGGTTTAATCTTTTCTTTTTAGATGCGCTGGTATCCCTCTACATCAGAGTCATCCCAGCCTGGATGGAAATCGCGGCAGTTCTGTTAAATCCCTAGTAAGCCTTTACAACTTTTAATAAATCTGATTAAATGTATATACATTAAATATCGTTTCTTTTTTCTTTTCAGGTGTGCAATACACTTGTCTTCAGATGGCGCCAGTTTCAGCTTAAAATCAGTCCAGTTCATTAAAACTTTTGGTTTTTGTATGCATTTACTCCTTTGCAATTAGGCAGTGATTATTATTAGAGCCATTTAGATGGTACAGTATACCTTGGTAGTGCTTAATGGGTCTTTTTTTTTTTTTTGTATTGAATTTATGAAGATGGTTTAGATTTAGACTCCCCGCCCCCCCCGTTTATTCATTTCATTGAGTAAGCAACATGAGACAATCAGCTGAGACACAGACGTTGAGCATGTTTGTTTCAGCATGAAGTGTAGCTCTGTGCATAATTCTAGTATGTGTCCTGCTGACATGGCAGGTGTAACCTTATTCATTTTGTCTTGTTTATTAATAGCTTGGTCTTTGAATTTTCTTATGTGCAAAACAGTGGCCAGCTCAAAACAGTGATTTGATGGGTAATGTACAGATAGGTCCCCCTCCAACTTCCATAACGCATCACAGAGGGTCTGACTACTTTTGCAAAATATGAAAAGACTATCTTAATAAAGAGTGTATGTGGGGTGAGAAGAGTTTGTGCAATTAAGTAATCTGTATAAGTTATTGGAAATGCTTTCTTTGTATTCTGTATTTCTGATTATGTCCTTTATAGCAGTTTCAGAGGTTAAGTTATAATTTTCTTTGGTTTGACCGTGTCAGTGTGGCACAAAACAAACTATGTATGGACAGTGAATTTGGCTGTTACTATGAAATTGCTGTTTCCAGTTAATACTCTGAATATAAAGATACAGTGGTGCATGATTTTTAATGTGGGTTTAGTAATAGTTATTTCAGACATTAGGAATGTATTTGTTAAAATAAGTGTTTGGTGTAAAAATACTATTGTATGGTATAGTATTAAAATGGGAATGCATTAAAATGTCGTGTTTTTATTTGACTGTGGACATGGTAATTGCTACACTGTGGACGACATTTTACGTTTTAATGACTACCAAAGGTAGTCTACATGCCATTATAACCTGCGTTATTAAACTTACACTGACATCCAGATTTACGCACCCAGGGAAGATGTAAGATCAGTGCTGCCCTCTGGAGGAAATTATTCAGTCTGTGTGCATTGGAAATGTGCAGCTGGATTCGGATTAGTCCTCCATCACTATGCCAAATTAACTGTATATTAGTAACTAAATATTTGGGTTCTTTATTCCTAATGTATAATTTGTTTGTGGAGCAAGTACTCATTTAAATGTTGCTATCCATGGTCCTAATGTATATCAAAGCAATTGCAAATAACAGCCTGGCGTCACTTTCTTAATTCTGGAGCTAAATATCTATCTCGGAAGACACTAAACATGTAATACGGTTATGAACATACGCCATTACCATCTACAAAGTTTAGAATTTAAACTGAACTTTACTAAGCCAGACTTAACCTATGGCGGCAAATCACTGCTCAAACAGGAATCTTAACGTAATGCAGACTTTTTAATATTAAATACGCCTATTAAAATTATAATTTAATTTATAACTTATTTTTTTTTAAATCTTTTTTTCATAATCTTTTTAATCGTCTGGTTTTATACGGCACATTGGGCAACAGTGTTGTTGTAATCGGTGTTTTATAAATACGTTTAAGAAATACGTTTACGTTAAAGGACGCCACATTAGGTTTCGATATTAATAAATTAGCTGTATAAACGCTTTAATCGTGATTTTGTCGTTTTATTAAACGATGACGTCAGCGCTAGGTCCCCGCCCCTCATGAATAAACGTTAACGTGTGACCTGTGACCTGTGATTGGCTACTGAAGGCGAGAAATGAATCTTAGGCTATAGGTGCAGGACTACAACACAGGTGTATTAAATTAAGGCAATTTTTCTGTTGAAAGGTTTAAGTAGAACGGGAGAAGTGGTTTGGCTGATCATTTTCTTTGACAGCCCTACCATGGCGTTTTCTCTGGTGAGTAATTTCAAAAGAGAAAGCTTGCCAGTTTGTTTGGTTAATCCTGCAGTGTCACGGAAACTTAGGCCTGTGCGTGTGTGACGTATGTTTTGTGTCTTAAGTCGTGTTGAGGTGGAGGTCATCGTTGCCTCCATCTTATTTTTGTATTGACATGGTGCTTTTTGTTAATAAAGTTCGTTCGAGATTGTCCAAACTAAATGACCTGCTTTGTCATCTTGGCAGCGGACGTTCTTAAGTATTCGTGGATTCCAGTTTCATGGACAATAATACCGTGCGCCATCATATTCATTCAGTTTCCTTTGTTAAATGGCCTAGTGAACCTGACCCAAATTGGTTTTGTCATTATTAGCACATCCTGACGTGTTGCTGACTGACTTGTGAAGTAGGGGAGGGAGGACCTGTCACCCCTGGGCTTAAGCATGGCAGTTACCCTACTGTATGTATCTGTTTTCATTATCACAGAGAGAAAATCCCAGACTTCTTAACTGCCTGGATTCAGACATTCCAGCCCTGTCCACATGCAGCAATGCAGATGCGTTCTGTAGGATGAACACGATGCTGGGAAATTCGTTGGACCTCAGTGGGGTGTGCACAACGCCAACTGCCAAGTGCAAGAGAGATCCTTTCAATGGTAAATGTTAGAACAATGTTTTTCCTTGAACCTCAGGTATACGGCACGAGAAACCTCAATTATATTGCTGTAAAAGTTCTCCTTTACTGGTTACAGTTATCATGCAGATTCAGAGTCATAAACCTTTTTGTAACCGTTAGCCCTACAATACATCCACTCTACATCTCATCTGTGTCTGCTGCAGTATGATTTGTAACTGCTGCTGTGGCCCTGTGTTCAAGCATCATACACCCGCAGAGGGAATCGTTACAGCACTGGTCATGCAGGAGAGACTGAGGCTGCTGAATCAGGGCTGGAGCAAGCAGTTGGATGCTGTCCAGCTCAGCATGAGCAGCCCAGATTGCTCATTTTTAGTTACTTAGCCACTAGCAACAGTCCTGTGATTCAGTTCAGTTCTTGATCACTTAGCCCGCAGTTAGCATACTCGTTTTCCTTCCCACCTCGATCAGGAGCCAGAGGTGGGGGAGTGCTGCCTCTCTGCTGGAGAATTTGTCAGGAATGCTTGGTGGTGTGGCATCAGAGGAGGCTGGGGACTGATGTCATTAACAGGGGGCTGTGAGGGCAGCAGCGCCTGGGTCACATGCAGGGTGGGTCGTTTCTGCAGAGAGAGCAGCTCCTGTGCAGTTTAGCCAGGAAGAGGGAGGAGATCCATGATTTATCAGTAATTTTAGAGAGTCGGTGCTTTTCTGTATGCTTTTTTTTTACTCCTAATGCCGAGTCACCAAACGGTGTGTTTTATTTGTGGACACCGTTAGCAGATCGTCCGGACTCGGACCTGTCTGCAGTCCGGAGCAGGATGCTTTTTCCCAGTGGTGGCCAGGACTCAGCCAGGGGTCTGTCTGACATCAATAACTGGGGTCTGGGCCTACAGTCCCTCAGCCTGTCTGACTGGGAGAGACCCTGGAGCAGCCATGATACAGAACCTTCACCACAAACCAACACGGCCTCATGTGAGTAAACTGTGAAGCTAAACCTGGTTTAAAAGCATTTGTTTTCTGTTCCCAAATCACTGACTTTTGCATGGAAAGGATCCCATATTGTACTTGTTTCAGGCCTTGACAAATCTACTTATTGCTCCACATGCTGTTAGATGTTAAATTGTTTACGTTTCCAGGTCAGTAGTACAGAACTACATACCATCCTTTTCTGTAGTGACAAATTTATAATCTTAACTAGAGCATGGTTTAGGTAAATAACATTCTCTCTGGGCCTGGAGATTTGAGTCATAGCCTTTTGTTGACTGTGTTGTCACAGATTCTTGGCCTGCCTCATGTACTAGTGACTTGAGTGAGTCATTAGTGTAACTGCAGTAAGGGAGCTGTCCTTGTCATTTCATTTTTTTTTTTAGGGATATTTGAAGTGTGCTTATTCTGTTGTAGGGATATTTGGAAGGACTACAGAGTTATCTTTGCTGGTCATTATGTCTTGGCCTTTCTTCATCTGTGTTAAAGTGTCTGTTAAGCAGTTTATGTGCCCCCGTTATATATATTTTTCTATTTCAGTGCATGGGATTTTGGGGGGCACTCCCAGCCAGCTCTCAAACAAGCTAACAAGTTTCTCGGACTCCTCAACTAGCGCCACAGACTTCCTAGAGAAGTTTCCAGGCATGGCGCGCTTAAATTCTCAGTCTTTCCTGGACTCTCACTCAATTAGCCCTGTTGATTCAGAGACCAGCGGCTTTAGTTCTGGTTCAGATCACCTCTCAGACCTGCTGGTAAGGGCTCTTTAAATGGACAATGACTTGTGTCTAGGCTAGTGAGAATTTAGACCGTGTATGTTTTTAGGCATATTTTATTTAAATTATGGGTTTTATTGGTGTACTGTCACACTATCTACAGTAGATGGTCCTTCCATGTTTGTCTTCCTGTTGCAGTCGTCTTTGAGGATCTCGCCATCTGTGCCCTTCCTTATGTCCAATATGCAAAGGGATCCTCTCAAGCTGGCTCTGGGCTCTCGTATGGACCACAGCAGCTCTCCTCTCACTCCACCACCCAGTGCCTCTCCAAGTGGTGGTCTGTCCCACCGCTGGCCTGGTGCCTCCCTCTGGCCCAACTGGGACTTGACGAAGACCCCTGAGAGCCCTTTCAGCATTGAAAGAGAGGCGTGGCTTCACAGACAGGCAGCCTGTATGACCTGTTGCATAGTGTGCGCGTGCTTTCCCCACCCCTTCATAACCCCCATTCCTTTGGAAACTTCTACAACACTCAATAGTTTGGATGTTTTATCTTTGTGGTCTCCTTTACGTTTCAGGTTCTGTGTTTTGTCAATGCCCACGTGTAAATGTAGTGCTTTGTTATGCCTAACCTGTGAACTTGTGCTTGGCAGCAATTAATGAAGCTACCTTCACATGGAGTGGACAGCTTCCCCCCCGACACTATCAAAACCCCATCTACTCCTGCAAGGTCTTTTTAGGAGGTGTTCCCTGGGACATAACTGAAGGTATGGATGCCTTGTTTGAATAAATGGATGGGGGGGGGTTGGGGGGAGGAGTTTGAGATGCAATTAAAGTGTACATTTAACACTATGCTTTGTCCCATAGCAAATGAGTATTGTTCTGTTACCCTTGAAATATGGTCAATTTACATTTTTTTTCTCTTCGCTTAAATATTGTTTATTGCAACTGTAGTTACACTAGAAATGAAAGGCAAACCGTAACGAGTGAATTACAACTTTGCAAAGTACAAGTGTAGCATGTCATCTGCATATGACATGCATACTGAGCATTCTTATGCTGGGCACAGTATACAAACGGCATACTGTTGCTGTAGCATAGCATGCTATTTCATCTGTAGCCTGTCTTGGATGTTTGACTTGTCCCATTGGAAAGAACCAGTTAAGGTGCACATTGCATTTTTGGATATGGCATTCTGTATACCACACCTTTTAGTGTACAGTATACAGGTAGCATATTGTGAATATGATGGTAGGGTATGCTATTCCAATTTTTTTTTTTTTGCCATGATTTGTTGGCCTGTCTGTTATCCAGTAGGTCTGTGTAGATTAATGGCTCTTCTCTTTGTGTCCCCAGCTGGCTTGATAAACACTTTTAAATGCTATGGCCCTCTCAGTGTGGAGTGGCCAGGTAAGGATGGCAAGCACCCTCGCTGCCCTCCGAAAGGTAATATGCCCAAAGGTAATGCCAAAAGGGTAAGACGCTTACTTTATTACAGCACTGGGAAGAGAGGATGTGGTGCACTGAACTTCTTGGTGAATACAGTTTAACTTCATACATTTGGTGCCAAGGGTTTTTGGAAAGTTATTCCATGGATGCTTTTACACTTAGGTTTTAGTTTGACAGGCTTTTAGACCAATTTCATTGAGTTGTAAGTATGTATGCTGTTTGAGCTGTATGTTTTTCACTTAATGCATTGTCACTTAAATTCACTGTACAATCAGTAGACCACTAGAGGGCGTCACTGGGTTTTATGGGATTTTTTTTTATTTGGATTGGTGATTCTACCGTGATTTGGTTTGAATAAGAGCCCTGCATGCACTGAGGTGCAGTTATCTTTTCAGGTTACGTGTACTTGGTGTTTGAATCCGATAAGTCTGTGCGTGCCCTGCTGCAGGACTGCACTGAGGACCTGCTCCATCCTGAGGGCTACAGCGAGTATTATTTCAAGATGTCCAGCAGAAGAATGCGCTGCAAAGATGTATGTGTTCCACTATGGGCTTTACCTGGAGAACCTTGTTCTCTCTGAGGTTCTCAATGCGTTTAAGTGGGAACTTTAAAAGAATTATGTCTTCCTAATAAGATGGCCTGAACCCTGAATGTCATTAAGTCAGTTGTTAGGCACCTAGTCCCTTTGAAGGATTACTCAAACTGTATGACTTTCCTGTTGTGGGAAACAAAAGAACGTTTTGGAGAATTTGTTGCATGTTAAATGTTGTGTTCTTTCAAAGTTAATCGCGTGGAGTTAAAAGCTGTGAAATATGGACTTGTTTCTCTGATCTGCAGGCACAGGTGATACCTTGGGTGATTTCAGACAGTAACTTTGTGAGTTGCCCCTCTCAGAGGCTGGACCCTAGGAACACTGTGTTTGTAGGGGCTCTACATGGTATGCTTAATGCTGAGGCCCTGGCCAGCATCATGAATGATCTGTTTGGAGGAGTTGTGTATGCAGGCATAGACACGGATAAGCACAAGTACCCAATTGGTAAGCCATTTCTGTCTCCGACTGTTGTTCGCCCTCATCCAGTTTAACATGCATTTTAATTCCATAACCAAATTTCTCCCCCCAAAAAGGATCTGGACGTGTTACTTTCAACAACCAACGTAGTTACCTAAAAGCTGTGAGCGCTGCCTTTGTTGAGATAAAGACTCCCAAATTTACGAAGAAGGTAACTTTTTTTTTTTTTTTTTTTTTTTTTTTCCGTTAAATTCATTAAATGGCGAGCTGGTGTAACTTAAGTGTTGTCATTGCAAACATGTCTTTTTAGTTAATGTCTTTCTCATGGTAACTGGTAGGTTCAGATTGACCCATACCTGGAGGATGCCATCTGTCAATCATGCAGTCGTGAGCCTGGGCCATTCTTCTGCAGGGACAAGGTGAGGTTTTTCTGCTTTGTGTGATGTTTTCTCCTACCTAAAGTGCCATAGGTGCTTCATGACTTATTTTCCTCCATCCCTCCAGACCTGCTTTAAATACTACTGTCGCTCCTGCTGGCATAGGCAGCACTCCATGGACATCCTCAGTAACCACCGCCCTCTGATGAGAAACCAGAAGAAGAGGGACTCCAACTGAAGCCATGCATGGCAGCGCTGTGCTTCAGCCTGGTTGTCCATTGTGCCTGCTCTCCCAGGAGCACTGCTCTAGAGATGGTCTCCCCCAAGATAAAGCCCTTCCAGGAGTTGGGGCTTGGAATCACTGTAGAAAGTTCACCGTTGCACTTTCTTTTCAGTTTGGCTTGTTCACTTTGGCACTGTACACAGTGAGATGGGTTAGCTGGGGCCCGTGGAAGGGAAGACCCAGAGTTTTTGACTTTGTTGAAATTCAGGCCATGGTTGAAGGTTTTTTTTTTTTTTTTTCTTTCCCTTTACATAGGTTGCTATTTGTTTGGGTAGAAATCATTGTGAAGTCTCATTGTTTAACAGATGGAAGCCATACAGTGCCTTTTGTTTTCTCCCCTTTCCACGCTAGCTGCTTTATCTTGGCACTTTTGCCGATGTTTTTTACTTTTGAGACGCAATTACAAAAGCCAGATATTCATCATGACATTTTCTCGCTGTTTTAGTTTTCACAGATTTTTACATGGAACAGTTTTAAGGTATGGCATGGAAACGGTTGAATAGCAATCTACCTGGCTGTTTTTTAAGTTTGCTTTTCCTCCATGTTTTTGGAGTGTTTTTGCCTTATCAGTCTTTTGTTTGGTAGAACGAGGTTTGTGCATAACCCTGCTAATTGCCAATCCAGACCATTTTCAGTGCGTGCCTCCATCAGGCATTGCTTTTACTACTCCCAATCAGATTTCAAATCGACTTGCTATATTAATCCAAAATGAGAATGGCCATCGACTGCACGTAGTTTTATTGCACTTTTTAATTTGCACTTTGTAAAGGGGTAGGTTTTTAATCACTTGTATTGGACATCAGCAGGTGTTATGGGTGTGAGCCCAAATGGCTGCTTGTTGAATTTCAAACCATAGACTTCCCTTGAATGTACCAAGAGCCTTAGCAGACTAAATGCAAATGTCACTTTGTTCATCCTCTTCTGTATGTCTGAATGGATAACGCTTTCAGATTAAGACTGTAGTCTTCTCACCATATGCATTCCATGCAGAGCTATTTCCCTAGCTCCTCAGTCATTCTACCTCATTGTTGTCTGCCAAGTTTGCTTAAAAGGTGAAGTTCAGTTTTTTGAATGTGCACAATAAAGGTGTTTAAGCATTAATCGTGTGTCTTGTAGTTTGAAAAACTTCCAACACTTTACTAAGTTTGCTGTACTAATGCAGTTTACATGACATGGTTTGAAGTGAGGGAATAAATTGTGTAGTGACTCGCTGTGTTCACTAGATGGCACTTCTAGCCATCTAGTGAAGCGCTTTTTTTTCTCCAGCTGTTTAAAATTGAGAGCGTAAAGTTTGTTTAAAAAGTGATTAGCAGCCAATCAGCGTTGTTGGTGTTTAAAGTGGTCACATGATGTTTATAACGCGGTTGATTTGTTTAATAAATTTGGTTGCGGAACTGAATGCACGTGAGCGGTGATTTTTGAATCGCGTGCGTGCATGCGGCCCAGCGCAAGCCACGCATCTACCATTTATATGCATTTATATGCATCGTAATGTGGATAAACACTTCAGGTATTTTATCTTTTAAACTGTGGATGGTGACTTTCTCCATTGTCCAAAGTAGCTTATAAAACGTGCCCCTCAGTCCATTAATGACATGCATATCAGTTCTCCAGCAAAATGATGTTCTGTTCATTTAAACGGACCAGAACCAGGATATGTTTTTTTTTCTCACTTTTAGTGTAGTTACCATGTTTTACTTTGTATGGTGGTGTTTTTAATGGTGAAACTTTTTTTATAGGCGCTTAGTTAAACATCCACCTGATGTGACCATACAAGGGCTCCGTTATTACAGCATTCATAATGATAGTTAAATGGCCCAAGATGAACTTTATAGAAATCAAAAACATATGCACTGTATTGATGCGCACACACGCACTTTAATCTGAACATTTTCTGGTGAAAATTAAGCAATGCACAAAACTGTGAAACAGATTTTTAATGCCGTGTTTGCCTAATGTTTCTGTGGGCTTGCATTAAGTGAGCCTGACCCAAGATGGGTGTGTGTTTGGGTGCCTTTGTGAATCAGCCAGGAATCGCAGGTGTGTGGAGGATGATGAGCATCCTCATGTGTCTGCTCCCCCTCTACACATCCTACTGACAGTACAGAAATACTGTCTGAAACTCTCACCTCTTCACACCTGAGATCTCTCATGTTCATTTTACATGTGAGATGACATGACGCTTGCCTCAGATCGTTTGGATCACAGATTAGCATGATGTTTGCTACGTTTTCTGTCACGATCTGCATGTTAGTACTTTAAAAATTCGAAATGACGTCCAAATGATGTCAGCACGAGTGGTGTGGACTTAAAGTGTGATAGTGTTAAGTGAGATTCAATGTTACTCATTTAACCACAGAAGCTACACCAGCAACACTCACAGATTTCTGCAAAAATGGAAAAGTCTTACATTCACAAAGTTAATCATGATTCTTTGGTTGTGCACAAATAAGATTCCCACAAAATCAGGGCAGAAAATGTGGATGAAGCTCTACTGAATGCCTGTTATGATGAGAATCAAAGTCCGTTTTTTTAGTGATATGCCTGAAGCATGTTTCGTGTAGTGACTGCCATTTCATAGCTGTCTCATGCCAAAGTGGCAAAATTGTGTGTGGGTCCAGTATCAGTTCAGTAACAGTGAGCTGAATGCTGGCACTCCATAGAGTTGAAAAAGTGTGTTGAACAGTGTGGGTTTAATACTTTAGGCATGATGATGTCAAACAAAGAATAAAGTAGCAGTTTACAGTTCATACCATATATGGTGTCAGTGTTGAACATGCTAAAAGTATTATATTGTGCTGAGCTGTGGATTTATAGCTGTTCTAATCTGACCTTAATGTAAAATATCTATGAATGTATCATATTGTATATTTAAGACTGATCCCACTGAAATTCAGCAACATTAAAGCTGTTCAATTAAGTCTGTATAAAAGTCTTGCCCAGTTAAACCGGTGTATCCATCTGTAAACAGCTGGCACAGATAAGGACGCGGTGAGGCTAGTCCACGTTGTCTAGAGTTTGTCTTGGTTTACTAAGAGCTGGTTCTGCTAAATGTTGTCATTTAGTGTCCCTTTAAAATCTTAATTTGTAATGTAAAATACTGTGTAAGCTGGATGAAATTTCATGTATTGCAGCATGGTCATTTTTTATTTGATTAGAGCATTATTTAATCAACACCATATTACTGTGTGTGTGTGTGTGTGTGTGTGTGTTGGGGGAGGGGGTCATATATAACGACGTGTATAACAACACAAGCATGGTTTATGGGGACACTTCCTGTCTTTCACTTAAAAACATACTAAATGTTTTACTTGGCATTTTTTAATTGACAAATAAAACATTTAGTATGTTTTTAAGTGACTTACAGTGCATTTAAAGTTTACATCTGATTACTACATGTGTTCCCTGGGAATCGAACCCACAACCTTTGCACTGCTAACACAATGTTCTACCAACTACAGGAACATATATATATACATGTTTAGAATATACAGTTTGTACAGTATAAAAACCATCCTGTCTATGAAGAGTCCTCATAAACCACATAAACCAACATCTGTGTATGTGTGAAAGAGAAAGATAGAGAGAAACGGAAACATGGCTGAATTGTGGAAGTGTCGCCCCACACCCACTCCATCCTCCTGTGTTTGTAAACTAAAGCACTTGCAGGAAAGAGAGGGTTATGGGGTTAGAGGTCAGCTGTGCCTCTTTAAGGAAGCCTCTCCTCAGAACAGAGGCCTGCTAAACGATCGTGGGAAAGGGGGAGGGGCTTCTGAAAAATCTGCCACCACCATCCTATAAACCTGGGGGAGTAAAACCAGACAACTCTGGGAACCATAACTTAGGAAGTTTAGCAAACATAAACCAAAAAACACATGTTCTTTAATAGCATCAGAGAATTAAATTAGGCGTATAAGAATCAATTTTAACCACCCTGTGAAAATCATCCTGCATTCCATCCAAAGCTGGTTATGTGATATTCCTACGTCTAGTCTCCAACTTCTAACTATAATGACATTCCATTGCATGACACTCAGATAACATATATAGAATGAATAAACAATGCTAATTTTAGCTTTACATTTACATATTTTTTGAAGCTCATTTAACATATGTTACAAGCTTAAATCCATACTGTATAGTATGTTTATGATCTACAGATAAAGGATACTTTAAGGCACTCTCCACCCCAGAGGGCCTGACTCCTCCTTCTTTGCTCTCCAGGGTCATGGTGAACAGCTGGTGAATCAAGCCGTCTCGCTGCACAGGTGTGATGTTTTCATTACTTTCTTCTCTTTGAAAGCTTTTAAAGGCACAGGTGCAGTGATTAGTGATAATCTTATTAAAGAATTGCTTGCAGATGCTATATACTGTATGTACCACCACTGCTAATTTTTCAGTGTTTCCCTTTGTTTCCCACAATTTCTCCCCAATAAAATATTCTAGAGTTTGGCATAACCAGAAAGATGTACATTTATTACAAAAATATCTAAACAGCCAGAAATAACTTATTTTTTAGCTAATTTTAATGTTTGTTTTGCATTTGTTGAGGCCCCCAAATGAGAAACACCGTTATAGGTTATTAAAGCATATTGGTTCTTTCACATTGTATTCCACATTAACACCTGTCCCCCAATGTTACATGAAGCGCATAACTGTATAACTGTAGAAGAGATCTTCACCGCTCTTCCTCTAATACCAGCACTACATCACTCTGATGTCAGCTGCCCTGTGCAGTGATCCAGACGTAACATCTTCATCCAGAGAGAGATGAAGAGATTGACAGACTGAGAGAAAGAGATGGTCAAAGAGGAAGCGCGAGAGAGGCAGAGAGCAACAGAGATGTGGACGAGCATGCTGATGCTGATCTTCACATTCTCGGCAGTTGTCATGGAGACAGCACTACCTCCTTGGCCTGGCTGGTCTTTGTGATGTCTGTGTGAGAAACTGGTGTGCTGTGTATGTGTGTTATGTCACACTGGTTGTGATATAGTGTTAGTATGATAGTACAGTTTAAATTGATAGACATAGACAGTGTTCAGACCTGGCAGGGAAGTTGATGTTCTGTACACTGGTTCTTATTTAAAACTATCTGTGGCTTTGTTGGCTTACAAAAAAGCTATTTGTAGCTCAGTGCAGCTGTGGCCTTTCATTATCATTGCTGAGGCTAATACACCCATGTTTCTTCCTCTAGTTACGCTTAGTGGAATCACATGGAGTAACCCAGTTACAGGGAACTTCTCAAAACATTGGCTAACATTCTTTAAAAGTTCTCTCAAAGTTACCAAAAACAATCTTGCAGTAACATTAGTAGGATGATTTTTAACGTTACTTATCATATATCAAAATTGTTTTTGTAGCTCAGTTGGTGTAGCATAGCATAGCAACATAAAGGTCATGGGTTTGATTCCCAGGAAACACACAACCTGATAAAATGTATAGCTTGAATGCACTTTTAGTAACTTTGGATGAACGTGACTGCCAAATGCATAAATGTAATGTTAAAGAAAATAAACAGAAGAGGGGACAAGGGTAAGAGGAAATCCTGGCTTAAGCACAGGACTGCTTCTTCCTGTGTCAGTGGTCGCCGTTCATCTTGGGCTGTCTGTGGTTTGTCACGTTCCTCATGAGCAATGAGAGAAAATATGTGCATGCTTGTGTGTGTATCAGTACTGAAAAATGTCAATTAACTATATAATAAAACCACCAGAGAAAACATCTGACCACACAGAATAGTCAGAGAGCAAAATATTTAGGAGCCATAGCCACAATTGTGGTAAATGTTTGCTGTCTTTCACAGATGCCAAAAATGCTGATAGGCTCAAATCAGCGTGGACATGAGACCACAGTCAAAGCTTACTAAAGCCAAGATATCATGAGCTGCCTAAGTGGCGACTGACCACAGACAAAACATGTAAGTAACTGAACACCTTTGCTGAGCTTTCAGAAAAGAGAACCATAGTAATCTGTGAAAGCAAACATCTGATGACAACATGTTGAACGTTTGTTAAGAACACAAATAGCAGGGACTGAAAAAACATCTCCACATACACCAACTGAATACAGTTAAGTTTTGTTATCAGCTGTGGCTTATGAACAATGTTAACTCATGATGTTAGTGTTATCAACATCCTAAAACCATACGGTGAGTATGAGATGGACTTGTCAGTTTAGTTTTTTGATATCCGTACATTATGTGTGTGTATATTTACCAGATGTCCCCACATGTATAGTAATACCAGTGCATTTTGACCTTGTGGGGACATTTTTGAGGTCCTCATGAAGAAACAAGCTTATAAATCATACAGAATGACTATATATATATATATATATATATATATATATATATATATATATATATATATATGTACCATTTGTGCAGTGTAAAATCCATTATGTCTATGGAATGTCCCCGTAAAACATGTATGTGTGTGTGTGTTAAACAACGCAACCACTGATTATTGCTACCGTCTTGTATGTTCTCCTCTTTTGGAGAGCTGTGTCTCATGGAAAGGTTCCTGGTTTTGTGATGGGGTCTGAGAGGAAAGAATGATGTGGAGTAAATGGGGAAAACAGAGATCTTTGCTTTCACCTCAGAGGGCTTTGTGGCTTTGACTATAGTACAGTTGACCTCGTCTGTCCTGGTGAAATTCTAAGGCACGAAGCAGCAGCGACTAGAGAGGCTGTAACCGCATTTGTGTCTTTGAGCTTGACATTGAATCCTCAACTCTTCCTGTAGGACTTCAGCTGTAACAATAGAAGGTCCACAAGTTCTGTTTATATTGAAAGCAAGGGTATTTATAACCTCTAAAGGGTCGTATTTTTATATTACTGGGGTTGACATATAATGTTAGTTGTTTTCTTTGTGCCAGAAACATAAATGTTCATAAATTTATGATCATAATGTTGTTAGGAGTGACAGTAACTGTCCTATTTCCTCCTCCTCACCTCATAAATGGCAGGCCAAGCTGCTGAACATTTGAAAATGCATCAAGGATGTGTTAATCTGGATTTGAACTGTGGATGTTTAAACATGGATTGGAATTGTGAATTTGAATTATGGATGTGTAAATGTGGATTTGAATTGTGGATTTGAATTGTGGATTTGAACTGTGGATGTGTAAATGTGGATTTGAATTGTGGATTTGAACTGTGGATGTGTACATGTGGTGGTCGTATCATAGTTTATTCAGGTTTCTACTATCAATATTTCAGGACAGGCTGTTTTGCTGCTTTGTCTTTTTGAACAGTGCATTTCTTTGAACAGAACATTTCTTACTATATTAGCCTTTTAACTTATGCTTATTTTATGAAATGTAACTGCAGTGCAAAAAGACAAAAGCCCATCATTATTATTTTGGGGGTGACTTTGCTCACAGCTGGGCAGCACCATCACTGCAGAAGGTGTTTTGTTTTATTATTTTACATATGGCTGACTAAACATGAGTGACTTTCTAAGAAAGCAACAAAAGGACAGCAGAGGACAGATTTCTTCCTGTTATTAAGCAGGTCAGTTTAAACCCAGGTGCTACTCTGCACACACACACAAAAGTTTCTACTAGTCTGAATACCTGATACCTTCCTTGAGAGCTATTTAAAGCTGGCCAGGGTTACTCATGAAAGATTGGAGATGAGTAAAACAGGAGATTTAAGGTTTCTAATGAGTGTTTTAATTAGAGCTATATGTATCAGAAAACTGCCTTTAAATCCATTCTTCAGTCATCTTTCCTCTTGTAGGCAATGGTGGGTGTGAGTGTTTTCTAAGAATGCCAACATTTCTGTGATCAGGCTCCATAATTGATTTTTTACATGGACATGTTTCTGGACATGGACATAATTCACATATAAACCAGTCATGGGGTGATTTACAATAATAGCCCATAGTATATCATAATAAAGTAGCTGGTTGCGTTTTGTAGGCTTTATTTAAATTACTAAATGTATTGAAGGTAGATTATATGCCTCTCTCCTTAACAAGAGGAAAAGAGACTGGAGAGTGAATGAAAGGAATTGAGCTGAAATACTTTAACACAACAGGGGTCTGGGGGGGAGGGGAGAGGGAGAGTGGGGTTTGCATTGAAATGCAACTTATTTGAGAGTTCAGTGAACATGGAAGGACTGCTAGCCCTCAGCCTCAGCTCATTAGCAGAGGAGGAGATGCATTCAAAGAGTGTAGGACAGAAGACAATGAGAACGAGAGAGAGAGAGATTAAGCAAAGGGTAAGAAGTAGTGTCTGTTGTCTTTGTTTAGGTCTTGCTCTTCATACTTTTTTAAAAATGTATTTTTTCTTCTCTCTATCTCTCTCATTCTCACTATTCACCTTCTTTCTTTCTTTGTGTGGGATACCTTTTGCACTGTTGTTTTTTGTTGTTATCGTCTTTCTCCTCCTCAGTGTATTCCCCTTTTTTCTGTCACCCTTTTCTCTCAGTGTCTTCACATTGGCACACTTCCGTATCTAGGTCAGGCAGTCAACACAACATCAGGCCCTCTGCTGTGCATGAGCTTCATTCAGACCAAAACAACATGAGCAAGAATACACAGAAATAACAAGCACAGCTGTGATTAAATATGTTTCCCCTTATGGATTCTGGTTGTGTGAGCTTTATCTGCAATGTGCTTGAGTATCTGGATTCTGGACCTTTACAAAACTAATGCCTGAACTCAGCCTTGCATGTCAACCTTGAAATTAACCCTAACCCTAAATCTGAAAAAATCTTGAATGTCATAATTACCAATTCATTGCATAGTATTGGGGTACATGAGGCCATAGACCTTTTGAGATTTTATCTCTAAAAAGTTTCCTTCTGCATGAAAAGGAAGATTTCAAAGGCTTGCATATGATTAAAGAAACATTACATAATGTAAACATGCAGTTATCATAGCTCTTCTATGTAGGATTAACTCACTGTAATCCCACACTTCAAATTCTGCAGAGGAGCCTAATAATTGAGCCTAATAATTGAGCCTAACATATCTGAATACATCAGCATTTAGTGCGATCATTATGTGTGGCACAATTAGACAGATTTTCGTTGATAATCACTTGCCTAAAATAACTACAATATTCTCTAAACATGACTCACTGCCATACAAATGGTTGGAAGCCTAAGAACTGAAGCCCAATATATATTCCCTCAGTGAGTCAGTGTTAAGATGCACTAATCCTGTGGTTGATATCAACATGACCCATTTTAAAACCAGTTTGATCAAATTAAACATAAAAATCTGTTGGGTTATTAAACAAACTGGGACTGTCTGTCTGTTTGTCTGTCTGTCTATCTATCTATCGTCTGATTTAATCGCTGACTTTATATTTTTTATTATTATTATATTATTATTTCAGTCTTACCTTATTCATTTAACTAGGAACTGTACAACTGTACTGTTTTACTATTGACTTGCTATAAGTGACTTTGATAACACCTTCATAGTAAACATTTGCAAACAGAAATCAAATACCTTTATCAATAAAATGGCCTCCTTGTTCAAATCCTTACATATATAGTTAAAAATAAATATCTGTAAATCACAAAAAAGCCCAAAATGCTTGTATGAAGGTAATTCTTTCCTCATTGGAAACACATATAATGTCATGCAAATGAGATGTTTGAGTATGGGTGTTATGTGCACACTGAAGACATCCCTGTCTATGATTTATTTAACAAAAGGGAATTATGACTACTGATGCACACATCATAGATGTGGTTGATGCCACATGATGTTTGTGCAGTGTATGTGTGTGTGTGTGTGTGTGTGAGAGAGAGAGAGAGAGAGTAAGTGAGTGAGAGAGAGTGAGACCCCTGTTTAATTTCTCCTGTGGGAGACTGTTAAGATTCAACATAAGTACAAGGGGGCAAACTGCCCATGGACCCCTTCTTTCTCCTTCCATTGATCCTTTACCACTGGGGTTCAGTCTCTCTGTCTGCCAAGCCTCAGAGGATCTGAGATAAGGTCATGTCATCAAAGGCTGGTAAACTAATGCACTGGGGCATGGAAAACAAATGAAAATCTGACCCTGTTCTGAATTTGTTAACACCAATGGTTAAACACTACTAAAATCCATAATAAATGTTTTAAGATTACATCACTCATATTTAACAATATTTATGAAATATCTTTTAAGCTTATGACTGGCAACATAACACAGGTTTCTTGTACTTGAGAGTCACATCTAAATGATAAACAGTAATTTCCAAATTTGATGTTTAGATCAGATTTTGTAAATGATCCTCAGAGACAAAGAACCACAGTAGACCCTTACATTTTAGCATTTCCCTGAAGAAAAACAGAGCAAAACAGGGATGATGTATGTTTCAGTGGCACTGATTCACAAATGGTAAATGGCAGAATTATGTAGTGTATTAGCATAATGTATTTGTGCGTATGTGTGTGAACTAATATGGTTTTAATGTTATTGCAAATGTATAACACTTTACACAATCAAGCTTTCAGAGCATGTGAGGGTGAGATTACATTTTAATCTTATAAATTAAAAGGGTTTTGAAAAATACACCAGTAAAATGTTAGATTTAGAATTAGAAGTGTAAAATTGGAGCATTTTACTAGTTTCCTCAAACTTTTGGATTCTACATGCTCTGCATGTCTGTTTTGGGGTGAACTATCCCTTTAACTATGTGAATCGCTGTTAAACATTCTGCATAACATAGCAAACATAGCTTAGCTATAATGCAGAAGATCAAATTTAGCTTGGAGATGTGGGGTTTTGGGATTATTGTGTGTGTTTGTGTGTATGGGTATGATGAGTGTGCTTGAATCTACAGTATGTTATGCATGTTAATGCTGTATGTTTTGAATGTGTGCTTATGTGACGTCTTAGTAACTGGGGCAGAACTGATTGCTGCTGATGGCTGTAGGCGCGTAAAGACCTACATTTAGCGCACAGACACAGGAAGGAGTCAGAGTAAAGAGGCAGAGTATCTGAATGACCAGCAGTCTCCACTGCCACCGTTTTAATTATCCTCCACTAGCTGTCCACAAACAGTGTGCTATATACAAATAACAGAAACACAAAGGAAAATAATTCCAAATGGAAACAGAATGAGGAAAACATGACAAATGAGACAAGGAGCGATTAAAAAAAAACACACAACGCTTAGATAGGTCAGTCAGCAGGGACAGGATCTGGCCCATCTGCTCATCTGATATCTGAGAGAATTATGCATGCAGATTGGCAGCGCATCTCCATCCGCATTTCTACGCCTTCACCCCCAAACACGGTTCATCTCAAAGATGTAAGCCACCTCAAAGATGTAAGGATGGGAGAAGATGAAAAGAGGAAGGTGTTAATGGGATTTAACATACATAAGTAACAAGAGGGTGGGTGCATTAGAAAGACAGGTGTGAAGAAGAAGAAATACGAAAAAAGGAGGAGACGGAGTGTGTGTTGTTGCTGTACCTAGAGGGAGTATAAAGGATGAAGGTGACTTCTTCCAGTTGCCTTATGTCCTTTCAGGTGTGTGTTTGTGAGCCCCTGTGTGGAGGAAATCTGTTTCCTGAGGACATTTTTCACTTTTTCCCTTCTAAGAATCATACAATCATACTGCATAAGATGACATCACCCATGACATCACTTCCTCCAAACCCTCCCAGCATTATTTTAGATGTGTAACTGATGCAAATAATAAAAATGTCTACTTTAATTTATATATGATTTATATTACTTTATATATAAATAAGCATTGATCTCCACCAACACAGTTCAGGTTTCTACCCAAAGAGCGTATGTCCCATGTACAAATAATGCAACACTGATAAGGTTTTTGGAAGTTTACTGAAAGGTCAGACAGTAAAAGTGAGCATATTGGTGCTGAAGGGCAGATGCCACCTTTGGTCTGATAGTCATGCCTCAGAAAAGCTAGAGAAAAAGTCTTTGTAGATCTCCATATATCATCTAAAAAGCTGCCAACCTCCTGATGGCAGTAAACAATACAAACTTGGCCAAGATGTAATTAGTGTCAGAAACTAGATCTGGTCAACTTTTACACTCTGCTTTTATATATGCCACAAAAATGCCTAATGATCGCTTTGTGTTGTCGTAAGGAAAGTTTAAGCTGCTTGCTTGTTAAAAATACTGATTCTTGAGTACATTAGGCAAGTATAGAGGCATTGTGAATGGATATGTTTTCAGATAACCGTTGTTCATAGTGTCTTGATTCTGTATTTACTGTATGAGGATTGCAGTTGGTGAGAAACAGCTCTGATTTACAGTAAAGACTGTGGTTTTCAGCATTGGCATGCTAGATTTGATATTGTAAACGCAGGGGTCTAAGGATCCCTATCAGCACCACACTTCATGGAAACCTCCATCTGCCACGGCTTTGAGACATAGTCTTTGGAAACATCAGATAAACCAGGACGCATTAAATGTAAAGTCAGAGATGGATGATGGAAAAGGCACACTGTCAAACTATAGTGCTGCGGTTGTATTTGACTGTACAGTGAAAGAAACCTTTATTCCATTTAGGTCTGTGAAGATGGTGAGTTGTCTCCATATGATGACTTAAAAAGATGTAAACATCTGCCCATAAAGAAGTGGAAGAATAGGAAGTCTGACGTCAAACTGCCCAAAGGGGTATTACTGGATGACTGTTGGCAGCTGGTCAGGTCTCCTCTGAAAAACCATCTATTTAGTCAGAGGAGTATGATAGACTTCAAACATGAGAAACAGAACTGTAGGCGGTTCAGAACTGTCTAGTAGAGCTAAGAAGCGGGAAAAATAGAGAGGGAGTGTGGGTTGTATGACTCATTCTGACCTAGTTTAGGTGCTAGGATGGGTAAGTACGGATAATGCAGAAACATGCTAATGAAATGCATTTTTTGTTGACTGCAGTTGTAAGCTAAAGCATATTTTTAAAAACTGCAATATTAGCCATCCATTCAGGAGGAGGGTGAATCTGTTTGTACCTATTTGGGTGCTTTCCAGCTAACAGTTATAGGTTGTAAGAACGTTTCCTGTAGCATTTCCATTAAGTAACAAAAACATTAAAAATGTTATTTTGGATAGGAACTTTTAAAGATGTTTAAGTTTTAGATGTTTTATTAACATTATTGCTTGGTTATAAGAACGTTATTTAAAATTCTGTAATGTTCCACTAATAACTTAAGAATAATGAATAATATATAATATACTGATAAACACGTTTTACTAATAACGCAAGACCTTTTTTATAAATTTGAGAGAACATTCCCAGTTAGCTGGGTTTGCATGTGGACATTTTTTAAAAGCTTACATCTTGGGATGCAGTCCAAGTCTGAGATTTCTGAAACAGAAATATGATGATACTTAGAGCATTATAAATTAGTCTTATAATGTGAGCTCTCAATCACTTTTTTGTAATTTATCAAATCAATGTGTACTAACCTCTTGAATACTAGCAACCTGCAATGCCAAGAGAGCAACAAAAGCCACTGGAATGCAGCAATGGGATTGCACACTTCAACCAAGTCGCACCCAAAACCTGTAATTAGATTCTTATTTTAAAGTTTGTTGTAGTCTCCACACATGCTGGTCTATATTTGGGCGAAGTATCTCTGGCCAAGTTCCCTGTTTCCTTAAAACTTCATAGCTTAAATATTGCCCTGTTACATAAATAACAAAGGAATTCTAATGTAAACACAGCCTATTGTATGTGGAAATAACAGCGATAATGAATTGTCAGGATGTCGTGTGGTCCTTCTAGTAAGTTGTTTGTAGTTTTGTATAATGACTCTTTGTGATTGACTAGTGCACAAAATAACAATGGCGCTATGGGTTGGATGATATGTCACTATGCTGAGATGTGACTGTTGCATATATATCATGCTCCATGGCAACAGGAGATATGACTGATCTGTATTCTGAGAACTAAATTGCACAAAAGATCCCAAAATGAGACAGTGGTTTTCTTTGGCTTTAAAAATGTGAAAGGTTTCCCAGAAATAGCTTGATGAATTGAATGATTTTTTTTGTTCTTGTTGTTCTCTCTCTCCATTTAAAGTATTAATAGGGTAAAGAACTAAAGAATAGAGTTTGGGGATAGTTTATGTTCTACTTAAAATAAATCTGATGTAATATACTTGGAATTTGGTTAAGGCTACATTAGAGTTGTGCTACTTTTTGTGTGTGGAAGAAAAAGAACTGTGGTGATTGAAATGCATATCTTTGCGAAAGGTGCCGCAAAAGTACGTTATTCTTTATAGTAATGCTCATGGCAATAATCAATATCTGACACAAAATAATTGGGATATTAAAAATGGGATTCACTTACGTTTCCAAACCAACCTATATGATTGGTTTGGAAATACTGTAAAAGCTTTCAGCAGACAATAAATTCTTATTCCTTCACTGAATGCATAACATTGGACTCATGGGAACTTTTAACTTCATTTTAACATCTGATCTGCCTTCTAGGCTGAATATGATTTACATGATGTCCCACAATGAAAATACTGATATACTGCTATACTGTGGCAGACAACACAAAGTCTGTTATTATCTTGTTTTGTCCATGACTAATAAAATACTTAACAAGGAACAAAGGTTTTGGCTAAACACAATAGATATCTTTGAAACCTTTTGAGGAGTCTCTTATTCATTTTGAGGACTCGCTTAGTATTTGCTCATCTTATCCTCCAGTGGAAAAACCCTTATTTTCACTGCAATTTTTTTATTACATTTTTGTACTTTCTTATTTTGTCTCAGGTAAAATTTTAATTCACTCTTGGTTGCTCTTTGTCTGGAAATTTTAGTCTTCTCTAACTATAAGACAAGTTCCAACAAACAGCAGCTATTTGAGTCCCTGAACAATAGGCCCAAAGTTCCCTTGATGGCAAGTAAGTTTTCAAAGACAGTATATCACTGTCAGTTATCTGGATATCAATAGATTCACAAGGTTCTAAAAAATGGGAAAGGATATCTATAACACAATAATGTTTGTAGACTGCAGATGAATGATGGTTAAAGGAGGTGCTTGTTGATGGTTGGCGGGACAATGTGATGCTGATGCAGGCAGTCTAGCTGTCTTGCTGAGTAATGTATGAAATGGGGGGAACCTCATCAGACACAGCAAGTGAAGATCAAAGCAGATACAAAATGAGAGAGGGTAAAAGAGAAAAGGATTGACAGGAGAACATTTACATGTCCTGCTAAAGTAAGCTAGTCTCACCAAGGTGAACACCAAGAAAACTGTATGAATGCATCAAAATTCTGGATCAAGTTAACCAACATAAACTACAATAGTCTTTATCCAGCCAAAAACAGATGTAATTGTTTATCTTCCTGTCTGAAGTAGCCAATATCTTTGGCAGCAGTGTAGGCCATGAACAGTGTCTTGATTTAATTTTTGTAAACCTGTCAGCCAGTGTAGTGAGCTTAGTAGAAATGTATGTTAGAGAATGTTCAAAAAATGAACCTGCTTTGTATACAAAGACTACTAAGGCTATTTCCCTGGTATTGGAGCTTGGCAAGAGGATGTCATTCCTCCCAAACACCAAAACACAAATACAAATTTTGGAACACCAAAATTGTTAACTGCTGGCATAGGGAATTGAACAGACAACCTTCTGGTTACAAGTACAGCTCTAATCAGCAAGCCACCACTGTCCCCAGTACAGTTTACGCTAAACACATGGAGAGGTGTTCAGCATGGGACTTGAACACTGGTCCCCAGAGCTAGTGATGGTGCACCTTTGAAGTGCACCAACATGCCTGCTAGTGATCATAGCAGTGAAACAAAATCTCATTTCAGATCCATTATCATTCATCAGTGAATAACTTTTCAATTAACAAAGTCCTGGAATTTAAAAAATTAAATCCCACCCTTTATGCCCAAATTGATATGGTTTTCATTAACAGACGCAGGAAAGCTGATCACTGAACATACCTAATCTGGGTATACTGTATGATACAACTAGCAGTATTGCAGGTGCTTATAAAGGCTAAAATATCATGCAATACCCCACGGTCTCTGTAAACATTTATGGGACCAGGGACATAATTATAATGGTGGGCCCTTACCCCTTATACACCCAGCAGTGTAAAGATCTGTTAATTAGGCCTCCTCATTGCAGGGACTGGGACAGTGTTCACGGCTGGCCCCTCGACAATGACTTTATAAAACCACAGGAAAAAGCTGATAAAAGTTGCATTGAATTTTGTTCATTCCAATTTAATAATAATGTGTTAATATTATTATTTGACTAAATCTGACACCTTTGGCGTGGAATGCCTATAGTAACCTGTCGTAAAGATTTCATTTATTTCATTCTATTACGCGTTTCTGCCTTTTGGATGCCCATTTAGAGCGCATAGACTGAATGACTCGCTTCGGTCAGTCTGTATGTGTCGGCGTTTCCCTTATTTCCCCTCCCTCCGGCCTCCATGTGACAAGAAAAACTGCTCTGCCCAATGCGATTCCCATGGATCGAGTTACTGCCTCTGCACCTCTGCTGCTCAGCTCACTCGCTCCAATCTCTCCCGGGCGGGTGGCGCACCGACCCGCAGCTCCGCACGCACTCTGCGCTTCTACCATCCTTTCAGATCGACCTCTTCTCGCTGTCCGAAGATGACCGTAACTGTTACGGGTCCATCCACGATCTCAGCCTCCTCCATCCGCGAAGAGTAGATCCGGATCCGATGAGAGAGAGAGAGAGAGAAACCCACCTCTCTCTTTTCTCCCCATCATCTGCCTTAGTACTCTGGGCGACAAACCGACAGCTAAAGACGCATCGAGTTTCATGATATCCGCCTAAATCTTTCGCTCACCCGCAGACACTTTTTGGTTTCAGGTCTCCTAATTTAGGATCCTGTGGAAGTAATATAATCCGAAGAATTGATTTGTCTGTATACGGTCACGATGGATAATATAAACGTGGAGTCAGTGGAGAAAGAGTGCGGAGCGCTTGGTGGATTATTCCAGGCGATTGTCAATGATATGAAGGTGAGGCGACTGGTTTAATACTTGACCACACATGCAATCGCAGATTCTTCATGATCTGCATGCAGATTATGAAGGTGTCAACCCCGTTATCACTTCTGTGCCTTCAAGCAAATAACCATCATGCAATATTTACTTTAGGCGTAAATGACAGCAGGCGAACTATTGCGCTATGGCATCCCATATCGTGCCTATTTACTGAAACCGTGGATCAGGTTGGCATGTCGTGCATCGGGATATTATATGATACGGTTCGCTTTAATACCGGTGTGTACGTCTGAATACAGCACGCATGAGGTGGGATACACTGTAACCACACGGGAATGTTGTGCATAAAGAGGAAATGGAGGGGGGTTTCACACACAATAGGAAACAGACCGAACCGCTGCTGATGAAGCAGATGCGGCCGTGCGCCATTCTGTGTCATGCACTGAGATTTGTTGCGTCCGACTAACGGATTGCAGCATTACTTCGTATCATTGGGTCTATGAGATAAAAAGGGCCGCTGTGGTCGTGTGAAAAACACAGTATTGATCTTCTGTCGGGTTTAATATTTTGAACTGCACAGTAAAGAGGACGGGTCTGCGCCCTGACTGTCTGTGTTGTCTGCGTTTTATCTCATGCTTCTGTCATTGGCAACAAAATGTAGGCAATTGTTTCCCATGAAAACTGACCACATGCCTGTCTTTCTAGAGAGGCTTTCACGCCGCTTGTTAATATTATGCTATTTGATTGTAGTGGAAAAAGAAGTGATTTTGTGAACGTGTTCCTTCACAGCTGTGTCTGACAGTGATAACGCAGTAAACCTCACTCCATCTGGATCTGTTCTCGTCTCTTCTTCTTGACATGCTTACACACATACTCGCTTCTCATTCATAATTGAACCGATTTCTCCTGCATGCTCATCGACACTGGTTCCATTTGCTTCTGTGCCATCAAAGGGGGATATTGCAAAATATGGGTCAGCCATCATGCCAACATGCATATCTGTGGAAGGATATTGAGTACCCTGTGGCATTAGCACAAGGAGTCAATGATGTTTGCCTTGGAGCTCTTTATTTTGGTGTCTGGTGCTCTGTTTGGCACAGTTCTGTAATAAATGAGTTCTGTTTGACCAATAGGATCCTGGCTTCACCTTTAAGATGTAGGGTGTTGATTCGGACGCTGCGTGTTCCTGGTCTCACACATTCTCGCTCTGCGATTGGACCTTGTCGAAGCATACAATGCAATGCAGGACATGCAGTTTACCCCCATCCTCTTGTTATGTTGCTGTACTAAAATAGGAAAAGGAAGGAAAAGCACCAGATCACAGTGTTTGGAGATATAGTGATATTTATCAACGATATCTCATATGTAATATAACAATTAATTTTCATGTTTACACAGTGCAAGCATTTCACTCAGTAATGAGACTGGAAATTAAGTTGTTGTTCAAAAGCCAAGATTTCTAAAATCTTCCACTGTCTGCTCTCTGTATCTGCCTTTGCATGTCTTTGTTTGGGGGTTATAGGCAGCCTGTGGGCATGCCAGCTCACTTGTCATACGTGTCTTGTCACCAGAATGTCAGCTGGATTTTCTTTGTTCCATCTTTGGAATCCCAGTAGTGGAACAGGAAAGAGGCCCCAGTCCTCCACCTGAATCAATGAATATAGATTTAACTTACTGTTCTGCTTTTCTCCTACTTCACTCTCTACATCAAACTGAGCGTCTGCAGGATGCTGTTTGTAAACTAGCCTTTGGGAAAAATTGAACTGTACATGAAAGACAACATTTCTACCAATCAGCAAACAATAAATACACCAGAATTTTTTCAAATGTATAAGAGCATACAGGGGAATGTGAACATTACTTACACATTAAAAGTGATGTCAATTTGGTTTCACAGGAGAGCTGTATAAGTGTGTTTTTGTGTCTGCACCCCCCCTTGGGGCTGGGTCTTGGGAGGGCATTGTTATGAAAAGCTTGTTATGAGTATGGCTCTGGAATATGGGGAGGGCATTGTGTTTGAAATGGTTGGGGGAGAAATGGGATGGAGGATTGGGGTGGTTGTCATATTTAGGCCCACATTCTTACCCCCCTTGTTTAGGTGAAAAGGCCCTACCAGCCAGAGAGAAGGACACCAGTATTAGATATTAGAGTGACAAAAGCACACAGATGTCTTTTTGCCCACAGGACTTACATTTGCATGCCTTGCCCAGAGATAGATATACCAGCCTGTAGATGAGCAAAACTTAAATACATTTGCACACTTAGTCTGGATTTCAGTCTGTCTTTGACACTGGAATCTGAACTATGTGTAGATGGAACTGAGATCATGGAATATTAATGTTAGTTGCTGGTGGAATCTGAGTTGTTTCTTGCATTCATTGTTTGTGTTTTGATTTTGGTGGGCAATCCACAGAATTCAGTAAAATGAAATTAAACCAAGCTGAGGGCACTATATGGGCATGTTTCCATTAGCCAGAATATAGAATATACAGATAAGCAAGGAGAAAAGGATGTGTAGAATTCTTTAAATACCTGACGTCCGAATTCTATTTCTATATCTGTAAGAGTTTTTCTGATAGACTAATTAACCCATATTTTAATTCCCCAGTACAAGGCATTATATGATGAGCTTATATGATAGCTCAGCTTAACAATTTTCACTGTATGGGCACAATTGATGGAACTCGGCAGCCTGTAGAGGATGTGAACAAGATGATTGGATAAATCTTTAAGGCTGAGAATCCTCATGACCACCCACTTTATGCCCCCTCATTAATTATCTATTTATTTATTAATTCAGGCGACCACTGAGACAACAGCGTAAGGTTTGCGGCATGTAGATGAGCATGTGTTTTCACTGGCCTCTTTTTAAGCTTGTTAAAGATGAATCAACTCATTTTGAATGGAGTTTTCTTGGCAATGTGCCAGCACCACTCAGTGTGTCTTTGTTTGGCCTGTCAAACCTCATCTCTTATGTCTGCTGACATGAGTGAAATCCCCTAAAGAGTGATGAGTATGGATAAGCACTGAAATATGTGTCAAATTAATGTTTTAGCTATCAGGTTCAAAGCAGGGGGGGCTTTGTTTTTGGGAATACTGTCATGTACGGCCGGTAGCCTCTTGCATGTGTTGGAGCTAAGGATTGTGGGTTTGAGCCCCATCTGGGTTGCTTTATAAGCTCAGCTGAGCCTACTGCAGAAAATGTATCAACTTAAGCTGCATTTCATTTTAAAGCCATATAAAGCTTTCTCACATGGTAGCAACCTAATGGCTAAAGATCTGGGTTGTCAACTGAGAGGTTCCAAATTTAGTGCCATTTAGGGGGGTCCCAAGAGAAGCTTGGAGAGCATAATCCTACTATCACTGTCCTGCTATTAGACAAGGTTAATCCTGAGGCTGTTTCATGACATTTGTATACATTAAATGGCATTGACCAGACAGTGTCTTTTTAAATAACAGTTATCGAATTTCATTTTTTTGTGGAAGGGGTCTAGTCATAAATGGTCATGTTTTTCACTTAAGAAAGCCAGAGGGAGACAGATATTGTCGTTCACAAGGGCACCTGTCCTTCCAACTTGATGACAACCCTGCCATTAAAGTTCCACAATTTCTCTGAATGGTAGTCAATCACAGTAACCTCCTGTCTTTCTCAGTTACCTACTGTTGGGGATATTCAACATCTAGTATCTCTGAGTGGTTTCTGTCATATACCTTTCAATCAGGCTAAGTACCCTTCTTGTGTATTGACTGTGAGGCAGGAAGACAACAACAGGTTTAGGGAGAGGGGGTGGTAGAAAGTGAAAGCTCTTGAGATGTTTATATATACCATCAAATCATACTGTTCCTGCAGCAGCTTCCATTCATATGTTTGTATGTCCTGTTATAATCAGAAAACAGACACGAAAAGAAACTACTGATGATTGCATTAGACTAGGGAAAAAAGCAAATGGACAGGATAAGAAAATGAAAAGGAGCCATTAAAAAAAAAAGATTTGAAAAGGGATGAGAAAAATATAGATAGAAATAGGGGAAGAAATTAGAGAATCCAGGTAACAATTTTTGGTCGCAAGAACTTTTCCCTAATTTTTCCATTTGTAAGAAAAATGTTAAAAATGTTATTTTGAATGTTCTAGAAATTCAAAACGTACATTTTTTATATGTGTATGTTATTCAAACATTTGGCTAACAACTTAAGAATAATGCTTTTGATATATGATCAATATAATGTCTAAAAAAACTTATACTAACATACTGCTAAATTGTTTTTAGGCTGTTCTTACATCTGAGAATGTTCCCTGTTTACTGGGCAGGAATGACCCCTATTTTAAAAGATTACGATTATTCATTAGGGCATGGCTTCGGACTGTTTTGGTAAGTGTCAGAAATAGAGATGATCTGCCTCTGTCTTTCATTCATGTATTGGCACCAAAGACTTCTGTGTACTGTGCTGAGGGACTGACAGCTTTGAACACACTGGCAGCTTCTGTCCTCTGCCCACAAAGGCACAAAGCCAATCAGTGCCGCTTCAAAGGAGCCCAGCGGAAGCAGATCAGCCAATCACGTTTCACGGCTTCCACTAGCCCTAGATGTCTATTCTCGAAATGTGTGCATGCCTTCATTCCACCATTCATTCTTCTGTCTGCTCATTGTAGAGGTGGAGGAGGGTTACAGAGGAGAAGAGATTGACTTATCAAGAGCATATCAAGGTCTCTCAGGTTCTGTCAGAGACTCTTCATTGGTTATAGCTAAGAAAGGAACCTGAGAACATTGGAAAATTCATGTTCATAGAAAATGTTTACAATGGTACACTTGTTCTATCAGACCCCTGCAGCTGACAAAGGGGTTCGAAATGTATCATTTGTTTTAATTGGGTATGTTGAAAATAGGTAAGAATGCTTTGCTCATAAATTATGAAGCATGCAATCTCGCTGTTTCATCTTACAACAGTTTACTGCATGTCTGCCAGTGTAATTCAAGCTTGGTGATTTGCCAGACAGTTTAGGAAATCTGATGCGCAACAGACAAGCAAAATCATTTCATGTTGAACACCACAGAAGTTAAACATTGCATTGGGTTGAACATTTTGCAGTGTTGCATTTAATCTGGTGTTTGTGGTTGCTTAAGAATGAACCTGTGACTTTTATTTGTGTTGACATTTTACGAACCTCAACTTCCATTTCATTCAGTGTTTGACAGTAATAGAACAGTACAGATTTATTTTGCATCATTTGTGACTTTGTCTGCATCCCAATCCTCTCATTTCTCTTCTTGTAATTAAATAACACCTATTCTTATTTGCTAAACCTTGGATGAGTTCCAAGTGCTCATCTGAAGTTTCCAAGCAACTGATGTTGAAATTTTAGTTCCAGTTTTTTCAGAATTTCATCCAGAAAATCGACATGGATCACTCAGAAAGATGCAGTTTTTGTTATGTACCGAACCAGTAACGTACAGAAACAAATACATAAAGTTATACACATTACATTTCAAAGAAAATTAATAGTGTTTTGCATACAATAGTAGACAGCTAACTGATGATAACAGACTTCAGTAAAGTCATATTTTGATATTACAGACGTGCAGCAACATCTTGCTTTAAGTATATGAATTATAATATAAAAATCCATTATGGTTTCATAGTTAGAGCTTTTGTTTGAGTGTTTGAATTGATTCAGTTGTAGAAATATTATTAGGCTAATATCAGGCAGTTTCTCTTTTGTCTTCTGCAGTCACAGTGAATACAGGGGGAAGAAACAAGATATTAAGCCAGCAAAGAGCTTTTCATTGTAAGGAGCCTAATATTAAAAGAAGTCATTTGAACTTTGACAGAATGTGTCTTTAAGCTCTGAAGCAGTGGCTCTTTAGTGGGATTCCATTAGCAAGAAAGATGGCAGTGAGGCATTTTGTTAAGCCAGATCAGTAGCAGGAAAAACAGACTTCTTTGCTTACAGGATTCCATAGACATTCCATAGAGCTATGGACATCTGGAGCCAGCTGTGTGTTTTAGTTGCAACATTTTATAACACTTATAGCAGACATGGAGTTCCTGTAGCCTGGTGCCAAGGTTACAGGTTCAGTTCCAAGGGAATGGACGTGCTAAAATGTACCTTTGTCAGTCTTCTTGGTAAAAGTGTCTGACAAATGCATGACTGTTCTGTATTTCTTTGACAGAGTTTGGATGTTCAGGAGTGCATTTGGTAAGGGATCGTTGACAATGATGGAGTTTAAATTGACCATGGAGTTTTTTCTGAACTCATTGGGCTGACCTTTACAAGTGCCATCATCATAATCAATTGAATTTAATCCTTGCCACATTATCAAGCAGAGGGGTTGTTTGCCCAAGAGACCTCTGAAAACTGAATAGGGTAACAGCTGACGAAACCACGTAAAGCCAATGAGAGTAAACAGTGCATTGGCTGATCAATACTTCATTGTGCAGTTGATTTACCTGCCATGAGCAATAACCTTCTCTGAGATCCTTAATAAAGATGTTTAGCATTGATTGAATTGGAGTGTCTCTATACACAATGGTGTTTATGAAGGTGTTAAATCCCCAAACATCTGCCTGCTGTGGTAATGCTGGCAAACCTTGTAGTATGTCTGGTTTTTACTGTTGATTATGGAATGGAGCCACATGGCTTTGGCTTTTATCATCTGCCAGAATTCTGGTGGATTTTGGTCTTATTATGTTCCACCTCTAATGGTGTTTTTCCCCTTGGTTTGGCAAAATGGAAATTGCCTGCTTGCTTTACAGGGCTCATCTGAGCATGTTTTAGAGGTACTTATCCAATTGTTTGTGGATCACTTGGCCAGGCCAAAAAGGGAATGAATAAAGAAGGGATAGAAGGATAAGAAACAACTTTGGCGAAAAAATTAGCTAGCTACAATATCTGTATAATTGGAATCATTGCTTTTGTAGTATTGGATTAGCCCAGTGAATATGCTAATGTCCAGGGATGGATAAGAGGGGCGTGTCTTGAGCCTTATCGCTCTCGTACAAGCACCCCTAAGATGGTGATCCTCGGTCCCGTGCAGCAGATTAGAGCACTTCAAACAGTACAGGGATCCCCCTGGGAATAACGCGCCGAGATTTCACAGCAAATTAACAGACATCAAACAAGCAGGACGCGACGCCAGATCAAAGTAGAGGCGCTTCCCATCTTTCTCAGGGTACCAGCGGCTTTTATAGTGTCACCAGTGATTCTGCCCTTCTGCATTTATCCACCATCACCACACCTCTCCTGATATTCTTCCTTCCTTCCTTTTGTTCTTTCTTTCTTTCTCTCCAGGCCGTTTTCCTCCATTCTGTCAGTCCCATTTCTCTTTCTCAGAATCATGCTTGTGTTTTTTTGTGTGTTAGGTGAGAGATGACACAGGGGGTATTAGGAAGGGGAGGGGTTTTCTTTCAGTTACTGAGGACAAGCCTGACCTCCAGCTAAGTACGGCTAATTTCACCTCTTGACACACAGTGGTCTGAATCTGTTCGGCTGAAAGGCTGATCAAGTGCAGCATTCTTGAGACTGCTAAGAAAGACAGCTGTGGCTGATCAGAGTGTGTTGCCCATGAGTGCTATTTCTGAAAGTTTGAGGACATGAATGCAGTGCTTAATAAATCTTGTATATGTTCAAATTATTAAAGATTTGGTTTTAGAAACCTGATGCAGAATCACTTCTTTCACTCTAATATGCAATGGCAGCACCATGGTACAGAGGTGACCATGTAATGCCATGGTTCTTATATATACTGTACAACAGTACTACCGTGGTACATTTCCAAAAATCATAACATTTCTAAGGTATTATGTCCAAAAACATGATGGTATCATGACATTTTTGGTACTTTTCGTTAATGTAAGGTATTGCATGATAATTCCACAGTGTAGAGAAAAATGCAATTCAGTTAATATGAGATGACATTCAGTGAATGGGAGTTTTGTAATATATTTTCTTTGAAGTGAGATTGAGAATATACAGCTGAAAATAACAGACATAAGAATGTGTGTACTAGTGGTCATGCTTCTTAGTTTCTGCTCAGCTTTTGTGATATTCTGTTTAGCCCGCGGCCTGTTTCATACAGACTTCACACAGAAGCTTTGCTTCCTGCGTTTCCATGACAACAAAACAGTGAGCTGTACATGGCTTGTCTCCTTATCGCCGGGCGACATTTGTCCTCCTGCCCTGGGGCAAGCCACATCCCCCTAAATGATCACATCCATATACAGATAACACACACACACATATTATAAATGTAAAGGGCTGTATGACTACAGTACAGTTATTAATCCCTAGCTATCATATAGCTACAATTATTGCACATACTCCCTGGAATATATTTACATTGACCTTTATTTACTTCTTACCGATGGTACTTTGGATGATATTTACTTCAGCAACTGCTACTATTAGCAATACAGATGACACAACCATATATAAAATGCACTTAAATTTTAAAATGACAGATTTAATTCCTTGTATATTGAACACACACACATTTACTTATCTTTCTAAAGTGGACATTTCATAGACTTCTACTGTTTTATACACAGCTAGTTACAAACACTATAACCTAAGGCTAACCCACACTCTAGCACTAACAGAAACTTTATTAATTTTACAAATGAGGGCATCTCCAAAAGAATGTTTGGCTCAGATTTGTCAGGTTTTGCTGACTTGTGGGTATAAGTTTATCCCCAATATAGGGGAAAGTCTACACACACATACACATTGGCCAGTACACACTTTCAGCTCACCTTGTGTTTTTATTCTTTTGCAGTGCTCATATCCTGTTTGGGAAGACTTCAGTGCCAAGGCCACCAAGCTGCACTCTCAACTCCGGTAAGTTCTGCATCCAGCTCATATCCGCACCTGTCGTTATGAAAGGAAGTTTTTATAGAATAGTGAGAACAGACAGTGTCATGAATTTATCACTTTTGGTTTGGTGCTTTTCAGAGCCACTGTGCTGGCGGCTGTGGCCTTCCTGGATGCTTTTCAGAAGGTGGCGGACATGGCAACCAACACAAGAGGTAGGCACATGAGGAATACTTGGGATTGTGTGGGTGGGTGTGGCTGAGAGTGTGTGTGCTGTCTGGCCAAGCATGCAGAGGACTGTATGTCCCAATATGATGTTTGTGCACAGCAGGAAACCACACTAGATACACCCTGAGCGTCCCAAACTGAGGATTATAGGTAAAGTAAAGAGCCAGACCCTGGATTTAATGCCCTCATTTGGCTAAGCAAGTATGATGCCTCTGTGTTAATGGGCACATTTGTGTGTGTATGTGAGACTCTTGTCAGTTTTCACCAGATCCAGACATAATCTGCTGACATTTTTGGTGGGACAGCATAATACATAGTAACATTAAACAAAATACGATATCAACATGCACACAAGGTCTGGGGTGTTTGTAGCGCTATAAATGACAGGTGTTAGAACAGAACGCTGCTGAAATCTAGAAAGTTTAATGTGTGCGTTTCATGTGAGCCTGGTTATTATTTGTTGTTATATCATTATTTTTCTCCTAACTTAGTTTTATGATTGTATTTAGTATTTTCATCATTAACTAAAAGTACTTGAGCACTGTGGCAGAAATAGACAGATGAGATGATGGATTCTTGATTAATATTAGATCAAAGACATGATTCATAGCTGTAGAGGGTTGGTAGGCATTTCATTTAGTTTTGGTGTGGTGCTTTAGTCATTATTTGACATTATTTGAGTCAAGCTGTAACAGAAGAATCTGAACAATAACAGTAAAACCGCCAGGAAAACCACCAATTTATGTTACATTAGCAGAGGCTTTTATTTAAAGCCCCTTGCAGTTTATTCAAGTTATATTTCATCATTTTGTGTGCTCCCTGGGACTCGAACCTGTGACCCTGGAGTTGCTAGCACCATGCCCTACCAGTTTATATTATGATTATATTATTGTATTGGGCTCTTTTGTCTGGTGTTTTGAATTTTCTTTGATTTCATGTTGTCTTGTGGGCAGCCTGAGGTTAAGAGGGTGTTTGATGGAGGATGATGTTCTGTGTTTGTGTGTGCACGCATGTTGTGTTTCTAATGAGCTAGGAGCTTTCCTGTATACCTCATAAAAGCAGCGAGGACTTCATCCGAACCCTCCAACCTCCAAGGGGCTGTTTCAGATGTAGGCTATTGGGGTACAAAGCAAAAAAAGATTGAAGAGAGTGGGAACAATTAATGAAAAGAACATTAGTCAGTCAGGAGCACAAGGGCCCAAGAGTCACTACTGAATGGGGGAAATAAAATAAAAAATACATTAATCCAAAATGTACCATTGACTACTCATTGTATTTATATACTGTTTATCTAAACTATGTACAAATATTGTACTTCATCGTTATTATTATTATTATTATTAAATCTATTTGTCTTTCTCATTGATACTGTTTTCACGTTATCTATAGATAACATGTTATCTATGGATATACATCAAAGGTTTTGTGGCATTCAGCTGATCTTCATCACACAGTTTGTGAAGAGATTTGATATGCAGATATACAAGCCGATGAGATAAACTGCTCTGATTTAATCATGCATAGGGCACGACATGCATCTGACCTTTGGGTCAGAACAGACTGAGGCAGATTGTAGTTGTTGTGTTACAAATATGATAAAAGCTTTCACATTTTTTGCTCATTTTACATTGCAGAATAATATGTATACACCTCTACATTTCATCACAGCCATTAAAAAGAACAGACAGGCTGGGGGTTGAGCTCAGGTGAGGGCACTCATGTGAGGTCTCTCTGGGGTTGGGAGGGGTCAGCTATTGCTCAGAGATCATGTGACATGACTGATAAAATTGCTGGATGCCAAAGGGAGGGCAGCTGCCAAGGCTTCAACACACCTCACAGACATGCCCTGGAGCAACATCAAAGAGAAAGAGAGGTAAAGAGACATAGTCGATGGATCAAACAGTGTGGAGTGGTGGACCACAGGGCTGCTGGAAGATAAAAAGGCAAACGTGCTGACATTAGACATTAGAAAGAAAATGAAATGGTAGAAATATAAGGGCATGGTCATGGAGTGTAGTGTAACATGGTAGAGGTAAAGTTAAAACCTAAAAAATTAAACAAAGGTAGTGCCCAGCTAACAGATAATGTTCTTAGAGCGTTGGCTAATGTTGTCTAAATGTTCTCTCAAAGTTATCAAACATGTTCTTGCAGTAACATTAGTAGAATTTTTGTAATGTAATATATATTATATATTAAAAACCTTATTCTTATTCTCTTATTCTTAAACCTATATTCTTAAGTTGGTAGTGGAACAATTTAAAAACATTACAGAATTTCAAAAAATGTTTAAATATCATTTTTATCACCAAGGAATTGCATTAAAACATCTAAAAATCTGGACATTTTGAACATTTCTAGAATTTCAAAACATTTGTAACATTTTTCTCTTAGGAAAACAATCTTATAATTTGAAATTGTTAGCTGGGCGGGCCCTGAGAATTTTAATATTGACCCTGCAGGTTTATAATATCCATTTCTTTAAACTATACAGTCAAAATTGATTCTGAGACAGACTCATTTTGGCTCATATGGTAAGGTTTATGTTTAGGAGCCCCTCCCTATCACAGCAGCACGAAATGCCACGCAGCAAAGGAGGGGACAGCAGTGAACTGTAACGAAACGGAAGCAAACACAACCATACAACACACACACAAACACACTCCAGGCCTTCATCCTCTCGGTGGGGGTCTGCCACTATGCTGAGGAAGGAAACTGATGCTTCCTGTCAGTAACTGTCTATAATCTGTTTCACATTTAATGTCCTTTTACTGCTCTTCATCCTCCCACTCTTCCTCCTCCTCCCTTGCCGAGATGAAGTAGCTGTAACTTTCTTCATCACCAGCACTACTATTTGTGTTCTCACATGGGCCTGAAGCAGTGCTATAGAATTACTCGAGATTATGGTCTCAGACCGTCTCCTTTAAGGAAAAAAATCAGGGCTTTAGCCAAGTTTTTGGCTCTTTCATGCGTATAATAAGTGGAAAAGGGAAAGAACACAGCATCGGGAGGCCCAGATAATAATCTTGTTCTGTATGGATGGACTGAGAGGAGGGAGTCTGGCTGTGTGTGTGAAAACCCTAATTCATGAGCCAGAATCAAAACAAAAAGTGCTTTTGCTTGTCCTCTTCATCTCCCTCTCAGTCTCTCACTCTCTCTTTTCTCGCTCAGTCTCTCACACAGAGACTCTCTTTCCCACTCTGTTCTTTTTTGGCTGTGGTGAGAGTGAATGTTGATAGATTGCAGCCTGTTTTGGAAGCCTGGCACGGGGGTGCTCGTAAAAAGGCAAACTGCAGATGTGTGCGCAGAGCGGAGGGCTCGTCCGGAGGTTCGTAGGGGTGTTTTACAACCCTGCTTTCATGAGCGGAATAGTAGTGATCATAATGAACATCATAAATCTGATTCATGCATCAGGGGGGCAAAATGGCTTCCCCTCATAGTCACGTGGAACATGGAAAAAAATGCCTGCCAGCTCAGCAACCAACAGGCTATTTGGAGTCTGTGTGTGTTTGTGAGCGTGTGTGTGGGGGGTAGTATTTCCCCAGATGTTTGAGGTACGCTTGGTGTAGACAGCCGGGTGTTACCATTCACACAAGCATGTGAGGAAGCACTGAACAAACGTAAGTGTGAGAGGAACATTCTCAGCAGCCTTCGCAAATCCATTCAATCAGAAAGATCTTAGGTCTTCGTGAGCTTAGTGGATATGTGTAGATATCCACCACTATAGTATGCTAGTTAGGAAACCCTGCTTAAAAATGTTCTTGTGCTAAAATTTCAAAGTACATTTCAAAGTGTACCTGTACAGTGTAGAGTAAATTAATTTGATACATTGCTTGTTGTGTTCAATTCAGTCACTTGCATTTTAGAAGGAATGTTTTTGTTTATTATGCATTTTCTTTATGTTTCTTTTAGCATGCATGTAAACGGAAGCAGGTGCAATCATTATAGTCAATCTTTTACCATATTTTTTTCTTTAAATCACAATAATTCATTGAAGCGCATTGCAATGTAATGAAAGTGCCCACTCATTTATAATTACAGTAATTGTGATGAAATATGCTTTCCAGTACTTTGCTCCAAGCAAGAGTCGTCTGGCGCTGCATTTCAATGACAGAATGTCATGTGAAGTCCATCTGTGTCCAGAATCCCACTGTCTGCCACTCAATCTCTCCATAGCCAAGTGAATGTCAACCAGTGACCTTGAATGATCTGGTCTCAGTACAGTCATACACAACCATGGCTTCTCCTAGAGCTGCTTTTTATTCTAAAAAGGCAGGCTCTGTGTATTAATATAATACGCTGTATTACTATAATTGTTCTCTAGGTTTGACAGCAGCAGTAGGCAGGAGAAATATTTAAAAAAGAAAAGAAGAAAGACTCCCTTCTTACAAACCATCCATGGCTTTATGCTCCACATCAACAGTCTCTTATTACAAGAAAATGACTGCTGCTCTTTAATTCTACAGTGGTGGTGCAGGACTCCCTGTTGGAGGAGGAGTCTGACTCAGCTTTTCTAGTATACTGTACCTTCCCAAACACACACACTGCTGACCTCCTCTAGAGAACACCTGTTCTTACTGAGAGACTTGTATAGCTCAGCACTCCTAGACCCACCCAAACTACACATATAACTTTAACGCCATATTATTAAGAAGTGCTGTTAACAAAAGACAGGATGTTTGAAAACACTTCCTCTCTTTGAGGTGAAATTATTAGACCACCAGGATGGAGTGACTCTTTTTGCGTATGTCAGTCTTTTCTGCAGGCATTAGTAAAGTCTGGATACTTAACATCAGGAGAGATTATTTTGTTTATTTTCTGTCTTTTCCTCTTTTTGAGTTGTAGGACACGATCATCTCACTCACCATCTACTTCTCAACTGCTGTGCAGTTGTTAGTTGTTCTTAATAAAATATTTCCGCCTGATCTGACCCTTAAAAATGACTTTTGTTACTATGACCTATTGTAGTGGGGTTGATTCAGAAATAAGAAATTTGACATTTAAGTCATTTAGATTTTAGTTTATGAAGTACATTTTTAGTTGACCTGACATACCATTTTTTGTTGTGCGTATAGAAATGGCTGGTACAACCTAAGTGAAAACCTTTGTTGTTTTAAGATTTAATATTTTTTACAACACAAAATAACAATTTTTAAAATAATAATTTTTACAACACATGAAATAGCATATCCAATATGAAATTGAGGCTGTATAGCTTTTACTTTTGCTGTATTTCAGCAAAATCAGTGGTTTGAATGGTAGATTATCCTAATTAAGATATTTGCCTGTACAGCCCTCCAGCGATCTGTCTCCCTGAGAGAATTTAAAACGTAATGCTGTACAGACACTGACAGAGATGTCAAAAACTGATAGAAAGACTATAATTTCTGGTGTGCTGCTTAACTCCAGCATTCTGCTTGTAATGACTCAGTATAGCCTCATCATGATAGATTAATCCATGTGGGTAAAGTGCATGTGTGTTTCAGGGGGCACTTGGCATTTACCACAGGATGTTGAGTATTTTCCTCTGGGTTAGTCACAGGCTAATCGGTAACACAGGATGCAGCACAGTGGCACATAGCACAGGTATAGTCTTTACCCCACTGCCAGCTAGCTCATCGCAGGCAGAGGGTGAGTGCTGCAGTGTTGCCTAGCAACAGAGACAGAGGTGCCCCTGTTGCTTGTAGTGTTGCTAAGAAACTGGGAGAAATGTTGCAATCATTTATGGTGTTTGTAGAATAGCAAACAGTAATAAGATAGGCTACAATCAGAGCAGTCTGTTGTCACAAGCTGTTTTACTGTTTCTCAGAGCTTTTGCCTTTAAGGAATGCAGGAGGTCACTAAAGGATGCAATTGATTATACATGCACTATAGCGACTTAGTGGGAGAGCTTTTGTGAACTCTAACCTGTAAATGAAATATATGTCTATATATATATATATATATATATATATATATATATATATATATGTGTGTGTGTATATATATGTCTTCCTGTATCTCAACTGGTAGAGTGCAGCACCAGCAACACCAGGGTAATGGGTTCGACTCCTGAAAACATACAATTTGATCACATGGACCTTAAATGGATAAAGGTGTACAATGTAAAATCATAGACTGAACCAGGACTTTTGGGTTAACAGAAAAGAGAAGGATGCATCTTGTGTCATTAGAAACAGAATCTCTGTCTCGCACATAGATACTCCAGTGCACGCACATAGACCTGCTGGTCTCATTAAGAAGATGGGAGACTTGCCTTGGCAGCGATGTTTAGTTTCTGCTGCTTCCCACGTATGTGCTGCTGGCTGCAGGCACAAAGAGAGCCTGTGACACAAGGAAGTGTCCTCACAGAAAGCTAAAGAGAGAGAGAGGGGAAGAGAAGCGAATAGATGAGCATTGTGAATGCAGCTTAATTAAAGACAATAATGTTGTTTTTGTAGCACATTCTCAAAAACAAATGGTTGACTCAGGGAGGTGGAGATGGGATGGCCTAGTTTCCCACTCAAGAGGAAGAGATAGGAACAGAGAGGAATTCTCAGCAGAAGAGCGAAGTACACATTAAATGGGTTTTAGATTAAAAAGCAGTTTCTCAAGAGGCTTTTGCAAACTTCTGCAATGCATTTGTGATTATGAAGTATTTTATGTGTGCTTCTATGTTTGATATGGTGATGGTGATACATTAACTGGTGTTAATGTATCAGAACAAAGACTTCATTTTCCCAAATGAAATTGCACAATTACTGTTTTCAGGTTTTCAAAACATTCCCTCTGTCTGCCATTGGGCGGCCAAACCAGTAGTCCCGCCCCAAACTCACGCCATAGTTAGGCCCATTGTTTCCTTATAGTACCTGCATTTGCGTTAAAAGAATTTACAGGGTCATATCACGAGAAATTAAATTTCCTTTATCTTTTAAAACAGAAGTTAATTGCGCTCAGAATTATAATCTTCTAGAATCTAGAATGTGTTTCTGCAACTTACATGCAGTGTTGCTGTGGATCTTACCACAGGGTCAAGCTGTCTAGAGCATTTATGTGTACGTGCTTCTGTATTGGTCTCCTGATAATGAATGCATGAATGAATATATGTGTTTATGTGTGAAGTGTGAGTGGTTAAGGGTGATCAGTGGGTGAGCCTAGGCTGGACTGAATATAATCCCTGCTATTTAGTATCCCAAACCAGGCGTGATCAACTTCTGCGGACACTACTGCTGGCTCAGCTGCCCCTATCATCACACATTTCATTAACCCTACAATACTGCCTCATCCGCCCACTGTCTTTCCCATCCATCTATCCAGTCTCTATCAAATCTTAATGCTAATTAGAAGCCTTTAACCTGCCTGTGCTTTGTACTGTAGGGGAATGAGAAAGGCCCCAAAGAATGTCTTGGAGGGGGTATTTGCTTTTCTTACAGCGCCTATAAATGTCTGAAAAAGCTATAAACTGCTGGAATCACGTCCTACTGTGCAGACACGGAACCCACAGAGTCCACATGCCATATCAGCAGTGTCGCACTATGGGAGTGTCACAGGGTCACAGAATGAATATAGATTGCACCAATCTGTAATGCACGATGAGATTATTAGAACATGAATGGAGCCACACTGAATCGACATTGACAGATTTATGGATATTAGAAGTGGCTATTCTGTTATCCTAATTTCTGCTCTTACAATTTCAGTCTCTAACCTTCTTCATCTTTTACAATTATAGTCTCTTTTTTGCCCTCCTTCTCTGCCTGTTCCCAGTGGAAGGAAGTCATTTAAAGGGCCGCTTCCTTTTTTAAAGCATCTGTTATTATTTTTTACCTCTTCCTGTTGTCATGTTTCCTGCTGTTACCCTGATTTTAAGTCACTATGTTTTTTCTTGTTTCCAAACACAACTGTGTTGTTGATACTTTGGGTGCGTTGGCATGGCAACCGTCTCTGCAATTTATGATCCTGATTTAGTTTTAAATGTCTTTATATGCCCTTGTGTGTTCTTTTGTGTCTGTGCATTTGTTTATGTCTAGAAGGCGGCAGATCTCTCTTTAACATTACTGGAGCACCTGAAACTTTTGTTTAAGTGCAGTGTATGTAGGTGGAGAAAATATTTGATATATGTATAAAAACATACATTTTAGGCCCAGAGAGAATGGGTGAGTTTGAGGTTTGGTCCATGGCGTAGGAGTAATCTAAAATAGGAGGGGGTCTACATTTTAAACCACTCAGCTTTGTTCATGAATATTAATGATGTGATGTGAACGCTGCCAGCTTACACTGCCAAATTATACTGATTATAAAGATCATCTTCCAAAAATTACTATGTTCCTCCCTCCTCTCACCCCTCCTCTGCAGTGCTTGTGGAAAATCTCTCAGGTCTCCCCTGGAGTGAACTAGGGTGCAGACTTTGTCCTGTCTGTAAACACACTTGTTGGCCATCGGTGTGCTTGTATGGTTTGTCACCATTGTCTTGTCATGCTTGAGACTCTGGAAACGGAAAAGGTCAGCAAGGGTTGTGGGTTTTCAGCCCTGATGAAATGATTTCAGGGCTCTACAGGGCAGGACACTTTTTCCCACAGCCTGTAGACTAAGAAGAGCTGGAGCTCAGCCAGATGGGATTTCTGCTAGCAAGTCCATTCTCAGGAAGCCCCTCCGCCTGGTGCAGGAGAGAAATCTTGACCCACGACAGAGGGGAAGTGTTTTTAACCATGTTGTGCTGTCCAACAGTTACACAAAATGCAGCAAGTTGATGAGGAACATCTGAATTTTCTGATACTTGCTCTACTTTATAGCTCCTTATTTTGTTATTTACTGCTGTGTCCGTCCTGTCAATTCAGTTTCACCCCGGTTCACCCCCTTTTTTTAGTTTGTATCACTCAAGAAAAGGTTTCTGCACTCTAAAAGCTTAAAGGGTAATATAACCTAAGGTAATTATGTTGATTTAGCCATACTACACTATATTTTTTGTTTACTTAATTTAGATCTTACTACATAAACTCATAAACTTTTTTTGTTTGTTTTTTTTGCAGGATGTTTTTTTACAAACATTCAAAGGTTGCAGGAATCCTTTACATTTCTAGATTTGTGTTTGGATTGTTTGAAATCCTCAGAATTCTGTTCTGTATCTTCTAATGAACTTGCTCACAGTAACGTTTGGTTTACTTGGAGTGGTTCAGTGTATATGATGTTAAACCACATAATTGCTTTAATAACTCTAACAGAATTCAACCCATCTGGACAAATAAACAAGTTTACAGAAATCACATTTTAGCTGTTAAACCCAACAGGAAGTCATAAATGGGAAATATGGGTTATTAGATCTGAGGACACAAATTCAAGCATGTGTGTGTGTATGTGTATGTGTGGGAGGGATTTTAAATGGTAACATAGACAATCTTGCCAGTGCAGCCTTCATCAGTATATTGTCTGAGTGTGTGTAACATACTATAAATTAGATTACTGTAGTTTTAGAGTGGGATTATGGCAGGGCTAATAGTTAGTGGATATTACAGCACTGTGACAAGTCTCTGTGTTCATGTATGCATGTATGTGTGTGTAATCCTCAGTTTTTACGGGACCTGAAATGCCTCTACTTACATGCATCTTTGTGTATGAGGGCAAAGCTCAGCAGATGGCGGTGTAATTATTGCAACCATCAGGCTGCAGTTCAAAATGTTCTACTAAAAATACTGCAAGAACGTTTTTGATAACGTTGAGAGAACTTTAAGAGAGCGTAAGCTAACATTCTGAGAATGTTCCCTGTTAGCTGGGCACATACTTCCCCTCTCTCTTTAAAATGCATTTACATACACACCCTCTCTGAACCTCATCTCATTCCCCACTCATTATCTGTGGTCATCAGGAAATGAACTGTTGGACATGAAACATCATGAGTTCAGATTCTGTTTTCATGAGCTCAGAATCGTTATTTTGTTCCCCAGAGATTGGGTGAGATCTCCACGCCATTCCTTATCTGGACGCCATTCCTTAAATGCATTACATTTTTTGAATTATGCACAGTTGTATCTGTAAGTTTGCAATTTCTGGAATGCTTTATGGCTTGATCACTTCAAACAGGAAAACAGTTTTAATTGAGAAACAGCAGAGCACAGACTTCATGCTGGTGGTGTAATCCTAAAGTACAGTACATTGACTGTGGCTTAGGTGATGCTAGAAGAAATGTACAGTGTCAGATGCAGACCGATTACTTCTGATGGAGAGATCTGCTTGCCACAGTGACAAGAGATTATGAAAAACCAGAAGTAACAGTCCTTGCATCTAAATAGGCATACGTCCCTGCTACACAGTATGCAAAGAGCAGTATGGCAAATGAGCAGTATATCAGAATACTTGTATTCATGATACAGTGTGTGGACAATATCCAGATGATGTACAGCTTCCTTTAGGATTCTTGAGTGCGCAGCCAGTGGATAATTTGTATGTCATAAAAGTGTTTCTTGCAATTTATTTCAATTGTAAATTATTTTCATAGTTGTTAGGAGTACTTCATAGGTCAAAGGGCAATGCCAACATGGCAGATGTAGTATATCCGTTAATTTATTTATACTACACACCTCCATAAAGCATATACTTCAATGACCAGGAAGCAAGTATTTGATATGATGTTATTCATGCCTAGCTGCTAATTGTGATGTTTCTCCCTTTGATTTTAAATGTGGAAAGTGTGAGGTTGATTAGTAGCTGGTGGGTGAGTGATGATTAGTTGTTGGTGGGTGAGTAATGATTAGTTATGGCCCTTGAGTCTCTATACATTTAAGCAGTCACACATGCCACTACCCTTTCAAATATCTATTGGAAATTAGCAACAGAACATCAGCAATATCAGAATATGTCATCATCTCTCATTCATACATAATAAGAAACAGTCGGTTATCACTGCTGACAGGAAACTTCTAATCCTCAACAATTTTTGCATTTTAACATCCACATTGATGAAACATCACGCTACACACTGACTGTGGGAATGGGTTAAAAAAAAGAGAAAGTTCACCACGCACTATGGCAACAGTTCAAATGAGTGAGCGTTTGTATTGTTTTATGTTGGTGAGCTCATGTCCTGTGAGTGCTGTTTTAACCACCTACTGTACATGGATCCTCCAACACGCCAGCCATGAAGTCATTGTGTTTCCTGAAATACTGTGGCAACTTTCCAAAAGAGCCAGAGAGATAAAAGAGGGAATGAGAGACTGAAGAAAAGTTAAACCATTTAAGGGTTAATAAGAAGCCAAAGCGTGAGAGAAATACAGACAGGCTAAAATGGGCAGGGGTGAGGTCTTGCTGTGTAATGCTTGTCTGGGTAAAACTTCAGAATCTATTTTTTTCTCATTTTTCCTCATACTTTTTATACCTAATGAAAAGGACATCTGGTTTCAGCTGGGGCATTGGGTATTTTTAGCCACAGTAAAGTCCCTTTGCCAAAAACTTCCTTTCAGAGTAAGTAATTCTTGACTGATGTCGTCTTGACTCTCCCTTCAACCTCAGGAGGGTTTGGTAACTGTCTGCTAATCAAATCCAGTCCCTGTCATGGCCTGAAGTCCAGATGATTCCAATCATCCTCCATTACTCCACCATAGTTAACAGCTGTGCTGACTGGCCTGTTGGCTTTTTACGTGTACCTTAGGGCCAATCATCTGTTTTGCTTCATGTTAAAGCAGGTGATCAGAAGCTTTGAAGTGTTTGCCATAAGTTAACCCATCACTCTTGGTTATCTGAATTACTGCATAGCTGATAACACTACTAGTCCCTCTAATGAAAGAGTTCACCCAGCATTCACCTTAAAACTAAGCCTGTAATACTGGTTTCAACTCTCAATAGATTTAGGTAGAGATTCCTTAAACTTTGGGTTTAGTTTTAAAAATTGTACCATCTGGAGAGCATCAAATCTAAATCTTTAGGATGGTTTAGAGTTACAATTCTTTCTGTCAACCCTGACACTGAAGTGATAAACTTGGTAGAAAGGTTAATGTGTTAATGTGAATTATGCATGAGACGAAAAATAATGTTCGCATAAACGTTAATGATTTAATCTCACACTCAACTAAGCAACTTATGAATCTCATTTGGTTTGTTCATCTTTCAGGTCAGTGAATAACCAGGGTAATCTTTTGGAAGTGGTCAATTAGGGATTTTCGGGAGCTTGGGATGGTGATCGCTGTTTGTGTTGAGCTTCTGTGATAAAAAAGACATTCTGTCATAGATGCTAAATGAAGCTTCTATAAGGAGGCCTGGTCATCCTGGTCAGGAACATACTGACCTAATGTTGTGTGGTTTTGACCAGAGGGTCTGGCTGATCTGGATCTAGTCTTCTAACTTTTTGGTAGGAAAGTGTTGTATCTTGATTAGAATGACACATGATTGGTGCTTTAGCGTCTCTGAGGGTTTTTTGGCCTCAATCAGAAGGACACTGAGGCCTGCAGACCTACTTTCTTACCTTCAAAATTAGAATGTTTTAACTCCTAATGTGTGTTAATAGACAGCGTGGCTTGATAGAAGAGTGAAGAAAAATGGCTCTTCTCAGAACCTGCACTGACTTTGCTTTTCTTTCAGTTGTCCAAAATAAATATGGATCATTGTGTAACTGTTATTGTTTGAATATTATACATATTTGGTATTCTCAATGGAGCAATGCATGCCTGTGCATATTCCAAAATAATGACAGCCCTCTATGAATGCTATGTGGCATATATGTTTATGCATAAAATGCACATGCACTATGTACATGGCATAGAGCCGTTTGGATCTTTCTGTTCTGGATTGCATCATTGTTCTAAATCCTCAGTACTTCTGAGAATAAGTGTGAGCTCTTCCAGATGCGTCAGCGTTTCTCCTAACAGCCAATAAGAGAAGTGAGGACAGCTTCATCCTGTGAGAAATACTGCCTACATGTTCCTGCATGTTAGTACAAATCAGAGTTCTGCCAGTATTGTTAATGTTGGTAAATGATCTACTTTTAGATCTGTTTTAGATCTTTAGAGACAGATGTTCCAGATCTTACTGTCTCTGTAAATAAATGCAAGAATGGCATCATTGGTAATGTCTGAAGAATCCCTGGTCCTGGTTAGCTATGGTGAGTTATGGCTTACCAGCATAGTCAGCCCGACTGCTTTGATGCAAAGTGACATAAGCTCTGACTCAGCGCACTTGCTTACCTGACCTTTTTAGTCACTCTCCAAGAATTGTGCCTAGCCAGTGGTCAACACAAGGCCATGCTACATGTGTGTGTGTCATGTTTGTAGTGCATGTAAAGGTGAAATATATTGTATTTAGCTGACATAGCTGTGACCCAGTTTATCTAAAATTAATTCTGTTCTTAGCCTCATAATCCTCAATACCAAAAATGCACCATCATAAAAGTATCTACATAAGTATTATAAAAGAAGTCCTTATGACACTATATTCCAAATCTTCTGAACTTTAATCTGTGTCCGTGTGAACAGGGCTTTAGTATGTAGTATTGTCTTTTTTTAGTTCATATTTTTAAGCATGGTGTCCTGTTTGTTTCATTGTATTCAGGCTGTGTCAGATGTGACGCAGTGTTAGTAATCATCAGTGATTCTTTATGCTGTATTTTCTGAGTGTCTCAGTCTAATCAGAAGCAGTTTTTTGGGGGCAGAAGCTCTGAGGTACGAACACATGCTGAGAGGGGAATCAAGGCTTGCATGAATTATTCTGTTTCATGTGCTGCTGCAGTGTCTGTTGTCTCTTTCTTCCTGTTAGCACTGCTTTGCCTTGATATGCACCCTCTAATACCACAGTACTGCTGCTTAATCTGGTGCACTCCTGAGTCTTCCACAACTAACAGACACATTTTTGGAAATATCAAGAATATACAGTGTCATAGAGACAGTATTTATGCCTTATGAAGTTGAATAGTTCTGAATAGTTACGAATATGAATAGTTCCGACCCAGAATTCTGATTAGATGAGCCATATTTTATTGTAAAATGTTTTATTGTAACTCTGTCCTCAGTCTTATTCTGAAGCCACAGGCTAATGTGAATTCCACCAAACTTTGGCACGCTTGGTTTCCTAAAATGAATGTTTTATACTGACTTATTTTGGCAGTACTGTTTAAGGATAAGAACAAGCCCAAGTGAAGAAGTTCATGAATGGTTTTAATATGAAATTTGATGGACATTTATTCAGTATAGTGTGTGACCCCACATCCTCTGATTTATTGGATTGTCTGTACTGGAGCATTATGGGAGAGTGGCGATTCATGTGTTTGTCAGGATGGGTACATCATAGTGGATGATAATTTTTTATACCCATTAACATATGTAGGAGATAAGGTGCAGTCAGCCGGACGTTATCACAAAATAAACCCAGACAGGATCAGAATCAGGTTTCCGGATGAGCGGTCACTTATACAATGATATCATGGGTGGCAGTTATTTAAAAATATCTGACTGCTGAGATTGACCAATCAGACTCAAGTTTGCAGTGTAGTGTAATTTAAACACCCATGTTAAGTATAAGAATGTCTCTGTTTAATTTGGTATAGGAAGCATTGTGTTTGGCTGTATGTGTGATATATGTATTTTTGTACTATGTAAGTAGAACACTCTAGAAGGCTGGTAATGTCTGGGATATAAAGTGTCATGGGAACTAGGCCACCCTGTGTGGTTTACACTTCTACTGAGGCTTGCAAACACACATACACACACAAACAAACAACTACAGTTTGCCTCTTGGGGCCCATTCCTAATCGCCACTAAATGACAATTAACAGACTCATACTGCAGTGGAAATGACTGTAAAAAAACCCACTCATGTTTTCATCTGCACAGCTTAAAGAACCTCTTTTTTCTGTCTGTTTGTCTATAATGGATCTGTCATAAGAGTTCTCTCATCACTTTCTGAACTGACCGTGTGAAGCAAAAGGCATACTTTTTCTATATTTTCTCATATACCAGGGTTTAATGTATAGTACTGTGATTTTTGTTTGTTTAACTGAATGAATTTGCAGTCAGTGTATATGGGTGCGTTTGTTTGCTATAATACTGTCTCACTGGTAAAAATGTGTCATTCGTTTTACTGCCTGTTTTCCCTGTTCTCTTTGATTTACAGTATCAAATACATGGCTTATTGGAGAGCACATAGATAATAGTTTACAGGTTTATGTGTTTATATTATCCACAGAGCATGATTATGCAGTAGTATAATAATGCAGCCTCGTGTGTTTGTGTGAATGCATGTGTACGTTTCTGAATAGTAGAGAGAGGAAAGGGGTGGGCACAAATCTTTCAGTTGATATCATGTCTTCTGTTGCTATGGCAAAACATGAACCAGAAGTGCATAATGCCATAGGAGCAAATGAAAGGAAACACTCATGTATATGAGAGAGAGAGATAATGTGGAAATGATGACATCATCATAACCTTGCTGACACTCTCAATGGTTAATTAATAGTTAATGTAATGATGTGATTATTGTAAATAAGCTCACTTTCTTCATCCATTTCCCCCCCACACACATACAGACACACACATACTGTACATAAATCTTTGAAGTAATCTTTAAATTACTGTGTAGATGTGTGCGAGTGTGTGCTTCTGTGTAGGGAAGACAGCTCCTGTCGGCTTCTTTCTCCTCACAGAATGATTGTTGACTTGTTCTGTCAGCTGAACTCTGTACTGTATGGATGTGCACATGTAACTGTCCATGAACAATAGCTCTATAGAGCTCTCTGTCAGAGTTCACTGTAAATGTAGGTTAACTGGGGTAGAGGTGGGCTTGATCTGATATGATCCTTGGTTTAGGACAGAACTAAAGACTCTAACACAACTTGCTTTACTCTGCTATATGTCTTCTTCAACGAGAACTGCAAACAAAATGGCCAGAGCGGTGGATAATGGCGATGACTAGTACCTTTATGTGTTTGTGTGTGTATGTGTGTGTGCGTGAGACCTATTTCTAGACAGATGAAATTCTATACAGTACTTGTGAACTGTCAGCCTATGGTCGACATACTTTTGATCTCTGTTCTCTTTAGAATGAAATTGTCTGTTACAAAATCCCAGCAATCTGAGCGTGGCCAGCATTGTACATTATATTGACTGGGATTGTTTCAAACATAACCAAGCACCTTTGCCATTATCAGTATTAACATATTTGCTGAACCGAACACAAAAGCCTAAATAATAGATTTTGAAAGTCTGGGGAAATAAGGGTTGGTTTGTGTTGTGTGAAGGCAGATTTGAGCAGGAATGTTCTGGAGAGGTGGAGGCTGCTCTGTGAGGGGGTTTGAGGCCCTGCAGGCTGGAGTTTCACTAACACACTTTCATGTTGAGCGGCTCCACAGACAGTCATGAGGGAACATGCGGCACACATCATCAGGTCTGGTGACGGAGATGAAAGGGATGTCTGAATTACTGCTGGAAACGGAGAGGGAGGTGTGTGGGGGTTCAGTATAGAGCAGTGTAGAGATTTAAACAGGAGGAACAGTGGAGGGCAAATGTCTGAAAGGATGGATACAGGTGGAGAATGGTTTGATTCAATCACTTTTAGACGTTTTGGCAACACTTTACAATAAGGGTATTTTTTAACATTAGTTAATGCATTAGGTGTCAGGAACTAACAACAGACAATCTTTTATAATCTTGGTATTTATTTATCTTAACTTATGAATCTTAAGTATTCATCCTAACTTTGCTAATATAATACTGTTCATTGTTAGGTATAGTTTATGTTAGTGTTTTATACACTAATTAATGCATTGCTAATGCATAGAACTTTTAAAACTAAAAATGAATAAGCTGAAATGAACAATTACCAAGATAAATAACTACTGTAAAAGTATTGTTGTCTTGAAGCCCTTACAGAAAAATAAAATAACAGTACCTTCACAGTATTGTACTATGGGACATTGATTATATAAGATTGTAACACCATGGTACTTTCATACCGTACTTTATACTTGATAACCTGCACTAAATACTTACCATTTTTATGTTACTCTGTGTTTACATGATTCTCAAGGAGTAGCATGGTATGTTTTGTACTTTTTGTTAACACTTTTTGTTAAGTGTTAGCAAGTGAATTCTGTGATACCACTACCTTGAGTTGGCTGTTTGTTGATTCAGTAAGTATTTAATGCAGTTGTCTTATTAAACATGTCAAAATGCAATACATTATGTATAGTGATTAGCTTTGACAGGCTTTAAATGAAGGCCGTATGTAGCAGCAGCTGAATTATTGGAGATCAGTACTGTGTGATGTCATGCCTGTGTGATGTCATGGCAGCTCCTGTCATTCTGTGCAGACTGATTGATTTCTGCACCACTCAATGCCCTGTCTGCCCTGAGACCTTCACTGCTCCACATCTCACCTACCATCTGTTGCCCTGGAAACAACGAAGAGGCTGGACAGTTACTAACTGGCCAGTAGAAACCATAAATGAAAAATAAAAATCCGTAAATAAAAAATGACTGTTTTTATATAAAAAATGTTTTCTTTCATGGTGGTGATGTTTTCACTGTCATCTCCAGATTTGTTTATCTGTAGTGAAAACATAAACATGGATTAGTGGTTTATAGCACCTGTGCACTAGCTATTTCCTAAACCTCATTTAACAGCTTCTCTCTCTCTTTCTCTCTCTGTCTTGTGTAAGTGCTCTGTATGTCTCTGCTGGTTGCCGGCCAAGTAAATGGCCATGTTTATCCAGTTACTTTATTAAATTAAGTTTGGAAGCCACAGAAGGAATTCCCAATAGACAGATCATCCATTTCTATCTCATATATGCAGAATATGATCATACATGCTGACACACATAAACACAGCCCTGTCATCAGAGCATGTGTGTGTTTGTGCTGTGTGCCTGTATGTGATTGGCAGGTCAGGATGTATATATTTTCTATATATTGCATTTATTGTCTACATGTTGTATATTTATTCATGTATTGATAATGCTTTTGTGAATAAGTGAGTCTCAAACTGGTGAGAGAAAGATCAACAAATTTTAGTGGCAGTAATTCATAAAGAACATTTACAGTATACACATTTAGATAAATTTCTATCCTTTTGTTAAACTGTGCTCTGTTTCCACTCATCATTTTTGGGTGTGTTAGCAATGGTCACACTTGTGGTGACTAAATGTCATGAGAAAAATCAATATGTGGGGGCTAGCATGGCAGTGAGGGTCTTAGCAACAAGGCCAATAGTAAACACAGACGGCTGTAACAGATGGAGGTGACAGCACTCTGTGAATTCTGCCACTCTGTACAGATGACTGCAGTAACTACAGTACAATGCTTCAGAATACAAGCTGAGCTGGACATCCTGAATAGTCATTGGAAACATTTCAGATTTGTATTTTCATTAAAAATGTTTAAGACAGGGACTGGGTGAACTAAGCATGCCCAAAGAAAACAGATCACAAGTGAGATCTGTAACATCTCAGTTGATTCTCCTGACAGCAACATGAGAATAAATGGCAGACTAAAAGGAGAGCAAACGGATACTCTACTGCTTCCCAGATATTTCCACAGCAATCTTGCAGCCTAGCTAACAATTTTGGGGTGTAAGAAAGTTTCCCTAACATTTCCATTAAGTAACAAAAAGATTCTGGGAACGTTCTAGGGATGCGTTCTAGGAACATTCATTACGTGCATGAATATTATTCAAACATGTCTGATTTCTTTATTATTTTAAAAACATTCCACTAACAACTTAACAATAAAGTTTTTGCTATATATGATATAATGTTAAAAAATGTTCTAACGTAACCGCAAGAACATTTTTGATAACTTTGAGGGAATTTTTGGAGATCGTTAGCCAACATTCTAAGAATGTTCCCTGTTAGCTGGGATATGTCTTCTCTAGCGTTTCAGAAGAGTTCTCAAGAATGTCTCTTACAGCAGATTTGTACACTTGCACAAAAATTTTAATAGTTTGTTTCTTTTTATTGTTTTACTCAAGTTAGTCTCCTGACAGCATTAAAAGAGCAAATTATGAGCAATACATTTTTATCTAGATGCGTATACACACACATGCACAGAAGTGCATGCATATAAATAAAATGAATTCATATAAATAAAATTATCAAGATGTCAGCAGTCTCCGTTTGGAATTAAAAATTTTGTTTGTTTGGTTGTAGAGGAAGGTAATAACCACAAACAGACATGTAACACTAATGCAGACAGACAGAAACCCTCAACTTAAAAGCAATTAAAATGTGCAAAGAACACCTTCTTACTCACTCTCACTGTTATCTCTATCTCCATCCACACTTGTTTTCCAGTTGCCTTTTTCCTGGCAGTTTGTCTCATATTTTTCACTCACAATTTTAAGGTGCTGTTGCACTTTGACATTAGACGTGTGAAACATGTATCTGTTGTGTGTGTGGGTTGAATTACTGAATGGTTGCTGGGTAGAACAGAACGCATGAGACAGGAATGTGTTAATAATGAATAGAGCTTCTCTCTTGTTTACTGCAGACTCTGTGTTCATATGCATGCGTGCTTTTCTGAGTGTGTTTGTGTGTGTTTTTTCAGTGTGCATGCGTGTTTAACCCAATGTGCTCGGAGCAGCCATGCAGAAAATGTTTGTTGAGTGAACACATTACTGTTACTGAAATATGGCCATGGGTAATATCCACAGGAGTCAAAGTTAAGTCAATGCTGGCCATTTGTATGGCCCAAACAGAATATACTGTGTCAGTGATGTGACGTCACTCTGGCCGGAGACCCTGGGTTATTTTGTATGTTAAAATTATAGTTTGACCTTTTGTGTTTATGACATTTGGAGTTGGATTATTTGGACTACTCTTGTGATTAACTCAGTTTCTCCCTGATTTGCATAACTGCATAACTGGTCAAATTGTATGCAATACAGATTACATTTGGTAACAGTAATAAGGAATTTTTGTGTATATGTAGTCTAGTTTTGTATTTGTGACACAGACACATGTATATTAAAATCAGTCATAATATAACACAGTATTCGAGACAGACTACCTTTAGGGGCAGAGGGCAAAATTTGGGGGTCAGGGTAGGTCAGGACATTGGCCTTGTCTAGATTAACCCTGGAAAACCTAGATTACTGAAGTACTCTAATCTGTCTGAATGCCATTCTGTAGTCTGCTGCCGGGAGATCTGAGGTCAGCTCAGACCAAGTTTTAATGCTGGAATTTAGGTTTCCATCCAGAAAAGGCAGAAAGTGTTAATTTTTGGGAATAGATGGGAAAATTCTTCTCTCCCACCAGCTGGTGATTTCGAAACACAGGTATTTAATAAGGCAAAATTACTTATTTACAATCCTGCATTTAGTATGTAAGTTTGACAGTCTTTGTTTACTTTATCAGCTTCAGAAATTAATTAATCTGTTTTTATATCATGTTTTGACAGTAATATGAGACAGAACTTTATTTAATTGTACATCATCTTTTAGAGCATCTGAAAACTGAAAAATATGGTCCCATTTAACTTTAAAGGGTTGGTGCAGGTCCAGACTTTTGCTGTTCAGCTATTTCATTTGACATGTAAACACTGCAGGAAAATAATGGGTTTCCAGGCCACCTTCTTTGGAAGAAAGCACACTGCCTCTTATAAATACTGAGGTCAGGATTTTCCGACTGTTCCCCTGTTACTAAAAATAGCCAAATTTATATTGTGGTGACAGGTTACACTCACACATTAGGTAGTTCTTTAAATGTAGTTCCCTTATGTACATAGTATGAACTGTGTGCTTTAAGTACAAGTTACTGGTCGGTGGTAATGATAAATATTGAATGGACTGCTACATGCTACGTTGCCGCTGTCATTTAAGTGTTGTTCTGCTTGACTGTTTTTCTGTCGATTGCGTGTCTGTAGGTGCCACCAGGGACATTGGATCAGCGCTGACCCGGATGTGTATGAGGCATCGCAGCATTGAGGCTAAACTACGTCATTTTACTAAGTATGATCCTCTCCCGTCTTCCGCTTCCTGTGTGTAATTTAGAGAACATACAGTACAGCACATACATGCACATATATATAATTCTCCTCAACACTCCTTGATTGTAAACCCTGTTGTTTGGGTCAAGTTTTGTCTGCCTTGTCAGGTACGGTGTAAAACCATGTTTTTATACCACAGTCCGAATGCTTAATAATGTTTCAATGCCAGATGTGAAAAGGTTTTTGTGTAGGTTAGGTTTAAGGTTAGAGGTAGGGGACAGAAAGTATCATTAGCCCAGCACAAAAACAATAGAAGTCAATACAAAGTCCCCAACATGACAGGAAAACAAATGTGTGTGTGTGGTCCTGCTGAATAGCGGAACACAAGCTCTGCCATGTGCATATGAGAACACACTGTCATTACAGACTCACTCTCAAAGTGTGACACAGAAGGGAACACAAACATGCACTTTCTCACTCTTCATTAGAAAACATCTGCACACAGTTCCCCAGACAGTCTCATGAATGAAGGCCACAGACTCAAAACCACATTGTAAACCCAAACCTTCATTTTTCATAGTCTGAACACCCACATATAAAAGTCTGAATTGATGATAATGATAAAATTTCCTTTTTAAGGTAATATTTCTATGTCATTTAATGCAGTTTGGATACCCCAGCTGTGAATTGCTGAGAACATAACACTCTCTTTCTCTCTCTCTCTTTCTTTCTTTCTCTTTCTTTCTCTCTCAGTGCTTTAATGGAGAGCCTCATCACTCCTCTACAGGACCGTATTGAAGACTGGAAGAAAACAGCCAATCAACTGGACAAGGATCATGCCAAAGGTGACTAAGCACTTTCATCTGTTGGTACATGCAAAATGAATACGACATTACACGGTAAACGGCACGCAAGATTTCCACACATTTCTCTTTGCACAGAATACAAACGGTCTCGTCATGAAATAAAGAAGAAATCTTCAGACACCATGAAGTTACAGAAGAAAGCCAGGAAAGGTAAACATTCTCTCTTTTCACTGTCACTAAGACATGTCCAACATGACACTCAAATATTGGACATGCTGTTCTTCAAAATCTATAAAGACTATAAGGTGAGACAAGCAGCCATAAACAGAACATATACTTCCACATCTACACAGCATGCTAACTGAAGGTTCACAGTTATTATGTGCATGACCTGAAGTAAACCTGATGAATCAGTATTACATTGATGCACTATTACAAAGCAGAGAGCATGTCAAGGACATTTCCTCAAGGTCAAATCTGGCCATTTTATTTGGCCTTGAACAACCTCTTATTTGCTCGACATCAGTGTTAAATGTGCAGTGTTTAGTGGCACCTGCAGCCAGGGATGGACGGTCCCTGAAGTGTTTGATGTGTTTTATAAGCTGTACAGACTACAAAGTGTTCACAATGTACTAGTTGTTCAGATTACTGATCCGTTTGAGGAAACAATATAAACAATCTCTGCAATGCAAGTATCGCCCTCTGCTGGCCAAAAAGCAGAAGTGCAACCCTCATTTCATTTGCTAAGCAGTTTCTGTTCTCATCTCAGCAGCCAATAATTTCAGCTCTTGAAGATAGGATGACAATTCTGTGTGTTACTAGGAAGACTTCAGCTTTAAAGGAAAAGCTCCCTGTTTATTGCGTTAAAGGGATAGTTCACTTTAAAATGAAAATCCTGTATTTATCTTTATATCTTTACAAACCCATGTGAAGGAGATGTTAGGCAAAATGTCTGCGCTTACGATGAAACAGACTGCCAACATGACAGAAAAACCACCATGTCTTTTAAAGCCATTTGATGCACAGAATGGACATATTATTTACTGATAGTCTTGGGCATTATTCTGTAACTTCTGTTGTGTTTCTTGGAAGACAGTTTTTTCAGACTAATGTACATTTTTGTTCAGTTCGGATTTTTTATTAGGTTCGGTTTGGTTGTGGTGATGTTTTGGCTTTGACTTTCCTGAAACAATTTGGCCATGAAATGAGCTGAATTGCTTCCTAAGACTAACCCTAACACAGTGCTCTCCTTCATCTCTCTCTCTCTTTTCTCTCTCATCTTTCCCTGCTTTTGGATTTCCTGTCTCTCTTTCTCTTTTGTCTACTCTCCCTCTCTAGAGCTACAGGGTAAGTATGTTTTTCTGTAAGAAGCTGTGTCTCACTTAGATTCTTCTCATTGTTTCTCTGCATGGCTCTTTAACTTGGCCCTCAACTCAAAACGTCTCTCAAACACATCTGCAGAAAGTTCTGTAGGCATAAGATGTAACCCCTTGACTCATCAGTTTACAATGAGTGATTTAAGATTACAGCATGTCTCGACTGCCTCATCAAAATGCCAGACCGTTTGCTTTTTGCATGATTTTGCTGATTCTGTCCCAGCATGCATGCTGCTTGAGTTCCTGGAAGCAGTTAACAGGTTACAACCATCACTAACAATCTAGCCTGCATGACTAAACCTTTTAACCTTCTTCCATGACATTCCATGTGTTTTATTAAGAGTAACAGACATTTTACTGCAGAGTTCAAAGACATCTGTTGTCATCTGTTGTTTAGGTGCTAGAGGGAGTAGTTCATTGTGTTCTGTGTTTCCATATTGTTGGAAGTTGGAGGACAGAATGATTCTCATGTTCTAATGCTCATGTTCTTCTCTCTCTCGCTCTCCATCCTCTCACCTTTTTCTTTTGATTGACCTTTACAATCTTCATTTCTTTTCTCCAATTTGACCTCACAATCGCTTTCAATCATTGTTAATACTCTGATTTGATTCGTTCATCTCATCCATTCTTCATCTTGTTTCATATCCGCCCGTCTTCCTCCCCTTTCTTCTGTTGTGCTCGCTGTTGCCCCCTTCAGGCCGTGGAGACCTTCAGCCTCAGCTGGACAGCGCCATGCAGGATGTGAATGACATGTACCTGCTGATGGAGGAGACAGAGAAGCAGGCGGTGCGGCGCGCTCTAGTGGAGGAGAGAGGACGCTTCTGTACCTTCATCAGCTTCCTGCAGCCTGTTGTGGTATAACCCAACTCACTTAAAATCTGAGATCTCATATTTGAGTGCACATATAATTTTATTATTATTTTAATATAATTTAACATGATGAGCTTAAAGCTCACTTTGATAAAAAGAGCATTATCAAAGAAAAACAAGAAAAATGTAAGTAAATATATGAAGTCATCATAAGATGTTTAATGAATGATCTTTGATGAGGCACACAGGATTATGAGTAATAATTACAGGGTGTGTTATGATATACTACTTAATGAGTTATTTTGGAATTATAGTTGAACACACCAACGCAATCTTAATAATTACTATTTTGCACATTTCATGAGGCAAAGTGTGATGCTTTTCCTAGTTTTGAAAGCCTTCCCTTAAATGCTGAAATGCTTTCCAATAATGAGAAAACTTATGCATTTAATAATCTTACACATTTCAGCATAAGATCAAACAACTTTCAGGATTGTGATAAATATTCAGTGTCATTTAAGATTTAATGGTAAATGCTTATATTTATCATGGTAAAAGGGAACCTGTCTTCAGTTTTGACTTAGTGACTCGTGTATCATTTCTCATAGTAACTAAGTAGGCTACCTTTGTTATTGATAACATAAAGAATGTGATGTAAATTAAGGTTCTGACCTTTGAACTTGTGAGTCTTGGCCTTGTGTTTTATCAGAATGGAGAGATTGCCATGTTGGGAGAGATCACTCATCTCCAGGCTATTATCGATGACCTCACTGTTCTAACCTCTGATCCCCACAAACTGCCCCCAGCCAGCGAGCAGGTGCACACATACTACATATTGACCCCAGTTACAGTACAGTTTGTGCAGTGCTATACGGTAACACACCAAACTGAAACTAAAACTAGCACTCGCTCTTTGTTTTACTCTGTTAGGTAATAAAAGATCTTAAGGGGTCTGATTATTCCTGGTCCTACCAGACTCCCCCCTCCTCTCCCAGCAGCTCCGGCTCCAGGAAAAGCAGCATGTGCAGGTGAGAGAGAGACAGAGAGAGGGAGGGTGAAATGTTATGCTACTGGTAATATTTCTGTACTGCATGTTGGAACACATATTACATTTTTATTTCTGGTTAGTTATTTTTAATTTATTTCTGCTGGATAAATGTGTTGCTTATGTTGTTTAATGTGTGTTTGACTTTTATTTAGTTTGATAAATTGATGCAATATGTTGCTATAATAACAAAAGTTGCTGTTTGTTGCAAAGTGAAAGCGCAATGTTGTAAAGTGAAAATATTTACTGCAATACATAAATTGCAAGGCGGCAGTCTACTACTGTTTGGTAAAAGAACATTTTAAATATAAGAATGTTCAGAGAGACAGAGAGAGAGAGAGAGAGAGAGAGAGAGAGAGGGCTACTGCGGCTGCTGTTCCACACAATCCCACTGTGTGTTTACATCACATCTGTAACCTCCAATTACATCAGAACTCACAGTACAGTCGTGAAGTACATACTGTGGTCATTAAAATGTTATTTTGTTTTGCTTTCAACTGGGTTGATGCTTATTTATTCATGTTGTTTAGTCATTGATTCCCTGTGATTAAGTCAATAGTGAAACATAACAATTAGAATAACCACAGTTAGACTAAATGTGTTTAAGTTTTTCTTTTTCATCTATTAGCGATTCATTTGCAATAAAGTGGCCGACTTTGGCGTTGTGCTCTCCTAAACAAATATACCAGGTTAAATACAACTTCAATTCCATCAGCATCCTCTTTTGAAGTCACATATTGTTTTTAACCTGGAATATTTCTTGAAATTATATTACAATTATTTTAATAGAAAGTGAAAGTCACATTTACATAACCAGCCCCATTTGGATTTGATTAGACTATTAGCCTCAGGGCCAATTAAAGCTTTGTTTTGTAATAGTGTCATGCAGTACCTGTGTTTGTGTGTACTGCCTCGCATGGAATCAGAGGGGTTGGTTTATGTGTGTTGGCTCTGCAAGGCTGACATTTAAACACAACCTTTGCTGTCCATACTAGGCCCCTGTGTCACCTGTCACTCTGTCAGACTTTGTCTTACGTGTGTTCTCCCTCTGCCCCTCCCCACCCTAAACTCCATTCTTACCCATCAACCCCATCACTGTTTGTTCATCTTGTTTTCACTAACCACTACATCACTCTCTTTCTCAAATATTTCTTAATAAAATATCCTTTTTAATTCTCTATGATAATTCATCAACTTTATGGCAAAAATTGATTACTTAATCATTTCCCCAAAAATCTCTCTGATTTCCACCATTTTTGGATTTGTTATTAATCATGAAAACTTTCTCACATATTTCTTGACATTTGACATCAATCACTAAATTATGCTGTCTCTTTAAAATCACATTATTGACTTCATCTGTCAATCGTGACCCTCTCATCCTGTAACAATCTTGTGGACGTGCTTCATACATCTTGGCATTTCCCTTTTCCTTCCTCTTCCAACATGTCCCTGCACACTCCCACCCTCGTACCATGGTCCTCTGCCTTGTCACACCCTCCCTCGCCCCTGCAGCAGTGTAAACAGCGCTCACAGTAGTGCCTCTCGGTCCTCTGGTGGCTCTCAGACACACTCACCCAGTTCGTCCTGTCGCTACCGCAGTCTGGCCCAGCCACTGACGACCGCCGCGCACCGCCTCAGCAGTGTCTCCTCCCATGACTCTGGTTTCATCTCCCAGGATGCCAACGTCTACTCCAAACCCCCATCACCTATGCCCTCTGACATAACCAGCCAGGTATTTATATGTTTGATATATATCTGTGTTTCAGTAACAGTACTGGCTGGTTTATACGATTTTATGTTTCATCATTGTTTCTTTATGGAAATAATTTAAAGGCACAACAGACAATTTGTTCCTAAAACATTTATTGTCACGCTGGTTGAAAGTCTCTTCGCATCCTGATAGCAGTCACTAAGTACAATGGTTCATATATATTTGTATACATTTATATCTTCAGTGGAAGACGCAGAACCGTAAAATGTGTGCCATAAAATTAGCAAATTCAATTATGGGATGTCCTACTTGCCTGTCAGACTATGTACTTGTGTATCATGCATATTGGAAGAGGCGTGACTTTGGAGAGCACTCTGAAGGGAGGGTGGAATCTTATGCTTTCAAAGTTAGGTTGCTATTGCTAGCCTCTCCGAAATAGCCTCCAAAACTTTTAAACAACATACAAGCAAACCATAACTGTAGATGTAAATTTTAAAACATAAGTACCCGTTTAAAACAGCAGTACCTGTTCAAAACAGCAAATTAAGGATCACACACAATTTGCTTTTCCATAAACAAATAGCAGCTATAAGGGGCAAGTACAACCTCATCAAATTGCTCCCATGTAAAGTGTAAGATTTCATCTTATAATACTAGAGCTAAATCCTTTGGTACTGCCATTAACAGTGGCTTTACAGTAATGAGAAGGTGATGCAAACTAAAGTTTACACCCCACAAAATCTTGAAGAAGCCACAGATTTATCACACTTTGTGTCCCAGCTCTAGACAGAGCTAGATTACAGAGCCCTCTTGTGGCAAGACAAAGAATTGTGCACCAAGGCAGATCAACCCATTCTTTACATGTGGTTTTATTACATTCTCTTGAGACATTGTGCTAAAAAAATAGGTGCAGAACAAAAGCTCAAAATGTGCTTGTGAGACATTATATGTAGAACATATGCTTATAACACAAGCTTTATCTACACAGAGGACTTTCTCAAGCACTTTCCATGAAGTAATGCAACAGAAATGCTCTTCTTTCTGAGCCAAACTGCTGTTCTCTCTCTCTCTCTCTTCACTGAAGGAAAGCAGATTTAGTTTGGCTGTGATTCTACTACTTACTGTGTGTATTTTACATACTGTACAAATGACATGGCTGCTTTAAGCAAAAGCTTGTGGAAAAAACTCCTAACAAGGGCAATTCCAGTTAATACCTGTCTATATATCACAGGTAACTCAGAGACAGTGTGAACTCTTTATGATAACCCTCATAAAATAAAAGAATAAATTATTTCCAAATTTCTACCACAGCTTAGAAGAGAAAGCATAATCCTTACAATAAATATCTATAGTCATATTTTTTTAAATTCATGTCTTCATGTCAAGCATTAGAACATCAAAGGTATCAAAATTAAAACTTATTTTAGCAGATTATATAGGTTACTGAATCATCCTTATATTGCATCAGTACCATAGAACAGCCAAAGAATTCTGACTTTGACAGACACACTCTATATTTTTCCTTTCTGAGATTCATCTTTTTTACTGTCTCTTACAGAAGTCATCGAGTTCAGCATCGTCAGAGGCATCTGAAACTTGTCAGTCAGTTAGTGAGTGTAGCTCTCCAACTACAGTAAGTATTACCTGTCTATATGACCTAAACGCTCTGTAACTCTGTGTGATAGTTTGCATTGTCTGTATATGGGACCCGTGTGGGTTGTGATGCTGAATGGCAGACGGGGTTCTTCTCTCCCCTGCTGGTTTTAGCTTTGCGTTTTCATTAGATCTGAACTTCCACTGCCACTGTATCTCAGAACTCAGAATGTATCTGCAAAATGGTGGCCGCAAACAATGCCTCCGCTCCCCATGTGTAAGGGGAAGGGATTTTCTTGCTACTCTGACGGTCTCGATCTTATCTCTATCATTCCGCAGTTTGGCTTGTCCTTCGCTACCTTCCGCCCTGCTCTCTCTCACACTGGCTCCATCAGGCCTTTCTCTGTCATACTTCCTGCGTCCCCACCCAATAACCGCCCCCCTGGATCCAACACACCCTCTCCCACATCAAAGGTTTCTTGCTGGAAGGTTTGTCTCCATTGGCACTTTTTCATTTTGGTTCCTTTTGTTTTTGTGTGCATGCTTCTAGGTTGACTCCCTGTCGAAAAGACCAGCAAAGCTATATTGTGTTTTGGACGCTGGTCCCTGGCATTGTGACCCCCCCAGGCTTAATTGCTTTCACCAGCAAGAGTTTCTTGGTCAAGTAGCTTCACCAGAAAGACCTTGCTGGATGCCAACAGCATGGGTATGCTGGTCCACTTAGATTAGAACCAAATCAGCACTAACCATTACAAACCAGCTTGGACCAGAATGAAAGCTCATCTTTTCAGCAGGGCTTCTGAATAACACCTAATGACAATGTTCTGTTTTGGTTCCATTTTGCTTAACCTCATTCATTACTTCATTTTGCTTTTTAACGCAAAGCTTAATTTTGGCTGTTTAATCCTGGTTTCAAATCTCTGGCTGTGAGATTTGCTAAACCGAGCAGGCCACGGAAGGTACCTGAGTTGGCTTCAGTCAGTTCACACAGTGACACAAACACAGTGAATTGGGACTTTTCTAAAGCACATAAGACCCCATCAAACCCTGTTTAAAGGACACTCAAACTGCTGGATCATCTCACTTGAGAGAGATGTCCCTGAGACCGTTACCGTGTTGCTTTTCACTGTCCTGAACTAACCACACCTACTTCCTTAGGATTGGTCCAAGGTAGGTGCCAATGAGCAACCATTGGCCAACACACTTCAGAGGAGGAAAGAGCCCCTGGATAGGCTGAGGGAGGCAGAAATCTCTCCTCAGTCTCAGGGGTATTCTGGGATGCATTCAGAAGACACCCACAGACCAAGGATGACCCCAGCCACTATAGCTGCCAAGGTACGTTTTACCAAAAAAAATTAAAATGAAAAAGTATTAAAAATATAACATAAAATAATTCATCATAAAAATTATGTTAAAAATGTTGTCAAAATGTAGTTAAAAGTGCTTGTTGAATATTATAATTATTTAAGGTCTTTTTATGTGTGTACCCTATATATTTATAATGTGTATATACTTTATAAATACTCTATAAATTGTATGCATATATATATATATATATATATATATATATATATATATACAGAGAGAGAGAGACTACATAAAACATGAAAAGAAACAGAAGGAGAAATGAAATGTTGAAACAAATACTAACATATAAACTGCATTGAATTATTGTTTTAATTCTGAATCTGTATTGTGTTATGGGTCAGCATGGGGAGGAGGTCTCCCCTGCTGCTAGTGACCTGGCCATGGTGCTGACACGAGGCCTCAGCATGGAGCAGCAGAAGAGCAGCCGAGACTCTCTTCAGTATTCTAGTGGATACAGCACTCAGACCACTACACCATCCTGTTCAGAAGATACCATCCCCTCACAGGGTAACACACACTCAAAAACACCCACACTAACTCTCATGCATACTCCCACATTTACTCGGTAACTTGCAGCCATTTTTATTTACATATAATGTTTAAAGTCAAGTGATTGGGGAGTACAGTGGAAAGCCTTGCTCTAATGCTTTTATTTATGGCTGTTTTCTGTTAGGCTCTGATTATGATGCCTATTCAGTGAATGGAGACACTGAAGCCGATGGCCAAGCTGAATTCGATAAATCCTCCACAATTCCTCGTCACAGTAACATTGCCCAGAACTACCGGCGCATGATACAGACTAAACGCCCCGCCAGCACAGCGGGCCTGCCCAGCGGAGTCGGTGCTCATGGTGGACCACCTGGTGGAGGTGGTGGGGGCGGCATGGCTGGCACTGCCACCATCCGCCGAACGCCATCCACCAAACCTGGAGTGAGACGCACCCTCTCTAACGCTGGCCCCATTCCTATACGCCCACCCATTGTGCCAGTCAAGACCCCCACTGTGCCTGACTCACCCGGTGGATACACAGGCCCACCCGCACGTGTGGGCAGTGAAGAATGTGTCTTTTATGTGCCGGACGATGCCTCCCCAGGAGCGCTGGAATATGTGAAGGCCTCTCCAAAACGCTTGAGTCTGCCTAACACAGCCTGGGCCACGGGGGGTGTGGCTGGTTTAGAGATGAGTGTGTATGGCCAAGCAGGGGAAGAAGATCATCTTCTGGCTGCCAATCGCCACAGTCTTGTGGAGAAGATTGGGGAGTTAGTGGCCAGCGCCCATGCCTTAGGTGAGGGCCAATTCCCTTTCCCCTCACTTCCGAACCAGCCCCCACCAGGCCCCGAGTCACAGCCTGACCCACAAGCGCCCCAGGAGGGTGAGGACATGCTGGTGTCTATTCGCCGAGGGGTCCGTCTGCGCAAAACCATCTCCAATGATCGTTCCGCACCCCGCATTTTGTGATGACTCCTGCAGAGATGGAAGAATTAGACAGAAGTAACCTAGAAAAATACTTCGCATTGACTCTTTAGTAATCAAGCTATGATAAAGAGGATAAAAAATTAAATAAATGTTTAAAGTCATTAGAGAAAATACAATATGAAATAATAAATAACAATAATGAAAAAAGTAAATGATATGTAACAGCAGGCTGAAGCCAATATAACTCTTAGCGTGTCTGAACGCATGTTTGTCTTATTAACACGCCCATCACCACAGGACAGTTGAACTGTAGTGAGACAATTAACTACTGAATGAACCACAGACCAGGATGTTGGGGGGGTTATTTTGGTCCCCCATCTCCACCCTATGGTCCCCCTAAAATAACAGCCCTCCCCAAACTATGGACCCCAGGAATCTGTGCTGGAGAAGCTCATCTTAATTTCAGGGGTATGCAGGGGCTATTACAAATCCTCCCCTCTCCACAACAATCTGTCTAACCCCGTCCTCACCTCCAGTGAATGTAACATCGCATTTTGGAAGTATTAATGGTAATGTGCTATCATGTGTTGGTGTTTGGATTGGTCTGTTGGTCAGGCTGGAGGTGAGCAGGGGCTTTGCTGCAGGTCAGCTTGTGGTTGGCGTAGAGGGACAAGATTTATATTTTGTTTGTACATTTCCGTTGTTTGCTTATTCCAGTACTATATTTGCTGTACAAACCATTAATCGCCTCCGAGCTCCTAGTATAAAATGGTAATGTGGAGCAATAATGTTTTTTCCCTTTTTTCTTTGATTGGGGAAGGCTTTGAAAATGAGCTTTTAATAAAGCTGTACATTTTTGATGTTCAGGTGAAGACGGATATGTCTTGTGTAATAAGTCTGATTATGGCTTATTTAAAAAAAAGAGAGAAATGATGCAGAGCACTTTCAAGGTGTAGTTTTGACCACTAGTTGCCACTGTGGCCACACTGTGTGTGGTGAACGCTGTGAGATGAGTACGTATAGCAATGTGATATAGGAAAATAAGAGAGAAAGAGAGAGAGGAAGAGAGAGAGACAAGATGTGAAGCAGAGATGGGAATAATAAGAATGATTTTGAATGGAAGTTCAAAGGAGACTGATATATTTAATTTCCAATTTGAGTTTGTAAAATATAAAAGCTTTTGTTTTCAGCTTGTTGCTAGCAAGCCTCAAACCCTAATATATGTGTAGAGGGGGTGGAGAGACTGAGCTTAGATGAAGGCACACACCTGGCTGCCATTTTTGGGGAAAACTTGGAATTTTGGAGCTGCAGAGGGAAGAAGGGATGAAAATAAGGAGAGAATGAACTCTGGGAAGGAAACTCATCCAGGTGTTTATGATAAAAGCATTCCACTGCCTGTTATAGATGATATAGGAATAAATACCTACGAATTGGAGGGTTGCTGGTTACTCCGATTCCTGGCATCTTAATTCCCGCAGTACTGTAACGGGAAGGGTGATTCTCTCTTATCACCTGCTGTGAGGAACACAATGCTCTGTGATGATACTGGATGGGAAAGTGATGTAGGAGGTCAAAACATAGTTTTAGTCATGTAGTATCTGTTTGTGAGTGACTTTCTGTTCTCCCAAGATTCCCTATAACCCCTGCTATCAGAAATAGTGTTGTTGCTTAAGAAAACCACAACAAATGCCACACACATACTTTTTCTGACTTTTGGTTCATTTTTATTTACATTGCATAAATAGAGCGCTCTGTTGTAGGAATGCCTGTAGCATTTTTCAAAAAAAGCAAAAAGTATGTCTGCTTTGTGACTGTAAGAACGAATGTGCCGGAGTGTTCTAACTTCAACCGAAAATAGTTTTGGAACGCTGCAACCAAATTAAGAGCAAGCTGAGGTGATAGAACCGGGTTAACACAACTCAAGGCCCACAATGAAAGAGAAGGTCATAACTTTGTATATATTCATATATACACATACACATACTGTGTAAGAAGGTGAACAGTATCTGTGTATGTAGCATCACTGAAAACAAAGCATGTCCCATGCAAATATTGTCTAGTGAAGGTGGTCCAGGCAAATGAAGATCCAAATGACAAGTGCGCAGGCTGTGGCAGCAATACGGTGAAGTTTCAAGTTGGATTAAAATAAAGCATCATATCTAATAGCTACATATCCAGTAGGTGTCAACAGAATTTGCATGTGGAACTTCATTTCTGTGGTTTTTAATGCAGAGTTCAGCACAGAGCAGGAAGAAAGCATGTCGAGTCGAGGATGGGAAAGGAACGAGAGAGTAGAAAGAGATGAGTAAGGGTGAGAAAGACAGGGCCAATGGACAGTAATTGGTGCGAGAAACAGGAAGGCAGTGAGGCGGAGAAGAGGGGAATAGGAAATAAGAGAGAAGAGTCTGATTGCAGGTAGTTGGCTCACTGTTGTCTCTTTATTGTACCGTCAGTCTCAGCGGGTTTCTGCCCCCGAGGTCATGAAGCAAGATGACAGTTAAAAGACCCCCTGGAGGAAACTGGGGGATGGAAAAAATATCAGCTGTCACTTCTGAGCTCAGCTTTCAGTGTCTCGAAACGCGCCCACACACAGCAGCATCGACTCTTTTGTTCTCAGGTGATTATATGCACATTTTTCGGTCATGTTTAACATTAGTCACGTCATGCTCATTTGTCTCCTGCTGTACATTATGATATAAATCAGCACTCATGTTAAAGATCAACAGTTCAGCTGTGGAAATGAGATCATTGACCTGTTATCTTACACAGTTACATGAAGCTCAGGATTCAGAGATTGTCTCTAGAGTGCCCCTGCTTATTTTAGGTAACGCCAGGGCGGAAGAAGTGGTTTAGAAATATATGTGCTTTGCCAATGTGTGATTTTAATTTTGAGGGCAATATTTTGACAATGCTTTGACCATTATTGTTCTAACATGGTCTAAATACTGCTTGCTTCGTTCCAACGTAGGGTTATATAGGCCCCTCAGCCACATGCGTGTTGAAGTGATAAATGAAACAAGTGACTTTAGTCCTGTCTTTATATATCATTTGTTGTGAATTAAATGCCAAACGAATGCCAAAAAGAAGTGAATTGGCTAATCTTGTTTTCTGCATTAAGTAACAACCTACACACTCACGCATAGAGTTAGCGCACAATCATGAAATGTAACGTCAGCCTGTTTGACACTCACCCGCTATAACCCTAATGCTTATCGCTACATCTTCACGATACAGTAGACACTATTCCCCTCTTATTTTTTCACCGTTCACACCTCTGAGACGACTGTAGACAATACGCGGGCATGTGGCGGGGCCAACAGAGGGACGAAATGCTAATCTGGAGTGGAAAACACACGCATCGGCCTCCTCCGCCGCTCACGCTCGGTTCCTCGAAGACGCCCTGAAGGACACCCGACTCCCACACTCAGTCCAGCCACGGCATCGCGGTCTCCCCGCGCTGCCGCTTCAGTCGTGCGCTCGCAGAGAGAGGACTTGGCAACCGGGTGTCATGGAAACTGAGCTGCGTGTCTTAAGCTATCAGACCGAATGCGAGTCTCTTTTTTGCTTCTCATTTCATCCTCCTCTTCCATCAGCAGACCCAAAACAGCAGGCTCTACGGCTCAACACATGTAACCAGTGTGCATTATGTTTCTTCATTTGATTCTTGCGTATGAGATAAATGTGCATTTGTTTCTTGTACAAGCCCCTCTGATTTGAGTAACGCTACAGGTGCTGTCGTCGTTGTTTCTGCTTCCTCTCTTGCGCTCTTGCTTTAATTTATTGTGCTGTTTCTCTAAGGCTTATTTGCCACTGTTGCTGATAACATCATTTTCTTTTCGGTAATATTTATCCTTCTAATTTTGTTAAGTTAGTCACAGCTAATGTAACAAAACACACTGTGATGAATCCAGTATTAATAAAAGTTGTACTTAAACTGTGTGAGGTAAAGTATATTCATTGTACAAATGTGTTGTTGTGAGAGAAAGAAACAGTTTCTTACAAAAACATCAGGTGGCTAATAGCATATTGAGGAAATGGGGGTAGACTAATGGTAATGCATGTGGGCCAGTAATATGAAATAGGTTTCTGTTTCAGGTACTAGGGGTTAATCTTTAGACTCAACTTTCACTTTTTTCATTATACCATTTCCTGACAAAAGACTAAATAACAAGCAATCCTGAAAATTTATGTTTAAATTAAATGTTAAAATGTACAAAATTAAAACATTATAAATTGTAAGCCTTTATAAACCTTTAACACACAAACAAAGCGAACTTATTCTCAAATCACTTGTATTTGTTTCTGTTAATAACATATGTATTAAAATAGCACATTTAGTAAAATTGCTAAAATAGGTTCTAGTGAAGGTACTTGGACTAGTAAGTGGTACATAAATATCCATCGGAACGGTACCGTTTAGAGAATGTAAATCCTCTTTTAAACGCCAGGAGGCGCCAAAGATGTTCCCGAGATTTGTGGGGTATCTAAAAATGCACTTGTTCCTAAAGCTAATTTTAGGGTGTAAGGTTGCAAAACAAACATCCCTTGTCTTTCATAGCTAAAATAAATATGTTTTTTTTTAAATCCATTCAATAAGTCTCCAAACATCTTGCACTGAGCTCTGTAGAAACTGTGAGCAGTGAAGAGAGAGACAAATTCTCAATTCAGCCTTCACCACTACCATCAGCTGTGTGTTATTTGCCGTGGAAGCCCCTGAAGGTGTATAAAGCAGTCCCAGTGGCACACTGGACTGCTCGGAGCTGAAGTGTGTGTCTTCAATGATAGTCAAGTCGCTTCATCTGTATAAAACACGACTTAATTAGGACGTCTTCTGAACTCGCCACATCTCTGGTGTGTTCTTAAACCACACAAATGCAACTTTAATTAAAAATAAGTAGGCCACGATTAATTTAAGAAACCTTAACAATGATTTTCAGTTGGGCAATAAAGGGCCTTAAAGAGCTCTAGTACAAGAAAAGACAATTTATACTACGTTCTTATTTAGTTTTACATCTGACAAATATTTAAAGGATTATATCTATATATCTATATGTCGTAAAACCAGAGATTATAGAATTAACAAGATGCTGCTGCAACACTCAGTTTGGCTGTTCTAGCGAAGAAAGTCCCACCTACTAGTAGAAAGAGCCAATTGCTAAACAGTAACATTCTCTGGGGGAGGGGCTTAACAACATTTGCCTGTACACAGTACTTGAAACTATCTGAAAAACCTTGTTTAATTAGCAAAAGGCTAAGAAAGAGAATTAATAATATCTGGTTGGAAATGCATTGTTTAATTGTGACCTTAGCGATTTTAGAGATATCTGTCCTCCCCCATTTTGGCCAATTGGTCTAATATGATGAAAATAGCCGTTTGGAGGTGCTGCAAAGATGGCCGCCAAGTGCTGAGACTTCCTTTGATAAAACCTTTATGTGTGACTGTTTCCTGTGCTCTATATGAAGAACATATGATTATCTTGGTATACTTTGTTTAAAGGACCATAGAACAACATTAGTTTCCATGCTGCTCCAGGATACTGGTCTGGTGCTGGCCTAGCTGGTCAACCTGCATCTAAAACATACCAGTCTCCTAAACACAGGAGCAAACAATTCCAATTAAACTGTTCCCAAACATTCCTTATTGGAATGACTGAACATTTCTGTCACCATCATTTGAAGACTCATAGCAAATCCTCATAGGATTACACAAGAGTGGCCCTTTCACGCTTGACCCTATCGCTTCAGATAACTGAGATCTTTTGAAAAGTACGCGTTCACCCACCATGACAAGAGGACCCACTAATCTGCCCCTCGCGCCCCCTGACTGCTCTTATTGCCCGTAATAAATTTATATCTATCGCCTTGCACCCTTCTCCCACATGTGCGGACGTGTTCAATAAAATGTGAAATGAAATCCGTGTCCACTCGGTGCCTTATTATCCTCCCACTTATCAAGGAAACACAGTGAGCTGCCGCGGGACTCAAGGGGGAATTCTTCACGCCTCTTTTCCACCTACACAATCCACAGTAGTTAAATGGAAGGAACCAAGAGCAGGACCATGATTTTGTTTTCTTTTCACCTTGTTGATTGTTTCAGTCAGCTGACTGCGTTTGACAGTCAAAACTGAACCCTAGCACAGAGGCCCTGAACTTTAGTGTTTCTGTTTATACAATCTAGGTGTGTGTTTACATTGTTTAGTATATTTTTAATATCTTATTTAATCGTTTTTAAATTACAGGTTATTTGGTCTGTAGTTATGTTTCAATGTTGTGTTTTTTTCAATTAAAATTCCTATATGTTTTGAGTTCAGAGTGCACAAAACATTTTTCATTTATCAACTTCAAATATATAGGTTAATTCTGTATATCATTGTTATTTTGTCCTTCATTGGTTATTGATACATTGAAGTAAATAACGAACAATGCCTGTATAAGAAATTAAACATTCTGGGGAACATTTGGCCAGATGAACCTGCAACCAAACCAGTGTGACCTTCCTGTTTCCACAGGCCATTTAAATGTGTATATTTCAAGATATTATTTTTATGTTTGTACAATAAACTGTTACATAAGTGAAATTACATTAAAGGCAGGGTCTGTGATTTTTTTTCCAGGTTGAAGTTTCTTCACATCCTGATAGTAAAGTGGTCTAAATATATTTATATAAATATAAAATATATATTAGCACAATCATGCCAAATTAATATAAAGGCAAAATAATCTTTCCATTATAGCATACAATTCTATCTTAATTTACATTATTGTGAATTTGTGTGAATATCACACAGGGTTTTATGCCCATCACATTCTATTGCTAATGTAATGCTACCTTATTCCATTATGATATGCCCCTGCTAACATTATTTATTCCATTAAAGTGATTCATTTAGTTGGTGGCAATACAAAGTTATTAAACTAGATAAGAGGTTAAGATGTGTTCCTGATAAAACTCACATACTGAGTGTCCCTCTGAGTGTGAAGATAAACTAAATGAAAGGAAGGAAATTAGCAAAAGAATTGAACTTCTCAATATGTGCCTCAATTGTGTGTCAGTGCTCTTTACGAAGCACAGCCACCTGCCTCAAACAAACTAAGGCTTTTTGTTTGTATATGTATGTTGTTCTGTGGCTTTTTACACAGTTGGTACTCTTATACACTTTGGAACATTTTGATAGGCACATATTGGTCTGATAACCCTGAATTCCAATTACAGGGGTGCAGGGGCGCGAGCGACAGGGTCTGATTATCGCTGTGATAGGCTGGGATTTGACATGATCAAATGACACAGCAGAAAGCTGTGTATAAATTTATACATTCTGTGCAGACAGGGAAAAATTGGCATTAAAAAAACCTTTGATGTGGACATTTGAAAAGATGGCAGAAGATGCCATGTGATTATCAACTGCTTTTGCTTGAGAAAGCTGCCCCATAGATAGGAAGGAATGCCATGTCATGTTGTAAAAAATTCAGAAGAATGAGAAGAGAAAATCACTTTTATGAATAAGAGAGCAATGTGGAGAAAAGAGTGAGAGAGGTAGAGTGCACAGAGGTTCAGACAGACAGAGGAAGCCCTTGGGGTGTGGCTGCCAGTCTGCAGTCATTGGATTTGTTGCTTTGACAGCCTCTGTCATCATCACCTGCATCTCTCTGTTCTGAGATCAGGTTCATGAGTCAGCGTTCTCAACCTTTCTCTCATGCTCCCTGTACAGAACAGGTTTTTGCGTTCCCGCCTTTTAGAAACACAGGAGATATGGAAATCAGACTGGACAGCAAGATCAGATGCACAATGGTGAATATGAAGAAAGCAAAGATAGCGTAAAATCAAGTGGTTATTATTAATTAATAAATAAATAAATAGACATGAAATATTGATTTAAGTTGAAATTCATTCACTATGGCAGAAGAAAAATGGAGCCAAATGATTCAGGAGACATGCAACTTGCACAGCTGTGTACAGAAAGGGTTTCAGAAGGTCACGGTACAAAAATATTTGGCACTGGCATTTTTTGACTAGTCAAAATCAAGTATTTCAGAGCAATGTGTAATAAAAGGAATCACAGGTTTATGATTGACAGAAAGAGTCTTATTTCATGATGCGGTGCCTAGTCATATTATATTTATTCTCTCTATTCTTCTCTATGCAAGTAGGTCAGTGTCAGTCCAGTCTTATAAGATGTGATACACAAGCACCACGGGCTGCATACTCTCCTTTTTCAGTAATATTTCTGTGTGCAGAATATACCTTAGAACCTTTTGCTCTGCTAGGGTTGTGAGCTAATTCCATTATGTTGTGGGCTAATTATATTGTGTTGTCATATTGTGTTGTCCTCCCAAAGGCCAGAGTAGATTGAGAAAAGAAGGCTGACAAAGAAAGGAACACAAAAATAAGGAAAGCATGAAGAGTGAAGAAAGGTTCTTTTCTTGAGAGAAAGAATCTTGTTTCATTTTTACAAGTCTTCAAATTTATTATAATAAATGTTGACTTTCTCAGAACAATACATTGTCAAAACAATCATCATCTTCACTTTTCTCTAAACCCTTTTCCCCAAAACTCGTCTTTCACTCTCTCACTTCAGACAAAACCTTCCGTCTCTTTGTTTCCTAATGGTGTCATGATGTGATTCCTCATCAAGGTCTGGTGCCCTGATATTTCATACTCTCACATCAACCGATCGCTCTCATTCACTCACTCTTCTGTACATCATGGTGCAGTGTATCTTATTTCCAAATAAACAGCATGGCACAGTAACACACCAGTGCTCAGTCGGCCAGTTCTAATTAATTGCAGCTAATGAGGAGCAAGATTAGCATATCAATACTTCCTGCATGTTTGCTCTTTCTGAGCATGGACAACACAGACTCATCTCAAGCAGAAGAAAAAGCATATGGTTGATACCTCCCAAGACCACCATTAATTAAATAAGCTTCCCTCATGAAACAACCTCTTCGTCTGTCTCTCTGTCTTTCCCTCTTTCTCATTTTAATAACACTCATTCGGTCGGCTATTCTTTGTGGCACGCCACACAGAGAGCAGAGAGAATGTGCATAGCTGCGTTTTTCTACTCTATTCTCTCTCTTTGAATAGGAAATGGAAATCAATGTGGTTTTTGTATAGTAGAATCTCCCCATCAATAATATGCTGCTGAAAATGACACACTTAATTCCAAAGTAGCTCAGTGATTTATTCCAGTGGCACATTTTTGGTTTTAGGAGCATTGCCAAAATTGAGTTTTGTTGATTGTTTCGGTTTGCTCCGAGGGACTTTGCTCGGTCACTTCATGTATTTTTGCTGATCATTAAAACCAGCCAAGTGTAAATGCCCTCCAAGATGCATTATAGGCGGATATAGCAATTCAAACACTGAAAGCTCAAGAGTGGTTTGACACACATTCAAGACGTGACTGTGCTGAATGTAAATGCACCTGGTTGTTCAGGCCACTTTTTTAAAAATGAACTACAGCAAGTTAAAATAGCTTGGTGCTCCGAAATCCAGGGGCTGTTAGAGTCAGTAGATATTCAGGGCTTAGCCCAGACTTCTTTAATACATTTGATTTTAATGCATAAATAATATAATATAATATAATATGAAACTTAAAAGGTGCTAGTAACCATACATGCCCAAAGATTACCGCGCAACGCACTGCTTAACAGCAAATAAAGATGTTTGTTCCCTTAGGCTTTCCGTAGTCCTCTGTGTGTTGTATAATGGTGACATTATGTTGATCAGTGAGTGTTTTATTTATATGTTAGCCGGCTATTTAAATAAGTGCTTTCGAGATTTAAAAAATGTTGGATTTATAAAAGTTCACAAATGGCTTGTGTCTCAGTTAAAGAGTTTAACAAGAAGCGCAAACGATCACTTGGATCATCATGTCCAACGACTTATAACAAGTGCGTTTAATTAAACTTTCATTGCAGAATAAACTACAATTTGTTGCGCTGGTTTATTAATGCGACTGCAATGCCTTTACTGTGACCAAAATGACCTGACATGAAAGTTAAGATAAAGTTTTAAAAACATGCGTGGCTTAAGCCCAAAAGTCCCGCCCATGTAACTGTAGATGAAGTCTACATCGATTCAGAAGCATGACGTGATTGAGAAAGCATCTTCTGCATAATGAGGTAGAGCAGTTATTTATTCATTCATTGTAGTTATTAGGACACAGCATTATTTTAGCAGTCACATGATATGAATGCTTAATATTTCATATCCAATTGGATTTCTAAATATTAGTTTAGACCAGTTTTTCATTTGTCTTGTTTGCCAGTGTGTCTAAAAAGTGTTAATATGAAAACTCATAAGTTATTTCACTCAAGTATTTCTAAAAGCTTGAATAATCAAAAGTTAACTCAAAAGCTTTTCATTTATAGTGTGGTGTCTATGGACGCAAGTGTGCCATTTAACTATCCAACGCTTGGCGATATAGAAAAAACAAGGGCAAGAAGTCCCATGACACTCAGAATGATTGCTTGGGTGCGATTTAACCTTTTCATCTGTATTTCTTCATCAAGGACTGTTTCTTACTTTTAAACAAGCTTAGGGTGGCACACTAACATGGGATTTATTAAGTAGCCATCTTAAAAGCCAGAATCCCTGTCATGTTTTAATAGATGGTATTTTTGATGGATCTGGCAGAATGTCTGTCCAACTCATTTTGAGTTTTTCCACCTCATTTTAAAGGAGAAGGAGTGGAGTAATAAAAGGCAGAATTAATTAGTTTCTTTAATTACAAGTTATCCAAGACATATTCTCCATGGGTATAATTAACAACAATTTATTTGGACACAGTTTCCTTTTGAAGGAGGTAATGTTACTAATTGGAATTATATTTAAGTTGTGTATGCAGCGATTATATGCACTTTTCCAGCTCGAAGATAAGCCATGAGAAATTTGCTGTTTCCAATTACAGATTTAAGAGATAAATTTACAAAGTATTTACTGTTTTTGCAAATGCAATAATACTTAAAAGACCTCTAAAAAGGCAAAATAAAGACACAAGCCCACAGGGCAAACTGACTCAATTGCCTGAACTTAGTTCAAGGATTTGTCGTGCATATCCGCATTAATGATTCAAACATGAAAGAAACAGACAACAAACTACTTTGAACACATGCTGCAACTTTTGGGTGATGTATTGCAGTAGACTGTGGGTTTCTGAAAGGAATACAAAATGAATACATTAATTTAACGTAATGGTTATCCCTGATAAACATCCTGATATTGCAGCCATAACACGATTGTTTGGCAGTTAGTTGATTAGCACTTTGGTTTTCACATTTTGTGTAATTGGAAACTGTAGTGACTAATGAAAAGACGAAAAACAAACAAATAACATTTTAGCAGGGAAAATTTAGAAACAGCTTGAGGAAAGCACAACCTGGCACATCAAGCTGGCAAAGTCTTCTTTCTGTTGCCTTTGGAACCAGCCCCTATTTTAACCATTATTTAGATTTTTCCCCCACAGGCAACTTAAAACCTTCTTATGAAAAACGGGCTCATTCCAGAAGCTTCTATGAAGTTCTATGCTTTGACACTGTGTCATCCTAAGCTGTTTTGAGTACTCTTGAATTCATCATTTTGCTGAGCAACTTTTGACCTTCAACATAGACAAACAGTACTCTGCAGGTCTTAGGCACATCTCCAAGATGCTTTGAACAACCTACCTGGAAGCTACACTACTGTTAAAACTTTTAGGTACATGGAAAGTGAGGATGTTTTCAAAAGTAATGCTATGAATAGATTTTATTTTTCAACTAACTTGTCAAAAATATTCCTACTTGTAAATGTAGCTTTGTGGACTAGGCTTGTAAGCTCTAACAGCAAAATATTCAGTGCCCTCTCATTTGTAAGCCTGCTTAATGCTGAATAAATAAATGTAAATGCTAAATGAATAAATGTAAATGTAATTATATTATATCAATATTTGGTGTGACCACCCCTGTCTTTAAAACAGCTTTTGTCCTTGGCACACTTGCACTGAGTTTCTAAGGTCATTTTGCAGGTAGGTTGTTCCAAGTATCTATGCCACAGTCCTTATGGATTTAGTTTCTTTATCTAATTGCAGACTGACTCAATGATTAGATCTCAGTGAAGCATTTAATGCACCTAATCTAATAAGACGTTTACACAGTGTTGTAGTTTTAAGACAGTTGCTTTGAACATGCCATAGATTCACCTAAAGCCATGCCTACAAAAGCAAACTCTAAAAATGATGTTTCATTAAACAGTAGGAAATTTATATGACTATAGTGAATATGGTGGAGCTGCTCATTTGCAGTGAAATTCATTGATGTTCACAGAAGACATTTAAAAAGAGAAAAACATGCATGACTGACATGGGGAAACTCCCTTGGGCCTGAAGATCTCTTTGATCAACCCACAGGCCGTGACCTGCAGCATGCAGCTTTACGCTATAGTCAATAATGTATTACCACAGAGAGTAATAGAACTGGAATAAAAAATACACTCTTGACTAAAGAACCGCTACATTTCCATTCTGTTATACCGTTGCAGAGACACACTCTGGTCTGTCACAGTAATCTTGCAGGTTTACAGGTAGCCGTTTCTCCAAACTTCCCAATGTGGAAGGTGTAGAATTGGGATTTCATACAGTCTGGCAAGCCTGAATGCTCTCTGTTTGATTCTCACCGATAGCTGCTTGACATAAGGCTGCACTGGGACACGTTCACGCAGTCTTAATGATTCATTCTTAATGATCTCAGTCTTTATGGTTTCAAATATAGGCTTTAATTTCTTGATGTATTACATACATAATTATGTAACAATTAAATTTTCTTTTGATTTTTAACCTGGATGTACTTCTCATGACTTCAGCGCTTTTGTTAATGTTCGTCATTTTCGACTTTACCCACATGCTGCCTCTCCAACCCCTTAGGATGCGAGGGAAGCATACAACTGTGTAGTCTCACTCATGACTCCTCAGCAAGCTTCTCGACTCTTCACTCCTCACTTCCTCATGGTGCAATTAGAGAACTGAGATGTCCTTCAAGATGGCTGCGTTCGATCGGTTTCCAGGTCACAGGTTGGAGGACGGAGGAGTGAGGAAACAAGGAATCATCAATTAAAGTACTGAGAACCAGTACCAGTGCAAACTTGAATGTACCAAATGATTGCCCGGCTAACAAGGAATGTTCTCAAAATATTGGCCAATGTTCTCTAAAAGTTCAAAATTATTGTGAAATGTTCTTGTAATAACATTAGTGGAGCTTTTTTAATGTTATATATTGTATATCAAAAGTGGTTAGTGTAACATTTTATAAACATTACAGAATTAAAAAATGTTCTTATAACCAAGCAATGTTCTTATAAAACCAAGCAATGTTACTACAGCATCTAAAAACCTGGACTTTTTGAACATTCATAGAACCTTTAAAATAACATTTTTAACATATTTGTTACTTAATGGAAATGTTAGGGAAACGTTCTTACAACCTAAAGTTGTTAGCTGGGTAAAATAGTGTGCAATTCTGCTAGTTTTCTAGTGCTCAGCTGACACAAAGATCCCAGAATACCAGATTCAGTAATATCTGTCAGGTATAGTAGAAACATTTTATGTATGTATTAAAAAAGTCACAGCACTTTTAATAGAGCATTAAAAGTTAGGACATTTTAGTATTTAACAGTGAGTGCGGCCAGCACACATTTAATGAAATCTTGATCTTTTAAAACAGCCCAGCCTATTTCACATTCATGCTTGGGAGGAAAACAGTTAAAATTCAACCCTCTCTACAATTGAACTTAATGTACAAATCACTTACCCGAATGGTCTGATTATGCAGCTGGAGATGTTAAACTTCTTTCTTAATAAATCAGAAATGTTTTCTGCAGCCTTTGCGTTCCAGATTAGCCTCTGTTCTTGTCTTTTCCCCAGTTCTTTTGAACTGTTATCTCCCCATACGATCTGTTCCACTGCTGTAATGAAACTTTATGCCTAAACGAGATGCTTTGCTCTGACGAGGTAGCTGCTTCAGTGAGACGCTGCCTTACAAACGCCTATTTATTTATTTACTAAACTCAAACAATAAAAGAAACACATTTAGTTTATTTTTGGAGTGATACCATAAAAAAGATGAAGTGGAAGCACTGAAGCGCACAAATTGTATTACATTTTTACTCCGAAAGCGACATATTGACAGCACATAATTAATTGCAGTTAATTGTGAAGACTCAAAGAGGATTCATTAATGTTTCATTATGAGAACAAGTACAGCGGACAACTTGAAATATTTTTTCCTCATCTTTTTTCTCCTTTCCACAAAGCAACTTCTGAAACCTCAGAAGTCGTTACTTTTATTGACTTTCCTGTTTCCCATAACTCTTCTCTGCCCTTTTTGTTGTCTTTCTTTATTGTTCTTTATGTAGTTAGTTCACTTATGCCTTTCTTGTGCTCTTTTCAGCATCCTGCTTCCATCACATCTCACCTACTTCAAGCTTCTCTTTTCTCTCATTTCTCTTATTTGTTTCTCCTTCACCTTTCCTCAGGTTTTTCGGATCTCCGTCATAAGCCCTCTGCTCCACGTACACCAGCCCCTCCTCATCTTCTTAATCTTCTTACACAATTTGCATATTTTCTCTGTAATTTATTCGCTCGCTGTCTTTTTTCCCTTCTCCCAGGTTGCATTTAAATAATACAAATCTGCTCTATATTTGTCAACTGTGTGATGATCTTACATTTATGAATAGAATTGAATATGTTCCAGCCTTTGGAAGCTGGAGCCAGAGGGCCTGAAAATAACAGAGAGGCATCTGCAGCCCCACTTTATAGATCTAGATTCCAATCATAATGAAAGGCATTTGCCATGTTCTTTGCTCTGGGGGCCCCAGTTCTCAAGCGCTCTGTCCAGCAGATATTGTAGTGTAGAAGTGTGTCAGGTTTCAAAGGGACAGAAGCAAATTTCATCTCAAAGTAACTGTGAATTGCAGAGTAAATTAAATCACAAATATTTAACAAATACAGTGCATCAGTGTTCTACTGTACACTCATACAACTGGCCACCTAAATAATGTATATGCTATGTGCCTTAGTTCACTTAAAAATGTCCTTCATTTAGAAAGCTTTTGGATTTATCTAGATGGTGGATTGCAACTCAGCATTTCTCAAGCTATTTTCCTAAAGGAGAATAGTGTTGACCAAATCAGCGCTGACCTAAGCACTATTCTGAGTTTTGCAAACAACGTTTGAGTAACTATTCAACTAATAACTATGAGTAAATATTAACAAAGGCTGTATGTGATTTAACACACTGATTTGAACAGATCTCAGTATAGTATGTTTCTAAGGTGGGAAGGTCTATTGTGTAGATATATGTTATATTTTGATTAAAATGAGCAAGACTTACATTATTTGTGATGTATGTATATTTTTAAAGGGAAGGAATTAATTAAAATTGGTGTCAATTTTCTTAATTTTCTTTTTACACAAGATGGGTGCTAGCAGTACCTGAGCTACCTGGTTATTGAATGCACTGCAAGTTGTTTTGGATTACTGTGTCTGTCAAATTAATCCTGTAAATAAATTCAACAATACCCATGCCCAACAGGGAATGTTCTCAGAACATAGGTTAACATTCTCTAGAAGTTCTTTAAAAGGTTAAAACATTCCAGAATTTAAAAAATGTTCGAATAATTTTCTTATAACCAAGCAATAAAGTACATTCAACATCTAAAAAACTGGACGTGTTGATCATTCCTAGAACTTTCAAAATATATATTTTTTTAAATTACTTAATGGAAACATTACGGAAATGTTCTTTAAACTTTAAATTGTTAGCTGGGACACTATTAATGATAAGCATTTGGGAAAAACTAATATATAGCATTCTCAGCCATTCAGACAGGATCTCCCAGTGGAATCCTGAGTTAGCTGCAAAACAGAAGATGATTTGCTTCCTATTTTTTACAGAGGTTGTGTTAGGAAAAACACAGATGTATTCAATTTGGACAGACATACAGTACAATCACAAAGTATATGCATAAAACACAAAATTACCTGACCTCCTCAGGGAAATCGAGTCCTGTCTGAATAGGGCTCCAGTTGGAGCATTCATGAAAATATAGCAGTTTACCACAACACAAAGGAGCAATGTGGCTTATATGAAAACAGTATCAGGCATTCTCTGTGAAGACATTCCCTCTCCAGGTGGCTTAAAGATTTCTTGAAAATAGCATGGAAAAGTGCAATGTATATCTATCGCCAACTCGTGTGTTTACCACGATGGCTTTTTATTTTCCTCATACTTTCATCTTCCCTCAGATTTTGATGTTTTGCTCTGTTTCACAGTCTGTTGGTCCACATTACTCTTGATGGCTTGTTTTTTCCTTTGATGTTGCAGAGCTCTTAAAAGTCTATGTAGAGTCATAAGAAGAATGAAACACTTCATATCGATATACTGCCGTAGTCCTCTTACACTCACAATCCATATTCCATTGATTCGCTACAACTCTTCACACTTGTTAGAAGCTTGTGAATTGCAGACCCTCTCTGTGTGTGACATGACTTCACCGCTTAATATTTCACACACAGAAAGAATCTGCATCAAAGAACACACAAGTGCCGCATTTTAGGGCTGTGTTGGTCACTGTTGTTTATTTGTTCGTCAGTTGCACTGTTTTGTATAAAGGGTTCAGAGATTTTTGTCTTAATGCTTTGCTCCCACTGAGGTTTTGGCTTCCAGGCATCAAGCTGAAAGAACGCTCACAATAAAGAAATCAGATTAATTTGATCTTAATAGGAGCAGATCCTGGGAGTTTATCTACTTCCTTGCTGAAATACAAAAGCAGCTTAAGCTGGTAGCTTTGTTTTGAAACAATGATTCTAACTGATCTAAACTAGTGCAAGCTGGTAGACCCTCTTGGACCAGCTTTGACCATCTTAAGCCATATTTACACTGCAGAGCAGTATTTTTCATGTGTATTTTCATAGACTGTGTTTCTGCTCAGAGATGGCATAAATGCATCTACACAGCAATTACAATTATGTATATATAAATCATATATTTTTAAAACTAATACATATATACTATATATATACAACTATGAATATATATCATGAATACAAATCTAAAAGGATACTTTTAAGTATGAAACTAACTATATGCTCTGTCATAACAGGAAAGAATGTTTAAGGCTGCTCTGATGATTTCATTTACACAGAACCAAGGTAGCACCACAACTGCATTTGACACCAGAGGCTAAAGTGGGTCAGAGCAGCATAATTTAATCTGGTTCCCATGCAGCATTCTGTTTTAAGACAGAATTTTGAGCAGGCACAGAGGAGCCTTAACTCGACCATGTAAAGGCATCTTTAGACTAGCTTAGGACCATCTAAAACAAGACACAAACCATATTCTAAAACACAGCTAGCATCTAACTATAGATTTTCCCCTTGAGACATGCAGTAAGGCATGAGAATTGGATTCCTACTGTAGTTGCTTTTTTGTGTCTGTTATTATGGTGGATTATGGTGTGATGATTCTGATCCAGCAGACCTTAAGAAGAAGGGCTGATTTTGTAGAGTTTTCTGGCCCGAGCACTTAGATATCAAAGTGGGTTGTGTTACTGTTGGGAGATCTCACTTACTCCTCCTCTCTGTGACAGACACAAAGCTTCATGTTTCTCATGCTGACTTTAAAATAGCAAGACAGCGTGAGACAAAGAGAAAGGAGAGAGGGGAAGTTAGATTTTTCCAGTAAATGCAAAGGCCGGGTTGAGTCGTTTGGCTCAGAACACGGCTGATTTGGCCTGGTGAAATGTGAGTGCAGTAAGAGGATTGAACCGGTTTCCTGCTGGCCAGTTTTAATCAGTACGGCTCTGCAAATGTCTATAGCTGAAGATCATGCAGGGGTAACATGACAAGGACCCAGTCCTGCCAGCCAGAGAAGCTAACACAGAGGGCACTGTACTTACTAATGAGACAGAGAAGTGCAGAGAAGCCAGGCACAGAGAGAGAGAGAAGGAGAGAGAGTCTGTATGTCCACGTTTGTAAGAGGTAAACCACTGCATATTGTTTGTGCCCAAGAGGATTGTGCATGTCTCCTAAAGCCCTGTAAAATGCCGCATGTGAACTCAAGCCATATCTGTTTGCCTTTGTACACAAATCAACGTTTGTTTACTTTTCTTTGTACATGTGTGTGCACGTGTGTGTCTATGTGAATGTGTGCACATTGCCTGGGGCCAGATAATACAACAGAGTCGACATGCCAGTGAACCTTGTAAGAGCTACTGTTGTAATCTGGCCAGTACAGATGCAACCGAGCTGAAACAATACTGATCTGTTGAACTGTGCACACTGACCTGAGATCAGGGAATATAGGCTGCACTGACTCTTACCTTATAAAGTAATGCACATGAGTCTTCGCCCGAATGATTTCATTTTTTTCAGCATGACGGTAGGCTCTATATTATCTTTGAAGAAGACTGCCCAGAAATATGAACAATGGGGCCAGGGAACTGGCCAAGGCTAACTGCTGGCAAACACAAAAGATGTCAGATACTTTCTGTTGTGTGACAGCAGATGATTTTGATGCCCAGTTGAAGCTTTTGATATGTTAAAAAGTGAGTCATAAAACGCAGGCTTATAGAGTTTAGAGAGCTTTTGTAAAAACAATTACCAAGCATCAATAGAGTGCAATTGGAAGGCAACATGGAAATAAAAACAGAGTGGAAATGCAGAGACAGAAAATAAAATGCCTCTCACTGACCCTGTCTGAACATACTGACTAAGCAAACTACATTAGACTCCCGCTTATTGATTTATTATTTAAGTGTCTGTTGTGAAAAATTACAGCGCTACTACCTACAGCCCCCCTCATTGTTGCCAAAAAGAAAGTACAATTTGTGCAATTTACCCCCCATTAAAATAAATAAACAAATAAATAGAACACATGGAACGTTGCTTCAGGGGAAAGCAAATCTGATGCCGGTGCTGTTATCCTCCTATCCAATCAGAGTAATTTGCTGACACAAAACTCTTGTTAAACATGGTAATGCAGACAGATTAATGTGCAGAAAGCCTGATACAACTTAACAAGGTCTTAATTAAAACAGCGATGTAGGTATAGATGTGGAATGTTTGCTGGAAGTGTTTTTAAAGAAGACTTATTGGTGTAATAATTGCTGAGATGCAAATAGTTCAATTGGAAACTGATTGTCTCATTACAACAGTATACAGATCGCTGCAGTCTCAGTATTAACAGATTGTAATTCCAACTAACAATTTTAGATTGTAAGAATGTTTCCATAATGTGTCCATTAAGTAAAAAAAATGGCTATTTTGTTATGTTATGAATGTTACGTTTTAATAACATTAAATCTGACAAAACAATCTGACATTGTATAAATGTTATTATGATGATTGTTTATAAGAACATTATTCAAACATTTTTTAAAATTCTGTTACATTTACTAATTCACTAACAACTTAAGAAAAACATTTCTGATTTAAGATATATAATAAATAAAAAATAACAAAAACGTTCTATTAAAGTTACTGCATGTTTTTTGTTAATGTGGCAAGAACTTTTAGGGAATGTTTTGAGAACCTTCCCTGTTCCATGCTGTGTACAGCACTCTTTATGGAATTGTACAGTAAGGTGTTGTAAATTAAGTTATGGAGACTTAAGTTACTTGTGATATTACTTGTTTTTGATGACTGTCATAGTGTTGTAATGATCAGTTAGGAGTGTTGTGTCATGGTGACTGTGTGTTTTTGTGTAGGGGGAAGTCTTCATACAGTACAACTCTGCTTGTGGGAGTGTCTTCATTGTTGTCTGTGTGAGGCTGTGTGCAACATCCTTTTAAAGACGCCATAGGGATTGAGAGTAGGGCCCTGCTTTGATCACACTGGATAGGGGCTGCTGACACAAGCACACACACTCACACACACACTTCACTGCTGAGTTTGTTTCTAGCCTGCATGCCTATGAATGTCTGAGAGCGTATCACCCAGAGACCTTGGAGTGTCAATGTAGATTTTACCACCACCTACAGATGAGCTATGCTCTTAATGGTAGGTGAGTACTAAAATTGTTTTCCATTTCAGGCAAATCACACTTCTTTCTATTTCACCCCAAATTATGCTTATTTAAAGCAGCAAAGAAAGACAAGCTGTGCATTAATAAACGCTTCTGTCACAGTGATTCATCTTTCTCTCTGTTTGATCCAGACAGGTTTGTCTACAGAGAAATATATATACATGAAAGAAATAATTCAACAATTGTTCAATCATTTGCTGTGATGCTATTTACATATCAGAAGTGGGCTTTAATGTCCTCCTATCCACAGATCAGATGACCACAGGTGTGCAGAGCCTGAAGTGGGCCGGTATGCACCGGTACACAGTACTGGCACTTCTATTTTTTAATGTTTAGCATACCATTACTTTTCACATTGCAGATATCTTGCCACTCAGAGTCAGAGTGTCATTGCTAGTAATGACATCACACTACCCAGGGGGAATAGCAGAGTCACTGCCCTGTTGGAAGTTCTCTTTTATGATGTTAATTTGAATAACCTAAATGAATGATGTTGACAATTCCTTGTTACTATCATACCATATTGCTTATCACACACACAAAACAGTATAAAACCAGCTGTTTGGCAAATGGTTTCTTTAGTATCTGAATATATTATATGTTACATGCCAGCATTATTTCCAAGTATTTCTTGGAAAAGAAATTTCAAATGTGATAATGATTGGCATATGCCAACCAGTGCACAAGACAGTTTTTTCCCAATTTAAAGCAATGCCCGTCAGTGAAGCTAAAGTTTGTTTGAGAAAGAGACCCTGATGAAAATACTTTCTTTGTCAATCATCTCCACTAGAAAGACAATGCTGGTTGACCAGCTTTAAAAGCCAAGTTTTGCTAGTAAACAGCACGGCTATGCTGGTCCATCAGGTAAACAAGCACCGAACAAGCACTAACCAGGCAGCTTAGAGTTGGTCAAAGTTGGTCTTTTCATTGAGACAGTCAGATATACAGTGGACTGAGCATTGCATGGGAACAATGAAGAAAGATCACAATCATGATTAATGATGACAATGTCACTGAAGGAGAAGTGGTGACTGACAGTAAGTTCTCTTTCTTTCATGAGAGACATGAAAGAAAGGACCCAACTAACAATTTTAGGTTGTAAGAACATTTCTCTAACCTTCAAGTAGCAACAACATTAAAATGGTATTGTGAAAGTTTTAGGAACATTCAAAACATCCAGTTTCTTAGATGTTGCACGAATGTTATTGCTTGGTTATACAAATGTTATTCAAATGTGTAACACTTTTAAAACATTCCACTAACTACTTCAGAGTAATGTTTTATATATGATATATATCATATAGTGTTTTATATATGATATATAACATTAAAGAGTCCTACTAATGTTGCAGCTTCAATAGCTTTGAGAGATCTTTAACAGAACTTTAGCCAGCATTCTGAGAACATTCCCTGATAGCTGGGGAATCCATTCAGAATACAGCAGCACAGTGATGGCAGCATGAAAACTGCAGGGGAATGGAAAACGCAGCACCTCAAACAGGTTTGTCAGTGGCTGCTTTGGGGTGGCATGGGTAATGATGGCCTCAGGCTCAGAGTTGCAGCAGGGTGGCAGAGAAGAGAGGGTGAGAGAGCTCAGGGATCTGACAGAAGAGAAAGCTCCAGAATGCTAATACCTTTAGTGCTTGGCTAATTGGCTAATCACTCACAATACATATTCACCAGAGAAAGTCACCCTCAGAGTTTTTTTTTGTGTCCAAAACTGGCTGAAACCAAGCATTTTATGTCCTGTTCTAATGCCCCTGTCATACAAAACCTTTATTTCACCTCTAATAACTAGTTTAGATGTTGTGCATGCAACATTTGTTGCACCCCCATCCTGGTTCAGTGTCATTTATGAAATTGGGGAGACATCCACTCCACACTGTATTGTTTTGCAATCTGTTAAAGGATCATTCACCTCCAAAGTGAACATTTTGTCATCATTTACTCACCTTCATCTCACCCCAGACCTGAATGACTGTGGAACACAAAAGAGCTGAAGAATGTTTCCACTGCTGTCTTTCATACAATGACAGTGGATGGGGCTGTCAAGTTCCAAAGAGGATAAAAACATCACAGAAATTTTATAGAAGTAGTCTATACAATCATACACGTATTATATTTTAAGTACATAAGTGGGACGTCATATAATAGCATAGTTTAAAGAATAGACTAAAATGACTAAAATTTTAATAGAAAATCTTGCTTGACAGTCATGGTTGCTAGAAATCCCCACGATGACCTGCTTGAATAAAAGTCTAACTACCTTATAGTCACTATTGATTGAGGTTAAATATATGTGCAATGAACTGATGGGCACCCTCTGATAAATATTACGAAACATAATTACTTTTCTACTGTCTTTCCTCCCCAGAGGGATCCAAATTTTCCAGGGATGGCACAGTAAGATCCAGAATATTATAACCCTTAAATAAAGTCCTGGAATGATCCTTCAGCTTATCTGCTTATAAACTGATTTCCGCTCTCAACTCTTGGAGGGAATACTAATATCTTAAAACAGAAATCGCTTGCTTTTTGAAACAGAAGTCTTCAAACTTTTCACAATAAAGAAAAAAAGTGCTGTGCTTCATTTAAAACATGGGGATGTTCAAACTAACACTGACACATACAATCTGTATCCCACCTCCAACAGAATTATGAGTACATAGTGATTAATGTTACCCTTTCTCCTGAATTACAGTCAAATGAGAAATATGCCTTTGTCTTATTGGCTTGTCATGTTAGGTTTATCATTTCCTTATCCATTCCAAACACACTAGCCAAGTCACTCTTTCCTTAATACAGCAACACAATAGCTGAGATAAGAACCCAGACAAAACAAGTAACTAAAGAACAGCAAAGTGTTTCCCTTGACTTTGGTTATTAGTGGAAGTTAAGGAGCTGTTGTTTGAGCATGTGACAGCACTCGCTACGGGCGATACCCTGAAGATGCTTGTGGAGAGAGTGAGGAGGAGCAGGGATAATAGGCCTCTGTGTGCTTCCTTTATTTCCTGACATGTGTTTAACTCTCCAGTCGTCGTCTGCCTGTGCTGTGTGATTGACTGGCTGGCCCTGGCAGCCATTCTGGAAATGATTGTTTTGTAACTGTAAGAAACACAAACAATGTGTTTAATTAACAGACCAGCAAAAAAATACAGGGTGAAACTTTGGTGAGGAACAGCAAAAGCTGTCTTCACAGGTGAAATAAGATAATTAGAACTGATGTTTCTGTGAAAATGTGCAAAAACCGAAGGTGAAAATAGTCATTTCAGATGGAAGTTTCGATGGAGTGCAGGTGGTGTCATTTCCAAATGGTTGCACGTGCAGTACGATTTGGTTTGTAAATCAGACATGAGACTTTTCCGTGTTGATGGTGTGGAACACAAGCTGAGATATAAGTGTTTGTTTTAGCGGTTTCATATGACAACATAAAGGTTAATTCTACAGAAAACATGAAAAACATGATAATGAGTAAACATGATATTCAGAAATGGTATTTGATTCTTTTGTTTTCATCTTCCTTGTTTTAATTGTGGTGTGGGCTGTAGTGTAATTGTCAAGAGGGATTTATGCTGTTTTCATGAATAAAACAGTAATAAAACTGCAGGGTTAGAGTCCAAAGATGTCACTACAAACATAATTCAAAATAACAAATTGTTTTTTTTATTTTTGTAACATCTGCCACAATTCAAATTAATAACAAGTAGTTCTCACTAGAGTTCATTACCGTTCTTCAAAGTCTAAAGTCAAGCTGTCCACACAGACTTCAGGTCAAAATTAAAAAAAAAAAAAACTTCAAAGATGTTCTTGTAAGATGACATAAACAGTTTTGTAAGTCTCCTTTAAGATGTTTACTCATCTGATGCACCCTGTGTCTGTTGGGATTACTCTCTCACTGTTTATTTATTTATCAGTCTTTAATTTTAATCAGCAGCTCTGTGTTTGGGATGAGCATAGATTTCAAAGCATATTGACAATATTCACAATCTCAGCATAAACTGGAAGATGACATTAGAGGGAAGGAGAGAATGAGCAGCACACATTCAAGAGGAGTGATACCACAAAGGTTGAGCACACAAAGACACCTTCTTAGGGATACTTTCTTTGTAATAAACAGAAAAGTTCAAAGTCCTTGATCCTGATTGGCCAATAGCCATGGTTTATTCAAGACAGAGAACAGCTATGACCTCTTCACTGAACTGCTGTTATTACCACAGCACAGCAAATAGAGCTGATTGTTATGTTTGTTCCATAGCAGTGTTCTATGTCTGGGACCAAATCTTTTAACAAAAGAACAGCATTTAATGACATTATGTTGTTTTATTTATCTCTTATTACTGGGCTATTTTATTATCTGTTTTTTAAACATGCTGGGAACTTAAAGGTGCAGCATATTAAAAAATATAGTCATAGCTGAATGGCATTGTGGGATTTGTACCATTTTAAGTACACTGCCAACAATTACACTTCTTGACACTGAGGAAATTAAGTATTTAAGGGGGACAGACAGTTTTATTTAGGGCTTGAAGGCCTCTATATATCCAAACACTAACCCGGCATTCACACAGATTTGTGAATTAGTAAAGCGTGGCGTCTGTCTTTACAGTAGCATGAGATTCACAACACCTGCTATTTTAAGATGCAGACAGCTATATGCTGTTACTCCCTAGCACCTTCAGTTATTTATTCAGTCTCTTATTGCCTCTAATTAAGTCACTAATGATTGTTGCAGTGAACACTGTATTGCCTAAATTGCACCTGTATTTCTCATCAGTTTGCTGTCACCGGTTTATGAGGCAGGATATATTCTAATGTGATCATATTCACTGAGCAGGTCGTCTATTATGCGTTACCTGATACGCTATCTATCTTGAGCTGTAAATAGCTTTCTCGGTCTTCAAAAGCCGAGGCCACATTGCACACTGTGTTTTGAATAAGTGATTACTGTGCCTAGTGCTACAGGCTACAGATACCGTTATTATCAAATGTGGCAGGAGACGATCTCCAGCTCCTTCCAAACATATCATAAATCAATTTCCACCAGGCTCACTGGAGGCTGATGATGCCCTGATTGAAGAGCTAGTTACCTATGGATGATATGAATCCTGATGAAATCATTCAGAGTAATGAAAGCTAAGGTCTTTGACTTGAAACGATAGAGTTTGGACACGGCTCAGTGTTTAATAGGAGTACAGCTTCTTTAGAGGAAAGTTCTCAGTAGATAGCCGAACCACTTGACATATAAATCAAACAAAGATCATGGAAAGCACAATTTATTGATGCTTAGCTGCCTGTTGTGTGACACTGCTAGCTGCTGCAGTTTCAACTGTAACCTAGCAAACACAACTCTACGTAATTTCCTGCGTGATTTCACAACCTGGTTATAAAGCTGAAATTTATTGGTTTTCTTAAAATCTTGACAGCCAATCAGACTGCATTTAATGTATTGCAGGGCCCCTTGTTGTCAAGGTGGCTGTGAGGTTTTATGAGGCTGCGCAGGGGGAGCGACTGCAAGTTTCCGGAAAATTAATTTAAGTTATATGTAAAGGTGTGACATTTTTTGTTTGTTCTTTGATTATGTTGTTTTGAGGTAAGATGCATTACTATTATCTTGACAGTTCATAATAGTGCTTGCAAGATATTCAGGATAAACCTACGTTTTTACCTTTCCATTACTTTTTTAGATATTTAATGAAACTCATTAAAAAAATTTTAATGTCATCACACGTTGCAGTATTGCCATATAGCAATTATGTGATATGGATATGGTTTATTTATATGTTGATATGATAATTAGGCCTTAACATTATTCTGCAGGTGACTTTTTGTAAAACACAGGTCAGGTCTTACTGAGAATTCATTCTGAAGTGAAGAAAAATCAGATTTGATCTAGAACCAAGAAGGGAGATTATATTTCGAGACCAGACCTGAACCCTGAAAGACACTCTGCAGGACTGTATTACAAAGAAAAACTTACATTCATACAGAAAGATAAAAAATAATGTCTCTTAATTTGATGCAACCTGACACAGCACGATTACACACATTTAATATGAATTGTATTATTGTACTATGTATGCCAGCTTAACTATTTTCATAACTTTGAACTGTTGTAATGGATCTTATATAATCTGCGGTAGCTCACACCATGGGCAGAATCTTTTGAGAACTCCAGTGATGAGTTGCACTTCTATGCAGGGATGCTAACAGGATAACGTTCAGATTTCCTGTACTTTCCTGTCAAAAAATTCCCCCTTTTTGTTTATCCCCACATTTCTTAAGTCTTTCATCTCAGAGCGTTTACTTCATATGTAGGCCTATTACTCATTATGTTGGCCTGCTGACTTGCAGAAGAGCTTTTCAGCTTTTGCCAACATAGGCAGAAGGTGAACCAACTGCAGGGTAAAGCTTTTAAGTCTAGGAGGTGGACCTGTGCATCCCCCTCCCAACCCTTTTACCTTAGAGATTTTTGTTTTTTAAACACATTAGATTTTCTGCCATCTGGGGCTATACATTCTATATTGAAGATCTCAGGAAATCATATGCCATGGTAATGTGGCATATCACAGACAATGTTAGCATTAGGTATGCTAACATAAGTATGCTGAATTTATTTTCATCAGTCATCTTAGCGCAAGCTGCTTTGGCTGAATCCTAGATCAATTCTTTATTAGAAAAATCATTTATTCCTTATTAGAATATCCAGTATAGCTGGAACATAGTAGTTTAGACCAGAAACCAGAAATTATGTTCCTAATTAGCTCCCAGCTCAAACTGGATTTTCAGATCAAACTCAAAATTTAAATGTGAATCAATAAATATTTTTTACATGCTTGTGAAAATTTCACAATTGTAAAATTTTAACAAAACATTTCAATCTTTTATTCTTTAGAAAAATTGTTTCAGTACAAGTAACACAATGCAGAATGCATGTGGTCACTGATCTAGAGACAATCTTTTATTCTTTAGAAACATTTTTCAGTACAAGTAACACAATGTAGAATGCATGTGGTCACTGATCTAGAGACAATCTTTTATTCTTTAGAAACATTTTTCAGTACAAGTAACACAATGTAGAATGCATGTGGTCACTGATCTAGAGACAATCTTTTATTCTTTAGAAACATTTTTCAGTACAAGTAACACAATGTAGAATGCATGTGGTCACTGATCTAGAGACAATCTTTTATTCTTTAGAAACATTTTTCAGTACAAGTAACACAATGTAGAATGCATGTGGTCACTGATCTAGAAACAATCTTATTCAAAACATTTTTCCTCACACAATGTGATGCATGTGGTCACGGATCTGGGGCAATCTTTATTCTTTAGAAACATTTTTCAGTTCTTTAGAAACATTTCTAAATTTTTCTATTCTTTAGAAACATTTTTCACTGATCTAGAGACAATCTTTTATTCTTTAGAAACATTTTTCAGTACAAGTAACACAATGTAGAATGCATGTGGTCACTGATCTAGAGACAGCGTTTCCATTCTCACCATTGACAAGTTCAGGATTTGGGGAGGACTGGCCAGGGTGTTTCCGTGATATCTGTGATATAGCGACCCCAACAGGTCGCAGCCTGTCTAGCGCGGGTGCACGAGCTTTGATGACGACACAGCTATTTACGATTCACTAAAGATAACAGCGACGAAAGTTTTATATATTAAAGATATATTAAAGCCTTTCTGTTGAGTTAGCCCTCACGAGTCCGTGTTTCTGTAGCAGTAAAAAGTCTTCATGTAGTTTTAATAGCCTATAATTGGTAATGTATTAACCAGTAGACATTGTGTTAATGAAATTAACAAACATTTTGTTAGTGAAAACATGTCAGAAAACTACAGGGCGCGAAAAGTGTCGCACTTTACGGTTCTCTGTTCAACCTTTCCCATCACTGCAGATCTGGCCAACGGGCAGGACAAGACGCAGCGGAAGTTGAACCTGCTGATGAAATTCAAATGAAGGATATCAAAAGTTAAAGACCGATTTATAATGCCGCTATAAATCTGAAGGAAAGGCGGATGGAGTTCATGTTTACATAATGTAGGTGAGTAGATGTTATAGAAACTCTCATTTGGTAGAAGTTTATATCGTTATCAACATGCGTTCAGGGTTGCGTGACCATGGTAACATCGTGTTTACGGAACCGGTGTACACGAACCCAATTACGTATCGTATGGAAATCGTTTTTCAGCTAGTTGTTAATGCCAACAATACGACGCGTTTTGTTTACTGTTAACGAATAGGGATAACGTTTAGGAATATGTTACTAATTTTGCTGGTTTATATCGGTCATACTTGTGGGACCAGCCGTGATTACTTCATTTCCCATCACTCGTTTACTGTGCTGGGAAGTGTTTAATTATTCCGCAAAAGACAATAACGAGATAATTTGTCTCTACAGAAGCAATCGTCAAGATTCAGTAAAGTACATGGTAAAAAAAAACCCCAGTTTCTTTACTTTTTTGGCTTGATTAACATAAATTTATATCCCCTGAAAATTGCTTCTCACACCACCACTGGTATTTATTTTTACATTGCTTAATTCAGTTTATTTTGGCTTGATAAATGCACTCGAAAGTATTGTATAGCATTATCTTATAGTAAGACAAGCATTTGCTTTACGTACCCATAGTGGTGTGTATGTTTGTGTTTTGTGTCCATTGAAAAGTATTTTTTTATGATTCTCATAACTGTATCTGTAGTCGACTCATTTTTTGAGGTGTTCACAGCTGTAGACTATTTTTACTCACGCTCACAATTAGAGTGAACAAAATTACAGCCTCTGACGTCTCTTTCCGATTTCCTGACAGGTATTGACTTAATTAGTATCCAATTTATGGAGTGGCTTGACCCTGTTGAATGTGTGTGACTGTGTATTTGTCCCTTCAGGGCTTTTTGTGGAAAGTAATGTTCATCCACAGCTTCAGCGAGAGAAAGATTTACATTCATGAAATGCAGACTGTTTGGTTTTCCTTAGTCATTAAAGTATAGGAGAGTCCCAGCAAACAGTTGGATACACAATCACCATTGATAACAGTGGATGTTTGTGATATGTGGCTTGGTTTTTGCTGAAGTTTTGGATTGGATCCAAGCAGGACTACGGCTTGTTGGTTCCTCAAAGAAGAAACCTATTGGTCACCTAAGCCTTAGAAATGAGAGTTAAGGGAAGCAATAGAATTTGGGTCAGTCTTTGAGCCAATGAGAAGTTTTCTTCTGTACAGGCCTGGTGTTGGTGTCCTCATTTATGTGCCCATAAGAGGGGCCTGGGAGTTTAATCAGGCCTGATGGCAACATGTCTTTGTGTTAGTCAAAATTTCCCAAATTCAGCAGTTGAAAGGGGGTTTTGATTTCATCTCACATGTTTGTGGTTTGGTTGCATGAATGTGAAGTGGGTAATTTCTGTGGCTCTAGTGGCACAAAATTGGTCAGAATAACAGATAGCCATACATATAATAGTGCTTGAGCGAATGTTGGAGCGTTGCTGAAAAAATACATAGCAATGTTTTGGATGTGACAAATCAGTGTAAAATCAGTTTTACACTGCTTGCAGAATTACAATTGCTTGCATTATAGTTGTTTTTGCATATTGAGTTGGGATAGGCTAATGTATTTGAACTCTATACTTCACTATTAAGAAAGGTTTACTTCTGAACAATTTTCTGTCCAGGCTCTAGCTGGTCGTGCAGATGACAATAGAGTTGTTTTATAGTTTTCCAGCTAACAATGTCATGCTTCAGTCTCATTGATATTTGGAGATTTTTTTTTTAGTTTTCTTGACATGCAGTTCAGAACTCTGTATAAACTCTTCATTTGAGTTACTGGGCGTAAATCAGAGGTGCATAATTTGATTCTCTTTCAACTTTCCTAAAAAAAGGTTTCTTTTGCTCATATTCAAGCACTTCTCCTCAACTAATCAAACAGAGTGTGATTGCAGGTACATATCAAAGAGAAGCCTTGCACCCATCTGTGTATAACAGTTCAATGTTTCAGTCAATACACATAGCCAATCAATGAAACAACAGACTTTGAAGAGGGAAATCTGTGAAATGAAGAACTTAACAGCATTCCACAGATATGTCAGACATGTGAAAATCACAGAGCTGACTGTGTTTCTGACATGATCTCCATCTCTCATTTATTGTTTCTGTCTGCCCATGCCTTCCTCTTCTCTCATCCTTTGTTCTACTTTTCTTTTTTTCTCTGTGAAATCTGTAGAATCGCTCTAGCTAAGGCGGTCTCAATTTTGTTTTGGTTTGCTACCCATTTTTTAGGTCCCCTTACTCCTGGAACAGAATTGAGCTATATATTGTTATATAATCTCAAATGGTGGCAAATGACATGCATTCTGCATGAACCTCCTTGTTTATGTACATCCTCGTACATGTTAATAGGCATGTTTACATAACAACAATGTACAAAAATAAATGCTGTATTATGCATGGCAGGCAAATAGTTGGTAATATCACTAGATAGACTAAACATGTAATATGCATGTGCATGATGTCACCGTTTACACAAATTCATTTTTGTAGTTTATATGGAGACGATAATGGTATAGTTTTCAAAAATTTGCAATGGGCATTTTCAGGCCCCCAAAACACTGTTGTCATGTAAATGAACAACCAAAATGCATAAAAGGTTTTACGTTTTAGTTGAAAACAGTGTTGTGTACTCGGGTGTTATACTGCTGAATCTTGCTTCGCACATTAGAGTAAGATCAAACGCGATATCACCACAGGCATTTGTTTGATAATGCCCTATTAGTATAATACGATTTGACCCAGATTGACTTCTATGAGTATCTCATGGCTTTCCAAAGCATCATTGATGTTTTGTCCCAGTTTGCACTTGACACAATTTTCCGTCTTCTCTATTTTGCACTGATAAGTGGCACAGAACTCTATCTAAACTCCCTCATGGAGCCATGTGATTGACAAATTAAAATAAACTATCAAAATATTGGTATTTGTGCTTGTGTCCCTTGACAGTCTTCTGTTTTTTCCATTTGATGGTTTCCCCTCTGCACTAATCCCCACAGATGTTTAGGAAGTCACTTTGAGCAGGCAGGTAATCTTCTGTCACCACCAGCGACACCCTAAAGCACTTTGTGACGCCCGCTGCTAATTACAAACAAAACATGGTTAAGCTGTGTTGATTCACTGCTGGCGGCAAGACAAAAATAAATGGAAAGGAGCAATTACAGGTCTAGTGGTGAAGGCTGTGTGGTTCTCTTGAGATGGATGTTTAGATGGGTGGATGAGGAATCCACCAAAATACAACATTGATAAGTGGAGGACAGAGGCCTTGTTTAGTAGCTGGTACTTCAGCCCAAAAAGAGGTGCATCGAAACAAAATGACTCCTATTTTAATCAATGGAAGCAGTTGTTGTGGTGTTGCAGTTGATGGACACCCTGTTTCGCTCTGTTATAATGTAACTCTGCATTATATTTTCTGTTTGTATAAAGTAATTTAAAAAACGATTACATTTGTGAGTAGACAGCTATGATTGTTATTCATGTATTTAAATAACTTTCCGATTAATGCATGGTGCTCAAAATGGCAAGGTCATGTGCTCCCAGGGTAAGAACACACTCATAAAGCATGTAGCTTGAATGCATTGAAAGTCACTTTGGATAAAAGCGTCTGCCAAATGCATAAATGTAAATGTAACTACTTTTACATCATCAAAGCCCGCTCTTCAGTGCCAGATGTTACTGCCCTCTGGTCTCTGGTCTACTAACTTAAATCATAATTTGTTTCTAACCAGATGCATAAGTAGTTTTAGGAATATTAACATTATTAGCAGCTTTTACATTATTGATCCATGATTGATGACTTGATGTTAGTGAATATTCTGAGATGATGAGCACCTTGACAGTTCCAGGGTAGACAACCTCAAGCTGCTGCAGCACAAGCATGCAAGCACAAACTTCTGTCAATATATAGAGTTAAACAGTGAGTAAACTGTAAAACAGACACATGCTGGTGGTATCTTTTCCATCCCTCAGAAAGCTTATGATCATTGATCTCCACAGCTATCATTAATCTTCACTCAGAAGATAAAACGGGAGAGGTTGCATATGCATTTATCATTGGTGCTAACACTGCCAATTACTAATTCCTCAGAATTGATCAGGGAGACTGAACATTTGCCTTTTCTCCCACAGCATCTCTGTAGAGTGATGGCAGGCAAGCACCTGATCATAACTAAGCCAGCACAATCTCCCTTGAGTTCTTAAATTATGTCAGGAATATCAAATGTGATCAAGGGTGATTCTCAGAATAGATTGTGTCCATATGTCGATGGCAGTGTGGGCATGTGTTCTGATTACGACTCAGATTGCAAGATTAGTATGTAATCTCTGCTGTGAGGCGAGTAAATGATGGGCAGTAGGGAGAGGTACCACTGATTGTAGGTCATGACTTCTGAAATCCCCTTTTAGGGGGTCATATTCAGTAAGCCTCTCTAGGCTTCATTAATGTGCATCACTTCTAATGATTAATCTAGAAACCTTTGGCCTTTTTTAAATTGGTTATTATTTTAAAAGTAATTCCTTAAATTATTATTTTAAAAGTAATTCCTTAAATTTAAGCAAACAACTCAAAATTGACTGTAGCTAACTACATCAAAAAGAAAATGTAAAGTCACCATGAAGTGTATTATACAATTTATATGTATATTTATGGAATATTGCAGTGTTTATTAGAAATTATTTATTGTACACATAATTATTTTTTTTTAATTCATGTGCCCTCGTAATCTTTAATCAAAATCTGAAAATGTATTTGCTCTCTGGAATGGCAGTCTTTCTCTGAGGATGTCAGTCTGATGCCTTGGGGGGGGTCCAGAGTCATTAAGCACTCCCCTCCAAAAAGTCTGCTGCAAGCTTTGAAACAATGACATTTCGAGAACCAAGCAGTTTCCAGTAGAAAACAACAAGCCATGCCCTCCATCAGTTTCACTTTGAATTATATCAGAACAATGAAGTTGGTTGCAACTTCTGTTTCACACAGACTTTAAAAACAAAGGAATGAAATAAAGTTTGATTTGTCATAGTTGTTATAGAAAATAGGCCATTCATATGGTATATTGCTGACATGACGGTCTACATTGCATGTGAGTCTACATTAATTTGCACATTTATCAAAACTACAATTAATTTCAAGTTTAACTTGTGTGTACTTCATTAAGTGTGTTGTGCCAAAAATAATAACTGCAGACAAAATTAAAAATAAATTTGTGGTCCACAAAGAAACATTCAAATCAGTTTTAAGGTTAAACCAAGATCTTCCACTTGCAGCAAGACTGCAAGATAAAGTGAAGAAAAATAAATTTAGCTTCCAATTAATATAATTGGAAGGTAGAAAGATGTGGCACAGAGGCCCTCTTTTGCCAGATACCACGTTTTGCTTGAACAGCATGTGGGTGTTTTGTGGTTTGACTGGAATATTAAGAAGAGCATTTTGTTACCTTCTGATGATATTTGTTGTAATTTTAAACCAGCCCTGATTTAAAAGAAACTGCCCGTGCTGCAATCCAGGGATGAGTAGAGCAAAGCAATTCCAATTTCACTCGTTAAAAATTACAGTACTGGCTGATACCAGATCTTGGAGGCAGTTTTATCTCAGTTGACTAACAGTCTCTCTGTGGCATTCACGTGCTGTTTCTCCTGTCTTTGGCTTGAGTTGGGATTTCAATCAATTTGGCTCATAGCCAGTCCAACTTGTAAAAACTGACTGATAAACCAGACATCCTAGAAATAATAACAATAAACAATATAAATAATAAATAAGCTCTTCTTAAGAAGGATAGGATTGTATTGCAGAACGTGAAGAATAACACCTGGACAAAGATCAAAGAGAACAGTCCAGTGAGCGTAGGAGAGTGGGAAAAGGTGGAAAAAGTGAGTGGTATGTTAAGAGAAGTGAGACGAGCCTTTTATATTACTCGAGCTTTTGTTCCACATCAAGTACCAGAAGAAGCAAAATCCCTTTAGAAATGAAATATTCAGAATATTTTCAGTACACTATAGACATTTATATCCCCTGCTGCCCTTGACCACAAACGCACACAAACACACACACACCTTTCCTTTACTAAGTGTTCCTAGTAAAGGAAAGGATGATAATCAGGAAAGAGCATTGGGTTATACCGAGTACATTGCTTGCAGCATAGAAGCCTCTTAGAGCTCAAAAGCTCATGATGTTCCCACACTTGAGATCTAAATGGATTTTAAAATGCTTAATAATAAAGTGGTACACATATATAACCATCTTAGTAAAAAAAACTTCATTTCATTTTTTATTTCTTTCTCATTTACTTATTTTTTAATTTCAACTACAGTTAATTTTGGTTTTAGCTGCCTAAATTAAAGGAAAATGATCTGTTAATCTGTGTACACCACAAATCATTTCAGTCGTTACTGAAAACAGGGTCAAACTTTTTTTAGATTTACATATATAAACAAACTATCATTTTCAAAATCCGTTTTTAGGCAGAAACACACAATTGCACCTAAAGATTCTGGAGCTTTTTCTGTAGCTTTCTTGTGAGTGAAAAAGAGAGATGATAAACTTAAAAGTATAATAAATTTATCTTAAATATTCATTGCATGCTATTAATCTACACTTGTTTAGTGTCACCCTGATCCCTCATTTATGGTGTTTCTCCTACTGAATTACAGTCTACAAGACCTGAAGTTAAAGAGCAGTTTAACCTCACTGATTTATTGCTCTCATACTCTTCAGACCTTTTGCCATTTCTTCTGTTGTGCTTACGAAAATTTCATTGCTCTGTTATTGGACTTCTAAATTAGAGGCTTTGACATTTGCAACAGCTGTCCAATAATGGTGTATAGATTAGACTGTGGGTCTTTCCATGCTCCAGTCACGGAAGTCATTTGATTTGTTAAGATTAACACTCCATCTCAGCTGATGAGGTGGCAGTGTGTTGAGTTTTGCTGGCAGACATGTTTAAAATTGAGTCAATCGCAATTCATTTCTTCAGCTAATAAATATTAACGTTCACCGCGGACAGAAAGAAGATCTTGTCAAGATGAAGGGACCACTGTGTAATACTGAATAACGGGCTGAGTAATAGGTTTATAGTATAAAGTTCCACAATAGATGAGAAATATTTTTTCTTCCTCCATAGTTTCATGAGTTCCTAAATATTTTTCTCACAATGCCAGAAATAATAATATAGCAGTTTTTTAAAAGATAAAAGCAGAAGAGATTTTAATTAGAAACAACAGTAAAGGTGGTAAAGGTAAAGGTTCTCACAGGTTCTAAAGGTAAATGTATATTACTATAATTAAGTCGTTTAGTTCTCTGAACATAAACATCTTTATTTAAAACTTCAGTATTCCTGACCTAACATATTTCCCTGCTGTGTTGATGTTCAGGTTTCACCCAGAAGTGGTTTGTACTGAAAGTGCTTAGAGGAGAGAGGTACAGACATGTAGTAAGTGCAGGGTTTTGTGTGCTTAAGGTGGCACTGGTGCAGTAGATCGGAGCATGAGTTGTGTTCCAGTGCTAGGACTTCTGGTGAAGGGTAGTTGGAAGTGCAGAGCCCATGTAATACCATCCTTATGCTCTGAAGTAGTGGCGTTCGGTGGTGCATGTTTATTAAAGACCATGTAGTTTACAGGACAGGCCTGCCCTGAGTACATATGCCAGTTATCAAATATGATCTGGTTTTATTCATTTGGATTTGATTGTTTATTATTCTGTAATTTGCTCCCAATACTAGCTAGGCTGCTAGCTATCAAATATACTACAATTACTACTAAAGCTTGAACTTACAAAATGAGGGAAAAAGCTTAAAATGCTTTTCAAGGTTTACAAATGGCAAATGATAAGAATATAAATGCTAATCTAGATATAATTGACAGATTTAAATAAACATTGACTCCACCATGGTCTGTACCCACAAGCACTTTGCTTTCGAGATAATGACCGTGATGTTTTGGGATGGAACCCAAAAATGTGTTTTAAAGCCTATTGTCCAATAAACATTGATCTTAGCTCCATTAAAATCAAGTACATATGTATGGGCTATAGCACTCATCAATGTCTGGTATCAGTGGTGCACTGTGGGTCCACTTGTTTATACAGGCCAATTAATTTCAGCATTGTTTATTAAATTATTGGGGAAGCTAAGTTTCTCAAGCAGTCTTAAAGGAGCTGAACTGTAAGTAAGGAATATTCACCCTGTTAGCTGTAAATATCAAATAAACCCCTGTTGTAGAAAATGTGTGCTAATCTTCTGTAGACAAACATCTTCTAATGCAAAGTTCTCTGTGATTTGTGCTGACCTGGCTGGCAGTGTCTAATAAGCGTGATACCACTTTCAACACCCCCAAGTTTCAGGTTTACTAGTACATGACATTTACTTACACCTCATTCAGTCTATCCCAATTAATTTTGTCTTGAAAGTGAGCCAACAGTTTCTGCATACATTGCTTGGCCCTAAGCTACCAGGAGAACTTATTTTCAGTGTGGAACTCCCTACCCAAAACATATGGTTTGGCTTTGTTCTAGACCTAGTTTGTGGTCTTTCTGCACAGTCATTACTCCTAATAGCTCTAGTAGCTTGCATGTCCTGTGATGTCCTCAGTTTCTCGAGATAGGTGATATCCTTATGACTGGAGAAATTAATCTATGTGGCATTGTGTGCCTGGGTACTCTTGACCATAATGCTTTGCCACAGTAGACTATAGAAGTCCTTGTGAATGTGAATTGTCACAAAAACCTTGACTTGAGATTCTCCTGTGGGTTTTGTTCCACCAGAACTACTTTACTAAGAGCAAAGGGAACCTCTTTTTTGATGTTTGTAGCTCAGCTGCTAGCGTATGGTGCTAGCGTGGTCACAGGTAAGATTCTCAGTGATGTTTACTTTGAATGCTTTGGATAAAAGTGGCTGCCAAATAAATAATTGTATATTTGATTTTGCGCATAGTACAGGCTTGAATGAGTTTTTTTAAAAGCTACAGCTAGAAGGCTTCAATTAACCTCAGATAAGAACCCTTGAGATTCTTTTAGCTTTCAGTTTTTGACAGCTATTATTTGGAACTGAATGTTTAAAATGCTTAATGTAACAGTCCACATATAGGGTTTGAACACTAATGTAGTTCTATCTAACAATATTTCCAGATCCTGTGAGCAGAAATAAGTGAACTGTAAACAGAATGCCATTTTCAGGCTCTATAAATATTTACCCTGCTAGTTATAACCCCAAACACTGTTATTCTGAGTCAACTTTGTACATTTACATTTATTCATTTGGCAAACGCTTTCATCCAAAGCGACTTACAAATGATTGCGCATTCAACTTTTTGTTGTAAGAAACTAACAAACCTAGCTTACAAAGGTATGTTTAGAATTTTTTAAATAAAAATAGTTTTTCAAAGATTCATCTTATTAAAAGTTCATCCAAAAATAAAACTGTCATCAACTACTCAATCCCTTGTCGCTCCAGAACCGTATGACTTTCTTTCGTCTTCAGAACATAGCGTGAGACAACTTAATTAATATCCGGTTGGGTGGCTTCAATTAAATGGCAGTACATTATGACTCACTTTAATGCTTAATAAAGCACCCAAGAGTGTCAGCAAAAAAGTCCATTCGGCTCATTGGTCATTTCTCAGATTGCTAGCTGATTGTGAAAGCTGCTCTTCCCAATCTTGTGTAAACATAATGTACTGCCATTGTATTGAATCCACCCAACCGGTTACTCAATAAATTCTTTCATCTTCGGAACATAAAAGTCACAGTTCTGGGAGGACATGGGGGTGAGTAAATGATGACAGATTACTTTATCATTGTACTGCACAGCTGAAGTCATCACCTCAAAGTGAACCTACTGTACCTGTCTAGCCCTTCATATTCACTTTCTTCATCTGACTTCTCAACACATTCCTACACTTTTTATCTGTCCTCTGTACTCTCTCTCTATCACTCCCTGATAACTCAGAATGACAAATCGACTCAATGATTGTTATATTTCTTGCGTGCTTCATTTTGAATCTACATTAAGCTGCCTTGTGCCAAACTCTTGTCACAATGGGAACATACTTCACTTTTCTGTTCTGTCTTTGGGAGCTATTTGTTACAGTACCTTGGCTCTTTTGCTCACTGGTAGTTTTATTCCTGACTGTAACTCAACTCTGCTCTCCTTGAATACATCTTCAGGACTCCATCACTAAAGGAATTATCTCTCATACAGAAATGTTTAAGTCACAAATACAAATAAACTTTAATTGCTTTAAATCTACATGAAAACATGTTAGACCAACAAATTTCATCCAAATGTTATCCCAAATAGTAGCAGTGTTGTCTGAATAAACTGTTTAATTTTAGAGAATGCTGCTGATTTGTTAAGAGTTTGTGAATAAATTATGAAAATACCGTAATAGGATTGGCGTTTGCTGTTTCCAGCTTTAATTTACAGTGTGCTGTTATGGTTTTATCATCACTGTTGGTTATTTTTTGTGTGGTGATATTCAGAGCTCACCTTTCTACTTAGAGGTTTGTTGATTGTCACCATTATTGAGGTTTATGCGTTGAGTTCGATTTACATTTATTTTGTATTTTTGTGTTTTATCACAGTATCTTTGGTCTTAACTATGTTTTCTTCATCAGGGACAAAAACTGCATAATTCACCACAAAATTATGAGCCATATACAATTATGTTTAAGAATGAATTGATGACAGGTTAAATTATTTTTGTTGCTAATTGATTATTTCTTAAACTTAGAATCTTTAAATAAGCAAAATAAGAAATGTTGCATTAAATTCAAATTGGCTAACAAAGTAACATTGCTGGAGACAAGTTCAAAATTCATACTGCATCACGTAGCCCTTATTTTTTTTCTCGCAACAATTCCTGTGTGCGCTAGACTGAACGGTCTCTCTGTGGATCAATTAGTGTTTCTCAAATGGTGGGTTGCTACCCAAAAATTGGTCACAGGTATGTTCTGATAGGGTCATGTACCACAGAGAGAAAACAATGCTGAATGCCAATAATACAATGCAACTAACCACATAGTAAGACTGAAACAAGTAGTCTGCATGTAAAATAGAATACTTTCCCACATGGAAGAGCTGTTTAATGTCATTGGAAGTAGCATAAGATGAACTCAGATTATGATAAGGTTTGATCAAAGGAATGATGCAGCCAGACTAGGAGACACAACTTGCACACTAGACGCATTTTAATGAACCTAAATGATGTTGATAAAGTCATATGTGGGAAACTTACAGAAATTCAAAATAAGGCAAATACAAAATAAATGTTCTGTGTAATACACTTGGGGTTGGGACTGACGTTCTATAAGCCCGAAACTTACATGTTCGAGTATTATAACTTACATGTTCGAGTGTTTACTTTCCGTTTATATGTCAAGTGTAATTTATTACATTTCAATTTAAAAAGTCTGGAGTAAAATCATGTAAACAACTGTGTGAGAAGGTAGGCTGGGGTAAGTGAGGGTAACAGGTAATTTTTTCACTTAAAAAAAATTTCAAGGTCATTTAAAGATATTTTAAAAAATGGTTTCATCTGCTTGTCTTATTATTAGCTAGTGCTGGGCAATTACAACCTCTTAACTCAAGGCAAAAGCTGCGAGTTGGTTAAGAGCTGAAGAATAATTGTTAAGACAATGTCTGGTCTGGCAATATTCTCACAATCTGTTATATACACTACTTAAGATTCTTCTTCATTCAAACCCTTAACATGAACAATTTTTATACTATTTTTAATGAAAAGTTCTGATGGTTTTGCAGAAGCAGCCCTTCATGTTTTAGAGAAAATAATTTCCTCTCATAGTGTTTAATATCGCTGCTCATCCTTCTGCGGAAAATGTCACTCAGCTCAGCAGGACAGGATGTTATGGGTCATATCATGCAAATGCCTCGTTACCACTGTGGTGTTTATAGATGCACTGGATGACATAAGCTAGCAGGACACCAGTGTACTGTTTCATTTCTTTCCTTTAAGTCAGGAGAATATTGCACAGTGATAACTTAACAAAAGTGGTCTGACACTGGATGCACAGTTTGCACAGTGCAGATACATCTGTACCCGAATTGTATGGTTCATTGAATGTGTGCTATGTCTGCCCTTAATTTCATGTGCTATATAAAACAAACAAAGATATTTTTTGCACACTTTTTGAACATGGTTCATCTGTGTGCTATTCTTAGAATTCACCTCTCTTTAACAGATGTGTCTGCGATGCAGAATGTTGTGTTCTGAACCTGCTATGGTTTTAAAGTTTACCGCCTGTCTTAAAGCGAGGTGAGGGCAGATCAATAAATGGTACAACATACAAGTGAGACAAACCCTGTACTTCAAAAGACATAGTAACCTCTATTTCAGCAGTTGACCCTTTGTTGAGCCCCTTCTTTAAAGCATTACTAACCTTGGATTGTCATTTGCTATATTGTCTGACAAGTTTGGGCCCTGTAAGTCTTCTATAGTCTTGTGTGTTTGGATCATTTTAAGCAGAATTTCAAAGGAATTCAAAAAATTAATTGTGTAATTTAACAGTTTCTTAAAGATAAAACAGATGTAGAATGTCACTTCATTCCAGTCCACATATATCAAGAATAATTAATTCTGTTATTTATTTAAACCACTTTCAGAGAACTAAAAGCATTGAAGAGACTCATAGAAGTTTTCAATTGGGCATTCTGTAAAGCTTTTTAGACCTAGCAACAGTAACCAAGGGTGGTGGAGCTTAGCCAAGGGTCAATTAGAATCCCATCAGTGATATAAAATGTAAGATACGACTGTTTAAAATGTCTTTCTCATTTAGAATTGATTAGGATTGTATCTTCCTAATGGCTTTTCCTTGAACAATTAACTTTATTATTTGAATTGTAATAAAATGGAACAGGGAAGCACACAACAACAGATGTTCATACTGCACCAGTGTGCAGGATTCCAGAGAAAGGTCATATTCATCATCCGGTGCTCTTGCATGATGGAGAGTGATGAGGTCTCAGGCTCTTCATCTAGGAAGGAAGGAGCTTTAAGCAGTCTAAGTGTGAGCGTCAGAGAAGAGATGATGAGCCCTTCCACTTAGACCTAATGATAGCAGATTAAGCCTTGATTAATCATTGATCTCTATATCCCTCTCTCCTTAAGAGAGAAGGATATAAAGATTCTTAAAGGCCCATGTCCCCCTTGGGCCGTGCTCATTATGGGGTACTTTGGGCAACGCGCTCGACTTATATCATGTGTCCTGCCTCATGCATCTTTCTTTCTCTTCTTCACCCATTGGCTAAATGAGATTAAACAGCATTCACAATGGAGCTTTATATAGAAAACAGTGGAATGAACAGATGAGTCAGTGGAATCTATTCCTGTTCATTTGCCAAAAGGGAAATGCAGATCAGACCGATAAAACATAATTTGTTACGGTTTTCACCTTTTTGGGCTTAACATCACATCAAATAATGGTTAATTAGGTACATGGTAAGTAGTTACTTGACAGTGTTGGGTAGTTTAAAGCAGAAAGTTCTTCTGACATATGCAGGCAAGGAGTTTTTTTTACAGTTTTTTTCTTATTTTTTAAAACATGGTGAAAGATGGGTTTATATTAGTTGTTTGGACTGTACTTATTAGTTATTTCAGATTGCAGCCACAAAAAACGTGGCAGGACTAAAAACTCAACTTACAACATTTATCTCATTTAAGTCTGATAAACAAATGCAACCTTCATCTCATTCAGGTATATTAAACACATGCAATATTTGTGTCATTTAGGTCTGATAAACACATGCAACATTCGTGTCATTCAGGTCTGATGATCAAATGCAACATTATTCTCATTCAGGTCTTATAAACAAATGCAACACTCATCTTATTCAGGTCTGATAATCTAATACAACATTCATCTCATGCAGGTCTGATAAACGGTGAGTGACGTAAATGCCAGCAAACTCTGCCTACATGTTACAAATTACAGTTTCTTGTTCCAGTTAGTATGCAGCATTCAGTTGTCAAAACCTATTTGTTTGAGAGACATTCATTAACTCCGTTGTTCTACAGATCTTTATTTGGACTTTGTCTTAGAATCAAATTTAAGCACAAGGCTATTAATCCCAATTACAGCAATAACACTGTCAGGGTACGAGACCTGTGAGTGCTAAAACTGTCAACACAATTTCAAAGCATTACCTTTCAGGTGAACAAGTGTCACATCCCATGCTTAAAGGGTAAATGTTGTGACGAGCCAAGTTGGGGTGATGGTAGAATTCCACATTCAACGTTTCTGCCGATGTTTTGTGGATATAACTGGGTAAATCTGAGAGTCTCCCTCTCTGTTTGTTTACAGTTGTTGGAGAAGGGAAAGGAAGGATGGGTGTTATCAAAGCCTCTCAGCTGTTCTGTACGACGTATGGTGAGCCCGATGCACAAAGAGAAGGGGCGCAGTGGCGGACACCTTTCAGAGATGCCAGTTTTGTGTGAGGCGAATCAAAGCTTCACCATCACTTTTTATCTGCCTGTGCCACCTGGTTGGCGAGAGGACCACATAAGGCGTGCCTCCAGCTGTTTCCCTGTAGAAAAAATTTAGGGAGGAGGATATTAGCAATGGATCATCTAACGATGAGCTGGATAGGTAGAGTATCCTTCCACAGAAAGTGATGGCGGATGGGTTGTTAAGATAAAGCGAGATGGATAGAGAAAATGAAGAGGTGGATTGTGTGCTGTAGTGATTTTCTGATGGACACCCGGGGGGAGAGAATGAAAGACCCGCTGTGTGTGTTAGCAAGAGAGAGAAAGTGAGATTTCAGAAGAAAAAGAGACAAAGATAGATAGTGGAGGTTGGTTGTGCTCTAAGTAGCATAAAATGTGATGACTGGTTGATCTCATAATTGAGGAGGAAAAAATGGAGTTAAAACGCTCAGCAGGGGAGGTAACATACTGAGAGAAACTGTACCATCTTAGTCACTGAGTAACAGTTATGGAACTAGGAATGGGGAAATCACCAAAGTCTGTTAATTTGGTGGCCAGCTTAATAATGCAGGTAGCTGTTTTCTATGCAATATTATGGGCATGCAAGTACATCTCCTATTTACTTGAAAGGAGAAATCTTTAAAACTGTTTGTCAATACTGATTTGCAATAACACATTTTTGTATAATAATACAATATAAAAATAAAACATAAAGAAAAGTCATATAGTAATAAAGGTTTCCTGTAGCTTAGCATGTATAGCATGGTCATGGGTTCAATTTCCAGGAATTGCAGTGATAAAATGTAAAGCCTGAATTTTTCTAAGTCACCAACTCTTATCAAACATAATTGGACTTTCGTTCCTACTGTCGCTGTTACAATTTCTTTAATTTTTTCTACAAGTGGTCCGCCTCCTCATACTGTCTTTAAAATCACAAACACAAGAGTTCGAAGTAGGGACAAGAAGAGAGAAAGAATGAGGCTTATTTTCCAATTGGAAACAGGTTAACAGAAAAAAGATCAGAAGAAACACGAAGGACAAGGGTAGGAGGGAAATAAGAAGGTAATGAAAAGATAGAGTTAGAAAGACAGGATGCACACTTTCTCCGGTGTCATTTGGGGGGGGTTGTCAGGGAAGGCAGAGTTAATGGGATGATAGTTGTATGTATGTGTGTGTTGCTAAAGCCATGCTGAGTGATTTTGCAGCTCCTCAGAGGACTGGAGGAAGAGCGAGAGAGAGGTGTGTGTGGGGGAACATAAGGGCCATCTAAAGAGTGCATGGTGTAATGAGGGAGAGAGGACTCTGAGGATACACAAGGATATTTTACTCTAATGTCTTGTGCTGTGTAATGGTTGCCAGGAGATAATGGAATATGTGTGTGTGTAAATCAACAGGTATGTGTGAGTACCTCCAAACATCTCATAGATGTTTTGCAAATGACCAGAGAAGTAAGCATGTTTATGTGAGTTTATTCAGTTTCTGTATTTTAGTCCAGACTCTCATAGCATGATGTGTCTTTACACTGTACTTGTATTTCACATTTGCCCACACATTTTCTAACCTGTGTGGCTTTGTTACTACAGCGGCCTGATGTTGCTCTTTTCTTAAATCCCCCATGATTCATTCTTTTTATTCATTTTATTTTTTCTTAAAAGAGCAACAATATGAGAAGGTCGTTCCGTGACCCTAATCTCTGGGGGCTTTAGGACCCAGCGTTACACTGTCTCTGTGAATGGATGCCATTGTTGAGAAGCATGGCTTATGTGTGGTATCGGTGTTCAAGAGAAGGATCTGAGTCAGTGAGAAGAGCAGGAGGATTCTGATGACAGTGTTGCCCAATCACGTCAGGCCATTGTCTGATGAGCATGACTGCACTCAGCCCGAGCCTTGATTATCAGGAGGGCAAGACGGAGCAGAGCGTTATTAGAGAACTAATCAACAACGCTGCAGTGTATATGAGTGTGCGTGTGTGTTTAATAGTAATGAGAAGGGAACTAGGTGCTTTGACATGGAGATTATTGGGTATTAGCATGAACAAAGAATAGTGTGTGGAATTGTAATGACTGAACTAACACCAGAGGTGTGATAGCAGAACACACAAACGTTGTGTTACGTTGCAGTAATGAATTACATGTCCCAGGAAACTTCCAGTGTGCTTTAATTTAATGGAAGGAAGCTCAATCGCTAAGCGATCGTATTTGGTCTTGTGCTGAGGTATGATGAGCTAAACACTAGGCTAATAATTCTTCCACTGAGCTCAAGGTCAGTGCTAGCATATTCATTAATAATTTCCCCATAGTGCTTTGGCTTTAAAGGAGTACTTTCCATTTTTTTCTGTACTGTAAACTGAAGGAGCCTTGACTCGACCTCAGACTGTTTCTACATCTGCGGTACATCTGTATCAGCAGGAAGGGAAGGTATGTGCTGCTCGCTGATCATCATCATTAGCTATTGGTTGGACAGTAATCAGAAATTTAGATCACTTAAAATGAGATCAGCTCGCTTCCTGCACAGCAGACATTCATTTGTTCATACATCCATCATTGCTTATCCCATGTAGGGCCACAGGAAGTGCTGGAAGCTCAGCAGACAGTATATTCAAACACAAAAATTGTGGATTGAAGCTAATAAACAATATTATAATATGACAAATACTTTAAAGTTAAGATTGCTTCACGATAACTGTGCATGCCAGTATAGTCCACTAGAAAGATGATAATTTCAAGTGAAGCAAATACAGAACAGAAGCCCTTTATAATACGTGTCTTTTAGAGCTAAAATCCTTTCTGAATCAATCTGAATCAAAACGACAATTGTTTGTTTGCTGATGCTCCTAAAGCTCCTAACAGACCCAGCAGGGTTAAAACATTGTGACCTGGGTTGTTTAGATCTTGTTATGCAGCCTAGGATTTGCTGTAGTGGCCGTTGACGTAAATTTGATCAATAGCTGGTGGATCAGGGAGATTTTCAAGCCCTCTTAATAAACAGAGCTCCAGTGTTGCCGTTTTACAAAGCAATACAACTAATGTTCTACTGGAGCAACTGAATGGCTTTAGAAGATTTAGTTGTTGTTTCCTTTTCACAGTCTACGTTTTTTCTCCTTAATAGCCATAAACTTGTTGGTCTTCCGTCAAGAGCTTTATCTTCCATTATAAATGCTATTTCTTAAGTATTAGTTGGACAACAAGAAAGAAAACAGAACTAAACATCATGCAAAAATCGACCAATCATGTAGCTTTACAATAGGCTGCCTGATTTGAGGTGTCATTGACATTTTCCAGGCAAAAATTCTACAATTAATTTGCGCTATGAATGTCAATAAGTAAATAAGAATAGTTATTGTGATGATTTGCTTCTCAAAGAAAACTAATTATTATTGTACAAATACCAACTACTTGCTCATTTCAAAAGCACGCGTTTGCTGCTGCTATTGCCCAAGTCTGTAGCAGCCACTATCTTACATATTAATGACCCAGCAGTCTATTTCCTTGCAAATGCATTCTAGCAGAGTGGGCATATGGCCATGATTCAGTTTGACAAACTGACACATGTACTATCACTTAGAACAGAAAGTACATAGCTTGATAATTTGCAAATATGCATAGGCTTCATTTAGGGGCTTTAGTTTTGGAGGCCCATAGGCAAGGCAATTTACTGAACAGCCAGGCAGCGCACTTTGGTTTATGCAAATTGTATTTTGACATTTCCTTTGCTGCAGTCATACCTGGCAAAATACTGGATATAATGGTGGTGGGGGGTGGTGGGGTGTTTTGTATCCATTATGCATGAAATCAAGGTGCTTCCTTTGGCACACAGGACATGAATGAGAAACAGAAAAAGCCTTTGTAGACAAAACTGAAACTGCCAGAACAAGAAAGACACGAATGATGTAAATGATTAAAGGAAAAAAAATCTGGCAAAATATGATCATAACATTCAGCTGAATTTTGTTGGCTGGGATTTAAGTAGCTAATGTTAGCAAAACATTTGCATAGAATTATTGTCCTGGCAGTACATTCAAATCAGAGTTTTCTGCATAATTACAATGTAAGAAGATAGAAGCACAGATAAAAGAATGTAAACTTAACTAACAATTAATTTGCAGTGTGCATGGAAATCATACGTGTCACTTGATTTCTATAAATACGTGAAAGGCTATTTACTAAGTATATGGCTAGTACTTATAAGTGATAATTGAAAAGACCGCACAGTTTCAAAATGTCTTCATGTCATTATCTGTGGTGACGCAGGTACACTCTGTTCCGCTTAGGCTCAGTGCACCTAATTGACATCTATGACATTTGCATCTGCAATTCTTGGGTCACTGAGTCTGTGGTCTGCAATCGTAAAAATACTGAGAATACTGAACTAATATAATAATATAATTTTAAAAGATTTATGCAGTTGAAAAACATTCCATCATGTATCTTCGTTCCATCAAGACTGATGAAGTCATAAGGGCCTCTAGTTGATAGATCCACTGAAGGCTATAAAACATTTAAACGCAACCCAGACAGCTAGTCCTTGGGTAGAGATACAGCTATAGAATATATATGTGTGTGTGTGTGTGTGTGTGTGTATAATGATTTGTGTATATGTACACCTAAAAACACAGATGTACCACTTAGCATATGAGGCATAAGGTAGGTTATGCAAGAAGGCAATAGCTGTATTAGCAAGGACCTCTATAAGGTTTTTATACTAAGATAATGATACTGTACCCTACCTCTAACAATTCTCCTAATCCTCATACAAACCTGTTGACATCATTATAGTAAAGCTAATTAAGAAGCATTTCAAATAGTAAAGACCACTTAAAATGTCCTCAAATGATGCACTACATTTATAAGGACATTGTCAGAAGTTTTAGGTATAGCCAAACCTGGACAAATGCACACACACTGATATGTCACAATATGGAACTTGTGCACATATTCTTAGTTATATCTTATACATACAAAAATACAAATTTAAAAATCAATAACAACAATTCCTCCTTCCACAGCCATGTTTTAGTGGCGATAAGACAATAGCGTTATCTCCAAACATGCTGTGAATGAGCAGGGCTCTGACTGTGTGGGTGATTGACATCTGTGACTAAAACAAGCCTGCGGGATCATGCGGTACTACACAATACTACCGGAACTACACTTGCTGTGTAGTCTTTTACCTTCCAGTAACTCATCTAATAAACATTCTCTTCTCAGCAGCTGCTGTTTGTGCCCCCTCTCTGGCAAACAAGAGAACATTGCTTGAGCTACAGAAATAAATTGACTTTTTTTCTTCACCCTGTTTGCTTCAACAAAAAGATTATAGAAGATTATCCTGTTTATAATGCCAGCTTGACTGGACGGAGGGAGGGAAAGGGGGATGAGAAGAGAGTGGAACGGCAAGAAATCAAATCCTGTAGATTTGAGGGAGGTTGGGGGTGTGGCGCAGGGCCTTTTCCAACCATTCCCAGGGGTGGAATAATTACGAGGGGAGGATTAGCTTGAAGACTCTTGGTCCACATCATTTGAAGAAAACTGGGAAGAGGAAGAAAAGACATGATACAGTCCAACGCTCCATTGACTCAAGCACATACTAGGGATGGAAAGTGTGTGTGCGTGTGTACTTTTTAAAACACAAAGTGTTTTAAAAATGTCCCCAGAAATACACCTAAACCCCGTTTAGGAACATTTGAAGTGGTCTTCAATATGAAAGGCTTATAAGTCTGTCCAATCATGTTTTGCTTCAATTTGAATCAAATCATGTCTATAGGTTTGTGTGAGGGTTAGGATTAGGGGGAGCGTATAGCAAATATCATTATTCTAGTAAGTATGGAAGCCACTGACTGACTGTGAGAGATCCTCACTAGGTAAGGTGTGTGTGTGTGTGTGTGTGTGTGCAGGTGAGGTTTTGCCTACCCATCACATTTCAGGATAGTAATCAGCAGGGACTGTAAAACCTGAAATCACCTACATTGTGGGGAGCAGCCAATGGTCCCCATGTGGAAAATGGCTTAATAAATATACTAAATAATGTCTTAAGAAAATGTTAAAGATGCAGAAAGGTATGTGAGGGCTAGGTGTAAGGCTAGGGAACAAAAAATATAATTAGGTCAGTCTAAAAGCCACAGAAGTCAATAAAAAGTTACCAAACAAACTTGTGTGTTGTGTGTGTGTGGTTACACAGCAGTCAGTCACATGAAACACCTGCCAACAACTCTGTGAACCCAGAATCCCATGAATCAACACTTCCTGCTCACCTTAGTTATTTAAGTTTAGGCTAATTAAAAGCTCACAGTAACACTGCACATGCAACACTTGACTGTTAGAAAATATAATCGGGCACAATGTGTCTGTCAGTCAGTAGACATAATTGGTTCAGCTCCTGTTTTTCTTGTGTGATGGATGACCAGTTGAAAAACTTACTTGATATTCTGTAGTGTAAAATAGCCTCTTTTATTTTGTTTGTCCTTTGCCTGTCTGAGTTTTTCGAATGGATATTCATATATGAATTGATCTAGGTAGAATGGTTGACTTTGGCAACAATACTGAAATATTTGGTTAATATGTGTGGTGACATTTTAAAATGTGTGTCTCAGTGCATGGGGCCTCTAATGACTTATAGAAAAGCTGCCTGCTTATAGAAAAGTCTGAAGAGTTGTGTAAATGTGAAAGTGTGTGTGTTTGTGTGTTGCAGGCTATGGAATAACAATGCCCACTCATTTTTTGTTTAAATCATTCTTTTTGCTGCCCCCTGTGTCTTTCACATTTTGCATGCAGAGCTCTGGCTATAGTCAGCATTATTTAATACTTTCTCTTGCCTTTTTTGTTGAAAAAGATTGCATGCCACATATCTGCACAGAACAGAATGCAGATACTATTTTTTTAATTTTTATTTTTTTTAGTAAAGTTAGTGGTTCTTGCCCATGTAACACGCTCTAGGTATTATAGAGCTCCTTTCATTGTGCCGGAAAAATCTATCTGTTAGCATTTCATCTGGATGACAGTTGCTCGGCTGGAATTCTGCCATCCTTCCATTTTTAGAAACTATGAAAGAACTGTTCTCAATACATCTACTATAATATAATGAAATATTTGTGATTTATATACTTTTTGCAAAAGGTAGTTTAAAAGAATTTTTTAGAACACAGCTACTGTACGTTTAAATGTCTGTCAATAGATAAAGATCTTGTTTGCTCCCAGAATGGTATAGTTACAGAATCTACCAGTGAGGGCTAACTGAATTATGGTCACAATGCTACAGTATTGCTCTGTGGTTGCGAAGGTTTTTAAAGTTTTTTTTTTTAGCTTGTTTCCATGAGGTTGCTAGGGTGATTGGTGGTTGCTTACTGGCCCAAGTCAAAAGATGTCTATAGTGTCTATAATATTCTGGTTGCCAGATATGTTTTGGGTCACTCCTTCTATGTAAGTCTATGCGATTTTGTCAGATTTTTTTTTAAACCTATGTTTGTGCAAATCATTGAAGTATTAGCAATAGTATAGTGATGCTCACTTTAGCACGCACCACTAACAACATGCCACAGAACATACACTGTATTACATATACAGTTTTTTGCTTTCTGTGTCATCAAGGTGAGAGAGTATGTGTGTCAACACCACCCATCTTGTGGGGTTTAGGGAAGGAAGCAATCAAATTAGCATAACCCTTTTTGATAATTGGGAAATCTTTCAAAGATCCTAACGACAGCTTGCATCTCTGTGATTGAACTTGAAGTCTAAGCAGACTTAAGCCTCACTGTTTTATGTCCAGCCAGCATGGAGCTCCATAAGTAACCCTTAACCTTCTTTGTCCCTTTCCACTTCAGCCACAGATCTCTTCATTTCAAGAAAGTGGGAGAGACCAAAAAGAGAAGAAAAGGGACAGAGAGAGATTTTGGAATTTAGTGAGATTCTGCTTATCAGCCAGGACATAAAACAGACAAAAACCACGGCACTGCCAAACATTAAAATACACTGTTTTGATGTCCCTGACTCTCCAAGCTCTGATCATTCATGTTAACAATGTCTACTTGTCTTTAATCATGTCTCTCTTATTTTGTCTTGTTTTGCTGTGGGTTTAGTCTTCACCACCAAAGGCGGTAGTGCAGCCACCCATTGTAAGTGAATGAAGACCTAGTGAACAGAGGGCATGGTGAGGCCTTTCTGCTTCAATGAGAACTCTCACTGTAGTAATAATATGTGCTGGACCAGCTGACCAGAAGGTCCTGCCAACCGAATTATGGTATGGCTAGGAATATCATTCTTTGGAGGGAACACACCGTTTACACAGTTTACTCAGGGATCAGGGAATCTGAGGAGAGTCCAGATCAAACTCTCCACCGGGAAAGTGATGATAGTGATTTTATCATTTGATGTTACCATCATTCTTTTAAACTAGTACCTTTGATGTTACCATCATTCTTTTATGTTTGATGTTACCATCATTCCATCATTCTTTTAAACTATCATTCTAGTAGGTATTCCTGCTGCAAAATCCCCTAATGTTAATGGTTGGCTAAGCAACTGGCCATGGATTTTAAAAATCTGATCACAAATTAGATGGGTTGCTGGTAAAAGAGTCATTCTGATTTAACAAGGAATGAGTTTTAGGGGTTGTGTTTGTATATACATTTTTACTGTGCATAATACCTATGATAATGATTACGAATGCATGAATGTATGAAGAGCAGAATTTCTGACACCGTTTCCCAGGTCTATTTTTTATTGCATCCCTACATTTGAGGGGAGACAAATCATACAGAACATTAAAATTGCCCACAGAATCATTAAATCCATCTTGCATATGCTCAACTATATTGTCTACTTAAACACGAGTTATGTGAGCATATTTGATGCATTGCATCACAGCTCATTTGCATAAAGTGAAACTTGTCTCAGCTTTCTCAGTAGGCTGGACACACCACAGTCACTGTCACTCATGTCACCATAAATCGTCAGCTGTCATTTAAAATTAACGATTTTCGGCAGCTATGAGTCGCTGTCAGCGTGAACATCCTTAAGGGAAATACATAGATTAAAAGATTGAAGAAAGTGTAATGTCAGTTTTATTTGTTAACTTGACCTTACAAATATTACAGCATTTCTTTATGACTCTTTCTGTTGTTTCACCTTCCCAGCTAGAGAGGAATGTTGTGATGAGGACATTTAGAGGAGGTTTATTTTGGTAAGGGATGTAATGAGCATGATTGTGTGCTGATTACACCCAGCCAACGTATTGGAGTGTCTTGGGTGAGCTGTGAAGAAGAGATGAGGGTAAAAGCGAGCAGTGACAAGCCTCATTAATGGAAAATACTCTGCTCCGCTGCTGAGGCCCTGCTGTTGATGAGGAACCTCACTGCTAGACTCTCTAATTATGCTCTGTAACCATCGTCCCACAGAAAGCAATAACCCCACCTCTCTGCATATGCAAATATGACAGACCCGATCATTAGGTTTTATGCCTCAAAGCCAAATTGTTATTGTGGAACCATTGAAGCCAAGGGCAAAGACGTAAAACTCTATCACACATTTTTGACACATTTTTTACGAGCTTTCCTCAATAAACGAACAAATGTTATTGAATGTCATGGCTAGTCAAGGGTAATGTGCCATGAAAGTATTGTTTAAAATCAGAATAATTGTTTGATGGTTTGTTGAAAAAAAAAAGGGTTTAGGTTTTCAGAGCCAAGAATGTATAATTTGGCTCACACTCCATGTTTCCTAACATTTTGGTTAGTATGCCATATTGAAATTTTATAATTGTGCCCACAAATTATGTCCCATATGCTCATGGGTCTTGTGCTCTACTTACTCCCTTGAATATTAAACACAATTTCAAAACATGTTCCACTGCTGATTTTGAATGCACGTTTAGTCTTTTAAAGGACAAACTTTTTTTGACTTTGATACACTCAGAGGTAGTTGTTAGATTGAAGTCTTGCTTGAAACCAAGAGCTTGAGAATATCCACTGATCCACTCATAATTGAGTTCAGTGAACCAGCAGGAAGAAAGACTCCAGAGTGTGTGGACCTCTCAGGCTTGACCATAACTATTAAAATACACTCTCACTTCTCACATCTGTACACTGAAAGAAAAGGGCCGACCTCCAAAGCACCCCATTTACTGGCCTGGGTTGGCAAGGGGTTCAGAATGTCAGCCAGTGCAGATAATTACTGTATAAAAAAGCTTACAAAAATGCAAAACTATTTTAGCAAGCTAAATTATTTCTGCAAACAAAGTGCAAAACATTTTGCTGTGCTGTTGGTTTGTGTGTGTGTGGGTGGAGGGGGGGGGGGGTGTGGTGGTTGTTTGGGTTGATGGGGGGGGTTACCTAGCTATGCTTTTGGGACCAAATTGTCATCAGAGGTTTGCTAAATCTGACATGCTCAATTGGAAATGATTTATAAAGTATAATGATTATTGATTGATTTTTTTATGATGATTTTTCTGCTATTCCGGAAACCCAAAAAGTTTCTTTTAGGGGTAAGATTGAAGTTAAGGTTAAGGCTAGTCTGTAGTCATTACAGCTAGCTCTGTGTGTGTGTGTGTGTGTGTGTGTGTGTGTGTGTGTGTGCGCGTGTGCGTGCGTATGAGAGAGTGAGAGAAAGTGAGAGAGAGAAAGGTGACACACATGGAGAGTTAGAAAGGGAACTTGTTGCAATTAAGTGCATAAAATGGAAGGAACTTGACCGCAACTTATATTCTTCCCACATCAGATTGGGTCTTTCTCCATAAATGCTTTCCAGAATGTCAGCCATTTTTTACGCATGTGTGCAGATTCGCATACTACCCCGTTGACATGCCATATTTGCACTAATCCAGTTTACAGCTCTGTATATTGCTAAATTCTGTTCACTCTGTAGTCAAAATGGCGTTTTTCCAACTTTTGAATCAAATGTTTTATATTGATCCCACTGGCCATTTTCCCTCCTTATCTAATTCTGCCACGATGGCCATGTGCCTGTCGTTGATGAGCTACTTTTTGTAGCCTTGTGTCGCTCATAACATCTACCCTTTTAAGCGTCAGACCAGGTTAATATTATTATAGAGCAATTGAGAAGTCCGATAAATCTCTAATTGAAATTTGAATGCAGACCACTGCAGACCGATCGCCCCTAGCCTAACGTGGCTGAGAGAGAAAAAATCAATATGTATTAAAAAGGATGCTGCACAAGGCAATTAACGCTCCTCCTCAACTTGTTGTTATAGTTTCTGGTGGGGCCGGAGAGGCATGACATTTAAGATCAACATCATTCCATAGAGTCACTGCTTCCCATAGGGCTATGTTTCTGAATAAATTGTTTCTTTAGAATGAATTACCTCAATCAAAATAATAAAGTGACATTATTGTCAACAGACTGTTTTAGATTTTCAAAGGAGCCACTCTTTGCCTAGATTACAGCTGTGATTTTCCCATATATATGCTTATATAGTTTGGATAGTACATTTACACATGCTTTGCAAAGTCTGCAAAATGTTAATCATTTTAAACAAATGATTAAATTATAAAAATTAGTTTTGTGTTTATTACTGCCCTAAATCTGTTATGTGAAATAGCTTATTCATGAATAAACTTTTTCACATAACAGATGTTTACATGTGTATATTTCACAAGACACTAACAACTTAGAAAAATAACCCAATTAAAAATTGACATACTTATGATTTTACTTACTCATGAATACTGTGTGATATAACCAGGACGATCAATGATTGTTTTTTCTGTTTTGTGATTTATGAGTCTCTTGTTTGTCCTGAGCCACTAAAATGCCCACTGACCCCTATTCCAACAGTGGCTTCTGTATATGGCAATCCTTTTTCCATCACACCGAGGACAATTAAGAGACTCAAAGACAGCTATTACATCATTACATAGGTGCAGACATTCCCTGATTCTCAAGAAGGCAATGATACATTAAGAACCAGGTGTATGTAAACTTTTGAACCAATTGTTAATATTATAATTGTCTGTAAGGGTCACTTCAAATCTCAAGCCTTTAAATTACAATTTTTAAAAAAAAAAAAAAACACATTTAGTAAATGATGTCTAACCTTTTGACTAATACTGTGAGTTAATTTAATGAAAACCCAAATTTACCCGTGGCCATAATTGTTTAATTTTCGTTTGCAGGCGTTTGGTTTGGTTAGGTATGGTTAACGTCGTCTAGGTATAGTTTAGGTGGACCATATTAGCAGTGCACCTATCAGTAAGGATGAAAACCCCACACGTTTAAGTTTCTGCAGCCAGGTAAATAAATTCCAGCCTAAATCCTATTGGGAAAGGGTTCCCTAGAGGGATCCCTGTGTAGCCCGAAGCCACGCCCCCTCGCGCGTGGCGGTGTCCATCACTGTAGTGCTGCTTTCTGAAACTCAGCTAGCGCGAGCCAGAGCAGACCGCTGCTGAAGCGCGAGGCAGCGGGATGAAAGTTGTGCCGCTCGATCGACGGATAGCTCAGGTCGATGAAGAGTGATTTCATTCAACATGGTATGCCATCTGAATACCGTCGCTTGAGATCTACAAGAGTGATTTAAGCTTGCAACCATGATCTGGACTATTTTGTTGCCCTATTGTGTGACTTTTGTGCTGGGGAATAAGACCGAAGAACGAATACCTTTCTTTCACGGGCATGTGTTTGAAAACTCTCCGCCCGGATCGAAAGTGAACGGACTGAGTATCCCGGTAAAGCGCATCGACCCTCAGAGATGGTGCTCGAAGTCCGGCATGCATCTGAAACTCCAGGGAGACAGGAGCGAAGATTTTCACGTCTTCGCCCACCACAAACGAGGACACATATTGCTGAAGACCTCTAACATGCTGGATAGAGAGGAGCGCTCTGATTATTTTCTAAGTCTGGCGCTTTGCTGTCAGAGCTGCGCCTCCGCCGAGCGCGTCGTGGCTGAAGTTGCGTCTATCAAAGTGGACGTGCTCGACACTAACGACCACGAGCCCACTTTCCGCCACTCAGACGTGAAAATAACTTTGGACGACGCCACGGCCCTGAGGTCAGTGGTGTACACGGTTAAAGCGGAGGACATCGACAGCGGCAAAAACGCCGAGCTTATTTATTACGCGCTGCCGAAGAACGGTAGTTTTTACGTAGTGCCCAAAACCGGCGACGTTCTCCTCGTGGACTCGATCCTCGGTCTCGCGCAGCCCATAAAGTTCAGCGTGTTTGCCCGCGACCACGGCTGGCCCGCTCGGACCAGCCACAATATGGATATAGAGATAAGTCCACGTCAATGGCCAGCCGTTTCCCAGCTCGACCGGTCCGATAGCGGACTCTCGAGAAAGTCCCGTTCCGTGATGGAACTGGACAAACCCATTATTATCACAGTGTCCGAAGACGCGAGCATCGGCTCGGTTATAATGAACCTGCACCCGGTGAGGTTTCAGTCCGCCAGCTTTGAGCTGACACACCCGGACGCGGATAGCTCTCCGGTCACCGTGAGCCGTGACAGCGGCGATTTGGTTATATCGAGGCGACTCGACCGAGAGACGCAGCCGTTAGTGGAGATAACTGTTAAAGTGCAAGATAAGCGAGGTGAGTGCGCGGCGCAACCGGTTCAGATCTCTGTGAAATGCGACCTTAAAGGTTACTTCATGACCCGATCCCCCTTTTCCAGTTGCACTTTATATGTGGCAGCATCTCCAGCTTGTTTTGGTAGTTTGATCACACTCTCCTGAGGGTCTCCGTTTATCAAAATTCTTCTCCTTTGCACTCAGCTTGTGCAGATCATATCCACTTTTGCCTCATTGCATATGCTCAAAGTTCACAGCAATCAAAGTTTAATTATCACTCTTGGTAAGTCTGACGTGCTATTGTCACAAGTCAAGGCGCAGATGAAACCACTGGTGCACTGCCATAATAACGAAACCATTCGAAAGTGTCATGCCACTTGAATTGTGATTAAGCACTCCTTGATTAAGAGCACAAATCAAGCTTAACATGTTTTTCTTTACCACAATAAATGCTTGATTTCTTCATATTGATTCTGAAATGCTGAACAATGTAAGCTTTCATATCAGTAGGAGCTAATGTGTGTTTATGCAAAGAATGATGAATCAATGTCTAAATCGCATGCTGTTTTGTACAGAAAATGAAGTTTGTCTTTTTCCTGCACCTCTGACTTTGAATTATTTATCTTGGTTTATACAGGTCATTCAATCAGTGCTCAACAATTTGGGTGTTTTTATGTGCCATGCAGGGAGAGAGAGGGTAGGAGGGAATTTTGTAGGTGCATATATCGATGCCTTCACAGAAACCAGAATTTACAGAAGCATATAACACTTGAGTATTCAACCATCATTTTGTCCTTTACTGGGAAACTTTAGGCAGGAATCTAGGGTGATTTAATCCGTTATGAGTTAGAGATTGTGCTCTACTTTTCTTTCATCTGCTCGCATTAGCCATGTAATCCCATCTCATTCACTTTCTCATTTTGAGGATTTAAGACTGGCAGCACAGTTAGAAGCAGGGAAGATGAGGCGTTTAGTGCATATTTGAGCAGTTGACCGGGCGTGATCTAGCAGTCTGTGATTTAATTAGTGTTGGTTTGTTAATCAGGGGTTTTCTGCATGCTGGACCTGCGGCTGTGCAGCTCCTGTTTTTTTTCCATGTGACCGTGTTTCTAGCATATGTTCAAGGGGGCTTGTTTCTGTATGTGGGGATGTTTGCAGGTCTGTGAATGTTGTGCGGCCCTCTGTGAAGCTTAGCGCAAACAGTAATGAGGCCAAACATCTGGCATTAATCAAGAATGAGAAGAACGTCTGGTGACCTCACATGTGGCCGTAGTTCTGTGGTGGTAATGAGTTTTCTAGTAACCAGCCAGCACACATATTTATTAAAAATTTGAATATTTACATGCTGGAGATGCTTATGTATTTCCATTTTAGCCCTGGATTTAGTCATCAAGCTCAGCTGAATGCACAAAGAACATACCATTAGGCAATGCATATTTAATGAATATTTTTCCTAAGAAAAATGTCAGATTTTTGAATATATCACTGTTGAGTTAGTCATTAATAAATTACAGACGTAAAAAAGTCACCAAGTACGAATTTTTCATTTGAAGTCTCTGGGTGTGCACACTGCACAAACATGTCCTTTAAAGATGACATCCTTGAACAGCAATTGATGATAAGCTCCTTGGCAACTTCTGTACAACCTCAAAGGTATACTTTGATCCCTGTCAGTTATGCAAAATGTAAACGCATTGGGTAGGCCACAGATCCTCTCACGTACTTTCTCCTCCAAGACAATCAAGAAAGTGACAATGTCTGGAGGTGAATGTAGAGTGTATTCATTATCTTGCACTGCTGTCAAGATCGCTGAACGTTAACAACTAGTGTACTTCTCTTTTGTGTTGCCTTTTCTTCTGTCTTGATTTTGTATTACTTTATAAGTGTATAGTTATGTCCATGCTATTTTCCAGGATTTGGGGTGAAAATTTGTATAAATATATAAGGAAAAATGTATATCTTAGGTCCTGAAAGTGCATATTTTACTGCAGGTTACTGGTCACCATTTTTCAAGTTTCTTACCATTTTTAAATATGTTTTTGCCCTGCAATGCAAATTGCCCTGCAATGTGACAGATGTGTTTGATAAATAAATATAAAAATAATGAAAGAGATGACAGAATGCCATTTACATTTTTGTCTAAGTATAGCATGTCTTCATGTTGTGACCCCTTGATAATCCAATTTGTAAAATTTAACAGCCATGTCACAGCCCAAAGACACATTCAGATGACTACATTTTAAATGGGCTTTTTGTAGGTATATAGATTAGTTAACATATTCATTAGATACATCATGAATAATGCATATTTATAAATGCAAATTATTCCAAACATCACTTCTTCCTCTAAATCACTCCATCCATCTCCATTTCTCTGCATGTTGATTTGATCTATGTTATGTCTATAGAATTACTAAGTAGTGAGTATTGGTTATTTGGTGAAAAAGACACATTACCTTCCAGTTTTCCTTCCTCATTCTTCATTTTTGTTATCCTCTTCTTTCTCACTCCTCTTCACATTCTCAGTCTTTATGTTTCCAACCCTTCTGCTTTCTTGTCAGAGCACGTCTGATGCTGCCAGTCTATGTGGTATCAGTGCTGTGGGATCAATTAACCCCTGCACAGAGGATGCTGATAGAGAGTTTGCGTGTGTGTGTATGTGTACAGAGTGGGTTTTTGTGTGTACACCAATGACAGACCTCTAACTAATCTCAGTGCAATATAACCTTACCTTGCAGATGCCATTGGCTCTCTTGCTCATTCTCTCTTTCTCTCTCAATTACACATGACAGAGTTGAGCTCCTTGTAATTCTGTGCAAGTTTTAAGATTGAAAAGAGATTGACATTAGCCAATTCTTCTCGCTCTCTTTCTCTCTCTCTCTCTCTCTCTCTCTCTCTCTCTCTCTCTCTCATTCATTTTCTCTGCCTGTGTTCCATCAAGGTTGCAAACATGTATTTGTGCCATGTACACACGTCTCCATTATCCTTGTATATGGAGGAAATGTCAGAAGGCATAGTGTTGCATTAGATCAGACCAGTAAGCATGTGTTTTGCAAGGGAGATTCTGTATCCCACTCTACTAATAGCCCTAAACACCCACAGCAACAGGGCTTAATTTGAATGACAGGCTCAGTGTTTTTCTGGGTCTTGACCAGCCTTCAATACTGAAAATCTGTTAATCTGGTCAGCATGAGCCAAAGAGTTACCACAGCATATGGGGAGCTTCTTCCGCCAGGGACACAGAGGAGCTAGCGAATGCTTCACAGGGTCATACATTTGTACGTACACACACACGTTTGTTTCTCTATGGTAGGGATTTTCTATTGACTTCTATTGTTGTTCTATTGAGCTAATTATATTTTCTGTCCCATAAAGCTGACCCTTAGAGAAACCTTAGATTTTGTTATATATTTATAAAGCTGATTTCTTCTTCTGATGCACGTCTTTTTTCAAATGGTTCAAATGTGTTGTAGTTATCATTGTGGCTTACTGGTTAGTGAGTCAGGCTTGTAATCAGAAGGTTGCTGGTTTGCTTCCAGCATTGGAAGGTAGCAATTGAAGTGCTATTGAGCAAGTCACCTAACCCCTTACTGCTCCTCGGGTGCAGTAGTGTGCTCCCCACTGCTCCGGGGTTGTGTGTGTTCACGACTTGAAGTGATGGGTTACATGCAGAGGTCACATTTTGGGTATGGGTTACCATATCTGACAAAATGTCACTTTCAGTTCAGTCAACAGTATATTCTTAAACTGATTACAATCTTAGTATCACTAATTAGTTTTACTAAAATACATCTTATAATGAAAAAATAACATTTGCAATAATACAATCATTCTGTATCCTAAATGTTATATACATTTCATAATTTGTGTTTTTTATTATATATAGGGCTGCTTTGGAAAAATGCAACAAAAAAGTACTATTTAATAAATTTGAACTGAATTAGGGGGTACCTTTGGCTGGTCTCCACAGTGTAGGCGATTTCCAGTTTTATCATCCCTGGGGAACACGTGGTGCCAAAATATTGACAAAAACTGTATTACCCACACTTTCATAGGCTTGCACTTACAAACGTATACTCAAATAAAAGCCCTCATGCTTTATATACATATGACCTGATACATATGACTGTATTTCATTTTTATTTTCCCTTTACTGTCATACTTAAAAATATATGAGCCTTGACATCCTCACTCTTGATCATGTGGTTTATCACATAAACACATGCATACAACATAATATGCAACCTAAAACACTTTTATTCTCCCACACAACATATGCTTGCAACCACAGTCACACACTTTTTAATCTTCCTTAAAAATCCTCTCTCCTCTCTCGCTCTCTAATCTTAAGCATCCATGTGCAAAGGTGTTTTTACAGCCTTAAATGTGCAGTACTATTACACATTTGTCATTTTGTTATTTTTTTTAATAGAGCACATGTGTAATTGTCACACACTTGGTGTCCTTGAATTTTTTCTACATCTCATCTTTATCCGTTTAAACTTTAATGAGAACATGTTTTCTATAACACTTGACTAAATGGTGCCACAAGTAAAGCCTCTGAAACAGATATTTTCTTGGTTTAAGGACCAAACATTCTCTTTAAACATGCTGTTGACCCACATTTAAACCAGACCAATAAAACCGCTTACTGGAAACTTTGCCTTTTATTTTAAAAAGATATATTTTTAAGTAGCCCTACATATTTTGGAAAAAATACTCAGAACACTCAGAATTCAACTGCAAATATTATTTGTAGAGTTTGGGGAGAAGTTGAAGTTTTAATGACCATCCTGATAGCAGGTAGGAGGGGCAGGAGCTCCAGAAAAAGAAAGTTTATTGAGCGGCTAGTATGTGTGGGTGCTTTTGTTTTGATGTCCACTATCCAAAGGATAGAACTGAGGCATGGGGAAAGATGGACAGATGAGCAGAGAAGACAAATTATTTAACATAATTAATATTTTATGTAACATTGTAACCAACACAGGAACATCTTACGTAAAGTCAGTAAGAGTTGCTACAGGTTGTAGATCTATATATCAGCCTCAAGGTAAATCGATTCCTATGTGAGAGATAAATATTTAGAATTCTTTATATAGCAGCAGGAGTCAAAGGTTTTGCTCTAAACACTAAACCTCATTCTGTAATTTAAGTATACATTGCAACTAATGAGAAACAAAATTAGAATTTGTTATGGAGATATGTGGTAACAATGAGCTGTTTTTTCTTTTCTGACCATTCCTGAGGGCACAATGTCAGTAACAGACAGAAGAAGAGGAGGTGTGTTACCATCCAGATATGCATATACCAGTAGAGGCTCCAGACATGCTGAGTTGAGCAGAACAAAATCAGATCTGAGAGTATCTCAGAACATTGGTGTCAGAACCTTGAACAGTGGTGGTTTCAGTTAATCACGTATGTGAAAGCAGGTGTGAACAGAAGTTTAAGCCAGTTTTTCTGCTGTGTGGTCTGATTGTTGGGAATCAACAATCAAGATTTGGAAATCTGTTAATAACTGAATCCAGAAATATATTAGAAATTCTCAGGTCTAGGTAGTCTAACCAACCCAGTCAGTTTTTAAACTGTTGTTCTGGGGCTGCTGCTGGCTGTCTAGTTACTGACATGCTGAAAAGAAGGAAATGATTGAAAATAGAATGTTAGGCCTTTTTATTAATGCAATACACTGTTATTTCTGAGATCATTAAAGTAGACAGTGGTTAGTTTGAAACGCTTCTGAAATCCTTCATTAGTGATGCATTTCGTTAGTGATTCCAAAGAAAATGTGAAAATGACCTCCTGTATGTGTGCGTCTGTATGGAGTGGTTAATGATATAAATCAAACCTCAGAGCAGATATTTTAGGCTTGCTTGCATTGAGATAATAAGCTCATCTGATTTAACAAACACATCTTACGGTTCTGTTTGACTAAATATGCCCACCCCAAACACATACACACACATGCATACACACACACACACACACACACACATACAACCAAAAACACACATAACACCACATGCATTTGACTTTCTATTTGCATCAACTGTCTGGTTTCCCTAACAACCACACCACTGACAGGGCTAAGTTGCCATGGCAAAAAACTGTGTGTCTGATATTGAGGAGCACGTCGTCACTGTGATCTGTGCCTCAGAGGAACAGACATCTGAAAACATTCCGCCAGGTTACTGTCCATACCTCACACACATACATACACAAACGCACCTCACCTTTGTCCCTCCAAACCTGAATGCAGCTTTATTTTGATGGCACACAAAAGCAGATCTTTTTAAAAAATTGATACATAGTGCCATACAGCAGTAGTTGACAGTTATCAGGGGCTGTTAAGATAAAAAAAACTCCATAAAAGTAATATAAACAGTAGCCCATAAATAGCACTATTGAGCGAAGTAGCACAAAGTTTTGCACTAGTTTTTTTTATGGATCCAGGCTAGATGAGTATAGTGACAGAATTTTTATTTCTGTCCTTTTAAGTTACACACAAATGGACACACACAAACTCCTCACAATCCAGCTCAATGACTACTGAGAAGAAGCTATATGGCAGAATGGATAAGTGCCATGTCCCCATCATCTCACTGCTGATCCCTCTGTTCCTCACTCCTCAGGGAGACACACTCAGTATTGGTAATTGGGAGTTCTTGCTGTACACAGCCTCCTCATCTCCACATCTCCTAAAGCTCCTCTTAAATTAGCCCTGTGTCACTGCATTTATGCCCCAGACTCTGTGTGCGATTGAATGTGCGTTCGTGGTTATGTAAAGATCTGTTTATATGCTTATCATGCTTGTGTAAGGAACGTCTCAGACCAAGTGTGTGCATGTGTGTGCAAGGCGAGGCAAGACAAACGCATTGCTTAATTATCAGAAGGCAACAAGGTAGCTGAAAAGCACAAAGATCCATCTCTCTCTCTCAGTTCATCTTTCTCTCTGCTATCCATCCCTATTTCTCCCATATTATTCCATCACTGATTATTTCATCAGCCTGTCTCCAATCTTGGCCCGTCTTGGCGTTATTTTCTTTTCTGTTTCTCTTTTTTCCAGCATTTCATCTTTTCTGCATAGGACTGTTCTTGATTAGTTTGTATCCAATCTGGCTCTCTCTGATATAGGAGACTGTGAGTGTGGCGGCCAAGTCTTCTAATTGCCAGACTTAATCAAACAGACAAATGGGAAGGATTGCAGGCAGCCTGTGACCTTTCCAAGATGGCATCCTTGGTTCGGCTCTCAAGCAAGATAGTTGCCAGCCCGCTCCTTGGTTAATAATGCTGACAAATGCAACTGTGTCTGCGACTTCAGTACCATTTCCTGTCCGCATCTAATAGGCCACACAGCCCTGAATAGTTGGAGCCTTTGATGATTGGTAACTCTTCTGGGGCTCTGAGTTGGCCGCAGCGGCTAACGTTTGTCCCATGACATTAATCATAAGAATCAGTGTTGTTTTTGTGTGTGTTTAAGGGGACGTGTGAGCTGTATATTCTGAGATTTTGCTCTGGGGAGCACTAGCTAAAAGTGAGGCTGCATTAGCAGGGGACCGCTTTTTGTGGTGTAGATTAGGAGCCCCAATCCATTATGAAGTGCACACAAAGTTCTCTGTCTGTGAGGGCTTGTAGTTTTTCCTTTGAAATTATGTGTGTGCCTTTGTTACTCCCTGTGTGCAATAATACTGTGTCCTTATGCAGTGGTGCTGTTTAAATCAATTCAGTTGGCCATGAACACCTGTGGCCTACGTTCCTGAACTGCTCCAAACACTCTCTCTCTCTCTTTCTCTTTCTCTCTCTTCTCTTTCTCTCTCTCTCTCTCTCTCTCTCTCTCTCTCTCTCTCTCTCTCTCTCTCTCTCTCTCTCTCTCTCTCTCTCTCTCTATCTATCTCTCAGTGTCTTTTCTCTTGATCCAATTCATGTTTCTATACTTTTCATCAACCTCCCTGTGTTTTTTTAATGCATGTTTTGTTGTATCTGTGTATGGAGATACAGAGGAAAAAAATGATATAGAAACAGGACAATAACCCTGTACAGGCTGTACGACACGTACTTGGGAAAAAAGGGAAAAAAATACAGATAAGTTCCTTTTATGTTTTTTCTAGACCGCTCTTAAGGGTCTAAAATTAGAGCAGCGCATAAGGCTTCTTTGGTTCAGTAAAGACGTCACTTTTTGAAAGCTTTTGAGAAACTTTTCCCACGCATCCTCTTTGAAGAAACAGATCTTTGTCCACTGCCATGCTCCAATGTGCCAAAGTATTCATTTAGTTAGCATATGTCTGAAATACAGATTATGTTGTATATTTCTCAAATCTCCATCACTTATGTAGCGGAACACTAACAATATATCTGCTCACATGCTAAGTAGTCAATATTTATAGCTGGCTGTCTTGCACCAGCAGGCTCACAGAGTGCTCTAATCATAGATTAATGACCATGTGGCATAGGAATGAAGTTCATTAGCATGTCTCTCTCTCTGTCTCTCGCTCACACACACACACAAACACACACACAACACACACACACACACACCCACACACAGGGAAAAGGATTTCAAGATGCTGGGTTCTATAGATCAGCTCACCTCAGCCTCTGGTAATCAGAGCATAGGAAATGGAGTAATCTAGGGAGCCACTGCTGAGCTCTCGATCTTACAGCCTCACCTCAGGCAGTGTGACTCATAGACACACGTACACACACACACACACACACACAGAAGCTCAGTTCTCTTAAAAAATGGCAAGACATATATATTTTTGAATCCACAGTGTACGGCAACTATCTATTTAGCTATTGCTATATAGATTTATTTGTTTAATAAAGCAGTAGTATTGATAATGGGGAAGTACCAGTAGAAGTAATAGAAACTACATTTCTGAAAATGTAGAGGGGTGTTTGTCAGTTGAAAGTTGTCGGGATGTTGCTGTGTGGTTGCTAAGGTGTTTTGAGAGATGTAGTTGCCAGAAATACAACCACAGCTGTCTGGGTCATCTGATTTAGTGGAGAAGGGACACCCAAAAATGGAAATTCTGTCATCATTTACTTATTGTCATGGTGTTCCAAACCCATATGACTTTCTTTTTTGGAACACAAAAGGAGATCTTTTAGTAAATATCCAGTTGGGTGGATTCAGTATAATGGAAATACATTATGGCTCACTTTAATGCTTAATAAAGCACCTAAGAGTGTCAGAAAGAAAGTATGTGCAGCTCTTTGATCATTTAGCTATGTACTTAGATTATTTTTAGTAAAAAATAACAAATAACAATTTCACTGATGTAAATGGTGCTGTGTTTCCGGATGTTGTGTGACTACAACATGAGATTTTTGTTATTAATGTTAATGGTTTTAGCATATTACTAAGTAGTTGCCAGGGTGCCTTAGCAAGCACCACTCATAATAGTTAATAGTAGCGTTAATTGTTATTTCTTTATAGTTGTAGTGATGGTAAAGTTTATATTTTTTGTTGTGAATCTACTAATATACTGTACATACACGTAGCCAACAACACAACACACAAATTCACACTCCAGCACACTGTTACTTTATAGTACCAAAAACTGATATGCAGCAAACTAAAGGGCAATATGCTCATTGAGGACTGTGTGAAATATTAAAGAAGCCAAACGCCACATTTTCCTATCCATTTCATTAGCGCTGCTCCTTGATACAGTCAAATACTCAGAGGGAAAAATTGACTTCCCAGACCTATAGCACATGATGAGTCTGCAAGAATACAACAGGAAAGAAAACAGCAGGAAAACCTGCCATGCAGAGAAAGGGCATTTTAGTCATTACAGATGTATGCAGCCTATAATTGCTTTATGTGTCAAGCCCCTGCAACACACTTTCCTCACACAGCACTTGTAATATAATCATCATCACTCACAAACACAAAGCAGCGACAACAGTTTTAACATGAATTTCAGCCATATAAAGCCAGTGTCCATTAAGATCTGAAGCCCTTCTGCTCAGTGTCAGAGTTCCTGAAGCGATCAGCATGGATATTTTTGCTTAGATTGTCCGGGGAAAAATAAGCCGTTCCGGTGAGACCTCTGGCTAATGAGACTTGAGGATTTTGCATATGCATGTTTGTCAGATTATTATCAGCTGAAGGACCTCAGAGAGGCTAATGGAGGGTCTGAATTCAGCCTCTTCACCACATTAAGCACAGATTCCAAACAGTTGCGGAGTGTGCTGGGAGTTCTTATAGCAGTTTCTAATGTTTTATGCCATGTTTTGTTTTATTGTTGTTCTATACCATGGATGAGATGGGATTGGAATGCTTTTAAAGAGAGCCTTTGATTGATATTTCTATCAGTGGAAGGATCACTTTTCTTGAAAATACAGCACATTGTGATGGTTGATTTTTCTCATAAGCACTATTGATGTCTGTGTTATATCTTTTGTATCTCTCTCCATCCCTGAACGTATCAATTTCAGCGGCCCTCTCGTACACACTTTGGCAGTCTGATGCTTTTATTATTGCACTGTCCTTAAACCTCTTGTGCTTAATAAATGCATAAAAACATCCTCTCAAGAAAACCCTTGTTTTAAGGGTTGTTTTGAGGATTGTCAATAGGCATCACCTCGAATCCTGTCAAAGGTTGGGTGATAATACCGCAAGGCATGGATGATAAAGGGATGTCAACTGGAAATTAAACAAGATATTGGGTGTGACTTTCACTTATCCTATAAGATTTTCTTTTCTTATAGGACACTCTCCTTCCACTTCTCATTGTCGATGATGATGAATTTCGACCCCCACAGACATGAATTTCACATGTGCAAAAACACGTTGTTTTACATGTGATTCCATGGGTTTCGCCTAAAAATGTTTTAAAACCACACATCTCACATCTGATCATGTTTTTCATTTGAACACGTAAAAAAAGTTGATGTAAATTCACATGGGAAACCCATAGAATAATTTCCTGTGTGATTTGCACATGAAGTTCATGTGTCTTTTCTGTAAGGAGCGCTCATAGCCAATTTTATTTTTTTCATCTTCCTTATGCTCTCAACAGATTCAGTTGGCTTTAAGTCAAGTGTTGTTTAGTAATAAACTCTTCATGTTGTTGGCAAGGGAGGGGTGAAAATGAAAAGGGCAAGTTATGCTAGTTTCAAAAGCTTTTTGAATTTTAGATGAATAATTAACATTACAGAGAGCCTGTGGTGAACATTAAAGCATTTGAATTAGGCGCAGGTGTGGTGAGAAGTACATTGACACAACAGGTTTGGCTGTGCGCCGCGGTGATCACTTTGTGTATTTTCAATCAGTCTTCTCACCAGGTCTCAATCAGTCAATGTGCACGCCGTACCTAGCACTCTCTGGCTGCCCATCCTGAAGCTTTTCCTGGTAGAGCATGGTGCTAACAATGGCAAGGTGATGGGTTCGATTCCCAGGGCAAATGAAAATCCAAAAAATGCGCCATAAATTGCTTAGCATAAAAGCATCTGTCAAATGTATAAATAAACTGAATGATGAAATGCCCATGCCCCCTGTCTGAGGTGTCACGTGAGCTGTTTGATATGCAAATAACGCAGTGCTTGTGTTTTCCTCACTCCATTTCCTTTCCTGCAGTGGGATCCACTGAGAAGATTGTCCTGTCCATGAGCTCTTAGTGATTTGAGTTGCTTATATTGCTGTGTATAGATGTTGAGTGGCCCTTCAGGCGATTTGACCTTTGTGCTGTTGTGGTGTGGAACCTCTGGGCTCTCTGCTTTGAACAGGGTTTGTGCAGTACTTGAGGGGAGATCATAAAACATTTATGCTTTCAGATATTCTATAGGCCGTGTGTCAGGAATAGATAAAAAAATCCTCTGTCCTTGGGAGCTTGTGGTTAATCTGCTGATCCTTCTACTTTGAGTATAGTTTATAAGTAAATTGTATATATATATATATATATATATATATATATATATATATATATATATATATATATACACACACACACATAATATATACATAATATATATATAATATATATCCATCCATCTCATATACCTTTCTATCCATGCACCTGTTTGTTGAACCTGAATTTTGCATTGTAAGCCCTGTGCTTTATTAGTGTCCTGAGTGCACAGTGTACAATTTGGCCAGCGGAGGCAAATTTCAGCAATTGTGAAAGATTTCTTTCCTCATAGGGCACAATTGGCTGTCTTTGATCATTTAGTGTGATATGCTGTCCAATTAATTGCCTTTGCGATGAATCTCAGCCTCAGATGAAGTTCTGACAGTGTCAGACGTTTTGGAGCACATGCAGTCCCACAGTGTGACTCCGCCCACAACGCCTGTCTATGGAGAAATAATAAGAGCAAAACACTTGATGATGTGTGTCTGCACGTGAGAGAGAGAGGGAAAGAGAAAGAGGAAACATCTGCCTTGGTTTGGATGCAAGATCTCACCGGGCTCATATCATACAATCTGACAAGCAGCAATCGTAAAGAATAGAAAACACATAGTGTGCATTCAGCTTACTGAGAAACTGCTGTGTGTATCGTTAGCGTACATTCCCTTCTATATTGTTTTTCTTTACAGTGTCATTCTGTAGAAATGATCATTGTTTGATCTGTTCTCTGCATGGGCCGTTGCTTCCTTGCTGTTCTCTCGTGAAGTGTAGCGCCACTAAATACCAAATCACTCAGTGAGGAGTAATCAGTGTGACACTCATTCAAACATAAATGTCTAGAAGTCCCTCAGCTCTCAAAACAACAGTACAATGCCATGACTCACTTCCACAGAAAGAATCTCCTGGATGAAAGTGAAGACAGCTGAAAGTCCAGTGTTTTCTGAACAGTGGCATCTTTCAGATGTTAATTAGTCACACTCAAGTTTACATGGTGATTTAGTCCCGGGGCTGTGCACAACTCATCTGGTGTTTTGCATAGGCTGAATGTCATGTTTGTAGTCACTCAGTGCCAATCATTTGAAAGGCTTTTATTGTGAGAGATAGAGAGGGTTTATTGTTTGCAGTGTTATGCATACATAGATAGATGGATAAGGTATCGAGTGGACATAAATCGTACAGACAGGTGAACTTTTAGAAGCACATTGCTTATGTCCTGTTGGTAGATTTATGAAGGGCTGCCTTAGATTTTATGTCTGTGTGTTGCACTAAGGATTTACATATTTCACACATTAATTCTAATTAAAATGAATGAACTTTATACTGTACCGTAATCAGAACATATTACATATTCTGACATACATAGGTTTCTTCTCGACTTCAAATAATAATTTACACTTAGATATTTTTGCTGTTATTTTATTAATGTAATCTCTACATATTAAAATACCATCACACCACACCTGAAGTTGTGGAAAAAGTTAATAAACATGCCGTGCCAAACACACACAACACACACGCAGATGTACTCACTGTGTCTCTGATACAATCATTGAATTATGGCTGTGTTGTGTTCCCTTTCTTGCAGTGTAGTCCATATTTCAGAATTTGTGTTGTTCAGGAAGCACATACCCTCAGTTTCTGCCCTGTTCATTCAAGTGATTTATTAATGGACCTTACATTGGAAAGAATAAAGAAGCTCTGATATAGATATTTTAGAAGGCTTCAGAAACACACCAAAGGTTACCTTTTGGGAGGAACGCACAATGTTTATAAATGAAGATCCTGGTTTGATTCTAACATATGCCTGCATGTGCACTTCTTTGACTCTGTAGAGCCCCTTTGTGTGTTTTTGGTCCTTTGCTTCTTTTTTCTACAGTATAGAGGATGTTGCCTTGTCAAATATGTTTTTTTTATTTTCTAGAGATCTTGTCTAAATTTGAAGCATGGTGAGTCAGACTTCCTGTGTTCCTAATCCAGTTCCCGTCAGCCTCTCTCATCCAACAAAAAGAAAGAGCATATCTCTTTATGAAGCTTGTCAGAAGTTCTCAACTGTCTTTAGATTTGAACATGTAAAATCTTCTCACATCTGCTGATTTGTTAATTTATCATACCACTCCTAATTAAAACATAAATGACTGACAAGATTCATTCCCATGTTATTTTTAAAGATTCATTAGAATTTATGAGCAAATTGTCTCCAGTCTGTAAGAACTGGAATGATCTCAGAGGTGTTTGAAGTAGTGAGTTATTAATTCCACTCTTTGTCTTTTTAGATTATCAACTCCAGTCCGAAAGATTCAGTTCTTTTTTACCACATTGTCTCGCCTTTACGCCATTTTCTTTTCTTGATAAAGCTATTTCGCTCTAAACTCTAAACTTTCTAATCTAATTAGCTCTTTGAACAACGTTCTTGTTATCATCAAATAAATATGCTGCTCTTCATATCAAGCGCTTGTTTTTTTTAACTGTCATTTGCATCGTTTTGCTTGCTGCTATCGTTTTCTCATTCATCATCTACAATCTGTTCATCTTTCCTCATCCTTTTTCATTTCTCATCTCACTCTGATCGCTATTCTTTCTCTGTGCTCTGCCTCCACTGCTTTGTTACAGACACCCTTGTGAATCGAGAGCCAATAATTCGGAATCCTGATAGCATAATTTACATTCAGAAGTGTGCGTTACCCTCGTCCAGGCACATGCTTTCACACAGACTCAGGAGTCTGGCACATTTTTATGATGCAAACTCTGCACAGAGATATGAATTCCAGTCAGGACCGGCCCATGGGTTTCTGGAGCCCTAGACAAGATCATAAAAATAGGCCCAGTCAGTATAAACAATCTCATGACATAAAAATATCAATTTATCCACTGCAAACCCGATGAAGGATTTCAGTCTTTAATGAAAGCACTAGCAAAATAACAACATTGTATATGGGCACAGTAGATGACAAATTACATGTTCATGATTTTTTCAATATCTAGATTTATTTAAGGATTTAAGCCTTAAGTTTTATTAAGTTCTAGAATTGTAACATTGTTTTAGATAAAGTTTAGAATGTCACACTGCAGGGCTTCTGTCACTGCCTGATATTTCATGTCATGTACCCTCAGACCTGTGTGCGTAAATGTGTTGCCCTTTTTATTTATCTTTCAATTGGAATTAATTTAAAAATTGCAGAGGTGGAACTTAACCTTCATTCAGGTTATTTATACACAGAAATGACATTATTTAAAGGGCCAGTGACACAAAACAAACACACAAGGTGGGTGTATAACAGATTTTGCCTATTTCTACAGACAAAAAATATAGTCCTGTTACATCAACAACAACTTGGGTAGAACTATTGCCCAAGTATCAGTTAAAGCAGACAAACAAACAAACCTGAAATTCAGGTTCACTGGTGTGGAAAAATGTTCAGTCTGAGTTCCATCCCTGTTTTATTCTTAGGATTGTGACAAGCCTTGTGCTTTGATACATGCTGTCATGCAAAAGTGCTTTAAACATTAAACAGAATACACAACAAAGACTCACATTTCATGACTTGTTTTATGCAAGTCAATGAGCATTTTTGAGCAAGTGGAGGAATCTGTGGATGATAATAATATGGTACTCCAGTTTTCCAGCAATGCACTGGTACATGAATAAATTAAAATAATTAGTGTGTTACTATTTATTGTGTTTATTTGCTGCTTTTCATGTTTTTGTATTTATTGACATTTTTATTATGTAATGATTCTCCAGAGCTCGTTTTTTACTAAATATGTCTTCTCTTGGTTGTCTACACGTAGACTATTGTAGTTTGTGTGCCCCCAGCTAACAATTTTGGGTTGTAAGAATGCTTCTTTAACATTTCTGCTGCACGTAAGAAATGTTATTTTGAAAATTCAAAGAAAATTCAAGAAAATTGTATTAATGTTATTGCTTGGTTATAAGAATGTTGTTCATAAACATTGTTTAGTTGTGTAACATTTTTAAAATGTCCCATTAACTGCTTAGGAATAACGTTTTTGATATATATGATATATAACATAAAAAAATGTTCTACTAACGTTACTGCATAAACATTTTTGATAACTTTGAGAGAACGTTTAGAGAATATTTGCCAATGATCTGAGAACATTCCCTGTTAGCTGGGCTAGATGCTGATGTTTATGTTTGCTGTTGAGAGTGGGGATATATCCACTCGGAATTCAAGAGGTGTGGCGACACAAGAAAATTAGATTGGAGTTTGGTCTAGTCTTGTTGTGTCACTCGCTGCTGGTGCAGATTGGATGAGAAGTGGCCTCTTGTTGGCAGTTGTGATCTGTTCATTTATTATTGATCATCTTACAGTCCGCATTGCCTATAGAACGACCCTGGCTCCAGTGATTGTAAGTGCTCATATTGTAAGTGTATGCGAAAAAATAGGCTGTTTTCTGCTTTAGCCTGGGGATAGTGAAAATTTGTCAGAAGTTCAAAAGAGATATTTACTTCCTCACGGACTTCAGTATTAAGACTTGATTGCAGATTGTTCAGAACACAGAATCCCTTTGCTGAGTGAAAAAGAGTTTGTGGAGTGTCTCTCGCAGTGGAGCAAGTTGTTTAGCATGACATTGTGGAGGCGGACAACAATTTCAGTGAACATGACAAATTGTTCAGTTGATCATCTATCTGAACAGCTGCTCATAAAGCCTGTTGCCAGAGCACAAATGTGTTTTCACAATCTGGTCATTAACCTTGTTGGGTCTCATCTGTGTTGAAAACAGAATAACTTGGCTTTTCAACAAATTTCCTACCCCACCACACGAAATATCACACCTACTAATTTTATGTAATAAGTTGTTATGAGGCAAGCACGTTATTTACCCCATTCTGTCTAATTTATGATCTGCGCTTAATACCTGTGGGTGGTGTAAATACAGTACATTTTTTTTCCCAAAGGGGCGTTTTGTCTAATTATTGATTTTTGTGTTTGAGTCTTTGTGTATACACACATCCAAATGCACAATCTTGCCTTAAATAGAGTCAGTAGGTGTGTGGCTGTCACTTCTGAGGGTCTAATTGTAATCTGTCATTCAAGTTATTGACTCTTGGTGAGCTGTGCTTGATAACTGGGGCTTTAACAATCATGCAGAGTTGACTAATTAATTGTTTTACAAAAAAATGTAATTAATTATTTAATATCATGTCGCTTACAGTGTAATCTTAATGCAGATACACAAGAAGCCATGTCTTTACACTAACTTGGAATCCTACAATAAAAAAAGAGAAACCAGCTCCAGACTCGATCAAAATAACTTGCTCCATTGTTTCACTCCATTGTTTCACTCCACTGATTGTCTTGAACTCTAACAGTGAAGGGGTGATCACCCCCAGCATCCACCAGCTGAAGTCTTCTCCAGCACAGCATGAAGGACTTTTCTCTATGCAGAATAATTAGCTGTTCTGTGGCTATCATAGTGGGAACCAGAATAGGAAGCAATTAAAATAAATTCGATGAGTGTGTCAGAGTTTTCGCCTCTTGTTTGCATGAAATTGTCTCTTTGTTCCTGCCACGCATCCTTATGCACTGGACAAATCGGATGCCTGTGCTTTGTAAGGAAGTGTGCATACATAATCCTGTGAGGATATGTGTATGTATGTGTAGCTTCACAGTTGACTGCAGTCCCAGCTAACAGGGCGCGTTCAAGTTCTGTCATAGTTCTCTCAAAGTTAGCAAAAACTTTTTAACCTTATAATATATTATATACATAAATAATGTTATTTTGAAATCGTTAGTGGGACGTTTTAAAAATGTTAGAGTTAAAAAACCTTGAAAAATATACTTACAACAAGCAATAATGTTAATACAACATCTAAATAACTGGATGTATAACTTTATAGCATTTTGTTAACCTAATAGAAATGTTAGGAAACATTCCCAACCAAAAATTGTTATCTGGGGTGGTCTGCTATCTAAATTCTGGCTCAGTAATTATGCAAGATCTATGAATCTACATAATCTTGACAGCCATTCTTTAAGAGTGTCTTGAAGTTGGCGCCCAAATGAGCATGTCTGAGCAGAGGCTGATGTCTGAATAAGTAAATATATCAGAGTGTTGCATTTGCTATCTCCACTGTGCATCTCCTTCCATCGAGTCATATGGTGGAAGGAGTCCGTCATATGGTACCTTTCACCAAATTACTCTCTCCGCTCTTCCCCTCAATTAATTCGACTCGCTGCATCGGGAGAATGTTGGGTGATTAAAATGTGTGTAGCCTTTGTGTTTCCCCTGCAAGCCCATTAGCCAGTGCGGCTAATCAGCATCTCAGCTGGATGTGTGTGTCAGATGGTGTAAAAGAGGACAAGCTGTGGGTTGCACCACCAGAGACCTCTCCATAGAAAAACTCCACTGTGAGATCCCCTCGACTAACCTCCTCATGTCTCCATCTGACAGCTCAGCATGTGGAGCGTTCAGTTGCGGGTTAGAGCAATGTTTAGATAGCCCCATCAAATGCAGTCTTTTTGGCTTGAGGAACCCCACCAACTGGACCATTGTCTGCGAAGACTTCAATGGGCAAAGTGCTTTCCCATGATTCCTCAGTGCCCCTGCTGTCTTCAGGCTTTTGTCTGCGTGACATTTCTTCTTAGTGTGACATACAGTGAGAGGACTGAACAATTGACACCTCATGTTGCGTTCACATAATCGCTTCATCACCAATGTTCTCTGATGTCTTAGATAACAAGTCCTTCTACGTGCCTGATAGCGCTGGCTCAGGAGAAAAACCTGTAGAAAGATTTCTCAGATGCTCTGAAAAGAAAAATTTAGACCAGCATTTATTAAAATACTGGTCCAAGCTGATTTTTTGCTTGTTAGTGCTGAATTAATGCTGGTCTAGCTGGATGAACCTACACTACTCAAAAGTTTAGGATTTCTTGACTGAAATGTTGTAAACCTTTTAATAAAAGCAAAATGGATGACTTGGACCAAAAGATGAAGAAAAGCAGCCAATAAGAGCCCAGCATAGATGTGAACTCTAGTATTGTTTAGGGTGATACCTCAAGATGCTAGGAGATAAAATGCCAAAAGAACATTTTTGCTACTTCCACATAACTGGTGGTTTATTTGAAGATGCTAAAATATAATAGTTTTGATTCTTTTAGGATTTGTTTAGTCACAGCATAATTCTTATAGTTTCAACCTTTGGCTGATAGCTGGTGTAGCTGGTTAAGACAAAACCTCAGATAGAGGAGATAGCATTTATCTCGTAGCACCAGGATAGGACACAGGGAGATACCAAAGATGAACATACATTGTTCTATTGCCATATATTTATTTTTCATAAACAGCATATCATCATCTATAGTCAGACCACCAGAACTGTAGTTGACTGTCAATTGTACTTTGTCTCTTTCCTGAGAACTTTATTTTACATACAGTGGAAAGGGTGTAAAGATTGTAATGTGTGTTTTGAATGCAGGACTTTGTTCTTTTAAAAGACTTTTGCCCAGAATTCTGCAAATAATAGGTTTTGCTCCCAGTCACTAAGTTGATATTAAGAGGCTGCTTACATTGGGACACGCTGTATCTTATAATTGGGAGTGTATGATATGCCTCCTGTTTTTCTTCTTCTTAATAACCTCTAACGCACGGCCAGTTGTAATACACTTACGCTCATATCCGTGCCTTTTATCCTGAAGAGTCGCCAAATTGGATTGAAAATGAAGAGTTTCTTGAGTGTATTATTGTCTGAAAAGGATAGTGGGATTTAAAAAAGGCTCTGAAAAAAAGAGCTAACGCAGCTAATCAGACGAGCACGCTCTCTTTCAAGACTGGGACACAGGTGCTACCATCTCTATCAGAAATTCATGACATAGGGAATTGTGTAGTTTGCTTAATCCCAGACGAAATGGAACTGGGTAATAGCTGTTTTGCTGCAATAATTTATTCATAGTTCCCAAGAAATGAGAGGAACAGTTGTGTTCCTATCTGCTGCAAATAAATGAAGGAAGGAAAAGACATCTCGCTGGGGGGCTTGCCAGAGTTTCAGAGATGTGCTCTCGATAAGTGCCATGGATGTTAAGGGACAGAAAATGATCCCTGTGGAACTGGACAGGTGTTTTTTTTCAATTCAAACCCCAAAACGATTGCAATTTGCAGTGATTCTCAGTGGACTCTCATAAGTGTTTAGAATGAAGAGGTCAGAACCGGAGCTTTGCACATGCAGGCTTTTTGTTTGCATTCAGCTGGCTATCTTTACAGTACATTACACTTGTCAGAGAGATGCAGTCTGCAGATAGGATGAAATGAATAGAGGGTCAGAGAGATGAATGCAGGTATGTACTGCTTGTTTGTCCCGCGCAAGGCTGCTCTTTGAAGAGGTCTAACCTCTTTCTCTCTTTCTCTTTCGATTACTCTTCTTCCTCATGCAGGCTCTATAAATGGCCTGCGCCATTCTGCTTCTGCTTTGATCTCAGATGAATATGCTGCATTTTCACTGCACTTATTTTTATTATTCAGTTTTTTAGTCCATGCATGTGCAGTGTATATCTGTTTTATATCTTAATGCATCTACAGTTATACGCACACAGCCACACGCTCAGCCATGTCATGCTTAAAAGAGTGCAGTGGACCTTGACTGGCCCTTGGTTAGACTTAATGAAGAATTACATTAATGGCTGCTGTTGAAGTCTCGATTAGGGAGCTGCTTCTCGCCTTTAATGAAACTATTCATCAGATTCATTCAGCCAGGGAACCTCAGGTGCTCGCGAGCGACAGCGAGAGTTCCATGTGCTCCAAACGTTAAGGTAGATCAGCACGCTTCTTAGGGGGTCTTCGATCGCTGGCTGACAGCTTAACAGCAGGCTTGTACTTAGATGAGCAAACCTAAAGGGGCAGTGCAGGGGGAATCTTGCTTCAGTGGCTGCCAACCCCAGGGAGAGTCTTGCCTGCTCTTCTGATGGATTAATGCAACATTCAGAAGCGCCTAGCAAATGTAAAACGTGTGCGTGAGAGACAAACACCGCTTTATTGTATGCCATTACTTTCCTCTCCTCTCTGCATGGTGTGCCCTCTTTTCTGAGTCCAAACTCATTTCTGAAGCCTCACGCTCAAGTTCACAGGGTTTGGTGCACATTACTGGGTTCCTGTTGTGAGTTATGTGTGTGTGTGTGTAAGTGTTTATTTCACAGGGTGAGGCTGATAAGGCTAATCTAGTATTTAATGATGAGTACTTTGTTGGCCCATGGCAAAAAAAAACATTTCTGAGGTCACAGCTGTTTTGAGCTGCAATTCAAAAAGGTGTGACTGTGTGTCTGAAGACAAAGAATACAATAATGACATTCTTTCTACCATTTGTCTCTCTCTTTCTCTCCTTTATTCCTTTCTCCATCTCTCCTTTCTTTTGTTGTCTTTCTCTCCATTCTTTCTTCCTTCCTCCCTCCTGCCTGCCCTCTCTCTCTCTCTCTCTCTCTCTCTCCCTTCCTTTTTGTTTCTCCATCTTTCTTTCCTTCTTTTCTGCTACTTTCTGCAGTATAGGTGGTACCAACTACATTCTAGTTACTTTCTACCTGAGTGCTGTGTGACTGACAGGCGGTTGTTTTTCAGGCTCACTTGAGTTTGTGTGCGTCTGCTCTGTGAAGAGCGTTTGTGCCTCACGGCTGTATGCGTTTACGGTCAAATGCACCTCTTGATCAAAATGCCCACCTGCTGAAGTATTGATGTAAACACAGTTGGTTTGTAAATGTAAACAGGTGGGGCAAGAAATCAGATTTGTGTGAAAATATCAGATCTGTGCACTGGGCCTTGCAGTTTAAATGCCTGCTGCTGTCTATTATGTTGAAAGATTATTTAAACATTTACAAGACAAAGAGAAAACCATGCAGTATTCCTTATTTGCTTCTGACTGTTTTACGTTTTTGCTGTTGTATTGAAATCAATAATTGTATCACTAATTCCCATTGGAAAAAATATTTCACTGTATACAATCATATATTTCACAATAAATATAATTTCATTAATATTGGTATCGGCTGCAGAGAGTGTTAAGTGAGAAAAGTTTAAGCGAGTACACAACAGACAGATGTGTATGTTTTTCACTGTATGATTGTTCCTACAGGAAACACAATCAGTAGTCTATAGGACTTCAGTAATGTGCTCTATCCCAATAGGTAAAAAAAAACTTTGCAGACTTTTAACTTCAGTTTCTTTCTATTTTCACAAAAACTGAACTGCATGTTTTCTGTATTGTTTTATAATATTTCCCAACCCCACTGATATTATGAGTGCACAGAATTATTCATGTGGAAAAAATAGATGGACAACGGACAAATATGACAAACTGGAGAGCTATATGGAGGGAATGGAGCCAGGAAAACTAAACAGAGAGACACGATGCTCTCGCACTAATCAGGCAGAAAGGCTGCATTATTAATGGCCATTACGGTGCAGAGTGCTCTGCAGGGGGAGGGGCCACAGGGCTGCTGTGCACTACTTTACCAGCCAGTAGGAATAATTGGATGGGCAACCTGACTGGCACAATCAGTAGCCACAGAGTAGATGAGAGATAGCACGCCATGCATACTCAATGAAGGGACGGCAATGCACTGTGCCCTGTGTTAAGAGAAAATATTTCTCAGCCTTTTCCATAGTCTGTGATTGGCGTTTGGGGCTGGTAAACAATGAGTTGCAAGAGGTCCCACAAAAAAAAGTTGATCTTTCAAATCTCAGGAAATTTGATGGGCATCTTAGTTATGTTTCATTTAAGTATCAACTTTGTCTCAGATGTTTTCCTAAAATTGCTTAAGATTAATAAAAATAGAAACCAATGGGACAATTATTAAAATACATTTAAGATTATGGAGCTGTACAATTCATGTTAAATTGTAGCTAAAATCAACTGGATTTTAGTAAATTTGTATTGAATTCTTCAGTAATATTGACAAACGTTTTCATTTGTTCCCCATTTAATCTTATTGCTGTCTAGGAGACATAACTGAGATAGTAAAGAGATCTCATCTGTGATTTTCTTTCCTATGGGGTGATTTATATCATCATTGTACCCTTGAGTGAGGAATTTTATTAGGTTGCTCTGGAGGAATTGTCCGTGTAATAAGTCTGCTGTAAGTCACTTTGGATAAAAGTGTTGGTTAAATGACAAATTTGTAATTGGCCAATTCTAGCATTATGGATGTGACATTTGCAGTCAAAACGTGAAATGCAACATCTCAGAGGAAGCACTAATTACCAGAGTATTGAGCCGTTTATATATTTTTCCTAAACCCTCGCAGACGGAGTCCAGACAGTAGAAAAATCTCCCTGGACAAGGGAATGAACTTGTGTCTTGTTTGCTATTTGTGTGAACTCTGTGAATTGATACACACCAATAATGTCCACAGTAATAATGTCCAATAATTTAGAACCAATAATGTCCACAGAGCAGTGAAAGGTCAGCTCTCCTTATATAATGCAGATATATAATTTTCCATTATTCTCTTCATATTAATGAAAACATAAACATGGCCGTGACACAGCAGTGAAATTCTGTAACCTTAAATGTTGCTTTTTACATTCAGAAACAGTGTTGTTGTGTCATATAATGTGTATTTCTCACACATTTTCTTATCTTTTATGAATGCTTATGTGTATTGCTTACATTAAGAAAGTAAAAAAATAAAGATTCCTTTAATCCTTTTAATGAAAGCATGGCTGGTGAGAATGTTGTTTTAGTTTGGCTGCACACCTCATGTGGTAGATAAACAATGTCATTTCATTAAAAAATGCATTACAGCTCTTATGAATACAGATATAGAGAGAAATATACACAGACCTCAGTGGAATGTTTAAAAGGAAATTTGTTCCTTCAGTAAACACTTGTTTTTTCTAGTGTAAGGTTGATTTTTTTATGGGTTTATACCTTTAATTACAGAATAGCAGGATAGTGGAGGTAGACAGGAAGGTAGAGAGTAAGAAATAGGATTGAAACATGATGCAGGCAGACAGCACCTGTCTGTGTGTCATAAACATTATTCATCAGCTCTGATGCTAAAGCTGACAATGAAATTTCCCAATTAATAAGTTGGTATTTGAAGGAGGTAGACAAGTAGGTCTGACTGTCCCCAAAGCCAAACACTCTCTGCAAGACAGAAGCTGGTCACCCTTTCATGTTTTAAATCTGTGAAAATGTGTGATTGTGGTCATCTTAAAACACACACCCATGCCGTTTCTAGTGTGCTCACTTGTGAGACATGCACTGTCACAGATGCTGTGACAAATTTCAAATTTGTTTGAATTCCAGCCGACAGTCGTCAGGTTTGCAGCCCGTCTCTGACAGGCAAGAGAGCAGGAATGAGCGACAGCCAATGAAACTGCAGGAGCAAAGAGTGCAGGCAGAGGGATGAGGTGGTAAAATGGGTAAGGGAAAAAATTACATCAAAGTGCCCGTTTCTTGCAAATCATTGCAGTAAGAACAGAATTTCATGGTGGGAGCTACACTCAGGTGTAGAATGATCTTGTAATTGACTAATGTATGATTAGTTATGTATAGCGCAGGTCTTAACGTTAATATCACTACAGAAAACAAGACAAAGTAAGTCTTTAAATGTGCTCAGGGGCCAAGCATTTACAGTACCTAATGCTCGCTCTTGGTCTAAATCATTAGTGCACATTAGTCAAAAGACAAAAAAGTCATTTGTCTTTGTAATCTGTAATAATAATGTAGCCTAACAACTTACTGTTTCTATAAAACACCTTTGCTTTCCCATCTAACAGGGGACGTTGGCTAACATTCCCTAAAAGTCTCCCAGTGATCAAAAATGTTCCTGCAGTAATGTTTTTAATGTTCTATATCATATCTATCAAAAATGTTATTATTAGGTTGTTAGTGTAATGTTTTCAAAATGTTACAGAATTTAAAAAATGTTTGAGGAACATTCTTATTACCAAGCACTAGAGATTATATAAAACATATAGTACATCTATAGTACATATAGTTACAAACCCAGTGCTTGCTTTTTAAAAGCAGTGAATGCCTCAATAATGTCTACATAATAACTTTCTGTGTTTAATTTTCACTTAATTATCAGCTGAAGGAAGAGAAGGAACACAGTTATTTGCTTATTTGTCAATGTATTTATGAGCATGCTAATTTTTGCGCACAATGGCTAAAAACAGGACTACGGTAACACATAGTGAGAGTAAGTGACAGAAACAGACAACAAGTGAATTAAAAGTGTGGCTATGAGGGGAAAGAGGGAGGAAAAGTGTGTGAGAATAGATGTGTGACAATAAGGCGTGATGCTTATCTAGGGACACTGGGCAGCTGAGGCCCTGTTAATTGGCTTCAAAGAAATCAACTTACTGTGTAAGTCACAGGAAATAAAGTCCCTAGAATAAGGTGAGCACTCACTCACTGCTGGTTTTGACAAAAGAAAGATTTTCAAGTATGTGAAACCGAACAGGTAAAAAATGATAAATATCTGATCTACAGTGTAACACCAGTGAAGGTGTCAGATCAGATAGTAGATCAGTTGTTTGATAATAAAGAACATGACAGCGTTGTGATCCAAGGCTGTTATCTCTCTCTCCCTCTCTCTCTCTCTCTCTCTCTCTCTCTGTCTGTCTTTGGGTGACTATCATTGTCTCCCTCTTCCCTCCTCCTCGGTCTCTCACTTGCTCTTTCTTTTTTCCTTTTTATTGGTTTTGCCTTATTCAATTACATTCAGTATCAGACAACAACTCTGGTTGGCTGGGTGTGGGCTAAAATCACATTTAGCACTGCCTCTGCAGACATCCCATCACACACACACACTCATACACACTCTTTACTCTCCTCTCTTTTCAGTACACTTCTAGCCCCAGGGCATGGTTACTTTAAAATGTTTGAGTGGGATACACTGTAGGCTGCCATTGTCTGTCAGGACTCCGTGATAGAGTCCATTTTCGATCTGTTTGGCTTGCTGGGTCTGGTTACTAGATAGACACACCACGTTTATAACGTCTGGCGGTATTATTAGTAACTGAGACTGGAGTATGTTCTCTCGCAGTTGATGAGATGAGAGATTTCCAGTGACTGGTTTGGGTTACCCAGCAACATTTTTTGTGATGTGATTACTGAAACATGTATACCGAGTTGTAATACTTAAAGCTGCAGTGTGTCCTCTGGCATCATCAGAAGAAATGGTAGCATTTCCCTGTCTGCCACTGGTCAGCCAAAAAGATGGTCTCACCCAAACTCATGCCATTGGTTGGTGTTTCTGGCTCCTCAAATAATCAGAGCAATGTTTTGATAGCGCAGCAGAACCACTGCATTTACATTTATAAGAGAACTCTTCAAAGTCATACTCAGGGTTGTCTCTGCATATTAGACTGGGATACAGGAAAGTATTAATTTCATAAAAAAATTACATGCTTCAGCTTTAAGCAGTTGGCTAAGGATACAAACTGAATACTATGTTTAACAAAGAATCAGGTGTCACCAGAGGTCAGGGCTCTATAAGGCGCCCGAGCCAGGCTAAAGGCCAGTGCTATGTTTTCACTAAATCTCCTAAACATTGATCTTGTGTATGCGGTTCTATATCTTGCAAATTTGGTTTTCTATGATAAATAGAAAATTGTTCAAATTCTTTATTTAAACACCAGAGTGACATTATGGCTTATATATTACAGAAATGATTTTTGATTGTTTTGGAAGCATTACTTGGAATGGGTTTAAAAAGATGCTAAAAAATAAATTATCATTTTTGGTGGGATCAGTGAAGTGTTGGCAGGGCAAGTAAAAATCTGAACTACTGACCTGACTGGACCATCAGAAGAAACATTTTATTGATCTCTGAAGTTGCTTTTATTATTATTATATTGTTTAATATAAAATCTGTACTGCAGTCTAGGCTATAGATAAAAATGTGTGCCAGTCTTCTCTTGTAGTGAGTCAGGTGTAAACATAAATGGAGTTTTGTGTTATATTGTAAAAGGTACTTTCACATAATACTGTAATTGAAATTGAACTAAAAACATTGTATACTGTTCAATAAGAGTTTATGATTTCCCTGTTTTTCTGTATGGTAGAATGATTTTCGCAGGTGTGTGGGGCAGTATGATTCTATTTTGCATAATTAAGAGTATATGCAAAAATAGTATGTGCTTCGGTCCAATATGACATATAACACCTTGGCCTTTAGAATGTAGTTTCATTACAGTAAGAAGTCAATTAGCAGACACTTTTATCTACAGCAACGTATAGTAAATATAATACCTGGACAACCCCCCTGAGGCAGCCTGGTGTTAATTGTCTCGCACAAGGGCACAATGGTGATTGTTTGCAGGTTGCTCCTTATGGGGATTGAACCAACAACCTTCAGATTATAAGCCTTGAGCTACAGCCAATACACCAGGGTTATTCCTGTTATTTTACCAAGGTCAGTCCTATAATTTTTAAATAATGAATATACTTTGTTGTAATTTAGAAAGAGCTTCTATAAAAGCTATAATAGACTTTTGATAAATATGCTCTGGTCAAGATTAAACATAGGAACGTCCTAAAAAGTGATTATTGAAATGAAAAAGTGATGGATTTCAGAAGTTAGTGCAGAGCATGTTGGGACAAGGCGAAAATGGCAACATCCACTCATATCAAAGCACTGAAATAATTAAAACTCACGCTGAATTTAACTGAACTAATGATTTACACTGTTTAATATTTTATCCAGTATATCTAGGCATAAATGACGAGGCCATGATAATGTACTGCATAGCAGGAGAGATCCACTTCACCATTCCACAGTAGTTATCAAGTGTAGCCTCTCATACAATTTTACAATAAATAGTATGGCAGTGCAGGTATAGTTGAAATATGTTGTTGAAATTCACCGTATGAGGTTCTTTTGTAGTGGTGGATTGAACATGGAGCAGATTTTCTGCTTCCAAATTGTAAGATCACAGAATACAGAATGATTCGCACCAGGAGCCTGAGTTTCTCTGGGCCGAACACACAGACAAATGCATATGTTTGGGATGTTTATTGCTGAATGTCTTGCATTGATTTAGTCTCCTCCTGTTTGTGTTCATTCTCATCACCAGTGGGAGCAGTAAGGAAGGCACTCAGATTGATCGCAGTCAGTGTGTATAGCAGCCATGGGTGTAGGTGGGTTGGGGGCCCACGGATGTCCAAGTGTGGATGATTTTACTGAGTGTGTGATTGCTTCCCGTCGGGTGGGCCAGCCCCCTGTCACACTCTTAAATGAGAAAAACATGATGCTGACACCAATCACAAAGGTGTAGGCGAGGGAGAGAGTGACTAAATAAATGCATTTTCTGTTACTCTTGGGTTGTGGGTGGAATACCCATAATGCTTTGCAGGGGTCAAAGACGTGCATAACTATTTGTGTCCTGTTGAAACAAATACCCAGTACTGCCACCAGTTAAACACTGGTTTTGACACTCTAGTTTCACATCCTATAGTCCTTAAGTACTGACTCATATTGCCCAACAAACCCTACAAAACCCATCTGAACCACCCAGGGTTCAACACACACTGTGTGTTAGTGTTTTATTAGTGACTCATTGACTTAACGGAGAAGTTTATTGTGCATTCTGCTGCACAGTCTTTGGGCGAACTGGATGTTTTATTTAACAGGGGCTTGACTGTGAAATATAGAGGCCTTTCTGTTTTACAAGCCCTTTGAATTGTGATCACAGCTTACTGCAAGTAGCAGTTACAGCCATCAGGGTCAGCCACAAACATGACCTTGCATTAACATTTGCATTTATTCATTTAGCAGATGCTTTTATCTACGGCAGCTTACAAATAGGAATAATACAAGCAGAAGTGAGTAATTCAGGGAAAAAAAAAATATGAGGGGTCCTGCCGTACCAAATTTTATGCAGTCCAATCACAAAACATTTTGTTTGTAGTTACATTTACAAATTTGGCAGTTACAAACTGCAGTGCTTTCAAGGCATACTTTTTTTATTAGTATGTGTGTTCTCTCGGAATCAAACCCATGACCTTTATGCTGCTAATACAGTGCTCTACCAGTTGAGCTATGCAGTGCTGTCAAATTGTGACAGAGCATAATACCTGGTGTAAACAGGTTTATAGAAGGAGAGAAAGTAGGGCATTATTGTAGTTTCTCTAAAGAGCCCAGTAGACTGAATGCCCTTGAATGTTCCTGAATTTATTTATTTCACAGGTGTATATACACAAAGATTGACTCTTTTAGTGGAGTGTGGACCTTATATTTGTATTAGTTAGAATAGTGGTTTATGTGGAATAGAACTGGGTTTACAGGTGGATGTGCTTTTCATTAAGGTTCCTCTCTGCCTGTTTGTTATGGAGATCCAGTGAGGATTTGTTTTCAACATGTGCTAACATGTGAACATATGGTAATGCTTTTGCAGGTGTGTGGGGAAGAAAGACACAAACCGTGAAAGACTGTGGACAGGTGTGGGTGTGTGTTAGTCTATAGATGTGTGTGTATGTGTGATAAATGTTTGCTTAGTTCTGTGGGGCTTTATCAAAGGTGTGTGTGTTCTTGTTTTTCTACCATTGTGTGGACCAAATGAAATGAGAAGCAGATTATGAAACATACTAAATGATGCATTTTCTAAATGTTAAAAGGTTTCTGTGAGGCTTAGAAGACAGAATATACAGTTGTACAAAGTATAGACATGTGTGGTGTAAAAGCTATTATGTCTATGAAAAGTCTCCACATGCTGTGTGTGCATGGGTTGTGTTGCACCCTTGAATATTTTTCTTAGAATGTGATTCTACTTTGGCTAAGTTCATACATTCAGTGTTTTTAAATTGACAACCATACTGACAGGTCCTTCACAAGTTATTCACACAGTATCTAGGAAGGAACTGAATAGGATTGAACTGAATGCTGACTCTAAGAACTGAACTGAAGTCAATCCACTTTTCTATTCTCCCAATAACAGTGAATAATACCTGTAACCACAGTGATAGTTCTTAGAGTAATATGACAACTTCCATAACACTGGAAAGTCTTATCAGAATTGACACAGTGTTATTTAATAAACAAATCCAAACAAGGTGCGAGTTTATCTATCAAACCTTAATTAACATAGTGGATGGGTTATGCCCAGACCACAAATATGAAATGAGCAGCTTCAGTGTAAAGACAGAGACTGGATCAAAAACCTTCAAAGGATACACACTTATAATTTCTGTTCTGCGAGTCTTTTTGCATTGCTTAAAAGCAAGGAAGGTGATCTTCTCCAGAAACATTATGTTATTATGCTGGTTTGGTCTGAATGCAATGATAAGATGTCCTATTGTCTGTCAGACTATGTATTTGCATACCTCTGTGCACTTTCTTAGGAGGCGTGGCTTTGGAGATCGCTACGAATGGAAGGTGGGATCTTGTGCTTTCAAAGCTGGGTTGCTGTTGCTAGCTCAGAAATTGCCTACCCTATCTTTAACATACAAATGTAAAACAAAAAAGGTAATGAGCAAATGAAAGGGACAATCATGTTATTTGACATAAGAGACAAGTCTGACAAGTCTGATAACTGTGATTGGGTAAGTTCTAAAAAAGTAAACATGGTTTAATCAGTAATAAAGTAATCAATAATGTAAAACAGAAGTGACAACAGTTTCCTGTAGCTGTGTAGATGTAGCCTTTAATAGCCACAGCACCTTGCATACATTTATAATTTGAAACACTTTTAAACAGTGTAGTGCACAGAGCGGCTGTTTAGTGTGACACACTCGCACTACACCAACTGCAAGGGATGGCACCCAGATTAAGTCAGTAAACGTGTGACACGTGTGAAAGTGTGAGCGTCACTTGTTCAAGAGAGCTAAAGAGAGCAGTCACGCTTTGATGAAAACAGGTACCTGGCCACATGCTGTTGGCCCTGAGCTTGAAAAAAAAGCGCTGTGATTGGCTCATTAAGTACAATTACACACATAGAGGGTTTTCAGTGTTTTCCAGTCCCTGTCATGCCAAAAGGTTTCATCAAACGAACATGGGGTTTATAGTGAACACATGCAGCCTGTGTATTTAGGCAATGGTAAAAATTACCAGAAAAATTGTACCAGGTTGATTGAGATGGAGCCAAGGAGAAACTGAGGGAGAGAAGAGCCAGCATACAACTCAAAATAAGAAATGAATAAAACATAGTGCTGTCCTTGAGGAAGGGCCCATTGCAGTTCTTTTTCACTGGTATGTCTAGAAACACAATTACATGCTTGATGAGAGAACCAATGCAATTTAGTGCTTATATTCAGATTACAGCTGAGAACATGAGGTACAGTGGGGGCTTGCTAAGGTTCATTTGTATTCCCACTGTACTTAATGAAAATGGTGTTTTATGGCATTGAGTCCAGGCCTGATTCGCTGCCGTACCGCAGTCCAAGATCACATGATGATTGTCTTGGTTTCCATGTTTGTTTCCACTCATTTGTTTGTTTCATCTCATCTTACAGTGAAACTTCAGCCAAGTCTGAATCACTGTCATTTGCTTTTCCTCGGGGTCTGTGCATCTCTCTCTTTCTCATTCTCTCACCCGCATCCCTTTATTAAAGACATTCTTTGGACATGGAAAGTGGCGAGCAACACACATGGCCGGCATCCCCTGGAGCGCAGTAATCTCTGCGCTTTCCTCCAGCTCTGCAGGTGCGAGTGATCCAGTTAAATTTCCCCAGGTGCCCACCAGCCTCCTGAGTACGAAATGCATAAGTAAAGCTTAGATATGATCAACGTGGCAGGATAATTTGAAAATTTCACTGTTATAATTAGTAGAATTTAAATAGCTTGTGAAATCTGTAGTTCTCTGTCTTGTGCTGACATATTTCCTATTGAAAAAGGATGGTGGGGCAAAACATATTGAGGGATTGAAGAATCTAAATATCTAAGGATGCAGAAGATCTTAGAAGGTTCTTAGAAGCAACCTATGTGTGTGTTGTCTGAGAATCTTCCTGATAAAAGGCATTTGTTTTTGTATTATATTATTAATGTTTTTTTATTCTTTTTTTAAGAACATTTTTAGGTTCTCTTCATTTTGTATTGTTTCTCATTGTTTTGCTATTGCTGTATAGCCTTATATTGTGTACTGTATTGCCTTCACATGACAGAAGTGGTGTTTTATTTCAAGGACATAAGAACATTTGTTGAATTTTCTGGTCAGAGAGAGTCAGACTGAGCTTTGACAAGCTATTCAATAAACTCAGCTCATTTCCTATCATTACTTTATCTTCTGCCTCCTGGCCTTCCCTGCAACTGCCTCTACTAGACATGGGTTCCAGTTTTAATTCAATAGGGTTTTAAATATGATGGATCAAAACCAGGGTTTAGATTAGCCAGACCAAGCTGTTGTTTTTAAGTGCACTTTCAAGATATAAGATGCAGATTCTGGCAAAACCCATAGCAGTGTTTTTTGATTGTTCTGTTGCTCGCCAAACTGACAACTTCAGGTTTCCTTCCTCCCTGCAAGACACCATCAAGAATTCCACCAGACCAAAGGAGGAGAAAAAACAGTTTTTGTATAGAACAATAAAACCACACGACCTTTTATCAGGGGAACCCAGGCAAGCGCTTGTCCATCTTATCGGCCTGGTGGTCACGGCTGGCGGCTGGATCCTGTTCCACCATCCTCATTTCTGAAGCCCCCGGTGCCTCATTAGATCCTCACCATCACAGTCCCCAATAATGTCATCATAACCCCTTTACGCTAACAGCAAGTCCCTTATTGAGACTAATGGGGGAATTAGGGGCCGCTGTTCTTGGGGCCATGAGCCGTGTATCTTCCTGGCAGTTATATGGGCTGACTGCAGGAGTGCACAGGTAGCAGGGCCAGCCTACAATCTCTCTCTACTTTGCCCCAAAGGATAAACTGTCTTTGAGTTAGTGAGAAAGAAAAATAAAAAGCTATGAAGCAAAGAAACCTTTGTGTAGTGCCCCTTGCACTGAAGCATCTTCCTGCCTTTTATAAAATTTATTTCTCCCCTTTTTACTCTATGAATCCCTCATGGGTTACACACAATCCATGGCTTCTAGGCACCTTGTCAAACTGGGGGCAGCATCTTTGGTACTAGAGGCAAGCAATTTTATTTGTCTATTTTCTGTTTACTTTCATGTGTTCAAGGTAAAAACAGAGGTGTTGGGAAACGGGTGGCTGTTGTTCATTATGGGCGTAATGTAGCTGTAAAATGAAGTGTTGTAACACCTTCCAAACCTTTTGATGCAAATTAAGGACCTCAATTATTCCTTAAACCCACCCAAATGGTGTGAAAAATACTAAGCACGATATTTTAGAGAGCACTTTGTTTACAAATACAAAATAATTGCCTTTTATTTGGCATTGTACTCAAATTATTACAAATCTGCAATTATGAAATGATAACAATTTATCCCACTTTATGAGCCTAATCTTAACAAAAACGCTTGTACCGCTGACCTGCAAAAGTGCTCTGATGCCCTTCTCATTAACATGTGGGCCATTGAGAGGTGATACTTCATGCCCATTGAGCTTTGATGATAATTAAATTCCACCGTACAAGACTACAAATGAAGTTACTTTTGTCGAAAGTCCCATCTGTGTTTGATTTACATATAAATTTGCTGTTATTAAAGTTTTCCTCTACCATTACTGATGAGGGAAGCTGGAGAACTGCAGTGTGTGTGATGCTGCAAAGATTATGAGCAGTCTTTATGAAGCAGATTGAAACCGTAATAATGTCAAATTAGGTGAACTGCACTAAAAAATAGCAGTGTTAAGAATATTTAATTAATCTAATGAATAATCTTTTTTTTCCCACAGACACCCTTAGCACTTCCTTGTGGTCCCCCTGGAGTCCCCTTGTGGTCGGCAGGATGTGGTTTCAAAACCTGTTATAATACACCTTTATTGAAGTGTAGAGATGTACTCTGTGGAATCCAGGGCCTGTGTCAATGTGTCTACAGACAGATAGCTGCTTCATGTGTGTCTAATGTCTAATAATTTTCAGTGTACTAAGCTGGATTTTCAGCATATTTAAAGAAACAGGACATAAATGTCACAGAGATAATCTGTGCTTTTATTGCAGCGTCAGAGGTGTGTGTGTGAGAGTGTGGTAATGGAAGGAGTGGGTAGTCAGGGCTGTTTTCTGGTCTTTTGTAGTCTTTGGGAAAATCCAAAAATAATGCTTGATCCCGCTCTTTACCCTTCTACTTTTAAGCTGTGTTCTGGTGACTCTTCCATTTTTTGCTTTGTTGCTAAGAATTACATGTACCCAGTCTGTATTGTTCCCTCCCACTGTGTCTAATGTGACACACACACGTTTGCTTATCTATCTAAATGGGGACATTGCATAGCATTGTATTGGTTTTATATACAGCTAGTTATAAACAATATAACCTAACCCTAATCCTCACTCTAACCCTAACAGAAAATGTTCTGCATTTTTTTCCACACAATTTTTAGAAACATTATTTGATACATTTTTATAGCATTTTTACAAATGAGGATGTCTCCAAAAGGAGGTTTTGCTCAAATTTGTCAGATTTTCTGACTTTTGGGTACAAATTTCTTCCCAATATATGGTTAAGTACACCAAAATTCACACACACACAGGCTGTAAGGATCAGCGTGTGCCCAGTGTGAGCTCAAATCACTCCCAGTAATGGTGGTTCTTCATTTAGAACTTGATGGGGTTTAGTTCCAGTTTTTCCAACTCTGCAGGAAAGCACAAAACAATTATACATGAGGCAGAGAGAGAAGAATTCAGTCTTTCAGTGTAGGACTGGAAAAAGATGTTCATTCTTTTAATGTCAATTTATATATCAATTTAAATAATATGTAACTGATGTTACAGTTATGTTCCGGATATTGTGTCTGCTCACTTTTAAAAATGGAAATAAGATACATATGACACTGCATATACTTCACATAAGACTTTCATTGTGTTTCCGATTCAAATTTGGTTTGGGACCAACAAACTCTCACCACCTTGGGTTAGAACAAATCGCTTGTGTTCCATTTTGTTGGTGTGTTTAGTTTTAATTAACACAATAACATCTGATGTTGCCTGGAGAGTCACAACTGGCTTTAGCAATTTGTTAACATTTGCTCACATTAAAAAATTGTTCTTAGAGTGCATTTAAAGTGAAAACCTACCTAAATGAATTATATACATCTCAGTGCAGTGAAGAGTTAAGAGGTTTAGTGTTTTTTTAGATCAGCAACATCCGACCTGACGGGGAACATTTCCAAAACGTTCACTAACTAGTTAATTAACTAACTAAGTTATCAAAAACTTTAAAAGGCTATATATCATAAAACATAAAAAAAACTTAACAAAAAAAACTTCTCAAGTTGTTAGTGGAGTGTTTTAAAAATGGTACGAAATAAAAATGTTTGAATAATGTTTTTATAACCAATAAGCAATGATGTTACTACAACAACAACTAAAAAGATGGACATTATAAATACTAATGTTCCTAAAACATTCAAAATAAAAAAATACTTTTTTGTGACTTTTTTGTGAATGGAAATCTTAGGGAAACAATCTTACAACCTAATAAACTAAAACTGGGATCACAGTGACTACATTTTTATGGGATGTTTCTAAGTCTCTGACTCTCTGCTGGAGGATAAACTTTGAGGCTGTATTGGTTGACGCTGTCTGGTGTTCCCTGCTATTTTAGTTTATCAGGAAAGTTGCTAATCTGATACGAACGAGAACGAGTCTCCAGCAAGCAAATGTGCATGAATAAGCATGTTTGTTTGTAAGGGTTCTGTGAGTCAGTGAAGTGTCTTGTCTGTTCATGGGTGCTGTAGAGGTCTCTCTGGATTTGTTTGTGTCTATGAATAGCATGCATACTTGTACTATTTTTGCAGTATGCCCACCATGTGCAGTGTGCACATTTTCAGATTACTGTATCCCACAATGCAACACACCAGTCACCAATCTTCCATTTCTTGTGTGATGAACAAACTGGAAATAACATCAGTCGCATTTTCAACAAATCCTTCTTGACTTGTTATTTGTTTGGACTGCAAAGATTTAAGAAATGTTTTCGCAAAATTGGATTAAAAATGCAAATGCATTTTAATATAGTGAGCAGTATATAGTACTGCACAATATGCAGTAATAAGTAGGCTGGTATTAAACTGAGAAGAAAAACTTTAATTACAATATTAGATGAAGCTTGTTGTCCCAGTGGTAATTTTCATCAACTAAGGTGTACATCTAATTTTCTGTCATTTTTTGTTTTCTGTCATTCAAATGTTTCTGAAACATTTTTGTTTGTGGAAGGCTCACAGCAAAAATAAGTAAATAAACAAAATAAATAATAAAATCGTGTTTTAAGTCAGTAGTTTATATAGTTTTCCTAGTTTTTTTAGATTGCTTTAATTATTAGATATTATAGTTAGTTTTTAAACATTTGTCTTTAATCATTACAGCACTAACCCTTATGTCGTTCAAAACCAGTATGACTTTGTTTTTTTCTAGAGAATAAGTTTTGTTTTCGGTTAATATATCAAACTCAGATCAAGTTGGTTCAGTAATTTATTTTTTTTTTTTTTTGCAGCTTTCTTGCAGTTTTTATGGTTTGTGCACTTTTGTTTACACTGTTCCCATATGTGCTGGCATACTCCTTATCTGTCTCACACTCATCCAGCTCCGCCTCTCAGGAGCTGTCCGTAATCATGCCACTGGAGGAAATCTTACCCGCTAACAAGCCACTTACCTGCTTTTCATAGCAGCATAGCAAGAGGATTAGCAGGGATACGGGGAGAGAGTGGATGAGAGAGAAAGGGAGAGAAAGATATGATTTTCTTTCTGCATGCCTGGATGGGTTCTTCACACCAGGGTTGAAGGGCAAGCCAATTAAGCAGGAGGTTTCAGGGTGAAACTAAGTGAGTGTTCTTATTTCGGAAGGCATCTTAAACTGGATGCATAATGTGTAAGCAGCAAAGCTCTAGATTTAAAATGCAAACAAATAGGAGGGGTACACATACTGTATATCTATCACTAGCATGGATAGAACTATGTTTAGCCAGAATCTGCATTTAATATACCATCTTAATTAAGGGTCGATGCTAATATTCAAGAGCAAAATTTTGGTGGCTAAGTGCCACTTTTCTGCCAAGTATTGAGTGGGATAGGGCACCTGAAACTTTGCCAGATGATTAGGTCCTGTTACATTTTAAGTCTTCCATGTTTGTGAGGAAGTACATAGTATTTGAATACACACACTGTACTCAGCATTATGCTTAGCTTTTCATGAAACAGATGGAGTTGACCTGGTGAAAAATTGTATCTTCTCAGTCCTGTAAGAAAGTATCTGCCTTCTATCTTTGTGATGGGAAGCTTCAATTTAGACCTTGAAGGCTGAAGATACAAATATAAAAACAACATCAGATTTGACCCTGGAAAGGTCATGACTGCAATGCCACCCCAATTTTCAAAAAGCTGAAAGCAAAATTCAGGGAGGTCAGAGATGGCAATAATAGAAGTTGGACCAGTCAAATGATTTATCTTTTTATGAACAGCCCAATAACATTCTGAGGGACAAGCCATGCATTGACTATGAATGGACACCTAGATGAAGGTGATCATTCTGCTGCTATCAGCAATAGCAAGAACTGCGGTGAGTAAGACAGACCTACAGTGCCACTGCTAACATAAGCTAGTGATTTGCAACATGCAAATTTATCATCTGCTTTCTTTTCCAAAGCTAACCCATATATTTCTGTACGTTGTTTATAAAATATGATCTCCATTATGTGGCTACACCATGTGTGCTCTTTTAGGTTTGTTAGCAGGCTGATCTTTGTATCTCAGTAATTATCAGCATTTAATTGAGCAGAATGAGCAAAATGCTTTAATATTCAGTAAAAGCAAATTAAAACAAAGCCTAATATATATTTCATTGTTAAAAATGAAAATGTTTGATGTTATTTCAGTGAGTTAAATATTGTTTCATTTCAGTCTTTTAGATGAATCCACAAACAGTTCAGGCAAGCAGGAAAACTCTCAGTTTAGCAGCTCTCATTGCCTCTTATCTGCAAGGAACCAAGAATCCTCTGCCTCCTCTTCTGGAATTGTGTCAGATTGGAAACGCCTGCTTGAAAACATTTATAGCGTATTGCTATAGTTATTGTTCAGGGCCGTCTAGCATAACGCATAAGAAGATTTTACTCGTTTCACTTTTTTCAGTTTACTAATTTGCTAATTTTATACCTTCAAATGCTTTAGTTTTTTTAGAGTTCATTTTAGAGTTCATATATTTAAATGTTTTGGTTTGTTCAAGTGTTATTTTAACTAGAGGTGCAAATGAAAGCACATTTCCAAAGTGTTAGAAGTATAGTTAAGTCAGGACTGCTTTCATTAGATAATGTCTTTATTGACAGTTTGAAGCAGTTTTTAGTTTTTGCGTAGGGGTTAACAGATCAGATCCTGTAGAATTACATTACAACACCATACAAATGTTTGATTTGCATAAAGGAAATATTGAACAAAGCTGGTAAATCGAGAGCAAGACACAATAACACATTGAAGATGCTGAACAGATTGACTTTCAGGAATTTCTGAGAGCAAAAATAAGAAGACAGATTTTAAAAGGACTAAAGATAAGAGCTGTCAGACAGGAGGCGGAGCCCAGAATGGAGGAGGGTGTTAAAGCAACTTGCGTCAAATGCTCCAGAAAGGAAGCTGAGAATTAATGAATGAATGAATGCAGTAAGGAGATAAAGCGAAGCACTCTGATATGTGTGTGAATTCATAAGCATCATGATTCATCTAAGCGTCAGGTAGCTGCACAACTTGCAATGCTTGATTTTTATGATTCAGTTGTAGTCTTTGATTAATGGACTTGAGTTTTGTTGATCACATGAAGTTGTCTATGTTTTGTTTTTATAGTTATAAAAGCATGCATTTATTTTATCAATAGAGCATTTGTTTTATTGTAAAATGCTATATTGGAACTGTAGAAAACATTTCAGTCTTATAAACTCAAAGAATACCGAATCAGTTAATTTTATATTAAAACTGCTTTTTTTAGGCGATAATGGAACAATACACACATTTTTACACCATAGAAACCAAACATAGTTGTGTTTTTTCTTTCAAAAAGTCATTACAAATACCAGATTAATCTAAAAGTAAATCTTCACCAAACTGAATAGAAAATAATTGTGTTTCATTTTTGTGAGCATTTACCTGGAGATTAATTTGACAATTGTTACGACTGTTTGAAAGAGAAAACACAGCTATGTTCAATATGTGACTGACTGCGCTTCCTGCCAGAGTTGATAAAAATAGCAGGCAAGATCCTTCCTCACTCTCTCTGCCTTTGACACGGTTGTTCACGGCTTTCTTTATCAATGTCCTTCACACATGCCTGGTCTTCATATGCTGAATTTCACAGACGTGGTGATGGCACAGCCAGTATGTAACATAAGCAATTTACAACAGGTACACAAACTCTTGTCACTTGTTTTGGCCCCACCATCTGTAATGCAGTCTCTCCCATAGGGGACATTTTTGTCCTCCCCAGTCTTTGATTAAGAAGCTGCTGATCTTCTGTGGTTACCTATACTGGCATATGAACCTGCTGCATAAAGGGTAGCCAGATTGTGTTCAGTGTGCTAAAGTAATCAAAAACCCCCTAAAACCCTCTGGAAATGAATGCATGCATAAGCTGATGCCAAGCCCTTAAGCTGCAGTACACCAAACATGACAAAATTACATGATGTCAGGAACATAGCAGCTACGACAACTGTCGCTGCAGTATACTGCAGTAAAAACAGCATTTGATTAGTGCCTAATGATGGCTTCCCCTGTCCAAATTGTGCAACACCTTGCAGTCGTGACCATTTCCAGGCCAAAAATACATTATTGTTTGTGAATATGCTTGATTTGTGTGTTGTGAAATGCTGTGATAAATAGGCTAGTTTATAATTTACAATCATGTGCATCAGACAACACAGACATGAATGCTTGCGTAAATGTTTGTAGGATGTACAGAAATGTCATGAGTGTGTATATACTGATGTTGGCAAACCTTCAAACCAGATGCAAACTGCAAATTACCTGGATATTATCCAACTATAAGATGGGATGTGAGCTGAGTAACTAGGCATAAATGTGGCCTAATGGTATAGTGTGCCTTACCATCTGGACTGTGGTAATTCTAGGATTGGGGTGATCAGCCCCAGATGTATGTGTGATATTGGTCTAGAGGTATGTGGCCCAGATAGTCTTCATCAGATTCACACCACCTACAGGGTTCTGATCTTTTTTTCTCAACTTTGTGAGATGAGTGTTCTGGGAATGTTAGCTCTATAGTAAGTATTTGCAAAAATCAAATGTGTGAATTATCACCTATGAGTGAAACACATCGAGGCCCATAAAGTTTGGATGAAGTTGTTTTATTAATAACTGCTGCCCGAGGCTTTCCCAAAATGGCTGCTCAGTGGACTGTCTTGTTTTAAAGGGTCTTTGATTGTACCCTGGTGTTGCTTGTTTACTGTTTCTGTTTACTCCGTCTTTATATTTTGTGTTTTGTTTGCATTTGACTTCCTTAGATCTTGCCCAGTGTTGGGGTCTTGTTTGGATTGGTTTTCTTGGTTCTTGTATTTTGTTTAGATACAACAAAGCTGCATTGGGATCCTCAAACCTCTTGTTCTCTGACAACATTATTAAGGAAGATCAGACTGAACAATAGATCTAGCAGTTTAATTCATTTCACAGAAGGGGTTTGATTGCAGATTATGCATCAGACTTTTATGAAACTGTGAGCCAGATAGACTAGAGTAAACATGAAATTTAAATCGACTATATTTGCTTTCTTAATACGCATTCCAGCTCTTGCTGTGCATGATTCATGTCATTTCAAATAAAATGTTTGCCTTCATAATGTTTTATATAAAAATTTAATAACCTGCTCTGCCTCTGAATTGACTGTCCCTTTTGGCTGACGTCACAAATAGCCTCTTATTTTTTCAACCCCCTCTGATATATAACATCAGATAATGTAAGCAATTCCTTTATTTTTTCCTATATATGAATACAGATATCGCACGCAGAATACACCTCAGTTGTCTTAGCCTAAACCTGGCTACACCTGGCTAAGTCCTGTTACAGAGGCTGAGCCTCATCCTGTCACAGACTTTCATTATTCCATGTATAGATGTTTATTTAGTGAGTTTCTACTTTTCCTCATACTGGGCTCTCCTCTCCCTCTTGGAATTTTGTTGATTAGTGAACTACTTTTGGGTTAAACCTCACCTAGCCAGATCCTGATTGTAATAAATGAGTGCTAATTTCCCACAGTGACCTCGTAGGGATAAACCAGATATAGTGTGGTTATATTTAGTGGCATTGCAGTTTGTCTTATTTTAACAAGTTACAAGGATTGGGGATTATAGTATGTTCAGTCTTTGTTAGAGTTCAGAAAAGGATTTTGTGTTAGTGGATAATGAGAGCTTGCTACATATCACCATTCTAAAATGCACACCCAACTAACTATTTTAAGTTGTAAGAATGTTTCCCTAATGGTTCCATTAAGTAAGAAATGTTCTAGGAATTTTCAAAAGGTTCAGTTTATAGATGTATTAACATTATTAAGAACAATGTTTTTGAAATATATGATATGTAACATTAAAAATAATTGCAAGAATGTTTTTAGATAACTTCAAGAGAACTTTTAGAGAATGTTAGCCAACATTCTGAGAACGTTCCCTGTCAGCCGGGCACACACACGTTTGTAAGCTTGGCATATGGATTCCAAACCGATGCCTCGGCAATGCTGACCCAAACAAGAACTCAAACTCTGAGCTCAGCAAGATTTCACATTTATAACACCATCTATAGTGGACTAAAAGAAAGAACAGTATTACCTACAGCACTAACTCACTTGATAGATAGATGAATTGCAGCTTCATTCCAAAACAGAAACTACAATCACATTTTGGGTCATTTGTGAATTTTGTCTTTTATTGGGCTCACTCAATTTATTCTCCACTTGAGACTTCGGCCAGAAATACATGAAAATGCAACAGTGGTATTGATTGTTAAAGTAAGGTTAAAGACAGATTTCATGCCACAATGAGTCATGACAATACACTTGCTACACTCACTCATCCTTTCCTCCCTCTGTCTGTCTGTCTCTCTCTCTTTCTGTATAAACAGGTGGCTTCATCAGGCCAGTTATTTTTTTAGACTGTAATTGCAATTCCGTGCACTGGTGCTGTGTTCTTCATCCACCTACAGACTGATTAAGGTTGCAGCATCAGGCTAACGAGAACACGCTTTGTTCAAATCATGCTGTAATTAGTGCTACAGAGATGCTGGAAAAAGCTGCACATTTAGCCAAGAGATTAGCATCCCCCATACCTCTTCCTCCCTGTGTCCAATATAGAAATAAGAGGAAACAGAGTGGAGGAAACAAATCACAGAGGAGAATTGTTTTTAAAAGCCTGAGGGCGGTGCAATACTGGCCATAGTTGGAGTCAACACTGCAGGCTGTAATGCACAGCAGGACAGTGCCAAATAAATCGGGCTTTGCATTGAAATCAAAATCACACATTGCTTGCCTTGCTTTTCCAACTAGGTAGATTTCTGCATTTTTTGGTTGTTTCTTTTTGGTCTTTCATGCACTTGGACAGTAGTCCAAATAAAAAAATTTGTTCAGCAAACTGGCTTCAAAGCAGCATTGCTAATCCTTTGATTCTGTCTTTGCCCCTTACTGTTATTAATCTCATTAATAATCCTTTCACAGACTTCTAGCCATGGCTGTTTAGTGGCATTCTTTTCTGGTGGAGGGGACAAAACGATGTGATGGAAATAGTCTTTGACACCATCTAAGTCAAATGCAATTAATTGCTGTTTCCTTGAGTTGATTTGCTGCATACAAATACATGATTAAACAAATAAAACATTTCTCTTTTAATCTGGATCTTACACATGGGAAAATATGAGAAAGTGACATGAAATTGAAAGTTTTCTCTCTCCAGGCTTTCCTGCAGAAATCCTCTGTCTTGGCAGTGACAGTGACTGTTTAAAATTGTGAGTTTAAAGTAAAATACTGGCAGAGACAGCTGGTAGATACCTAACATTCACAGTGGACCCGAAGAATCGCTTTATTGCTCAGCTGAAGATCCGTCAAAGCTCAGGTGGCTTGGAGTTCTCCATTTTGTTATTTGTTTCATCATAAAAATCATCTTTCATTTAATTAAATCATGTTTGTTCTAAAATTCTCCTTCTCCAAAGAATTGAAACAGACACAAATGAGGCAATTGTTTACGTACCGTAAGAGTATACAGCTATAAAATACAGTGGAAAGTATAGTTCACATAATATAGTCGTGTAAGAATTTAATAATAACAGTAAGTGTTTACTTTGAAATCTTTAATTAATTTAGACCATTGTGTGTGCGCAAATCACATTTTTTAGAGGAGATTACTATAATTTAAGATTACTTTTGTTTGTCTGTTTCTTAAGAAAAAGGTTTGAGATGGAGTTTCCAGAAAATAAGTGTTTTCTCTTCATCTAATCTAATTGCTGTCTGTGAAAAGCATTTTTAGAGTTTTTAGTTTTTTTTTGTTCCTAAGGGAAGGTTTGGGAGCATTTGTATGTTTCTCACCTTTGCCATGTTCTCAGTTCTATTTTAAGAAGAATTGCATTGTTACATTGTTACTTTACCTTTAGAATGGAACCTTTAAATGTCAACAGTACAGTATGCAGCCATTTATAACAGGTGCATCTGAGTTCTCCCTAGTGCCCGACATTAAATTACATGCTACATTAATGTACATAATGTATGTGTTGCACATTAAAACATCGCATTACAGTAATAAACATAACAAAATTATGTTTATTACTGTTTATTATTACTTATTACAACAAAATAATAAACATTTTTAACATATAGATTACACACACACACATATGTATATATAATTGAAATATCTTGTATAAATCAACAAAAAGAAAAGGTTTTTATGTAATTAACTTGATGTTTAAATGAAAGGCATAAAAACACATGAAATGTGTTCTGATTCTAGTAAAGAGAAGTATTTATATGCTGATATTTGTTCTGTATTACCCCACACTTCAATATGTGTTTTGTGTTTAAAGTTGTTGCCCACAGGCGTGAACCTTCACATTTTTCTCTTCAGTTTTTATACTCCAATTAACCAGCTAATAAGCAAAAGAGCTATTTCCCCTGACAGGGTTTTCTAATGTTCTTTTAAAGATGTTACAGTTCAGTTAAGAGTTAAAGTTAGAGACAGGTGCAAGAAAAATAAATTACATAAACATCACATTTCTAATATGCTTGCTTACACACCTCATTCCACAAACGAACAATTTAGTACACTGTTTAACAGGAACATAAGAACAGGTTAACATTTTAGCAGTACAGCAAGGCACAAAAACAACAAAGTTTGGAACTCATAGCATTTTAAATCATCGAAAGTCTGTTTATAAACATACATTTTTTTCACTACGTTATGAAAGGTTTTTATGTCGTGGACAGATACATCAAGACTGACCCCTAAACTGTGTGAACCAATTCAGATTAACACTGTATAATGCATATAGTAAGACATAAAAACCATCAGTAACAGTCTGGTGTGCTGCTAAACAGATGCGTCGGGTTTCTCAGTGGCATCATCTGTGATTGCAATAAAGCTTAAGCACCAACGTTAATCTTTGCCTTTGAAGTTTATCAGTATGGCAAGAGCAATGGAAAGGATTTAATTAGCATTTCATTTACATGACTTTTTTTAAAGAGAGATGATAAAGAACATGAAGATCTGATGGAGAGCAGATTCCTAACATTCCTTACAAATAAAAAGTGAAGATCCAGAAACCATAAACTGTGGTATGTTTCATAAATCAAGCAGTTTGAGATATTACATAACTGTTAAAATGTGCTTGTATATTTCTTATTTTTTTAAACTCATCTTTGCTCTCATCTTTTAAAATTACAACTACAGTATTTTTGATCTTCCTGTTTTGGACAGATGTCCCAGATAAGGGGACTGAGTGCTGAGATGGCTCTTGATGATGAGTGTGGTGGCACTGTGTTTATATTCTCCCATGGCGGATTAAGTGGTAAAGCGTAAAATGAGTGGCAGATTTTCTCAGAGGCTTGATCAACTGGGAGGAATGGGGTCAGTCAAGCAACTCATCGGGCTGGGTCACAGCCCATCTCCAGCTGAACGTGCTGAACGGGTTTTGATACTCCTCCCCCGCGCCTACCGTAGCCTTCCTGCTTCGCACTGCGTTGCTTACAGCGATACGCTTTGGAAGAACAACCAGACAACCCGTACGCTCTAATTGACTTTTGCAAAGCTTTTTGTCAGATGCCAAATAACAAAGCCCCTGACAAATAACAAAGAACCTGATGGCATCCTTGCTAAAATCTATAAACACTTCTGGCAAACAGTTTCACCAATATTCAGTGGACTGACATCTGTTAGAGAACAACTACAGAACTGCCTGCAGAGCATATTAATAGAGCCCTTGTCTCAGTTCTCTTGAAAACAGACAAAGATCAAGCCATGCGTCTTGTTATGGGCCTTTATCTCTAATCAGCACAGATTTCTGTTTCATCTCTAGGGCATCAGCCATCAGAATTGAATCTGTTTGTTTATTTTCTGGCACTGTTCGTTCAGCCCAGTCTAACCGGATTTAGTAAAAGAAGTCTATCCACAAACCAAATGTTCAGACCTTTGAAAAACACATTAAAGCAAATCAAATTAAACAATAGCGGCTTACTAGGGCACAGTGGATATTATTTGTGTGTAGAAACTGTTTGTTTAACGAATCAAATAACATGCAGCTGACCAGTGGACCTCAGGGACTTACACAAAGCAGGAGACAATCCTGATCACTTCCTGCTTCTCATCGAAGTCTAATCGAATGCAGTTAGACAGAATGGAAGTATTTCTCCTATTTCACTGTGTTTGTAAATATTCATTATATTTGTTTATAAATTGTACTTTTGAAGTTATTAACAATGGGTTCATTGGTTTGATTTACAAGACGTGGCCTTTATTTATCTGAAAACTTTTCTATAGTTTTTTTATATAAGCATTGTATTTACATTTTCTTTTTAAAGTGGTATTCTTCATAGAGTGATTTATTTCTCTATTATTTATTATTTATTTGCTATTATTTATTTCTTGCCATTACTTACCAATTGTTACTCACTGCTGTATGTCAAGTTGTAAGTCATAGCCTTGTGAGTATCTGAGATATTCTATGCAAACATAAAGCTCTTGATTTTTTTAAATAAATTGGTTTTGTAAGGAGTAGTAATTGTTTTACTCTTTTTGTAATGAGCAAATGTGTAATGGTGTTAATCTGTGCTACAGAATGTGACTGAAAAAGTTACAGGAAATCTGCTCCCCTGATCACTCTTGAAACACTGAACCGAGTTTGTTCAAACAGAATTTATAGGTTTACACACCCGGTGATGGTGCAAACATCAGGTCTGGGAATAAAGCCCGAATCAGCACATCTGAAATCTGTCTGCTGTTGAGGATTCTTGTCGTGGACACAGCCAGATCTCAGTCAAGAGAATAATAAGTCAGTTAGCTCATTTTCTCTAATCAGTGATGAATGCTTAGCAGATGGAGGCAAGAGAAACAACATCAACCAGCACTTCTCTTTCTCTCTTCTTCCCAAACCAACTAGGAAGATCTTCCAGCAGTTGGGGCTAAGAGGTTTCAAAGACCTTTTGAGGCGCAGGGAGTGAGATGCTGTTCTCTGTTCCTTCCCATTTCAAAGAGTTCTCATCCTTTTATTAGACATGGGAATTAATTTCAAGAATCCACCCAAGATACTGTACAGCCCCTCCTGTTCATAGCTTTCTCAGAAATACACTCTTAAAACAAAAGTGCACATAGTTTACAAAGGCAAAGAATCCCTCCGTGCCACAGCGCCAATGTTGACAGAGCTCCAGAATGGGAGAGAGAGAAAAATTGACCCCTCTGAGAAAGTCTGAGAAAGATGAAGTCAGGCAGAGTTGGCAAAAGTAAAATACCGTAATGAATTACTCTGCCTTTATAGCTCAAAGGTGTGAAAGAGAACGTATTAAGGTAAATGGATCGACTGCTTAGAAGATTAGAGGAATTGTAGTCAAAGCTGATTAGAGGGAAAGGTAGTCAAAGTTGAGGTACCAGTAGAGAAAAGAGATTTCATATTTAATTTAAAGGAAAGTGATATTTGATTCATCTTACTTTTGTTTGATGTTCAAGAATAAATCAACCCTAGTGATGTTGGGCATTAAGTCTGACAGCTGCAGAGGTTGAAAATGAGTACGAGTGTCTCACTGGGTGGAGGGCAATTGCCGGTCATGCAAATATAGTCTTAGTTTGATATATTGCAATGTTTTCTACCTCATACAAAACAAACAAACATGCATTTTGGCTTATATGCTGTTTTAAAAACATAATAGTTTCTGTTTCTGTAGGAAAAAAGTTTTCACAACCTTTTACAAATCCACACTGGAGGAGGTTACACTAGTGATGCTTACAAATTGAGGGACCTACAGTAGAATAACAGACCTGACACCTTTGCATAGCACAGAGATTTTTGTCTTGTCTTGTACAGTACTATTTGTATGCCAGAGCTTCCATTTGTACTGCTGTGTGAGGTGTCACAAGAAACCTGGTAGTGTTTATCCACAGCTTGTCAAAGCAACTGACAATGCCCTGGTTTTTGTTCCTCAAGGTGTGTAATTTCTAGTAAGTTCAAAAATTACCAGATATTAACTTCTTATTTATAGGAGTGTTGTATAAAAGCAATATCACACTTGCAATAGTGCTGTCATCTTGAATATCTGCATGTCTGCGATTAGGCTTATTTATCTTTCTAGGGACAGCACGAATACAGCACAATTTTAGTTAACAAACATATTTGAGATTATAGCACATATAGTACTAATATGCATACAGGGTACCCAGATAAGCTTTCTCTGAAAAATAGTGTAAGATTAAAAAGTTTACTTATTAAAATCTAAAAATGACTGCTGCTCTGGCTTCTTTTAATGCGCTGTTTACGCATTACTGTAGAGTTGACAGCCTTTTATAGAAAATAGGCGTTCATCGTTGTGTTAGTCAATCCTGCAGATACCGTGTTTTGCAGATACACTGTTCTCAAAGTGTTCTGCTTCTGTCATCTTTTCTGTTTATCAGTGTACATAAAGTGTTTATCAGTGTACACTTTAATTATGTAAACATTCAGAACTAATTTTATGGATTTTTTTAAGTGTATAACATTTTATACCTGAATTTGTTTTTAAGAAAGTAATGGTGATGCCATCGATTTAGTTATTGTTTATGATTTATAAAGCCTGATTCTTAGTGTCCTGTACAGTGAAAGTTAAGGATCACAGCAGCTGAAGCACAGGCATCCTGTTTGAAGTTAGAGAGATGATGTCCTAAATGCAGGCAGCTGAGATCTATACCTCACTTAAACTGTCAAAATACAGCACTGTTTGTGGGATGGGTTGATCCCAACACTCTAAAGTGGTCCCCCTACTTTTCTCCTTTCCTTTAGTGGTCGCTAATCTGATATAAGCTGTGATAGGTGGAGGCAATAAGAGGAAATCTCACCTCGCTCAGTGGAAGCCTAACAGATAAATTCCAGTGGGATTTGGCCCAAACTGTAACTGTGTGAGCAGCAGGGTGATTAGACAGCCAGGTCTGCAGTGAAGGTAAAGCCCACATTAAACCTGCTCAGTGTCAAACTGTAATGCTCTTAAGAGCAAACAGGGGTGCTGAGTGTCTTCACTGTGATTTAATACCCTGAGCACACAAGGAAATCTTTGTGCCAGTCAGCTCTGATCGTAGCTGTTCTGTTAAGGGAGCCTCTTTGTGGCTGCTGTTGAAGAATGGAGAACAGTTTATACCCAATGACTGAAGCTCAATGCAACTGTTATTTTTTCACAATACTGCCAGTTTGTGTGCTTAAGGAACATAAGAGCTTTATGCCATCTGTGCATTGCTGTAGATGTTTGTCATAACTTCAGTGTTGATAAGAGTGTTTTATTCATAGACGGAGGGTGTACCAAATGCATGGTAATGCAGTTAGATCTAGGAGGTGAAGATGTGTCCATACCTTTGTACCTTGGAGATTTTATTCTTCAAGAGAAGAACAAGCATATTTGCATATTTTACATTTGGCAGATGCTTTTAGGCAAAGTGATAATTTTAAAGTTTAGCCAGTTATTGTCAGTTTCCTGGGAATCAAACCCATGACCTTTGTGCTGCTAATGCAATGCTTTATTAAATAAGATACAGGAACACTCATTGGGCTACAGGAACACTATCTTCTACCTAGTAGTTAAGGTTTGAGTTGGGTCAGAGGAGTCTGATCCTAGTACAGCAGTTACAGGCCCCATTATTCCAAATGAGCAATCAGAATTCCCTATCAGTATCTATATTCATATTGTATATGCACTTAACATGGCGTGGCCAGGATAAGGCTTTCCAGGATAAGGTTTTCCTGGCCTCACTTATGCTCCACCTACAGTACTGATATCACAGCACAAGTTAATTAAAAGTGTTCTGTTTAGTAGCACTTCTTTAGAAATCTGCTAACTGGACAGAAATGGAATTTTGCCATCTCGGTGAAAGCTGTGTGTGTGTGCTTTTGTTCACTTTTAGTCACAGTAATAGTGCCTTTGCGTGTATGTCATCTGCAATTTGCATGTGCAATTTAGTGTTGGTGACTTTTACTTTTTTGTAATTTTTTTGTCTTTTCTTTAATTGAAAGTTTGATGTGAAAAAAGAAACCTGAGTACCTCACCCTTTATAATAAGATTATGAAAGTGACAATTCCACAGAGGGAACCAAATGGCCCTTTTGTAATCCTCTGAGAGAGTATTTAATTAGCTCTCTCTCATTCTCCTGCTCTCGTTCTCTTGCTTTCCCTCTAGTTCCTTCGCTAGCACTTTCTCGTACTGTCTCTCCCTATTTTCTCTCCCCTTCCGTAGTTCTCAATGCTTGCTGTGAGACAGCTCTTTTGCTCAACCCCAGAGACGCAGGGCTCCTGTTAGTTGGCTTACGTGCTGAGTTCAGAATGAAAAAATGCTCTCCATGCAGACGACTGCAAATTGCATCTCTCACTCTCTCTGTCAGCAAAAAATCAGGGTCGAGAGCATGTAACATAGCCCTTGTAGTGAATTCCTTTGTTTTTTGTCTGTTATCCAAGACATATTTCATAATATTCTTTTGTGCATTTGTAGTTAGAGGGTTTAGTAATGTTATAGAAACTGTACTGACCTGTAGCTGTTTTTGTATGCTGTCACACAGGTGTTGATGCATGTGTAGCTACAGTAATATGAATTGTTTGTGACACTGTTTTCCTCACACTGGTTTGTATGTATGTTGTTGTCTCTTTGGACCTGTCGATTATTGAAGGTGTTCTTCCGTAACATAAAGCAGGCAGGAAAACATCACAACTAAATGCTTTTGTTGCCCTTTCTCTCCCTTTCTCTAAACGCTGATTAATTTTCTTCCTCCACTGCTTTGATCCGCATCTATTTTTTAACCACTTTTCTTGTCTGCACTCATTTTTAATGACATTGATTTAATGCAGTCATTTGGCAGCTTGTGTGTTCTCCTTTCCTGTTGTCCGAGTGTGGTTTTAATTCCGTTTCCATAACAACCTCAGGGCCATTCCAATGGTGCCATAGGCAATATTGTCTTAGTCTCATGTTGTTGCTTTTTTGGCATTTTTTTGATTTTGCTTGCTTTCCTTCTTGGTCTAGATGGTAATTTCTCACTCATTCTCTTTTCATTTCTCTGAGGTATATACACACGCACATCTGTTTCACCTCAATAATTCCCCTCTGTTTCTCATCATCCAGGTGAAATATGAATTCATAGCTTAATTTTCTCTTTCTGGAACAGCCAGTTGCAGTATCAGTACAGTAAACAGGAAGTTGGAATTTCTTTTATCAGAGAGGCTGTGATGTTTATCTCTTTTTGGAGGATCACTGATGGTCCTCCATTCATCTATCTATCAGAGCTCTAGCGAGACCTCCACCAGCCTCTTATTTCTTCCTCAAGGCCCTCAGTATCTCTATCCATCTCACACACTGGGTGTCCGACTGGCAGGTCATGTTGAGAGCCTCCTCTCACAGGCACCCTGATGCTGTGAGCGTGATTATAGGAGCATTTAGGATGTGCAAAATAGTTCTGTTTTGCAACAAGAGTGTAAACTCATGTCTAATGGGTCGTGGGTTAATGTGCTTGATGAAAAAGTGTAAGGAAATCTTTAAAAAGACAAAGTTATGAATTTGGCACTGAATATGAACAAATTGGCCCTTAGGTGACAAGCAGATGTTTTTCTTTACGACATTTTGATGTCAAGAATCATCATTGCTCATTATAAGAAGGTTTTGGTTGTAACCCGAGTGACATTTTTGTCGCACATACAGCATAGGATGACCTTAAAAGGTTAGGGTAGGCGATTTGTTCCAGAAACATTATTTGTTATGCTAGTTGAAAGTCATTTAACATCCTCACTAGGTAAAGTGGTCTAAATATATTTATACATTTATATATCTTCTGTGGAAGGTGCAGGGCCACAAAATGTTGATCCAATAATTTCATTCTCTGATCCTATCCTACTTGCTTGTCAGACTATGTATTTTCATACCTATGTGCACTTTTTATTAGGCGTGGCTTTGAATATTGTTGTCAAAGGAATGCAGGATCTTGTGCTTTCAAAGCTAGGTTGCTGTTGCTAGCCTCTAAAATTGCCTACCCTACATTTACACTTATTTATGACCTTGGACTGGGCTGTAGGTGGGGTGTAAAGGCCTAGTAAAATGTTCTACAGTATTTAGCATGTTTATAATTTAATACAAATTTTTTTTGACAAATTATATTAGCATAACACTTTGCGTATACAGATGAACTGAAATGTGTACATGAATTTTAAAAATTTCTTAGCATTTGGTATATCCCTGTTTTGCTTTAACTACAGCAAGCACTCAAGCTGGCATAAATGCCACAAGTTTGTGTAAAGCCAACAAATCATTGTACCAAAACCAGGATGATGATAAAGTTTTAAGGAACATTTTGTGATATTACTGAATACTTGACTTTGTTTTTCTACGGAGTAGTTCCTTAACTTCTTTATTTTTTAGTTTTAAGGGAACATTTTTTAGTGTGGTTTCAGAGTTCCTGCACCCCACCTAAGTATCGATCTTAATTTCTCTCTCTCTCGCCCACCTCTTCTATCTATTAATCTATTATTAATAATCATTTTATATCGATCCAAACCTGGACTTTAGTTAATATTTTTCTCTGTCTCTCCCACTAACTCCCACATGCTCCCACCTCTTTCACTCGCTCTCTCTCCTGTTCATACTCTGTGTCTCTGCGACAGCGCGTGAGGCAGCAGGTGTGCTGTCACAGGCAATGAAAGGGCCAGTCACCTGGGGAATCAAAGAGCCCATGACTTTGTCACTCCACACATCTTCTGACAGACAACCCCACTATTTATACCTCTTTCAAAGAAAGAGAGGAATTCTGGGAGAGAAGAAGATATAAAGCGAAACGGAGAGATGTTTTTTGAAGGAGTGATTGAACAGAGAAAGAAAAGAGGGGAGGAGACTCTAGCATGTTGTTTTCGTTGCTGTAAAATTTTATCTTGATGCAGTTTTATTTTCTTTTGTCCTTCCTCTGTTTTGTTCTCGCATTTCCATGATGAGTGTGTGTTCCATAAATGTGCACTGAAGCTGTCTTCAGTTCTCGCTTTGCAAAACGATGATTGTGATAAAGAAGGAATGTCTAATGAGGCGACGCAGCAGCTAAACGTAGCAAACGCTGCCATGAGGAAAACACTCCACTCATTAGTATCTGCCATTCTCTCCAACTTGCATGTAAATGTGTCTCTGCATCTGTGATGTTCTGTAGTTCACATTTTTGTAGAAAACAAGCATCAAAACACGCAACTGGGATTCGGAGGCTGCTCTGAACCCTTGCTGGGAAGAAGCACAGTTCATGACACAATCACGTAGGGCCAATATGTGACCCTGTGCAGAACAGAAAAGGCAATTAAACTAAACTAATGCAACTTTTTAATACTATCATGTCTTTGCCCTTCTTTGGTTTTAACTTTTCATATACATTTGAGACTATAAAAAAAGGAAGTTAAAGAGATGATGTCCTAAATACAGACAACTGAGATTTTTACCTCACTTAAACTGTACAGCATTGTGTTTGTTGGATGGGTTGATTACAGCACTCTAAAGTGGCAAAGATTTATGATTGGTTTAATTGAATATATCTGTTTCCTGTAGCTCAATTGGCAGAGCACTGTGCAGCGCAAAAGGGGGTTTGAGTCCTAGGGAACATACATGCTAATAAAATGAATAACTTTAATGCACTGTATGTCGTTTTGGATAAAAGCATCTGCCAAATGCATAAATGTAGATCTGTGGATTTTTCCGCCATTGTAAAACGCTCTTTCCTCTTCAGGTTCAGACTGGTATACAGTGAGAGTGGAACTGACAGTGATGGATGTCAATGATAATGCCCCTGAATGGGCAATGGTACCTTTCCCCTACCTGAGTGTGGTATCTCCCAGTGCCCCAGCCAACACACTGGTCTATAAGCTTCAAGCCAGAGATGGAGATGAGGGCATCAATGGAGAGGTCGAGTACTTCCTGTCTGATGGTAAGCACTGTATTATTCATTATAGAGTATATGCATATTCTTATATATAATAATAATAATATGCATTAAATATACATGCACAAATAATTAGAACACATTTTGAGATTGATGTGTGTTTTTCCTGTAACAGGAGGTGATGGGAGGTTTGAGGTGGACAGGAAGAATGGTCATGTTCGGACCACAGGTTTACCTCTGCAGAGGGACAGAGAATATCTGTTAACTATGGTGGCTGCTGACCGTCAGGGCAGCCGCAGCGCTCCTGCTATCGTTTCCATCATAGCAGGTCCAAGAGCCCCTCAGTTCACCAATGTGTCTTATACAATCTCCATACCGGAGAACACACCAGAAGGACAACCGTGAGTGAAGCCATAACAAACACACACACAAATACACAGCCAGCCTCATAAATGCACCTTATTACAGTCTTATTTCCATACTGTAATTCTAGCACACCCTAAATGCATCTCTTTCTGTGAGAACACTACTTATCCGTCAGGCTAACAAATAATAGCAACAAATCACGCCGCACTTACGCACAGCCATCTGCGTGTCCTCTCCTTCTTATTGAAGCCTGGCTTGTGTGAGTCATCATGTACTACATACAAAATTCATGAAATAATGATCTGTGACTATGTCAGAGTACAGTGATAGGCATTAAAGATGCATGCACATAAGATCTTTGTTCTGCTCATATAGAGAGCTCTCAGAGGATGACCATACATTACAGCATCTAGAATATATTTCACAAAATCCTTTCATTTAGTCAGTAATATTGTTTTGTGTACTTGGGTGACAAAACGATTCTCTGTTACGTTTTTTTATGTACAGTCTGTGTTAATTGTAAAGCCCTTTGATGTTAGCTGAAACACTGGGAAATGACTTACATGATGCTGCTAAAGAGAGGAATGATTATTAGCCCTGCCGTACACACATGTACGGTATTAAATCAAGCTTTGCCTTGTAGCAAATTATCCTAAATCCATGTGGAGTAACGGCCTACTAGATCTATTTATAGGAGTTTGATGTGATTAAATATGCATGGTATTGCATACATTATTTTCCTTCTCCTTATCTGTGGTTTTATGATATTGGTACTTTCAAAAACGTAGATGTGCTTTCAGTGGCAAAAGCTTTAAGAAATGAATCTTTGGCTGTATCCATAGCTTTTAAAGCTACAGTTAACCAGGCACGTTAGGATTAGAAGTCTACTGCTCATGGCACCAGAGTGGGCTGACGTTAATCTTATCCTTAAACATTCTGGTCTCCTCCTGACAGTCAGCTGGTGAACTCAGCCAAAGAAAACAGAGTTGTAATAGCCACGATACCTGAAGAAAAGTCAGATTTACTGTCATTTGCCTTCCATCTGGCTGACTGCAGTTCAGCCTTCTTTGGGATTACAAAATATACATATATGTCAATTTTGTTATTACAAAGAGGCCCTGACTGGATGATTATCATAGCATTAACTTTAATTCTTTTAGTCTGAATGTATTTAAACAATGGAAGTAAAAGTGAATTGTATAATTTTGGTCAATCAGCCAGAGTTTTTGAGTTGTTCTTATTATTATTTACTTTTTAAATTTGATATTTCACTGAGGGCTTTCAACACTTTTTATCATTTAGTAATGTAGCTATTAGCCTACAGACTTATTTTACACTGATATGAACTTAAAGAGTTACTGGTTGTGCTGGTGTAGCCTAATGTGGTCAGATAGATTTTAATTGCTATTTTTTACATGATAAAATACAATTTTTGAAACATTAAAATAATAAATGTAAAATAACATAACAATAACCTACACTCTTCTATCCAAAACTTATTTAAATAAATTTGCACTTGTTACATAAACATAAATGTATTTAGTTATTCCTACTAGAGGCAATGAAAACGAGAAGAACTGAGCAGGGTTTGAATTCGATGGATCAGACCACATGCACTTCCTGTATTACTCTGAAGTCACTATTTAATATTTAATCAAGTATCAAAATAATGCTGCAATGAATTGCTGCATAATACTGTTTAATAGTATAAATACCATTAATATGTCTTTATTATTTATTCTTAAGGTATACAAGAAGAGACAAAGAATTAATCATGTTTCAATTTAATAGAGTAATAATTTACTGCATAGGCGAGTGAAGAAAAAAATTAATGCTCAAATCAATTTCCAACATGTCTGTAGTTTTATTAATTCATGTACTGTAGTCCCACCACAAATGGATTGAGTACATTTTCATTTTACAAAATTAAATGAAGTGTACGCATTAAAACGACAATGACAGAATGTACATGAAATGTATTGCATAAAATTATTTTAACAACAAACCATTTTGGATTATATCTTACACATTGCCGAGTGAATTCATTGGTTTTCCCCACATTTACACCAGATCAATAAGCCTGTGGTGAATCTCCTCCCTGCTTAACCTTGCATTTTCTTCTCTTTATATTAATTCCTTCAACATATAATCCTCTGCTTCCTTGCAGTTCTTTCTCTCATCATTTCACTTCCCCCTCTCATTATGACTAAATGCGACCACAGAAAGTGGGTCTGAAATATAAAAGGCTCGTACTAAGTGCTGCTTGAAAGTTGGTTTGATTGAAACAGTTGTGAAATTTATGTGCCACAGATGGCCAATTTAGCTCAAACGTCCTTGGTGCTGAACACTTGTATTTACCTTATATTTACAGATTTTTCCTTTTTTGTGCTCATTGTAGAACACCAGGTGAAGATTATAACTCTCTCTCCTCTCATCCAGGTTCCTTGTCACTCCAGCAGTGTCCTTCCAGAAACAGCCAATAACGTACAGCCTGCTCATCAATCCCAGCAGTCTTTTCAGCATCCAGCAGGAGACAGGGGAGATCAGTCTGACCCGCAGTATAGACTATGAGAGTGACCAGCACCGTTATCTGCTGCTGGTGAGGGCCAGTGAGAACCAGGACAGTCTCAGCAGTGCTGCTGAGGTGAGTGCTGCAAGTAATAAGACGGTTAGGACAGATGTTGAGGCCTTAACAGCAAAAGGTTTCTCAAAACCCAAATTAAACTTCCTGTAATCATATAGTGATCACCCTGATGGTATTTTAACTTTGATTCATAATCATTATTTAAGCTAACTGTAGATGTTGTGTTTCACCTATAGTTTATATATACTGTTTATGATATATATATATATATATATATATATATATATATATATATATATATATATATATATATATATATATATATATATATTATATAGAAGAAATTATGTATTTATAAATAAGTATTAATTTGGTATTAATGTCTGTGAGAACCGGAAGTTGTAACTGTGTTCTGATGTAATTCAAAATTAAACAGAAAAATTGAGGGTGTGCCTTTTTTCCACTGGAAATTGATTGACTATAGAAAAGTAGGCATTTCAAAGCTTGCAGCAGATTACCATTGGAGGGGAGTGGTTAACAGCTCTGGCTCCACCCAAGTCATCAGAATGATGTCATCAGAGAAAGACAGAGGGGAAATGCATTTTCAGATTGTGATTAGATTATAAGGGCACATTAATTAAAAAAAGTAATGACATCTTATATTATTCTTATATTATTTTTATACTATTCTTATATTATTATTATAATGATATAAAATATAATAATATACTAATATTAAAGTATTAAACATTTCAGTTTCAACTTACACATTTCTATAATTAAGATTGTGTTTATATATCCATGCTGCTGAATTGGTGTTAGATAAATACAGTATAATACATGCATGCGTACAGTATGTAGAAGTAGTACAGCATATTCTGAGTCATTTTAATGCAGTAATTACATCTGAACTGTTTGTACTTTAATTAAGACATATAGCTGCTAATATTCATGTTATTTATGCCTTCAACTAAAATTACAGTCACTTAACCTAAAAGAGATAAATGAGAGGGTTGTGGCACTGTGGGAAATGTAAGGGCAACAATTTAGCTGAAATCAAAGAGATGCCCAGCAGCCTCGTTCATGCCTCTTACAATAACATTACCCTGGAGGATGGAGACTCGCCTCATCAAGGCTTGATCTGCTCTGCTCACTGATCCATACATCTGTCCTGGCCTCAGGCTGGCTGGCCAAGAACCCAGCGATGGGCTGGGGAATGTCACATAACAATGCCTGCCACGTTGTTTCTAACAGCAGATGGAGGGAAAGAGAAGAAAATGCAGGAAAATGCTCTTGACTTCAGTCCCATGAGACGTGGTCAAGAGAGAAATGTGCCTGTTGCATTTTTTGCATTTAGCCACACAGCAGCCGTCTGCCACCCTGAAATCGCTCTCTTCTCACATCTCTGTTCCTGGATCCCCTGCACGCCCACATCAAAGCAAAAATACCAATTAAAAGAAATCAAAACAAAACAATCTAATCACATTAAAAATTACGGAATTAACAATGTGCAAAATGTAACAGAAAATCAATAATTATGGCCCATTACGGTCATAATCTTAGCTTGAAATCTATTTCCCAGACAATCTTCAGTCTTTCAGGCTGTGGTGAGGCTGAGGTACTCAGCTGGGTCCTAATATAGCTCTAAAATAAAGCCCAGACAGATCAGAGTCTTTAATACAGTTTTTCTATCAACAGAAAAAATAAGCAATCTGTTTTAACCACAGGGAGTAACACTTTTAAACTCTAAAATAAGAGTCTGGACAGTTACTGAGATGATCTTACTTGACTTTGCTTTCCCCCTGGGATTTTTTTAAGCTGTGCTTGTCTTGGTTTAAACTTATATAAAGGCATTTTATTTCATGAGATTTTGGATTATGGTCTCTGTTAGTGTTAGAAATACGAGTAACTCTGTGAGCTGTCTTCTCAATTTTGTCCATTTTCTGACTAGTTTGGTCTATTTTCATCTCTCTGGTTTCTGAAATTGAAGTGAGTAGGTTATTAAAGTGACTTAGCAACTGCCAGAGAGCTTGTGAAACAGTGTCAGGAAAAAAGCACTCAAACAGTGTTCCTCCTCCTGCAGACAGCAACTTTCAGCTTAATTCTGTCTTATGGGAGACATTAGGTGCCCCTATGAGTCTCCCTGAAGCTTTTGGAACAAATAGGGAAATAGCTAAAGAAACGTCCATGAGATGTTTAAAGATGTTTGTCCGTGTGTGTATCTCACTGAACAACTTTTAGACACAGATGTTCGGTTATGTAAGAACATAACTGCTCAACACCAAGTAATTAGCAGAAAGAGAACAAGCGAGTTCAACGAAACAGGATGATTGATAGGAATGAGTGATGTGGTGTTTTTTCTTTCTTGTTAAAAAGACATTTTTGACAAGGCAATTTTAAAACAGCAGCTTTCTTGCCTCTAAGAAACATCGGGTAAAGTCACACTGATGAATTCCTTTCCTCCGGTTCCCTTGATGACAATTCAAGACTCTAAGATATTAAGAGCGACTTCATTTGTTCCTTTACCGATTTTCACCTTTTTTGTTTTATACCTTTCAGGTTCATTCCAACATTTTTCACTTGTTTCCTAACAGGTGCGAGTAATCATCACAGATGAGAATGACTGTGTCCCAGAATTCCTGCAGTCCATTTATAGCAAAGATGGTGTCCCTGAAACCGTCACTACGGCAACGTCACTTCTGCAAGGTACATTTGAGAACTTCACAATGCACCATAGCTGTAACCCAGAGGAGAACTCACAAACAACATTTGTCTGGCCTTAGTCACATGTAGCTGCATCTCTGACTAAAAGACACATGTCAGAATTCATGTACAGAAAACAGAAAAATAATAATAGCTGATAATAATATAGGGACAAAAAATAAATATACACTTTTACTGGTGTGATTTATTTAGTTCTTGCACAAAAGCTCTCATTATATAAACCTGGCAGTTTGTAAAAAGTTTTGTTTCCTAGCAGATTGATAAAAAAAATGTGCAAAGTTAGCCAATCAGATTAGAGCTTGCCAAATCAAGTACGTTGTTTCCAGTTAATGTGTGCAGCATGCATCAGTAAACAAACTGTGGGTGTTCTGTGATTGTGTTGTCTAAAGCTGAGACTATATGTTGCACACATGGGCATACACACATGCACACATGTTAGGTTTTCATGTTTTATTGGGACATTCCATAGATGTAATGGTTTTTATACTGTACAGACTGTATAATCTGTCCCCCTACACTAACCCTATCCCTAAACCTAACCATCACAGAAAACTTTCTGCTATTTTAGATCTTAAAAAAAGATAATTCTGTGTGATGTATAAGCTTGTTTACTTATGGAGACCTAAAATTTGTTCCCACAAGGTCAAAAGGTTTACTGGTATCACCATACCTGTGGGGACATTTGATCCCCATAACATAGTGAATACCAGGACGACATACACACAAATGAATAAGATACTTTTTCTTTTATCTAATATCCTGTTTAACACCACCTTTGAAGCACTTCTCAACTAATGTGCCCTTTCAAGTCTCTTGCACACTGAATCTGGAGTCTATATACTAACTCCTGAGAGTGCACTTGTAATACACAGAATGGAAAACACATGCCCTCAGCTGATAAAAAGAGCTTTCATATTCTCATTAAATGTAAGACAACCACAGCTGGTATAAAACTATCACAGAAATAATGGACAAAACAGCAACTGCTGGATATATACCAACTACATATGTAGAAACACAGCCAAACAAGGGAGAACAAATCAAACAAACGCTAGGAAGTTACCATGAATTGAAGAGCTGCTGCTGTGGTGAATTGGCAGACATTTTGAGGGTTTAACACAAAGACTCTTGGCAGAAAGGAAAAGGTGATGCAGCGAGGTATACAGCAGATGTGCTAGCTGTGATTAGCAGGTGCACACCAACCGGCATCTGCACAGCCGCTCTGTGGGCTTCATAACAATTATCTTCACAGAGCGCAAAATATTCTGCTTGTTCCTGTTAGACCTATTCATGTTAACAGAAGCAGAACTACCTCTCAAGAACAATTTGTAGCATGCAGCTATTAATCAAACATTTATAATGTATGAGATGGACAATTTATAATTTAAACATCTGTGGGAACAGAGGTTTTCATAATAGCTGAGGTTTGTTAGATTTGTGTTGCTGGAGATACACTTCTAAGGTAAACTATAAAAGGCTTTTAGTTATTGTCTCTAAATACAATGTATTTTATTTTCGCTCCTCCTCTTGGGCAGGGCAACATCAGAAGTGCACACCCCCTGCCCCTTGCCTGCAGGTCATTATTGGCTGACACTTCCACTGGCCAAAGGCTGCCTCTCAGAAACCTCCCAAGCACCCCTAAACAATGAAAAATAAAAAAACGGAGACCTGTAAACACAAATGCCATCACGCCCTTCTAGTGGATCAAAAATAATTACTGGAAAGGATTACATTTTGTAGGAGGCTGTACTGAGTCTTTCTTTAATGTCTAGATTAGGATTCAGGTAATTTTTCAATATTCCTTTATTTTTCCTACTTTAACTCTTCTCTGATTTTCCTCAGTTCAGGGGGGATCAGGAGGTTTGTTTGAGCACTAAATGTGTGATGAGCACATTCCCACATGGGGCAGTGGAAAGCACTGCAAAGTGAGTCACACACTGAAGGTTAGACAAACACAAGTGGATTCAAGATCCTCCATGGGAACTTTAGGGTCAAGAATAAAGCCATCAGAGATGCTTCAAACGATCATGGTGCTCACAAAAGTTTTCCTAAAGCACACATTTGGTTTAGGAAGAATTCTCTTTTGAGTTTCTTTATTATTTGAGTAAAACTGCTGACTAGTGATTACTATTTTTCCCCACTTTGCTCATCTCTTAACAAACTCTTTTATAACCTCCATATAAACCTGATTCATTCTGGCTGTAATGCTTCTGACATACAAAACTTATAAAACACAATTCAGCAAAAAAAATTTCTTTTTTCTAAAATGCAGAATCAGGAAAACTGGTCTTGAGAAATGTTTACCCCACTTTTGTATCCATTAGTTCTTTGTTTTTTTTTTGTAGATATTAGTAAATGAGGTTTAAGCAACTACTATGTATGCAGCGTCTCATTCCGACCTTCATTTGAAATAAGCTCACACTTTATTGAACGACTTTGCATTCTACAGTAGTTGTCAGATGCAATAAGTCTCACAGCTTGGGATCTTTTGATTGCCAGTCATGTATAACCAGTCAAGTCATTCATTTGACAACCACATATGCCCAAGCTATTTACACAGGGAAGCTCAAATAAAGATTGATCTTATTAGCTGATTCTGCACCTCTCTGTAGTGCAACTTCTTGGTGTTAATGCCCACTTTCTCTCTCTCTCTCTCTCTCTCTCTCTCTCTCTCTCTCTCGCTCTCTCTCTGTCTTTTCTTTGCAGTTTCAGCCAGCGATTGTGATTCGGAACAGAATGCAGAGATCACATACTACACTCTGAGCCCAGATTTCATTATTTCAGCCCATGGCACCATATTCCCAGCAGGTCCTCTGGATTATGAGAGGCTGAACCACCTGTATGAGTTTGTAGTGATGGCAGTGGATAAGGGCGAAGTGCCCCGCACCGGTACAGCCACCGTACGTCTCCGTATGGCCAATGTCAATGATGAGCCTCCGGAGTTCTCACAGTCTGTGTGAGTTCTTTTTGTCTCGTCTACCCTCTCTCTTGTGCCATGACCTATACATGATAATGAGAGCCTGTTATTTTTCTACACAGCTGTATTAACAGCACGCTTCTTAAAGAGTTAATATAGGGTTATCAGACTTAACAGTCAACTTAACAGTCGATTTAATTAATACAAGTTTTCCCAAAGCACTGCCCTGCATATTTTCAGTGTATTACTATGGCTTCACCACAATTAGCTCCATGTATCTGCTACTTTCCACAGTTTACTGAAACTGTTCCTTTCTTAAATTCTCTGAATTTTTCTGTATTTGTATGTGTGAAATATAGTTCCTCCAGAAACATAAAACAATAACATTTTCATCTTACAGCAGTGGCAACAGATCTAGACTGTAGATAACAAATAGTAAGTATAGGAGGCAATTACAATAACTATTAATAAACACAAGGAGTATAAAAATATAGATATGCAGTATATCGATATTTTTATACGATAGTATTATATAGATATAAAAATATAGATATGCAGTGATAATAAAAAGAGATACAATAATGCGTCAGAAATACACCAGCTATGGTTACACCAGCAAGAGTGTAAATGCATTAATTCAACAATCCTGGTTTGAAGTGAAGTGTCAGATACCTTTGAAATAACTACAGTGCATCAAAGAAAGTGCTCAGAAGTCTCTTGATTAGACTTGGAGGCTCTCTAGCATCTTCCAGATGGTAGTGTAAACACACTCTGGGACAGGTGAAAAGGATCCTTCAAGGCCTTTCAGTACAGATGTCAGTAATAACAACAAGATACAGCAGCTCCTGTGATGGACATTTTCACTACTCACTGGTGAGTCTTTCTGGTGATGCAGTCGGTCAGGGCACAGCTATAAAGGCTGGTATAAATCTCAGAATTAGATTTTTAAACCTTCTATATCTTGAGTTAAGGCTATGTTTTTAAAACGAATGTTTTATTTTACTGAACTCGCTGTGTCCACTGTGTGGTTTGTGGTTTTACAGTTCTGTCGAATACGTTTACAATACATATTGTTAAAAAGGAGCGTTGCAATATTTTACCATATAGAATACTTGTGTCTTGCAAACCAGTGAGCAAGTTAAATGTGACAATGGCAACTAAATTTCCTATGTGTAAACAGATAATAATTTTATCTGCTTTTCTTTGAAAGAACTGAGGTACAGGAACTTATGCACTACAGGAAATATGTACGCATATTTAAACGCTTTAAGGTTTCAGTCAAAGCCTCTTTTTACCTCAGAGATTCACTTTTTGGACAGGTTGTCTCATTGTTATGGCTCAGCAAGGTGTGCAGCGGTGGGTTCAGTTTGAGGTCTTTGAGGGGGCTCCAGCTATAATCTTGACTGCCTAAGGTCTGTTTCAGAATGAAGGGCTTAGTCCAAGCTGTTTGATAACAATGGATTGTTGAATGGCTGTGTTAAATGCTGAGCTGTTCACGAACAGCATTCAGATAAATTCATCCTCAAGTCCCTTTAGTCTAAACAGTTTGATAACAATGGATTGTTGAATGGCTGTGTTAAATGCTGAGCTGTTCACGAACAGCTTTCAGATAAATTCATCCTCAAGTCCCTTTTGTACAGCAGACACAATGGTGTCCTCCATGGTGTGTTTGTGCCTGTAGGCATTTTGATCCAGTGTGGCTGGTTAGGTGGTCTTAATGTATGGCACCGCCTGCCGTTCAAAACACTGAACAATGGGGCTAAAATCAATATAGTACAATACAGAAAACCTCTCTACCACTGTGTGGTAGTGCTTGATTTGAAGCATGTGGGTTTAACAAGTTTGCTGTGCTAGATTTTGAATAAATCTGTAAAACATCTTGTCAGTTGGTGAGCATGCAGCCTGGGATGCTGGGCCAGCAATTTTGCAAGAACTACCTTCAGCAATGTTCTTCTGTCAGTACTTCAGTTACAATCAGCCCTTGGTTGCTCTGAGAGAGTGTAGTCTTTCCAACTGGCCTGATGTTAGTGTTCCAGTTGTAGTTGAAAGTAAAAACTTAAAGCCTGTGCTTTTACGTGCTGCTTTTTCAGCCGAAGGGTGGCACTGGCTTAGAACAGGCTTACATTTACATCAGAAAGGGAGCTGAACTCACTAGATTACAGACACAACAAACATGGCGTCATATGCAGCAAATGTTCAATCTCCGTTTTTGGTTTAACAAACGTATATGCCTTTTGTAAGTGCCAAATGTGCCAAACGTAAGTGCTTGGTTTTGGGACAGTTGGGAACCAGGAGCCAACTGTATTTGTGTGGAAAAGTGCAGTGTGGTTCAGGTTTGTGCACCGGCTCCAGCCCCGGTGGAAAAGCAATAATTGTGCAAGACTGTCTTCCTGTTCATATGGTCTTTAGGTCTATATTTTTCCTTCTAACCTTCTGAAGCCTTTGTTGATGAGATCCTTCCTCAGTTGCTGTACTAATTTGCCTCTTTTCTGCTAATATTTCTGTTGTGCTGACTGTGGACTGTTATTCTTGTTTCCTACATCTAGTTGGCGGAGCTATGGCCCTTGGCAATTTTAATTGACTGATTCTCTGGCTGGGAGCGCACCGAATCAGAGGCAGATTCAATCAGCCGTGCATTCAGCTGAAGCTCAGGAAACTGAGAAGGGGGTGGGGGCGTTGGTGCAGAGCAATAGACAGAGAGACCTTGGTCAGAGGTTCAAAAAAAAGAATGGGAAAGCAAGACATAGTTTTGTTTCAGATGCAGTCCTCTAAAAGGTTTTTTAATTACACCATGTGTTTGTATTCTAGTGTGTGTGCCTCTGTGTTCGCATGTTTACACTGTATTCTCAAGAGCAACTGTCTGAGATATGAAGGGTTTGACAGTTTACTTTAAACATTAAACTCAACATGAAATGAAGTATTACTCTGTTTACTTTCTTAATACAGGTTCTTGGTCTTATTTTGCACAGTTAATCAGTGCACATAAACACTTTGTCTTTGTAATATTGAATCTAAATGTAATAACTCTGCTCTGCCTCTGCAATGACTTCTGCCTGATCTCACCAGTCTCTCTTAAAGACATTTAAAATTCTGACATCAAATGTCCCCTTTTCATCATTCAGTTAATTTAAAATGAAAACAAGTCTGTCCCTATATTTTTGCTCATTGAAAATCCAGTTTTGTTTGGACATGCATCGCATTATAGAGGTGAAATGGGTTGTGAATGCTGTTTCTGTTGTTGGTTTTAAGCTTGCTTTGCTACGTAAGTACTCAATTTGAAAACAGCTACAATGTGTCTTTAGTTGTCATTTTGAGAATAGAGTTTCATATGATACATGCCCCTTTGAACGCATTGCTGCACAAAGCTGATTTCCTCTAGGTGTTATGGAAGGGAGAATTCAATATCACTACTTTGACATTTTGGGATATTACAGCTTATGTTAGATGAGCATACAAATAGTAATTGAGGTCTCCTGCACTTAGGGAAGTTAAAATAAGCTGAAAAACAAACCAGAGTATTATAATGAAATGCCCTCTAATTAATGTCTGAACAGTTAGGTCTTTCAATTATCACAATCACCAGCAGGTATCTGATTATTACAGCAGGTTATCTGCTCTCCAAGCACTAATAACATTTTGTCCCGCTATCTTTGTGTAACAATTTCAGGAAATACTTGAATGGTACTCGCTAAAAGCCATGATCTAATTATGGTACCATACAGCTCTCCTTTTCTCCTCTTCAAAAAATGGTGCATAGCTCACTTTACATAGTTGCATTACACAGTAATGTAACTAGTTTACAATGATTTTTTAACTCATTTTACAAAGTTACATTCCATAGTAACATTTGGCATATCAAAGATGAGCTCTACACTTAATCTAGGGATCTAGACCCGAATAATTAATAATTATTATTTAAAGGTAACATAAATGTGAGAGCATTAATATGTGAAACATTAAAACTATCTAGCTATTGTATCTCAGAGCTAAAACATGAATTATTAATTATTAATTACAATGTAAAATATCTGTATGTAAAATTAACTAGATTTTGCCATCTCAATGCTAAGATATTAACTCAAACAAGCACAACTGCACAGGATATGGATTATGGTTGGACTGTGTCGAAATGCCTGCTAACAGTCATTAATATTAATGAGCTCCATTCCATATGGCAATGTCACAACCTGGCCTCTCAGTTCTAAAACTCATCATAGCTTTTTATTTATTTACCTTGTTTACTCATTATTATTGTTAGCAGTTCTCTGCATAACAAGATTCTTAAATAATCCTCATTTATATCTTCCATAGTAAGAATAATTAGGAGGTGGTCAGATAGGTTTAAACACAGATGTATTAGGCTAATCGACTTCCCAGTGGATTCCCAGTACATCCCTGCACGTTTATGCCTCTTCTTTTTTATCTTTGATTCTTTCCTGTCTGTGCTTTCCTGAAACATCTGTCCTCTCTTAAACCCCTCCTTCATCAAACAGCAAAGACGCAATCTCTCCATCCTACATCATTTCACTGAACAGGATAGCCTATATGTGCCTGGCCTGTAATTGAGTAAATTGCAATGTCTGTCACTGCTGTTTGTTCCATTTGGGCAGACTAATTTGCCCAAGCCCTCCGCTTCAAGGCGCCGGTCTCCTCCAGTATGACTGAAAATGAGCCTTGTCACTCACACCGTACCGTTTGCACAGTACATCATTACGAGAACTGTTTACTGGCACCAACCTGACCAAGGACAGAGAGTAAGATTGAATGATGTTTATTATGCACTGGCCTGAACTTCCGTTGCCATGCAGTACAGCCATGAGACGTGATAATGAGGAGGAAGCAGTTATTTTTCACAGTCGTGTTTTATCTGATCAAGGAATTCTGGGTAAAAATGGTTAGGAACTTGGAATCAGCTGCACATGGTCCTTTGTTCTGTTATGAATATTTTGGAGTCAAGCCGTTTGCTCGCTTTGTTGTGTTGATGGATGGCTTTCTAGGCCTCAGCAACTGAAATGTTGTCAGCAGGAAATATGATTGATAGCTGACATAACGAGCAGAAATATCCAGTGAATGTAGAGGAGTCCAACGCCTGTGTTCAGTCAGCTGATTGGTTCATGTGCTACAAAGTGGCAGTGCGCTGGCCTTTGCTACGTGTCAGTCAGTGTCACAGGATCCATCACCTGTGCGGTTGCCATGGTAATGGGTTAGAAAGTGAGGCGTAGGAAAGGAGTTTTTTATGGCTGGTGCGTGACAGGTTTTTTCAAAGACGGTTCTCAATAGATCTTTAAAACTAACATGTGAAAACAAACCCTTTGAGTTATGTCTGTGAACGTATGTGTGTGTGTGTTAGGCGTGCTGTTTGGTGTTTGAGCAAATATGTGGGTGTGTGGGGAGGAATTTTGTTTGTTTGTGTGTTTGTGAGAACAATCTCAGATCTTTGAGACTTCTAACAGATTACAGGTCGTGGATGTCACACGGGTGTCAACGCTGGGGTGCGATGACAGGGTGAGAAAGTGCAAGCAATGGTGTCTCCATGGATGGCACAAATCAACTACATGAAACGCCTGTCACCTTCCTTCTGTTAGCCATCAATCAGTCCTACACAGTGTAGGGTGATGGGCTCAAGCTCTCTTACCCTCTGTCTGTCTCTATATATGTCACTTCCTGTCCTCTGATTGGGGTCCTCTCATCACTCTTAAGCTTTCATCCTTGCTTATCTTTGTGTTTCTATCATACTTTTTGATTTCCATCTCTCCCGTCTTTGCAGCCTTCCATCTGTCTTCTGCTTTATATCATCTTCAGTATCTCATTCACTTTCTGCTTCTTTAATATCTGCACTCTTCGTCAGAGTGACAGGAACTGATAATGTTGTTCTGTTTTATAAAACCTAGTTTTCAATTGATGTAAACTTGCTGTGTTAAAAAGTAAAAGTATGTTTTTAGGCTTTACTTGTAAATATTGTGTCACTGTGGTTCTACCAAAACATTATTTGTTTGTTTAAGCATTCTGACCAGCCTGACATATAGTAGTTTAGCTGAGCTAATGCTGTGATTTTGGGGTGGGACTATTCTGTTTGTCTGACCAATGGCAGATATGTAAATGTTTGAGAAGTGTGGCACAAACGTTGCATACTTCACCTTTAATCCAGACATTCAGATTCACACCTGAAAATCAATGATCAGTTGTCATGAGGGATTAAGCTGTTTACTTTAACTCCTGATTTATGTTTCCCTTGGTTTTACCCAAGCATTACCTTTAGATGCCTCAGTGACTTTCACTACTCATTTATTTATGAACAAGTTAGACCAGTTAACAATTATTAGGTTGTAAGAACATTTCCATAACGTTTCGTTTAGTAACAAAAATATAAAAAATGTTATTTTGAAAGTTCTATGAATGTTCAAATGTCCAGTTTTTAGACATTGTATTAACGTTATTGCTTGGTTATGAGAACATTAATCAAACGTTTTAAATTCTGTAATGTTTTTAAAACATTTCACTAAAAACTTAACAACAACATTTTTGATATATGATATATAACGTTAAAAACTGTTCTAATAATATTACTGCGATAACATTTTGGTAACTTTGAGAGAACATCTGGGAATGTTTTTGGTTAGCTGGGAGCCAGCATTGCTCTCATTTCATCTTGAAGTTTCATAGAGGAATTGTTATGCATGGCAACATTTTTTTTCTCCCAGAAGCTAAAGGTGTAATTCTTAACTGGGTGAATCCTGAAGATATTGTCGGTCCAGAATCAAAGCAGATGACCTTTAGCTGCTCTGATGGAGCATGGGCGTCTTTCTGAGATAAGCTGGAAATGTCTCGCACTCTGTCTTAACAAACAGTCCATCAGTGCTCCCTATGTGACATTCATGAAATCTTTGTGGCTGAATAATAACGAATGATGGCAGTTGAGTATGGAATTATATTGCAGTCTGTCAGTGCTTCTTAAGAGAGCAGATGTGGAGGCATCATTTGTCTTGTCGCCACGAGGTGCAGTTCCATTGACAGCATTGTTTCAGATGTGATGAAGTGTGAGCACGGTTTCAGCAAGAAATGCTTAGCATGAAATGTGTTGGCTTTGTCTGCTCACACCACCTCTAGGGAACTACAGTTCAACTGTTTTTATTTAGGTGAGAAATCTATTATAGAACATTTGAGTGCCAGTCTAAGTCTATTTTATTACATGAAATAATGGGGTTTCTGTAGCAATGAAAATTTTCCATGTGTGAGAGTGTATTATTGTAATAAAACACACTGTATGTGTTTAATTGGGGTTGTGTGTTTCTATATGTGCTTACTACAGCTGGAGGTCAGAGGTCTGACTGATGGTTTTCTCAAGTCTCTTTCATCTAAAAGGCCTGCACTGTGTAAACCTGATGCCATCTTGTTTGTCTCCTTAAGTTCAAACATAATTGTCAGTTCAAATATACTGCATGTAATTACTTCAGCTTGTTTGATTTGATTTATGTTCTTATATACACACATCATGTTGTGCCAAGTAACATATCGTAAAGGTTAATAGTTAACAGATGCACATCCTGTTTTTCAATTTGTTTCTTCATTTTCTCAACCTTGAATTACAGAGGGAATAACAACTTCTGATCATATTTACCAGATATTTAGGCATTCACTATGACAAAAGCTTCTGTTTTATGTATATAGACTACTAAAAAGAGGAAAACACTTTCACTCTAACAAAATGAAACTACAACCGATACTGTTTTTAGTAACTGTTTTATTTTGTTAGCAATGCTTGTACAAACAATAACATGTTTTGTCATTAATGCATGTCTTCAAATAGATTTTACACCTGTCAAAAACAAATCAAACAGTTGTGCTCAAGGTTTACATTTTTAACCATTTTACAATACAGCGGCTGACATCTGTCAGAGTGTCATGATGCATGACAGCGACAACGCGACTGATGCAGCATTTCATTTACACAGAATCAAAGCCTGAAACTTCAGCTACCTTTGCAAGCGCTACTGTTTACTTCAGGAATGTTTTACTTTTCTTAATGCTCGTAACCTTCTTCATGTCAGTCCATAAATTCTTTGTAAACTCTTTGATATCACTTGCATTGTTTTCTAACCAGTCAGAGTTGACTGTTGCCTCCTGAACACACTTGTTTAAAAACTGAAATATTATTGCATCTATTAAAAACAGTCTGTATACACATATAGACACTAATGTTTCTGTTATGGCTCCGTTTAGTTTGGCCACATGGTGTTGCACATTCAGAATAGATTAAGTCTTAAAATCACTTTCTGTGTATGTTTGCAAAAACAGGTATCACACCTTTGTCTCTGAAGACGCAGGGCCCAACACTCTGGTCGCGACAGTGCTGGCGAAGGACCCGGATGGAGACGGGATCACATACAAAATTTCCGCAGGCAATGAGGAGGGAAACTTTGTCATAGACAGTCAGAAAGGTGAGACATCCCTTTCAGAGACACTGTTACCTCGCTTGATCTTTGTGACAGTTGTTTCACGCTACATGAACATTCGTTCAGGGACCATCCAGCAAGGACAGCTTCATTTGCTGGTTTCTTTCAAACTCTCTACATTACATTGCATCATATTCTACAATAGAAGTTTAACTTAAATAATGATTAAATAGCAATTATTAATTAAATTTAGTTTCACACTAGGATGATCACAGCAAGGCAGCTAATTAAACAAAAGTCATTCAAAGAGTCTATATTCTGGTGCTTTTCATCTTTAGTGGTGAACATAATTTGGATGCCATAGGAGTCTTTTTATTTAATTTATTTATGGGCTTTTCATGCTTTGATTGGGTTGGACAGTAGAAAGAGACATGGGAGGGATGAGCCATAACATGGGCTAGATTCAAACTCATGTCCCAATGGAAGCACCAGAAATCCATCTGCTATAGGATACAGCTCCAATACTAACAGGTTTTAATTTATTCCCCTAGGGAAACATTTTAATTTTTCACAGGTTCCTCTTTCATAGCTCATGAGACTTTGATTTCTGGGAGTGTAGAGAAGACAGGAAGTGATGTGGGGAAGAGGTGGTAGGATTTGAAATCACTGCTTGAGTGTAATATTTTAATGTGTGTTAAGCATATTGACTGGAAAAGAGGTCTTTAATCTTAACGGTCCTCATGAGTTAATTGAAGACAAAGTGTTTGGTGTAAACATCTGGTGAACTGTGAAATCCAGAACGTCAGAGTGAAATTAACAGCAATGTGTGTTTTAACAGTTGAGTGCATGCAAGACTAGATCCCAATATGAGTGGATTTTAATTCTAATCCAAAACTACAGATGCCAGTTCTAAATGAAAGATCTACGGCATTAGAGTTAGTTTTAAAAGATTGCCTTGTGTGCCTACCATAAATCACATCTGCTTTTTTATAGCATCCGTATCACTAGAACAATTACGTGCCTACTTTTACAAATGCAAAATAAGAGCCTGTGTCTAATTATAAACATTGTAAGGAGTTTCTTATCATAAATTACAACACCCACAAAATGACTGGCTAGTAAGCTTTATGTTTAATAAATAGTCTTTAGAAACCATATGTATATACAAAACAGACACATTGATGATTTAAAAAATTGTCATATAAATTGTATACATTTTTACATGGGCATATTTGTATGAGAAAAACTTAATTTTAATGCACTTTAATCTCCTGCAGTTCTGCAGGACTGGAGAAATTAAGTAATGGCTCAGTAAATAAGATATTTATTGCAAACTAAATTCAGATTTGTTAACTGCTCACACCTTTAAACACCTTGAGGCTTAATTACCACACAGTTCTAAGCAATGAAACAGCGCAACGTGGTGTTTTGATTGATTGTGTTTTGATTGAACAAGATTGGTTCTCGGATATAAAATGCGCTTGTCCTTCTCCCAAAATATGTGTGCTGCTTACGTTCACATCGCTCCAATTTAGTGCTCCAGTCAGGTGATTCAAACACGCACCGCTTCAATGAAAAGCTGCAGTTCCCTGAAACGTGTCTCTGTTGATTCCCCTCCCTCAATATTTCTCCACTTCTCTCCTCTAAAGATCAAAGCGTTCTTTTATTGCCCTTTCTATAGTGCTCGTCAGATCTCTGCTTCTCTTGAAATTCCCTCTATCATTCATTAGACCCTCTCCTCCATTAGATGTTTTTTGTCAAGCGAGGCAGGGCCCGGGTTCTTGATGCTCGTTGTTAATTTACTGTAACTCACAGAGGAATGCACTCAGTTTGATTTAATAGCCCTTTAAGAATTCAAACAGCCGAGTCAATAAGATGATCAGGCCTTTTGTATTAAAGACATAAATACAAAGAACGCATCCGGCCCGTGAAGGATGTATTTACCGGTATGGCGGCAAAGCTGATTGTTTACGCTGATAATCAGCCAGATCATCGCCGGCATACAGCACCTGTCAAGCTTTTTATTTTCTTCTTTTATTTGTAGTGTTTAGATTTTGCTTTGTTCTTTGTCCTGTTAAAAGGCACCATGTTAAACAAGATTCCATCACCCTAATGCCTGGTAACAGAGAAGTACATCCCAACAGAAGAAAAAAAGTTTGTCTGGCAGACTGTTGCCATTGTTTAAATGGCTCTTAATCGCATAATTAAGAAGGATGTGTAGAATGTATATATATATACACATTATACACATTCACACATTATTTATATAGATATATATCTGCTTGAACATATAAAGATAGTCACACTATTGACGAGTTCTATCTATGGTATATTAGAAGTACATGAGATTTTTCTATCATGAGAAGTGTTCATTTTCTTTCATTAGATGCATAATGAATTGATGTTATTGTAACAGTAGTAATCTCTGCCCTCCAATCTGTTTAAGAGTTACAACTAAATTCTTTTTCTTTTGTAGCATATTGGTACTTTACATCATGTGTAGAAGCTCACCATCCCCTTCCCAAATGTTCACCATTTATTTCTCTAACGCACAGAAAATGAGTTTTTCAGTTTTATTTACCTACCTTGCAACATCCAAGAGAAAAATCAAAGACACAAAAAACAAACAAAAACTGGGTTGTGTAAGAAATTGCCACCATAAATTAATACTTGCACCTTTTGCTTTATCTGCAGCATTGATAGATTACTGCCAGTTCTGCGTTACTGGAGGGAAGAATGTTTCCAGACTCCTCTTTACAGAATTGTTCAAGTGCAGTCACAGTGTGTAGTAATCTGACTACACTACTGTTTCCTCACTTATGTCTTGACAAGTGCCTAGCTGAGCAGAAATACCTTCACTGCAGAACGATGGATGTTGCAGTCTCCATCATGCATGCGTCTGACCACAGGATCTTTGCTGTTTGATCTTTGAATCCTTATGGTGCTTTTTGCATTTTTACATGCACACAGTAAGCTATCTTTACAGGTAATATATGCAAGTTCAAAGTTGCTGCTGATCCAGACAAGGTCTGGGTGATAAGACAGTTTATTTAAAGCTTAAGTGTGTAATTGTTGCGATGTTAATGTGTTATGTCCTATCCCAGTTTGATATGCAGAGACAAGTAATCCACTTGCAGGTTGATTTGTAAAGTGTAAGCACTATGGCACTAATAAATGAAAACAATCAAGATCTTTGTATTTGTTTTGGTAAAGCGATTGTGCTGGCACAAAAGGACACAATTAAGGTCATTGAAATTTTCAGTAGGTTTGAAAATTTAATTCAATCTGGCAAATGTAGGTTAGGGTGTAAAGAAATGGTATATAACTTGATTGTTTCACTTTCAGAGTGTACCGTTGGATTGTGTGGTTTGTTCTAAGTTCAAAGTGCATCTAAGGGGGCATGACAGTGATATAGACTGGCATAAGGAGAAGGTCGGCGGCATACCCCCCATACTCATGGTCAAAGACATTTGCTTGTCATGCCCCTGGAGAAACATCTTCTCAATCTTTGATGTGCACTGATATGTGCTGGCTGCCTCTTCCATCTGTGTCCTGTTCCAGAATGCACCAGTGTACTACATATTAATCGTAATAGGCACTTCCAGCTCAAGGATGTATAAATCAAACAGAGATCCTGACTGCAATACAGATTTTCATTGCTTCAACTGCCAGTTTGTCAATATTTATAATCTGAGTTCAAGCCACTTTATTTAATTCTGTTGAGAATCACTTGGGTAATGTATAACATAGTGAGACCTCTGAATGGTTCGAAACAATCGCTGGAGTCTCAGACATATTAGCCTGAGGTTCTTATAGCCTGCAGTTGATACAACTGTCTAGAGAATAGAGCAGGAACCTGTGACAAGCCTCCTCGTTTGCACAAAACACACAAACATGCACACATTTATTTCAGACCCCACTGGAATTTGAGGGCTGGGGGTGGGGGCGATATGCTAGTGCGGGTAGGGGTGTTCAGATTGAATTAGAATTGATTACATGTTCTTTTTCCTCTGAGTCTTGCCACAAAAGACATTGCGTTATGCATTAGAATCAATTCAAGAAACTAGGGTACATGTGATTTCCCTCCTGCCAAGTCTGTGTCAGTCGATGTGCTGGTTTCTTTAATGTCCCATTGCTGTGAGCTGGAGATAGCAGTCATCCTGCTCTTCAGATTATGAATGCCGTGTTGAATGCGGCAGTCTTACCGTTCTCCCCTGAAAGAGATGCTACTGTATAGTGTACTGTGGAGGGTCACGTAGGAGCTGACTCCAGCTGTCTACATAGATAAGACGCAATGCATGAAGCATAACGACAGCCCTCGCACACCCACGCGTGCAATCATCCATAAAAACATACAACATATAATAGATTTTGCATAGTAAAAACCTCAAGAGTGTCAAATATACTCATCGTTGAGTTAAAGGTCAGATAAACCCTGTCTGATTTGTGAACGACTGGTGAAGGATTAATCTTCATGGATCCATATGTTTTCAAGCTCCATGGCTCGTATTCATCAAGTGTTCAATAACATTTTGGGAGCCCTAATGTATGGAATGTATAGAGTCTAGTTGGAATTGCAGTGCAGTGTCGCATGTAAAACCTTAAGAATGCAGCTCTGATCTGTCTCTGATCTGGTCTGCTTGGATCCTAAGCAGATAAATTACGCTGTTAAACATTCGTGAGAGTTTCTGTTAAGCACTTTTTTCTCCAATATGGTTTGCTCACGTGTGGGCTGAAAAACTCCCAAAGGTCTGTAAGCTGCTGTAGCTTTGTTTTAAAAATTTAATATATGTGTGACCTGATTAATTAGATGCCTTTAACAGATGCATGTCTAGTAAACCACCTCCAGAGTGATCAAAGGGCATTTGCACTTCGTCTTCTCATGAATGAAAATGGCAATCAATCAATCAATCAATCAGTAAACATGCATGAAGTGACCAGTACTGTAAACTGCCCCATAGAGACTCTGCATTCAGTCTCCCCAATAAACACTTTTTTCGTTATTCAGACAAGATGTTATTAAAAGAGAACTAATGAGGAATCAGATGCTAATTCACTTAGTGGAGTCATTGAGATTGAAATGGAGTTTAATTGGGATTTAGATGAGAGTAATGGCCAATTAAATGTTTGATATCTTTGACTGTCATCCCATACAGGACTAATCCGGCTCCGGTCCAGCCCTCCGCCCAGACTTCAGGGAATGAAGTACATTCTGAACATAACAGCCACAGATGACAACGCCTCCGGTGGGCCACAGTCACTCTCTGCCATGGCCCAAGTCATTGTGGGAGTAGATGATGTAAACAACAACAAACCTGTGTTTGAAAAGGTACAGTGTTTATTAATTAATTTATTTATTTATTTATTCTCATCTTTGGTTTCTCCTTATTCACTAGATCTTTATATTTTAATATACTAATATTTTAATATATTTTAATAATTTTAATATTTAATATACTTTATATATTATTTCTATTATATTTTTTTCCATACTTGCTATAACTTCTTTAGCTCAGCTAAGTGCAATGCGTTACCAAAGCAAAGGTTGTGGGTTCGATTCCCAGGGAACACACATACTGATAAAAAATGTATACATTGAATGAACTGTATGTCACTTTGGATAAAAGCATCTGCAAAATGCATAAATGTAAATGCTTTTTTCTTGTTTTTTTTTATATTGTTTCTGTTAAAATGACTAGCACTATTAGGAATTATCCATCATTGCTACTGCACTCTTCATTTCCTCACTCTTCCTCATTCTCTGCTTAACTTTCCTTTTAAATATTTGGGTTTTTTTTTTTTACTTTTCTCTCGTACTTATCAACCCCTCTCCTATTATCTCAAGGGATATTATTAGCAGGGCAACCTGTGCTGTTTCTTGATCGTCAGAAGACTGTTTTAATTAAGTGTTTGAAATCTGTGCTGAATCATTTTGGGTCCACTCATCTCCTTCAGTAAATATAGTTTGAGTGCTATGCTGGAGAACTTTAGAGGGTCTTAATCTCCCCAGGCCCCACGGTGAGGTGATGAGATGCTTGGCTGTGGGCCAGTGTTTAATACTTTAAAACTTCTCTTCAGCTCTATGGAGCATTTTGTTTAATTTTCTTTCCCAAAGAGACGAAAGACATCTCTTTGGTTTTTGAGCTAGCACAGGGAAACGGAAGAGACAGGTCTTGCTCAGCTGAAAGACTGCAAAGCCAGACTTCTCAAAACGAAATTAATAAATAAAACATTCATACACTGAACAGCTTCAGACAATTTTTACCCTTTTTGAACTCATCTGTTTTTCAGTCTCTCAGTTCTTTGCACCCTTTTTTAGTTTTCCTTTGCAATCTGTTTATCTCTCCCACACGCTCCCACTACTCACCTGTTTTTTTCTCTTTCTCCTCCCTGCCGGAGTTTCCTAGAATTCCTTTGTACGTCCCTTTATGTAGAAAAGAGGGCTTGTAACTAAGAAGTGAATTCCTCTGTTGTAGTTTTTTTATAAAACTCCCACCTGAACATCTCTCCTGTTCTTCGTCATATCTGTGTTCTAGAATACCAAACCATTTCTGTGTGACTTGTGAACATCAGTGGCCACGGAGCTCCTCTGAGAAGGTCTTACTTGTAGGCTGAGGGCCTGTGTGTTTTAGTGCCAGGTTTTTTGAAAAGGGCTTAGGAGGGGTACAGGCCTTGATGTCTGCGCTTCCGACCTTATGGGATTTCACGCTTACCTGACTGATTGAACAACACAGAGTTAAGGGCTGCATTTTAGTTAGCAGGAGGATAAAAGGGACCATCACGGATAGAAGCAGGTCCCTTGTTATTAATTAAGTGTCAGAAGTGGCCATCAAAGGAAACAGAAACGATTTGGGAATACTTGCCATGTGTTTAAAATGGATTTACTTACTGTATTTGTTCTCCTGGAGTCCCAACTATCTTAATCTGAGGAAACTAATGATGAAGAGGAGGCCCAGTTTTTATTCTTTAGTTCTTTTGTAATAATTACATATACACACAGATGAGGATTGTGGGTGGTGGAGTATGGCTAAATTATCCAAGCTTATTCCAAACGTCTTCACAGATTCAGTGGGATGGGATTGATTCAAGAGTCTAATCTTAACCAAACCAAACCAAAGAGATAAGCATTAATCTGCCTCATCCTCTATCCCTCATTCCCTCAATGCACGTCCAGTCCACAGTGTTAACTTTGTTTATCTTAGTCATCTCACTTTGCTTTAGTATCTCTGTTTTTGTTATTTGGTCCACTTTCCTTGGTTGGTACCACAATATCTTTCGTCTTAGATGAAGTTGCAGTGGCCATGAGGTTCTGGCTATGTATTGACTTTTCAAACTAGTTTAAAGGCTTGGTAATATCTTTTTCATTGCTTCTCTTGTGGCTTATTTTCAGTTGCTTTGAACCAGCAGTGTGGTTTCAGCTTAGTGGTTAAAGACCACGGCTAGTAAAGCAAAGGTTAAAGGTTCATAAAGCTAGAAAGTTGCTGAGTTTGGCTGTCCCCAGAGGGCCTTTAGGAAAGCTGCTTCAGCCAAAGTCGCCCCTTGGAGACAGTCTTTGTAATAAGCTTACCGTATGTGGCTTTGTATAGAAAGTGTCTGCTATACAACTGCTGTAGCCCTGCTTATCCTCTGACATCTGGCTCTGGTTTCCATTTTCTCCCTCTCTTTCTCTATTTTTCGTTTCCTCACAGTGTCAGGAATATAAGGAAAGAGCCTCCGTTCTGGAAAATAAGCCCGCAGGAACGTTTGTACTGCAAGTTGACGCTGAAGACGCTGATGAAGGAGCCAACGGAAAAGTAACATACGGCTTCATGCATAAAGACAGCACCGTTCCTGCCTTTAGCATTGATCCAGAAACAGGTATTACCATTAATGAGCAATTTACTGCCGTGAATGTATGAAGGTGTCTTCGTTGTCATTCCTCCGAATGCAATCAAAAGTCATTTAGGGAACTTTTGGAAAGAGTTGAGCTGCCTCATGACTTAGAACATTTTATATTTTGGGGTATAAGGTGAATAAGGTGAGGTTAATGCAACCTTTTAATATTTCACGTTAAGCACTCTCTAGTAATCTTATTAGTTCTCTGTTGAATCTCTTTCTTTATCTCCCCCCTCTTCTCTCTCTCTCTCTCTCTCTCTCTCTCTCTCTCTCTCTCTCTCTCTCTCTCTCTTGCTCTCTCCTTCTCTAGTTGCCACTTGCTATGGAATTCAAGCCTTGAAGTATTTTCATGAATTCAAACTTGAGTTTAATTCACTTTAATCATAGCCTTTCAGAATGTGCCAACTCTCAAATGGAAAGAAAAGACAGCATTTAAATATGTCATCTCAAGCCCCCTTTTTAAAGAAATGGAATGCTTTATGAAATGTAACTGTTCATTGGACATCAGTCAGTATGCCTTTTATGGATGAGAATAAAGAGAGAAAATAGGAGTGCATTGCAGTGGGGGAAAACGTGAGGAACATCTGAGATGACTTTTGAAAATCAAATAGGCTGTTGTAAAGATTTGACACAGTGAGGTGAACTCAGGTACAGGGATGAAAAAATATTTCCCATCAATACATGTGTCTAATGTGTGTGTCAGGATGTTTACTTAACAAAATATCTACTATGTATTCATTAAAGGATTAAGTACAGAAGTAGCCTCACTGTGAAACAAAATTAAATTGTTTGTAGTACTGTAAATATACAGTTTTAGAGTTGTTTTTGTGGAGAAGGAAGTGTTTGGAGAAGCTGGTCAATTTCATATCGCTGTAATTCAATTGTTGTTTAATTATTGGTGAACAAAATCTCCATAGTAACAAAAGTCCCGTTACAGGTGTTATCATAACGGCAATGAAGTTTGATCGTGAGAGGCAGAGGGAGTACGCGGTAACAGTGACAGCCACGGACCAGGCAGCAGACCCCCTCATAGGCATCTGCCAACTCAACATTCTCATCCTGGATGAGAACGACAACAGCCCCAAATTTGAGAACTTGCGCTACGAATGTAAGTGACTACTATTTGTTCCTCTCACATGCAATTTCAAAGATCTTAAACAGTCAAATACCTTCTACTTCTTCTACTTCTACTGTAAACCGTGTTTACAGTTTATTTTAATTCAAATATCTCATATATTCATATATTCTCATAAATATTCATATATTCAAATCGTCCTCCAACAGATTTCTTGAGAGAAGACACAATGGTTGGTACCAGTTTCCTGCGGGTGGCTGCGCACGATGACGATTACAGCACTAATGCAGCCATCACTTACTCCATGTCCCAAGAACAGCCAGAGTACCTGCGAGTCAATCCACTCACAGGATGGGTCTATGTGAACGAACCCATCTCGCAAGTCAGTCCTGTTTAACAAAGCTGTTTAAAAGGGTAGTTCACCCAAAAATGATACTTTCCATAATTTACTCACCCTCATTCCAAACGTATGTGAGTCATGAACACACACACACACACACACACAGAAGGAGCAGCGGGCAGCATTGCAGCACTCAGGATGCAACTGGGCGAAAAAGTCTTGGATAAGGGCACCCCAGTTGTTTCTTGCCAGCAGCAGGAATCAAACCTGCAACCTCTGGGTTACAAGTCCAACTTTCTAACCATTATGCTATGACTGCCCAAGAAAGAAACCTAATTTGTGGATGCTTGGGGCTACATACAGTCCATATCTTCTAAAGAGCCCTCAACGTTTCCTGCAGCCTTTTTTTGCACCTAGCAGGTCTTTTTTGGGTGCCACTGTTGTTTGGTTACCAACATATTTCAGTATATCTTCTTTTGTGTTCCCCAGAAGCAAAAAAGTCATACAGGTTTGGAATGACATGAGGGTGAGTAAATTGTGGAAGAATTTTCAGTTTTGGGTGAATAACCCTTTAAAGCCATGCTGAGTTTACCTGTGTGTGTGGGTGCTCCACGCTGAAAGTCAAAGGGTTGATTTTGAACACACATGTTTTAGACTGGAGCCTTTACAAAAACACTGTTCAGCAGAATGACTCATTAAACAGTCATGGAGCACAGCCGTTAGAGGTGTGTTGAGATGGATTGTGAATGTGCTTGCCTTCAGATGAATATTGTATAGTTCTTGTGTGGGTTTTTGAAGTTTTTACACTTCTGCTGTGTGAATGATGAAGCAGGTCTACAGCTGCTTTTCACAGCACTCAGCCTGGACGATTGATTGAGTGTTAACAAGGTCGTTTACAGAGATTATTGTTTTTCTTGTAAATGTGATGAGTGAAGCAACCTAAGATACTTAGAAATGTCTCACAAAAGACTTGTTTAAGCATTAATAGTGATTATTGGTGCGTATTTATGAGTTAGAGTGTGAGTAGGTGTTTTGATTCGAAATCCATTGATATTGGAACACCTTTGTCAAGCGACCTTTGTAAAACTGTTGCTATGACTACCAAGGTCTAATGTCAGCTGGTGTATTTAGTGAGATTCTGTGTGTCTGTGTATAAATGTGTGTGTGTGTGTGTGTGTGTGTGTGTGTGTGTGTATATTGTGATTACAGAGGGTAGGGTGATTTTTCTTTTTCTTCATGTTTCATACAAACACGCTTTTTACTCACACTGGTGTCTTCTTGGTAACCAAGTACACAAACATAAAGTAAAATAATCAAAATCAAAGTCAAATAATTTCCACATTTTAAAAGTCAAATCTGGGAAAAGGTAAAACAATAAAAGCAAGAATAATTGTTGCATGGAAAGCATGGTAAGAAGTTTCCAAAGTAGTCCTAATGTGACCTTCATATAACAAAATGGAAAAACAAAATGTAAATCTGTTACTTATAATGAAAATCAACTGCTGGAAAAAAAAGTTACTCTTAATACAATACCCTTATGTAGATAAACGTTATACAGTTACATTTAAAGATCTTTCTTGATGCCTTGGTATTTTTTCAACCTTATAATAATGTTCAACCTTATAATTCAATCTTTTGTACTTTGTATTTGGCATATTATTAATATAGCAGTATGTGTTTGTTTCCAGAGGGCCTACATCAGCAGGCAGATCATAGCTACTGATGGAGGCAATCGCAGCAGTTCGGTTGAACTGGCAGTCACCATCACCAATGTAAAGAACCAGCCACCACAGTGGGAGAAGGACAGATATGAGGTTGTCATACCCGAAAACACAGTCAGAGACACTCCAGTTGTGGTATGTACTCACATATAGCTTTAAAGATCTATGATGTGCTACTGTAACCGGTCCTACTTGAACCTGCTTTGAGAGGGACGCAAACCAGCAATCGGTCTGCCATGGGAATCAGGTGTCGGGTTTATACCCTGCACAGCTTTTCACACACTAGAACCGCACAAATACACCATTTATGTAAATGTATGCTGGCTTTTTACCTCATTTAATAATAACACTGGGGGGTAAAAATAATAACAACACATAGAGGGTAACACAATGACTTTCGCTAATTCCACAGATATAAATAACATACTGATGTTGATTCCATAATTGCTAAGTACACTAATACCAAAAGGCAAAACAAATATACATGTTCTGATGAGTGATTTATTACTTTGACCTTTGAGGCCAACTATTAATGAAGGAAGGTTATGATGGATAAGTTTTAATTCTGCACTACAGTTGTGGATATTCCGTGAGGGGCATGAGATCACAGACACTGTCAACTTTACTGTCACGTACTGGCGGATACCACTGACAGTCTCTGCTTTCTGCTCGACCACACAGAGCCATGCCTGTCACACAACACACACACACATGTTGGCATATGTGGTTTATGAGGACTCCATAGAAGTAGTGTAGACATAGTTTTTCAACTGTACAAATTGCATATTTTATCCCCTAAACCCTAACCCTACCCTAAACCTAACCCTTACAGATAAACCAGTTTTTAATTAACAAAAAATCACCATCTAGTATGTATTTTAAACCATTTAGTTTATGAGGACACAGGAAATGTCCCCATGAACCATGTTTAAGTTATACACAATATAAACGTGTGTCCTCGTAAACACTTATTTAAACCCAACACACACACAAACAAACATGTTGATGCTCATGTCATTATGAGGACCTTTCGTTGCTTTATTGGTTTTAATACAGAGTAATACGCTAATTATATTTTCTATGCCCAAACCTTCACACAAACCATTTTACATTTTCATTTAAAACACAAGTATGTTTATTAAGCCATTTTAATTACAAGGACAGTTGGAGTGCTCCCACAAAGATTTTTGTCCCCTTAATGTAGGTCAAATCAGCCCACATACATACAGTCCCTTTTAAACTAATACATTCTTTGTAAATGTCCCAGCTTCCTGCAGAGCTGGTCTATCTGCTTCTCTCAGTCATGAATTATCTGATTCCCAGCTTCACATTTTAAGGGCACTGCTTCATTATATTCACTGTTTAGGATAAAAGCCAATCCATGAGTCACTGGATTATTTATGAACATTTGTTTTTTCCCTCTTTCATTTGGTAACAAATGCACTGAAAGCATTAATACGCAGAATTTCCTGGAATACTTTTATTGCCATTAAAGCCATTATTAATGCAGATGAACATTTTATGAAGAGCTGCAGAAATAAACAGAACGTTACTCTCCTGTAAAGAGAAATGCATGATAAAAATAGAGAAACAAGGAGATCTGACGGCAACACTTGCTCTTGCTATTCTAATTGATCTTGCATGTAAATACTCATTTATTCTATTGGTGTAGGAAGTCATGGAGCTTATTCAATAGATCTGTAATAGAGGTCTCTATAGTTTTCTCACTACAGCACCAGTGAATTTATAAACAGACTCAATTCTCCTAGGACCGAAGGAGGCAGACCTGTAGTAAATGCATATGAGGGTGTCTTCACTGTTGGTAAATGATGGAGATGGACACTCCAAACTGCAAATCTATTTATAAATCAAATCCAAATGAGACATTTAACAAAAGTAAAGTATATTATCAATCTTATACAATCTTTATATTGCCAGATATAATCAATATTGAGGCTCAACAAGTATGAAATTCACCTTTGAGTGAATCAAGCAGTCACCTGAACAAAGACAATACATACAGTGACAAGTATGTATTTATTGTAGCAGTCCAAAGAAACAGTACATTTCATCAGTATTCCCTGGGAATTTGTTGAACTACTATTAAGAATGCCATCAGAGAACCGGGATGCAGGTTAACAACAATATTGTGATATATGAGTGCAAATCTTAGTAAAACTGAATTCTTAATGTTTGAATAGAGCTGCCATATTATTTAAATATTGAAGAATTACAGAGTGTCTCCATTTCGTCTGTGTTGTGAAACATACACAGTTTTATTTGCCAGCTGCATTTACTTTGATATTGATTTCAGTGCTCTGAGTCATGTGATGAGATGAGAATAGAACAGCACTGTATGCTGAAGAGACGAGTGTAAGCACTGCTGTGTAAATCTACTTGTGTTCATCTTTAGATACAGTACATGCACATATACTGTGTTCCACTACAACGCTCATCCACACTGTGAACCCTGAGCATTTACACAGTATTTTTCAGTTCTTTCCTTAACAGGGAACTGAATGTGTTGACATGTTGAGAACTGGATGTGATAATGATACAACAGCAATAATATAAGATAAAATGTGTCATGCAATGACTTTAAACTACTAAGTCAACATCACATTTTGACTGCTGAATCTTGAAGCTGTGACTATTGCTTCATTGCACTCCGAATAAAAGTAATATTCTGTTAAATGAGGCCACATCCCAGTTTACAATTTTAGGTTGTAGGAATGTTTCCATTATATAACTAAAATGTTAAAAACGTTATTTTAAAAGTTCTAGAAACATTCAAAACAACCAGTTTTTTAGATGTTGTATTAACATTACTGTTCAGTTATAAGAACATTATTCAAACTTTTTAAAATTCAGAATATAAATAAATTCTAAATTCTGTATAGAATAAAGTTTTCGAAATCTATATCTATATATCTGTATCTATGTATAATGTTACAAAAGCGTTCTACCAACGTTACTGCAGGAATATTTTTGATAACTTTTATAGCCAATGTTCTGAGAATGTTCACTGTTAGCTGGAATGATCGTTTTTTGCTATATGATGTTGCTTCACTCCCAAAGTTATTATCCATGTATATTTTTACAACTTCTGAAGTTATTGAAGCTTTTGATGTTTTAGGTGGTCAGTCTACTGTGTTCAGTCATAGCTGCATATTACAACATTGCATATTTTTATGAGGCTTTTAATGTCACTACCAATACATAATATTAGACTTTAACAAATAGTTCTCGCCCTTGAAGTCGATTAGTCAGTAGCTGCTTGTTTACGATCAAATCACAGCCAACCATTTAAGTTTGTTGCATAACAACATTCAGTTTCTATTTACATGTCATGGACTATATCTTTGATGACATTTAATGATTTTTTTTCAAAAAGTAACATTTTAATAAATTTATTCATTTGTGTCCTTGGTATTTTTTATTATGTGGTAATCATTTTATAAAGCAATACAAACTTGAGGTTGTGCTCTGAGTTAGCAATGCCCTTCAGAAGTGATTACATTCACAATATAGCACAGCCTATTGTACAATGTTGTTTGATTATTTTACTTCAAATATGTGATTGTAACAGAATATTAAACTGTTTCCTGCTGTCAGACAATCAAGGCCACTTCTCCTCTTGGTGACCCAAGGGTGACTTATAACTTGGAGGATGGATTGGTTCCAGAGAGCAACATGCCTGTTCGTTTCTACCTAACCCCAAATCGTGAAGATGGCTCCGCCTCTATCCTTGTTGCAGAGCCTCTGGATTATGAGACAACTCGCAACTTCATGCTTAGGGTTCGAGCTCAGAATGTGGCTCCTGTACCACTAGCTGCCTTCACCACTGTTCACATCAATATCACAGGTTAGGAGCATTTTTTTAACTGGAACAACAGAAACAAAATTAAAGGTTTTGTGAGACAAATGGTACAAAATGAACAGTATATCATTGTGGTGCTAAGGTATTGTTTACAAACCTTTTACATTCATTGCATTGAAAATGTGGACATCTGGGAACAATCCTTTCTCTAATACAACAGGTTATATTCAGCATAACAATTTGAGTGAAAATTCAACAGTTGCCTTTACATTAGTCACACCTTCCTATTTCTTAATATAGCAATTTACAAGAAAGTGCATTTACATCGTCACCTAAAACTTGTACCCTGCCCCATTAAAACTGCCAAGTTTGAATCCATTTCATGTTTTAATCCTGTTCAAACCCTTACACTTGTTAGCTGCGTTTTATACAGTAATCCTTTCTCACTTAAACTAAAATCACTGAGTGCACCACAAGGCTTGGTAGCCACAATTCTGTAACATTCTTTATTTTATCCCATCCTGTCTGTTCCTTTCTGCTTAAGTATTCGTCAGCACTCATCTTTTGCACTGCGGGAAGTCTCTCCACCCTCCTCTGTAATTTACAGAGTTTGCCCTCCAGTGTTAATCTGGCTCTCTTCATGCATGATTCCTTCACTCTCCTCCAGTTATGGCTGCTCCATAATACTGATCTAGCAACAGTGACTTACAAGATGTATGGTAATGTATTTGGAATTGTCGGAGGAAACTGGCATCAGATCAGGATCAGAGATGTTTTGACTCCAAATTGTTTCTTACCCCGTGAACATGATGTGAAGGGTAACAGCTTCCTGGAAAGCGCTTTATCATTTATGCTCAACCAAATAATTAATCTTTTCTGTTTCTTTTGACTTATTTACAGCATCATTCCGTATTTCAGTTAAGAGCAGAGAGAGGAGAGATACAGAGCACGATAGAGATAGCAGAGGGAATTGAGGAAGGGCTTGAGGGAGGAGGTCGTAATGGATTTGGCCTTCCTGTTTAATTCATGCTTTACGGCTTTGGCTGATAGAAAATTAAAACCTCGAAGTGCATCAGATGGTGATTAGTGTCTAGAATCATTGAACCCATTAAAGATCTTACCCTAAATTCCAGTGGCCTCATGTCCCTCCCAGTACTGAGAACATAACATTTAAGTAGAGTAGTCTTGGTATTAATTTCCTCCTGAACACACAGTATGCACTCATGTAATGCGGCTTAGATAAGGAGTAATGTCAGTGTTGAGATGGGTCATATTTGCTTCTGATAGAAAAGACAGTTTTAATTTTTTTGTCAATCTGCCAAGGATGTTTCTGTTTTCACAGTCTGCTGCTTGAATATCTGTATATGAGTGGTCAAACTTGTATTATAGCTGTAAACAATGCCCAGATGTTGAAAAAAATGCCTAAATGTTGATTCAGAAAACTAACTAACTACAACTGTTGTGTGGAACCAAGGCCAAAACCTTTTAGCATTTAAATAAAGCTTTGTAACAGATGACGCAATGCAACACTACAACACTATGTGTATGTAGCAATCATTGTAAAAAAAGTAATTATTTTATTAAGTTAGCTATTGCATTATGGTCTCCATAATGTGACTGTGTATTGTCTGCTATTGACAGATGTTAATGACAACGTTCCATTCTTCACCTCCTCTATATATGAGGCATCTGTGACAGAAGGTGCAGGGATTGGTACTCTAGTTCTCCAGGTGTCAGCCAATGATCTTGACCTGGGACTGAATGGGAAGGTATGAAACGATGTTTTTCAGTTGAATTATCTATGCACTCAGTCAGCCTCTGTCTGTGGATGAATCTGTAAACAAATTGTTTCTGTGCAGGCATTATGCTCAGACCTCTGAAAGATCTATAATATTCCAAGAATGTCTCTCATACAGGCATGCTTTTAGACAGGTTGAATAGAATAATCTATAAGTCGAAAAACTCACTATGCCCTCTAAATCTCATTTATTTATACTGATAAAACACTGACAACTCTTTCTTAGAATCCTTTCCAGCATGTGTCTCAGAATTCATAATTGTGTTAACACAGAATTCTGTTTTGCACACATTCTGTTAAGGAATTTCTTTATAAAAAATAAACAAACATAACTTCAATAGAACAACTTGATTACTTTTCTTTTGCACACATTGAATTGAAGAATTTCTTTTTCTTTTTAAATCCACACTCTCATCTCTGATTTTTTTTAAGGTCACACTCTTTAACATAATGACTTGCTTAACAGTTTAGGTAGTAATGAAGTCCGTCTTAGAGGAAACTTGGGTTTGTTCTGAGAGAGGCTCAAATGGGCCCCAGCATTAGAATCAGCACCATTTCAGTGAAAAAGTGGGTATTAGAGGGGACTATCAGCAGGGGCCTTTTAGAGTGGCCTTTGAGTAGTACTCTGAATCACTGATACCTTGCAATCCCACATTGAATAATGAGTATCATTTGTGGGTGCGAATGCTAATATCATTCTTTTTTCTCCAGCGGACCCCATCCAAAGCCCCTCTGTGCCAGATGGGGATTTCTGCGTGTTTTATTAACCTGACCCCTGCAATCATTTTATTATGCCATTTACATTTAATTCAGCCCTTGTATTTGTGTTCTCTGCTCTAATGCAGTCGGCAGGGCATCATTTAATACCAACACCATGCTGGTTTAGTGCAGCCATTCAGAGCCGTTTGTATGATAATTGTTGTTTGGGGCTTGTTGAAACAGCAGTTGGCACCTCTTCATCCATTCAACCTTTTTTGGGTACCCAGATTAGCTTCATTATTCTTAAGTTGAATGGCCTTGATTTTTACTTTACCTGCTGGGAAATTGCCAATGTGTGTTTCTGGCATTAGTAACAGAACACGCAACAGGAGGCCTTAGGTCAGGTCAGGGCTCAGGGTGAATAAGTTAGAAAAGAAGCTGGCAGTGTTGGACTGTTTATTTACTATGGATTGAGTGAGGTGGGGTGCTCGTAAACACACATTTACACCCTCAGTGACACTCAGATGAACACAGACAGAGCAGCATTCATTATTAACATGTTTTTCTTTTAATGCAAATCTCTGTGAATTTGTTTGACAAGCACGTTTTTTTCTTATATTGTTTAGGCAGTACATGCTGCCTAAACAAGCTGGTTTTAGTTATGTCAGAGCCATCAACCAATGTTTTCTACTTATTAGTCAATTGTAAGTTTCTGTATTGGGGAGGGGCTCTTCTCATTTCAGAGAGTTTCCAATTGGGCAAACATCTGTGTAGTGCAGGATGAGTCATCAATATGTTTATTATATTTTTCTGTTAAAGAAATAGTGACAATTCTAAATGTGTAAATATGCTAAAAGTGAATTTTGCTGATGTTTAGGAGGTCATTAGTCTGTAGGCATCTCCAAACACATGGACTAATATATTATGTTGAGTCTGAAAGGTTTCACGTCATTTCTTCTGCCTTCAAATACCTTTGTTACTTACATTTACATTTATTCATTTAGCAGACGCTTTTATCCAAAGCGACTTACAAGTGCGGAATACAGCAAGCGAGTCAACCTGAAGAGGCAACTAGACACAATAAGTGCTCACAATACAAGTTTCAGACATTGCTCAGAGTATCTGAGCAATGTCTACTTTACAAGGGCTCTACTTCTTTTCATCTGTGTGTTTGTCATTTCTCCCTTCCGGCTCAGATCTCATACTCTCTACTGAATGACCGCAGTGGAGACCATCAGTACTTCCGCATTGATCCTGAGCTGGGCGCCATCTACACAGAGGCTGTGTTTGACCGTGAGACGAAGGGATCTTACCTGTTGGAGGTGAAGTCAGTGGATGGCTGGGAGTCTGCCAGACCAGGGAAGCATGGGCAGCCCAACTCAGGTACAGCGAACTCATATCATAAGCACATTTAAATGGGTTAATCAGGGTAAAGTACTAGAGAATTGTGAGAATATTCTCATTTATTTTCTTTATTTGATACATTTATAGAAAGTGTTTCTATTGATCTTCTGTACTACTAAACATTACGTAGCACTTGTTTATGAGACACTGTTTTGTAGAACAGAAGTTTCTACAGGCCTGAATGTGACTGATTAATAGATAATACCTTATTTGTATTCTGCATGGCCAAATTTATGTGGGCCACTTTCTAATTAACAACTATAAATTTGGCTATATCAGCTGCAGCCATTACTAACAAGTGGACGCAATCAAGCAAGCCATGCAATCATCCTCTTGAAACAAACATACTCAGTAGAATGTTCCTTTTCCTTTCCAGCATGGCAATACCCCTGTGCGCACAGTCTGTAAAGAAATGATTATGACCTGTACAAAGCCCAAATCTGAACCCTATTGGCCACCTTTGTAATGAATTGTGCAAGCTTACCCAGAAGGGTGCAAGCTGCAACAGGTGTAGCTGCAACAAGCACATTGCGGTGCGATATCCCTGCTAACAGGGAACATTCTCAGAAGTTCTGCGAAATTTCTCTCAAAGTTATCAAAAAGTTAAATTGTATCATATCAAAAATGTTACTCATAAGTTGTTAGTGTGACGTTTTAAAAACATTAAAACTTTTTAAAAAAACTTAAAACTTTTATATCCATGCAATAACATTTATGAAATTTCTAAAAACTGGATGATTTGAAAGTTAAAAACGTTAAAAACATTAGCAAAACGTTTTTACAATCTAAAATTGTTAGCTGGGATTTGGATGTTCACATACTTATGGCCATGTAGTGTATTTGTATTATAGAATATACTATGGACTTTTTATTTGATCATAATAAATATTAGAGTGTGTGTGATGTGTTTATGCTAATGCATAACTTCTGAACATCACAGCATTGTGAAAATAATCAAAGCATTATGGGCTTTTGAGACTTCACAATACAGAATAACAGTATAACAAATTCAAAAGACTTATTTTCATTAACTGCATAAAATACTGCATGCCAGAGTCTTTTTTAATACAGACAGCGGTGTAACCTGATTGGATTTGTTAGAGTAGGGATAGCCAGAGTCTCATAGAAATGTATTTTTCATGCATTATATGGATTATTAATAATGTCTGTTTAGTGTGCGCTTTTTTTGACAGGATAAGCAGCCCTCTAATATTTAAAGAGGTCAGCTAGATAAAAAGTCATATTTGTGACTCTACTGGTTTAAATGTTGATAAAGGTGCTAGAGGAGAGTCAGATGTTAGACAACTGCTCTTTAGGACAAAATGAGTGTGTTCCAATACTGCTGTCTGCATACTTACAGCCAGTTTACCCTACATGCTGAAATGTGAAGAAGCTCACTCCAGCATACTGACAAGTGTAGTGAGATACTGGCACAAGTGCAGATAATAAGATAGACAAAGTGACAGTGTCTGATATGCTCGAGCACACAGAAGAGTGTTGATGAGTGCAAAGCCACACGTACACACACAATTACACAGCAACATGTGAATGCTAATTGCACGATGTAATGAAGAGATCCTGTCAGAAGCAACAGCATGTCGAGAACACACAAAAAAGTGACGTGTGGCGAGTGGAACATCACACAATGGAACCATGCCTGTGCACTTTTGAGAAGAAAACATGACCATGTCCACATGTTGAAGCTCTGAAAAACATGCCAACCCGTCACGGGGTGGCAGCTGAACATTTGCCATGCTTTTTTAACACAACATAACACATCAGACAAAGAGCAGGATCAAGATTCAAATCAGATACCCCACAATTCCTTTATCTACAGAGTCTATCTGCCTGTCACTTCCCTGACAGACTGAAGACTGTGTAAAGGTCATAACTGATAACTGATGCCTTTTGTCTGTCTGTTTGTTTGTTTAATAGAGCCATTTTGTTTTTGTTTTTTGAGCTGTTTGGATTATGAGTTTTCCTTAGATTATGAACTGTGGATTAATTGCAATATATGTGCAACCTGCTCTTATAATTGTTCTTATCTTTGGCAACTTTATTTGGTAAATGATGTTTCTATGAGTAATTATATTACACAGACAATATACACAAGCATCTTTTTTAAAATACTTTTTACTGCCTGCTTTCTGTAACACCACTTGCTTCAGGCCAGTAGTGTTACGTTTTGTAAATAAGGAGCTGTATATAAAAAGCATAATTTCTATAAGCAAAGAAACGTGTTTGCGCTGAATAAACAAATATTTTATCTAACATCGTACAGTAGTGCTATTGCAGTGCCAGGTTAAGCTGGGTTGCAGGTGGTGACTGAATAAGATGCAGGTTTTTGATCTGAAACATATGTGACACATCAAGTGTCACAACGGTTTAGTGAATTTGCCCCTCAGTAAATCTTGAACCCCCCCGGGTTCTTCTCTCACTCATCATCTGATGACTTCAGACACAATGTGGAGCAACAGAGATAAAAATGAAGATGGGCAGACAATGAATGAGAAAACACAAGAAACATAGAATTGAAAAGAAAAGATAAAGAATAACCGTAGAAAGGAGGGAGAAACATTTAAATGGAAGAAAGATAAGGTAGTGGGGTAAGAACATAAATAAATAATCTTCTGTGTGTGTGTGTGTTTGACTCTCATCAGATACGGCGTATGTGCGTATTTTCATCAGTGACGTGAACGATAACAAGCCAGTGTTTTCGCAGTCTGTGTATGAAGTTGACGTGGACGAGGATGCTGACGTGGGCTCCACCATCCTTACAGTCAGCGCTAATGATGAAGATGAAGGTAGGAGAAGATGAGCAGGGGCAGTGGATGATGGATAGAACAATATGCTTGTTTGTAAGATGGAAGTGAGAAATATGGAATGTTGGTTGTGAGTAAAAATGAGGCTGGATTTCTCTTCGTACATTTTTGAAATCTTTGAACTGAACTGGCACCTAAGGTGTGATGTTCAGCACCTGCTGGGTTTTACCCGTCATGTACAATGTGTAACGTTAACCTTAAAAATAATTCAAGAGCCTAAAAATAAAAACATACTAAATAGATCTGGAAGAGCAAATAAAGAATGGAAGCTTTTGTTTCCAAGAAACGTATTTATTTACAGTGTTTCGGCAGTTGGACTATATTATGCATACTAAACCCCACTGAGTCTGTCTAGCACACATTGATTTTAATGAAACGCAGTGTGAACATGATCCCAGGAGTACACACGTGTCTCCAGGCTATTGTTGTCATATTCATCTGTTCTCTGCAATAACATCTGTAACACTCTCGAATACGAGAGACTCGTTCACTAATCAATATACCCCGAGACCATGTGAAATGCTGCTCCCATGATAACCAGCCTCATACATTGGCATGCAAAGGATCGTGGGTTTGCTTTGTTTCATCCTGTTCTTCAGAAACACACACAGAGAAGATAGTCCACCTAACTCATTACTCATCAGTCAGCCTGACTTTATATACAGATCCTCTACTGAAGCACGTAATTCCCTCTGGTTCGGTTGAATCCACACTGCATGTGGATTTGATACAGGAGTGAGAAAGGGAATGTAGCATTCTTGTTTCAGTCATTCATCATAATACAGCCTAGAGTGGCTGGACATTCCCAGAGCCAAAAGCTTTACCCTGATGAATAGATTTCAACCTTCATTGCAGCTATGCCTTAACCCTCTCAGCCACTGGAGCAGAGCCACGGAAGACTAGCTAACTATCATAGTACATCTGCTTTTCCATAAGGAAGCAGCGTTTGACTCTGTGCATTAGCAGAAAACATATAAGCCAAATACTCCCTAATGCAATTTTCTGGAGCTACGCAAGGCAACATAAGACAGCAAAGATGAAATGGCGATAAGTCTGTTAATGTGTCATTCCCTATTCATTAACCTCGTACCAGCAGGGAAATCCAAACACACTGCGAGGAGATCTTAGGAAGGGTGAAATGGGAGTGTTTTTGCACTGTTTGCTTAACCATGTTATTTGTTTATATGAAGTCTCTTTGCGTTTATTACCTACTTTGGAGAGCTGAGCTTTGAGTATAAAATACAAAATTACAGCAAAGTAGTAATAAAGAATTTAATAAAATAGCATGGTCACAACGCAACATATGCGTGCTTGCATCTTTCACTGTTTAATTAACATGATGCAACGAGGGATCCATACATGTTTTATACTTTTACTTGTAGTCTCCCGTGCCACAGCTCTCACCAGTCATGTTTCCTTCCACTTTATACATTTAAATGCAGATCAAGATCACATTTTTGTACTAACTCTTGAGTCCATTTTCTTACCTTTCTTCTGCCTAATGGGCAGTGAAACTAAGCTGTCAGTGATTTAATTCAGAATGAAAATATATTAATTCTAAGTTACCTACACAAAAGCACAGAATGAGAGCCAGTTGGTGGGATCTTTTTAAAAGGTAAGGTATGTAATGGTTGTTTTTGTGAGCTGTAATTTTCAAACACTATGTTTTCTGGAGTTTAAACATAGGGTGTTTCAGTAGAAAAGCTTAAACTGAATGAAACATTTGACTGAATGTTTTGGCAGGAGGTTTGTGCAGGTACAAAGCAGGTTCTCAGAGCACGGGGAACTCTAACAAAGTGAGAACTTTTATTAACTATTGTTAAAAATACTCTGGAGAATGAGGGAGAGTTTCTTTATAGACATATCTTCATCTAATTTGAGATTTATTGGTCTGTATGTTTCCATGGTGGCAAGTTTCCAAGGCTACTCTCGAGATCACCTCTAAAGGCCATTGAAGCAGTTTTTGTTCACCTGCCACAAAAACCTCGTTATGTTAATAAATCCACTTTTTCTTTATAACCATTTTTACATCGTGAAAAGTTTCTCATTTTTACCCAAGGTCTGGCCTTTTGTGCAGTAGACTATGACATCAGTGTCATTATAGAAATCTACTCATTGTTCCTGAAGACGAGTCACAGTAGAAGGTCTTTGGTTAACTGGTGTGTAGAGTTTAAATGCAGGCTTGTCTTTGTGTATCTCTCTGTAGCTTGTTTTTCATTACCTGTTTTCATTCTGCAGGTGCTAATGCTAAGCTGCGCTACCAAATTACATCAGGTAATGTGGGGGGTGTTTTTGACATGGAGCCTGAGGTGGGAACTATTTTCATTGCCCAGCCCCTGGATTACGAGCAGAACAAGCTCTACAAACTGCACATCTTGGCCTCTGATGGGAAATGGGAAGATTACGCCACTGTTATCGTCACTATAGTAAATAAGAATGACGAGGCACCCGTGTTCTCTGTGAACGAATACTACGGCAGCGTGACGGAGGAGCTGGATGGTTCTCCTGTGTTTGTGCTACAGGTATCTTTCATAGTTTGACTGTAATGCTGTCACACGTGCTGCCTTTAGAGTATATCAGTTATACTTTTTATTTTAAGATTATTTTGTTATTTCAGTTATTTTGAAAAAGCGACTGTGTTGTTTTGCTCCCATTGCTTTATTTAAGCCAAACAAAAATGTACCCCTCTAACAATTTTACGTTGTACTAACTACAAACGTTTTGATATATATGATATATAATGTTAGAAAAACCTTCTACTAACATTACTGCAAGAATGTTTTTGATAACTTTGAGAGAACATTTAGAGAACATTAGCCAACATTCTCAGAATGTTCTCTGTTAGCTGGGTAGGTTAGGTCTCCTCACATAACAAAAACAGTGTGAATTACCCATGTGAATTACCCCATTCATCTCTCATTAATAAGCTATTTGAAAATGAATATTACAGCAATTCAGTTGGACAATGCCCAGGCACTCAATATTTACACCTTGCTAGGGTGCTTTATGTTTTATAACTATAGGAAAAACTATGATTGATTTGTTCTGAATGCTGAGTGTTTTACATTCTTTAACTCAATCACTATTCAACCTTTTAATCCTGACAATTTAGAGCTTTATGCATTCCTATTAAAGTCCAAGCTCACTGTGTTGTCTTGGACTATGTCTGTAAGTTGTGAATGCTAAATGCTAATGTCCAAATGCTAAACTTTATTTTCCTGTTCTTTTTATAGAAACCACTTGCAGATAAACTTACAGTTTTCAATCTTTTCCATCTTTTAAATGTATTAGTTTAGGAACCAGAATGTGAAAAGCTTTTAGGCAGAGTGAGGGATGGATGGGTGGATAGTTAGATGGACAAAGATAGGTAGAAAGGGGATAGATATAAAAAAACTTTGGCTTGAGTAGGCGCAGAAGAAAAAAGTTTCATTCTATTCTCTTTGATGTTATAGGTTACAGCCTCTGACCCAGATAAAGATGCTGATCAGGAGGCTTTGAGGTATTCCTTGCATGGTCAAGGTGCTGAGAGTGAGTTCATCATTGACGAGGTCACAGGGAAGATTTATGCCCAGAGAACATTAGACCGTGAGGCACGGGCAGTGTGGCGGTTTGTAGTACTGGCTACAGATGAGGGTGGCGAGGGGCTAACAGGATTCACCGATATCATTATCAATGTGTGGGACATAAATGACAACGCTCCCATTTTTGCTTGTGCTCCGGACAGTTGTCATGGCGATGTAGCTGAGAACTCCCAGCCTGGCACGCCCGTTATGGAAATGACTGCTACTGATTTAGATGATGCAGCTGTTGGACAAAATGCAGTTCTGGCCTATAGAATTGTGGGTAATGCTGCCCTCAATGGTGGTAACAGTGGAGCAGATATGTTTAGCATCAACCCTGCTACTGGGACAATTTTAGTGGCGATGTCTGGGCTCGACAGGGAGAAGACGGACACATACGTCTTGGTGGTGGAAGCACGAGATGGTGGAGGTATGATTGGAACAGCGACAGCCACTATACATGTGACGGATGTAAATGATCACATACCACGTTTCCTGGACCGGTCATGCTCAGTTCGTATCCCTGAGAGCAGTGAGCCCAACACAGCCATCATAGAGTTGACTGCTGAAGATGCAGATGCTGGGGAGAACGGTCAGCTGACATTCAGCATAGTGGCCGGTGATCCTGAACAGAAGTTTTACATGGTGAGCCATCGACAGGAGCAGCGTGGAACTCTTCGTCTCAAGAAACGTCTGGATTATGAACGACCTGGTGAGCAACGCTTTAACCTCACCATCAAGGTGGAGGATATGGAATACTCCAGCCTGCTACACTGCACCCTAGAGGTAGAAGACTGTAATGATCATGCTCCAGTCTTCATCCCACATTTTCTACAGCTACCTGCTATACCAGAAGATGTTGCACCAGGGACTAGTGTGGCAAGTGTGGTTGCCAGTGATTTGGACTCGGGGCTAAACCGGGAGATCACTTACAGTATTGCTGCAGACTCTGACCCGTATCATTTGTTCTCTGTAGACCAATCAGGGTTGGTCACTGTGGCTAGTGAGCTAGACCGTGAAAAGGTTGCACAGCATCACTTGATTATATTAGCAACAGACCATGGCACGCCACCTTTGACCGGCACTGCAACTATCCAGATGGCTCTGCTAGATGTAAATGACAATGGCCCAGAGTTCGAGGCTACCTATGCACCAGTAGTGTGGGAGAATGTTCTGGGGCCGCAGGTCGTGCGACTGAACCAGAGCTCCACGTTACTTAGAGCTGTGGACCGAGATTCAGAGGAGAATGGCTCACCTTTCTCATTCTCTGTTCCACTGGAGTATCGTTACAGCAATGACTTCCACCTGCAGGATAATGGAAATGGCACCGCCACCATCATGGCACTGAGAGCCTTTGACAGAGAGAGACAGAAAGAGTTCCGGCTGCCGATCATCATGACTGACAGCGGCAGTCCACCAAAGACCGTCACTAACACCCTCACCATCATCATCGGTGATGAAAATGACCATGCCCACGCAGCCGGACAGAAGAAAGTATTCATGAACGCTCACAGAGGTAAATTATGTTATTTAATGGCTGGCAAAGGAATCACTAATGGTAATACAGTAATATTAAACAAATTTAGCTGATTGTAATTGATTATATTGCTTATAGCTGTTTAATAACTTTTGACATTTGCAGGTTTACCTGTTATTTGAGTTATGTAAATTGGTTGTATAAACGAAGGCATTTTAAATATAGTTATTGTTCAATTTATTTATAGTTTATGAATCCACATTGTCATAAATGAAACGGGTTGAATCTTAAGATTTACGTGGTTTTTATATGAAATGTATCAGAAGTAGTGTCAGTATTGTAATAGATTCAACACAGAATCTGAGGTGGTGTGGTGCAGTAGTTAAAGCTTTGAGCCAGAAAGTGGAAGATTACTGCTTTGAGCACAACAGGGGATTGTAAAAGTACTGTATGTTGCTTTGGATAAAAGCATCTGCTAAATGTCCACTTACCGACTAAAAGAAGTCAGTTCAGGTCAGTTCCCCATAAAAATGTTATTTGTATGTACATAAATAGTATGTGTATATAGTGCAGCTTTTGTCACAAGTAGCAGTGTAGTACCACAACACTGAGCATCACTGTTTTAAATGAGACATTGTATAATACAGCTTTCAGCCAAGTGAACTGAGGCAGTGATCGCATGTGATGTTCATTCTTCCATATGTAATATCTGGCAATGCTTTCTAGTGAATCTTTTAGTTTAAAAAATAGAAAAAATGGAAAACGATTTACTGATTTAAGTCGCTGTGCTGCATTTTTGGTTTTCTTTTGGAAGCAAAATGTTTAGGATAGTTCACCCAAAAATGAAATTGTTTTCCATCATTTACTCAACCTGATGTCATTCCAAACCTGTATTGCTTTATTTCTTATGTGGAGGATAAAAGAAGATATTTTGAGATATTTTGTCAGTGGTTTTGTGTCCATACAATGGAAGTCAATGGGTGCCACAGTTGTTTAATTATCAATGTATTTCAAAATATTTTCTTTTGTGTTCCTCAGAAAAAAGTCTTTCAGGTTCGGCATGACATGAGGATGAGTAAATGATCTACCTCTACCTTTAAATGTAGTAGTTCAGTACTGGCGTTCCAACTCAGTTATATACATTTTATGCTTTAAAGTTTAATGCTAACCTAAAATTAAGGTTTTGTATTGTTTCCATCATTAATTCAGAAACCTCATTTGTTTATTGCTATAAAAATGAGTCTTAAATTAAATGATACATTATATTATTGGATAGTTATGTGGTCAGACTATATTGCCATATTAACTAGCTTTAATATCTGTAGCTACATTTTGTTAGCAGCTTATAATGTATCTAATACTTCTCCCTGTACTTTAAGTTGGAACACTTCTGTTTCAAAGATGCTTCCTCAGCCCTGAAACTTAAGCTGCAGACAGCCTTGCACTAAAAGCAAGGCCAATTAGCAAAGTCATCTACAACCAGCTACATCAGGTTATAGTTGTCAGTGTATGTCTGCGGTTCCTGAGTACTTTTCCAAGGATCATTCCACAGAGCGCTGAGTGATTGCTGCGATATACTCAGACACATAGACTTGTGCACAAAATGTTTCTACACACACCCACACATATACACACACCTGACGTACAGTACATGCAGTGACTTGACTGAAGGCTTTAATAATGACAGGGAGAATGCCCACCAATGTGCTGGGAAAGGTCTACGCACCAGATCCTGATGACTGGGATAACAAGACATATGCCTTCGAGGGACATGTTCCTACGTGAGAACTTCTTTTTTTACTCCACTTTATTCTACTTCCTTTTCGTGTCAATATCATTGCATCATCCCATACATACTGTTAACGTGTTTATACAGCACCCAGCTCTGCTGCTCTCACACATTTTCCTTCACCTATTGTATTCTTTACAGGGGTCAAGGGAGAACAGTGTCTAACCCTTCCTTCTCATTTCCCAGCATCCCTTTGCTCTATTGATGTTGTGCACTTTAGTAGAGAGTATAGAGAGTATATAGTGATCAGATGATCCTGGCAGGGCCAGCTGCAGCCTTGAGACGTCTTGAGCACATAGGCGCCTAAGCTCTCTCTCTCTCTCTCTCTCTCTCTCTCTCTCTCTCTCTCACTCTCTCTTTTTGTCTGTCTGTCTCTCACTCTCTCTTTCTCACACTTTTAGGATCTCTCTCTTAGAGTCCTCCGAATAAGTAATATAATATGAGAACAGACAAATATTATGTGTGTCAGACATATCTTGGGTGTGTGTGTGTGAGAGAGAGAATATAGATCAAACTTTTTACTCCATTAGGAAGCGTGTGCAGAAAGAAAGTGTGGATTTTAAAAACTAAAATGTCAGTTTAAATTATAACAGGAATTTGTATGGTCTCATCCTCCCTACCAATATTTTTTTGTGTGCGAATGTATGTTAACATGTATAAATATATTTAACAAGCTTGCATATGGGTATTTGTTTGTATTAAAAGTTGTGCTGTTTAATTTTGGGAAGTTACTGGGTTTACATTTGGTTTATTGGTGAGGTCAGTCAATTTTGTACTTCAGCACATCTGCCATTTGCAACTTGTTACAGTATGTATTGTTTATAGAAGTTGGAAAAGAAAAGCCTCGTAGCTGAATGATGCAATCTCAAATTTTCTTTATTGCATAGTTTTCCCTTCCTCTACTCCAGAATCCACTCTAGGGTTCACTCGACACACTCATTTCAGTTAAAATAACATTGAATTTACAATTTACATTGAATTTACATCAAAATGCTGTCCTGTCAGTTCACTTGAGGGTTTGTTTGTTTGTTTGTTTGTTTGTTTTCTCACAAGTATTTGGCCTAATTTTTGGGCTGTTGATTTTTGGAAGGACATTAAAAAAATTCAAGGAATAATGCAGTAGAGGTAAACATCTCTAATAAAAAAGAGCCGCAACAAATATATCCAATGAAAGAAAATGTATTTAATAAGATATGAAATTCTTTAATACTTTTTCATACCTGCAGTAATTTCATCCTGAACAAGCGAACGGGGTTCCTCATTATAAAGGAGAACACACCACCTGGGAGTTATGACTTCCAGGTGCGTGTCTCAGATGGGATGTGGCCAGATGTGGTCTCCAGTGTGAAGGTGAACGTGAGAGATCTGCGGGATGATGCCATCTACAACTCGGCCTCTCTGCGAATAGCAGGTACAGATGATCTTCAGCTTTATAAGTCACAGCATGTCAGTTTGAAGTTAGGCTGAGAAACCACTGTGAATCCATTGCTCACTATTTAGAATCAGAGATGATATCTTTGTAATTCTTGCATCATCTTTCTTACACTTACATGTACACTGAATTGGGATTAGCCGTTCTTTCTTGCACCATTTTAACTGTCTGCAGCTTTTTTATACAATGAAAAGCAAGAGGATTGCTTAGCTCATGAGACATAATGGAGATCTCAGTTATGTTTTAAGTATCAACTTAATTGATGTTTCTCCTGAAATTCAGGTCATTCTCATTAGTAGACATAAATGAGAAACTTTTTCATATACATTAATAATATAAAAATATAGAGCTAATGTAGATACTGTTCGTAACTTGGATAATTTAGTCTTGGAATCATTTGATAAGAAATTAATTCTGCCTTTTTATTGACAGACTTTGTTTTCTTGGCAAATCGAAGCAAAGTTGTTGACAGACAGCTTTCTTCTGAAACCCTAGACATGTGAGATAATATCTAATATCTCTAGTAATAACTTATATCTCTGTTTGAATTTATTGTTGTCTAGGAGAAACATTTGTGACCAGGAATAAACACGATCTGTGTTAGATGTTGAATCTTGAACTGCTGTCATTACAGTTGCAATCTGACTAATGTGGCTTAAAATTATTATCATATTGAATGGTGCTATGTTTAAATCACAACCTAGATGTAGAGTGAGCATGTCCACTATTCATTTCAATCAAATACATAAAAATAGTGTGATTGAATGAAATCAGGAGTTGAGTGCTGATAGCAGTGTTGATATTGTCATATTGTGGCAGTAAAACTCTTGGGTATACAGTATTGACTCTGCTGAAGACATTATGACTGCCAGCATTTTAATGAAAACAAGACCTTGCAGAGATGACTTCTGAGAATGGACTATGGCTGAAGATTTTGTAGTGTTAAGGTTATTAAAGTGAGGGGAAAAGGCCTTGTGGGAGACACAGAGACAGAATATAAAATGTAAGCCAATAGCGCAGTCATATAAGCCTGTAAAGAGATTTTTCTTTGATTTTAACAGTGCAGCTGAATTTATGGCAGGCATGGAAAAGAACAAGCTGTTTTCTGGGTAGAGTGTTTTTGAATGTTGTTGTGATTGTTGTACGTGTTTGTTTTAGCAAAATTTCTAATTCTGTGTATGTGTTAAAACAGGCATTCGATTATGTCTTTAACACAGATGTGTTGTTACTGCAGCGTGTGCTTTATGTAAATACCTCTCTTTTCTCTAATCTCTGTCAATCCCTAATGTAAACTGTTTCAGTGGATTAAGTATGGCATTAAAGAATAATCAGAGTTACGTTTATTGCATTTTAATAGCTTTATCAGTTAATCTCACTGTAGGTTGTGTGGTTGGATGTTTGTCCCATATTTTGTTGCTAAAGTGTTTTAACATTGAAGTGTGTTTACTGTTTGTAATGCAAAACAGTACAGTACTCATACAAGCATAATGCCATAACCATTAGATTTTAAATTTGTGTATTTGGAAAATGCTTTTGTCTAAGTAACTTGCATGTTCATGTTAGTTTATGTGTTCCAATAGTTTATGCGTTCCCTAGGATTCAAACCTGTTATCTTGGTGTTGCTTAAGTAGCCTCATGCTCCACCAGTTGAGCTACAAGAAGTCATATCAACTCACTGAAGTCTGTGGTTTCAGAAAACAATGTTAGCACATGTCAATACTTCAGGCATTGTTTAAAATTCAAATGAAAATGACATTAGCAAGTGGAGGTGTGTGTTAATATTCTCGTCAAATACGTAAGCTATTTATTTCCCTGGAGCCTAGTCTAAACGTGCATTGAATTCTGGGCTAACTGAAAGTTCGACTTTTCTACTATTTACTGCCTCCTTGACATTTGAAATCCCATTTCAGGAGCAAATGTTGAAGGCAATAGAGACTCATAAGACCTGTTCTAACGCTGCTTCTTTGAGATTATAGTTACTCTATACACCTCATGAAGGGAGATGATTGTAATGTGGAATACAAGGTAAATTGGTACGGTAGTTCTTTGCTCATGGAGATAAGTGAACTACTGCACACGCACACACACTCGCACAAGCTCATATTCCCATAACCTCTGCTCTCCTACAAACAGAACACGCATACGCTCACACACTCCCACATTCTGCAGGACAAGTAACAAAGAGCTCTGGGCTGTTTGAGGTTGAACTTTTGAGGTTTCTGACTGCTTAGCCAGTTTGGACTTATCTTTAAAAAATTTAAAATGTCTCATGTTTTGATCTTCATATCTCCAGCTAACCCTGAGTTTTGGCCCCCGTGGGGCTTTGTGTTGTCAATAAAGAGAGAAATTGGGAAAATATTGGCATTCATTCGGTGGGATTAGCGCACCAGTGCACAAAGATGTATTGACTGGCAGTCATACCACACTGTCCTCTGAGCCAGTGCCAGCTGATTTAAGCTGTGTGTGTGTGTTTGCATCTTTGTGTGTATGTGTGTGGCATGTGTGCATCTGTGTGTGTGTGCGCTCGTTTCCATCTGTTTATGGGTATAAATATTCTCTTTGTTGCTTTGCTTCCGACAAGGTTTCGCTGCATAATAAATGCATTTGACGGATTTAAATTAATTCAGATTTATTTATTTTTGTATGTGTATTCTTGCTTTCTTAAACACGTGTTTATGCGTTGTAAATGCGTTCTGATGTGTTACACATAAACTGTTACACTGTATATTTTCAGTCCTCTGTACATATTTGTATGTGTGTTTGTGTGTGGGTCTGTGGAGGTGTGTGTGCATTTAACGTCCTGAAAAGGCGTTAAGCACATACTCTGCCTAGTGCCCGTGGGAAGGAGAGCAGGTTTGATCTGGGCTTGGATCAAAGCCAGGTGTGAGGCTGTTCCCAGCTGTCATGACGAGTCACCTCTTTACGCACATCTCCTGATGAGAGCAGACAGCCACCCTTCCTGCCCCCCCAGAGCTAATCACAGTTTCCTTCCTTGCCCCCACCTAAAGTATTGTAATTGACACATTTCAAGCACTAATGGTTCTCTTCTAGACTGTCCAGGTATCTGTGGCCCAGGAACCTCAACGCAAGCCATCAGATGTGGGAGATAGGTCTGCAAGACTAAATACACACATCAGCTTATTTATACAGACTTGTGGTGTCACAATATACTGGTTTTGACAATAACCATAATATTAATAACCATTTTTATTGATATCATGCTAATAATACACACATTATAGTACTGTAAATAATTCAGCTCCTATATCTGACCTGTATAGTCCAACATAGGTGGTATTGCACCCATTTACCATTTTGCCTTAAAAGCCACAATGTTTTTCAAGGCAAAATCGGAAAAAAAAAACTCCCTCTCTTTGCCTCCTTACACACATATTTTGTTTTTTTTATTTAAGTGTAATTCATTGGCCAAAAAAGAGAAAACATATAATGAACTAAATTCAAGATTTGAATGATAGAATTGCTTATTTAGTTATTTTAAAAAATGTCACCAGGTGTTTTGATAATATTGTTACCGTAAATTATTTTGGCCATGATAATCGTGCAATGAAAATGTAATGTTGTGACAGCCCTACTACAAACTTTAGTCAGTGTAGCCATGTGTAATTTGACAAACAAAATGATGACAGTATGCATGTTCAGTCTGTTGTGTATCTGGATGACACCTTCTTCAGAAAAAGCAGAGTTGTGAAAATTGGACCAGTATAGTTTAACAGACTGCACTTTTGTTTCTCACACACTGTTCACATTTCTATTTAGGACAAATTATGTATGCTATTAGAAACTTTCATCGCAATGTGTTTTTCAGCAAGAAAGCAAAAGTATTTGCCTCCATGGTATTCTCTATTATTGTGGAACATTGTGGAATATTACATTTAAATGCACAAAGTCATCCTGGGTAAAGTCAATGCAGCATTTTTTTATGTGTGCTTTGTTCTTTTAGGAAAAAAAGTGTTAGCATAGACTCAGATCATCCCAGTAAAATAAAAAAAAACGTCCCCTAAAACATAATATCTGCTTGGATAACACTTAGCAGCAATAACTACGGCTAAGCACCAGCTGTAATTTGACATGAGCTCTGTTCATCTCTGTGGAGGAATCTTGGCCCATAATTCTTTGCAGGAAACTGACAGATTGGTAGATCTTCAAGCATGAACTGCTCTTTTTAGCTTCTGCCATATCATCTCCATTGGGTTCCAGTCAGGACATTGACTAGGGTCTCTCCAAAACTTTCATCTGTTACCTTTCACTATCACAATGTAGAATTGCTTGTGCTGTTTCTAGAGCTTTGTCACCCAATTATACTTCAGCTCACACTCAGATGGTCAGACATTCCCTGTATATGACAGTTTTAAAGTTCTGCTTGCTTGGTGAGCAGTGGTTTCCGGCTTGCTGCTTTTCCAAGAAGTAAATTTCTATCTCATTCTCGTTGTTGAGTCATGAATGCTGACCTCAGCTGATGCAAGAGATGACAAGTGTTCTTTTAAAAGTTTGTTTCATTTTTCCTGGTACCTTTTGAAACTTTGAATATTGAAAGGTTGGCCACTTCTAGGAATATTCAAAGGTTTTTAAAAGAGTCCTTGCAAATGACCACTTAAGTCCTTACATATGGCTTTGCAACCCTTATTCAAATGTGTATCTCAATATCAGTTTAAAGCTTTTTTGTGAGGTGGCCACTTCCCTTTGACTGAATGATTCAGTATATATGCTGTTTGAACTCAACAAGATGGGTTGCAGTGAAAGATACATGTGTTCAGGTTCAATTTAAATCTAAAACTAATACAAAACTAAATTTTTCTGAATTGTTTGTTTCAAGTGAAAGGAATGGTCAAATGTTCATTTTTATTAGAAATCTGAAATAATTTTTAACTGATTGTGGTTTGTGTTTTTGTTTTTCAATTTTATGAAACTATTCAGTTAAAGAAATATCCAGTAATATATAGAAAGTAATATATTTCTTATACATAATACTTTTAAGTACAGACACTAGATGATGCTAATAAGGAAGTGTTTTAGCTAGACATCCCTCATATTCTGTTCGTGTTCTGTTTTTAAGCAGCTTTTGGAATTTAGCATGAGGTGCTGGTAGATTAAGCATTGACCGCTACAGGGATCCTGTTAGCTGGTTTTGTTCTCTGCGGTTGTGCAGTTCATTAAGAATTCAAAACTACTTTTGGTGTTCAGTTGTTTTTTTATACATGCAAAATTTGGTACCTCCTACGATTCCCTAAAGGAGGAAGAGGCAGACGTCACAGACAGCCAGTCCAGTTCCAGACCATCTTCCCACATCACTGTTGTCATTTAAGCTAAAAAGTCTCCTCCAATTTCCTCAAACATGCCCTTCTGCCTTTGTGAGTTGTAAAGTGTCGATGTGTGCCATGACACCCCTGCCACTCTCCAAAACTAGCCCCATGGGAGCCTGGGGACATACCAAGCATGGAATCTCTTAGCTGGTCTAACACCTCCCCTGAGGCAACCATTCAACACCTGCACAGCCTCTCACTGTAGGGTAAGCATCCAATTAAAACAGTCCACTGGGTGTTAGGAGAACAGCACACCTCCAGAACCAAAAAGTCGATGGTCAAACAGTTGCTGAAGTGTCAGAATTTACCCACAATGCACAGAGTCTGGGGTCAGCTTTGGACGTGCCAGGGGCTGTGCCCCTGCGTCCACAATGTGGAAGTGCAGGGACCCATTAGGATAGTGGCAAAAACTTCCCGCATGCAGTAGTTTGAGCTTATGCTCCTGACTTTTTGACAGTGCATGTCAGCTGGAGTTTGAGCGAACAGCCACTGGCAGGCACTAACCTCACTTAATGACGAGCCGAAAACGTGACCATGCATTTTTCATGAGCTCTGTACCTCTGTTCTGTGCTGTATTAAAAATGAATTTTTTTTATTTCATGCTTGCTCTGGGGTTCTTGTAGCTAAGGTCAAATTTCTGTGGTGGTTTCTGTAATTCTTGTGTGTCAAGTATTTGTGTGTTTGTGTTTCTGACAGACATTTCCGCAGCGGAGTTCATGGAACGTCGCGGCACTCTGAAGAGCAGGTACGAGCTTCTGGGTGACTTCTTGTCGGATATGCTGTCTGTGGGAGCAGAAGACATCAACATCTTCAGTCTGGTGGAGGTGCGGGACATGACGCTGGATGTGAGGTTCTCTGTTCATGGCGTGCCATTCCTCAGGGCTGAGAAAGTGCACGGATACCTTGCAGCTCATAAGCAGAAAGTAAGGCTCATCTGCAAGATGTTATGATGGGTTTAGTTATATTTGACCTTGTAACAATCTATTTTCTCTATCCAACTGTGAACCACTCCAAAAGCATTAGCTCTGCTAGATGTAATAACTGCAGACTGAAGCACAGCTTACATTTATTTTCACTAATTCATTAAGTGTTGAGACCTGATGTATTAACCTATCCCTCTTTGTACATTATCAATGAAGCCTAAAGCTTAAGTCATGAGTCTTTGACTCTCTCTGGTTCTCCATTCATTTATACAACACCAGACTATCAGCTCTCCTCCTTAGAGTAGCTATGTTGTTAAAGGTGAGAAAGCTACGAGAATGGGAATTGAAAACTTTCAGGTCTGAATCTAAATGCATCATGCTCGCAGAAACATTGATCAGAACCAATTATGAAGTGCGGAGAGGCTTGGGAATGCCTTGGTTGGTTGGTTATAAGCGTTAAGATGGAATGAAGGAACTGATGGAGGCCAGGGGTTATTAATGATTGGAAGTCTGATCTGGAGAAAAACTAGATAAAACTTGAAAGACAGAATAACGTATTCTCACATTCTTTCTCTCTCATTTGCTTGCATGTCCTGCAACTCATTCCATTACTCAGAGCTGAAAGTTGTTGGAGAAGAAAGTGCACATTTACAGAGTTAATTACAGATGAACCCACTGATATGGAAAGTGAGTCATATGTCTCTATCCATAGTAATTGGAGAGAATCCAAGATGGGGATTGAAAAGATATTTTCTTTAGCTAAATGAAAATGGCTATGATTTTGTTTTAAGTGATGATGAAAATGTATGTGCGTTGTCAATGTTTTTGGGTTGGAGAGATGAGCCAGCACGGGCTCATGCACTGATCTACATGCATACACTATTGCCTCTGAGTCCCGTGTAATTGTGTTTTGCTATTTTTGGCTGGAATGAAGGCTGAACTCACTGCCGTGTCAGTCTGTTGGATGTGTCAAGTAGGGCGTGTGATGTCGGCTTACAAGTAGAGAAAGAGACAGAGGAACAGAGTCTGAAAAACAGCAGGAGAGCGACAGATAGACGCCACTTTGTGTCTGTAACTTTTAAATGATTCTTAATGCAATGCCATGATCTCCACCAGTCCTATCTCTTTCCCCTGCTTGCTACCTTTCTTTGCTGCTGCCAATTGCACACTTTGAAGAGCCCCGGATTCCCCTGCGGACCTGCCAGGATGGGGAAACATTTTTTGGCACACATCGCTCATCTCCCAGGGGTGTGTCTTAAATCTTACCCTGTAACACCCCTCTGCAATACACACACACTCACAACACCCTGTGAAGTGTCAGACGCAGCACAAAAACACACACTGTTGTGTCAAAGTAGAAAACCAGAAAAAGTCACCCTGTGGTGAAAGTGAGTCCTGATGAAAGAGTAGCAGTCAATGATAAACAGGGGGAAAAAATGTGGGAAAACAACACTTTCAGGAAAGCTAGTTGTTTGATGCATGTTTGTGGTGAAGTCTGAGGTTCAACACGTGAAGATGAAAGTTTAAGTGCAAAGCTTGTGCTAAGGTCTTTAGCAAACGAAACTAAAAGTTGTTTGCAGACAAAATCTTTCTAGACTTGTTCTGATAGACCAAATAAAGCAATACGGCACATTCTAGAAATAGAACATGCTTCGTAAGCAGGTCGACACAGAAAGAGAGCTTGTGAAGATGAAAGAAGAACAATTAGAGCTGTCCTTTACGTTTCATCAGACGCATGAGTTCTCTTCTTTATTCAAGTGTGCATTCTAAAGGAAGGGAGATACATTTATTTTAATGCTGTCAGATGGATCTTCACTGTCAGAGCCGTTTCACACTGGCCTTTCTCACACACACATCTCATCACCTCGGCTTTTGCAGATATCTTTGTAATTACATATCAAACGTGAAGGCTTTGCATTTTGCCTCTGCCCTTTTGTTCGACTTTATTCAGGCAATCGTTCACTCGCACACACCCACACTACTTCTTTTGTTTTGCTTTGTTGTTTTTTCCTGTCTTCCCCACTCTTATCTCACTCGGAATAATTTTGAAATTACTACTTGGTTTGTTGCACTTTAAGTGCTGCATGGCGCGGCACCTTCCACTGATCGCCGTTCCTGTTCTTTTATGTTTTAATTCCTTCAGGTTTGCAGGTTTTGCTTCTCCTTGGTATACGCTCTATTCGCATGAGTTTCATGTCAGGTACGATTGCATCATGTTCCAGTCATGTCTCAGACTCGCACACTAACACATCCTTGGCAGTTGTTGAACACATTCTACGTAAATCAAATATGTTTAAGGAGTGCATTCATGAAAAGAGAAATATAGGTCTTTAGTTCCACCTGAATGTCTGTGTCTATGAGAAGGGACCAGAAAGCTAGCTCCAACCCTATTTTCCCTGTGTTTGTGTGTATAAGTTATGCTGTACTTGTTAAAGGCAATTTTTAAATGTCTTCTCAAATATTATGAAACATTTTGACTGGGTTGGTGAAGTGGACCTCACTATTCAAAAGGCTCATATATTGGACAATTAATGTTTTTATTAAAATGTAATCTAAGGATAATAGTAAGCAATCTTAGTATAAAAACCATTGCGTCTATATGAGTATTTTATATACCTTCAAGTGTCTGTGTATACAGTATGTGTGTGTACAGTAGATCACTCCATATATCTCTTGGGTGTCCTTCTGTGCTATCATGGTGCCTCTGTGGAATAGCTGCCATCAGGGAATTCTGGGTATTGTAGTTTCACTCCCTATGGGTGCCTGAGTGATCTGTGAGAAAAATGGGATGACAGTACCATCGAGCAGGAGTCAGAGACGAAATTCCATTCTCTCCTCCAGAGACCAGGAAAAAGAGAGAAAGACCAAAACAGAGTGTGACAGTGAGAGAAATGAGAGCGTCCAGAAGAGGGATTAGCAATGGGAGTAAGCGTATCTCCTCTTGTGTGTAGGCTTCTGTTACCTGAACCTAACCAGCTCATATACGGTGATGGTTTATTAGGTGCCTCGGAGTGCAAATGAAATGTGAGACCTCAGTGTTGCATTGTTTAACTTCCAAGGTAATACTTGCAATTCGCCTCCTCAAGTAAGCAATCACGTGGGAGTCAGACCTGATCGTGCTGTGAAAGATCCACAGATCGTGTGTGTGTGTTACTCCACAAAGTTCAGGAACCTTGAGAAGAGAGTCAAGTGTGTGTGGGTAAGAGTTTAACAATGGGTATCTAAGCTTTGTAGCCTTAAATGTGTGTGTCTGTCCTGACAGTAAGGGCAGTAAATAACAAGATTACAAATGCACATTTGCACTCAAACATTTGTCATCTCTCCAATAAATGATTAATTAAGAGAGGTCAAGAGAGGGATTTTTCTATCTGAATTAAAAACTGTCTTCAGAAAATGCTTTTCAAATTCTACTTCAATACCTGAATTGAAATTGATGTAGCAAATATGCAGCAGAATTGTAATTGTAATTTAAACAGACTTAGAATTAAAATGAAATGTATATACATAATATAATTACTGTTTAAGTGTAGTACATTTTACAGTGTCAATTAGACATAAATGTATCATCATATACTCAACATATTCTGGTTAAAGTATGTGGCTGTATGAAATTCTTTGAATTCAGATTTCCTTTTCCTGTTATTCCAATTCAAAAACAGTCGATTGTAAAAGAGAATTCCAACCCTGGTGTGTCTAGACAGATAAAAAAACATTGTGACATTTGCCGGCCCAACCCTGTTGGGTGCATTGCACCACATCCCTCTGCCCACCTCATACGTTCTCCTCAGTCTGAGATCACACAGAAAATCAACATAAACAGCCTCATCCATCACCCACAGCCCTCTGCCACAGCCACCTGTGTGGAAATACCTCTCCACAATCCATAAGCCAGTCAAAATATTGTCTATTAGTGCAAATAGGTGCAAGCTAATCTTTGGGGAGTTCTCTTCTTGAATGTCTCTATCTCTCTGTCTTCTGTCTCTGTCCCTGACTCTTTTCCTTCACCCCCTTATTTCCACTTAAGTGTGTCTGGCCGCATGGGTTAGTTGAGGACTGGTCAATCACTGTGTAACTGCTCAGTCCACTGCTGAGCAGACTGCTCCACTTCAGATGTTGGATTTGAATAAATGGTGTGGAAACCCTGTGGCCATATCTGTGGGTATCTGCACGCCGTTTATGTGCTTGTAGAAAAGCGCTTGCCCTGATAGGCTCTGGAGTGCACTGTGTGTTCAAGAATGAAATGGAGTGAGTGTGCGATGGTGCACTCTGAGCGTTTCTCATGCTTCTCACAACGCTTCTCACAAATGGAGTTTGGGGCTTGTTTTCGGGAAATTGTGACTTGTTTTGCTATTTGTATGCTAATTTGAGTATGCAAGATATGTTCTTGACTTTCTCCGTTTTGTTTCAAAACCGTTTTTCAACATGTTGGCATCATTTTCACTCAGCAAATCTCTGTCTCTCTCTCTGTTTCTCTCATTCCCTTTTTGTTTGAATCTAGAATAAGAGTGGAAAATAGGATCATTTAAATTACAGAAAACTTGCTTGAATCTGAGTTCAAATGGTGTGTGGTGTGATTGGTGCTCCGTTGTCACTTTGTTAAGATAGAGATGTATTGTTTAATCCAGATCAAATTGTATCTTTGTAAATCTTGTATGCGTGGAATATATTATAGTGCTTGTTTTTAGCATGTTTTAATAAAGTGTCTCTCTTTCTTTCTCTCCAGCTACAATCCTTTCTTCAGGTCAATGTGACCCAGGTCCATGTAGATGAATGTGTGGATGCTGACTGCCGGGGAGGAGGGGGCTGTACCAGCCACCTGAGTGTGTCTGACAAGCCAGCGGTGGTTGACTCAGGCAGCATGGCTCTGGTGTCAGTGACTGTGGAAGCTACAGCTGTCTGCAGCTGCTCAGCACGTGAACACTTCCACCAGGGCTGCTCTGTTTATCCCAGAAACCCTTGCCACAACGGAGGAGTCTGTGTGGACACACAGAGCGGATACAGGTGAGAAATCAGGCTTACTAGTAGGCGAAAACTCACCTGAATGTTCACTCATGGAGAAAGTGTAGGGAACTGATCCACGTGACAACAGTGAGAAATAAAGTGCAATAAGAACTTACATTACCAGTCTGTTATTCTGAGTGTATGCAACAACTAAACAAAGTGCTTAAAAATGCATTAGGTAGAGAATGTCTAATGAATATCACAATACACAATGTGCTTAGTTGCAATCCCTTCTTTATTTCTCCCACATGCTCTAGCTCTCTTTGGTAATATAGATAGACACATGATCAAGTGATTATCCCACAAGATTCAAGCCACCACTTCGAAGTCTAATCTTATCACTTCTGAGCGTTTTCACAAATATGAAGGAGAGAGAGTCTTTCTTTATCTGTGTTATTCAATTATCTAGTCCTGGCGTGGATATTGATTTCCTTCTCTGAATTACAATGCTGAGTGACTGGGATTGGTAGAGTCTGGAGGAGCAGTGAGATTGCCATAATTGTTAGGTGGGGATTTTTTTTCGAAGAACACATGAAAACCTGGCAGGCATAAGTTAATAACAAATACTCTAACGCCACAGGTTCTTCAGCCAGATTTGTAATTGGATGAAGCAGGTGATTCATGTCTTTGTTCAAGATTTTGAGCAAAACTTTCTGAGAGTGTTCAGGGTTTTGTTTCCAAGCATCAAGTTGTGTGTCTGATGTTTTTGAAGATGTAACCGTACTCGTCAGGGAGTTTATTGGAGGTGTGCTGAAGTGCTAAGTGGCTGTTGCTTAACAGACACTAATACAGATAACAGTAGTACTAATTCATATCTAAGTAAGGAACACAGTTATTTTAATGCATTTGCAGACTTGATTAGAATAGCTGCATTGAGTTATCTGGAATAATTGCATGTTCCTATGTTGATTAGAAAGGGAATGTATATTGACTCTGGAGACCATGATCAGTAATGCAGTAATCAATACTGAATGAATGATAGCAGGTATTCTCATTAGCCAGAAAAGAACTAAAGGTTACCTGAAATTTCTGGAGCACATCCATATGTTTTTTTTTGTATTTATTTATTTTTTGTTGTAAGTTCATACAGTGCTGTTTAAAAGTCTGAGCCCACATTGAAAATCCAAACAAACCTGGAAAAAATGGCTGCTTGGGATTTGGAACAATAATAAACAAACAAATGTTATTTCATAAAATATTTAAGATTTTGCAGTAACTTGTAGGTCTCTTGGGATGTTAACTGCTGTGCTTTGTAGGAAAGGTCAGATTTCCTTCTTTCCATTTAGGCCAACAATTTACACAATGCGTTGGTGGTTCTAAAGCACAACATGGCTGCTTCCCATAAACGTTTTGTAGTACAGCCTTATAGCCCAGCCTGTTTATACACATTTGTTTTAACTCAATAGTTAGAATTAAAGTCAAAGAAAACAAGTTAGAAAGTGTTTCCAAGTATATTGGAAAGTGATTAGCAAGTTGTTTGAATAAAATATGGAATCACCCACACTTCTGTAAGACAATTTACCCTCATCAGTATTGTGTTGTCTTCTACACACATTTGGGCTATCACATATGGGCTTCTACAACTGTCGAATTTAAAGTTACGGCTAGATGCTTAGCAGTGATGTATAAATCTCAGTGTTTTAGAATGTATGGATTAAATTAGATCTAAATTGACAGAGCAGCTGCCGTGTGGAAGCGTCTAATGATATCTGAGATGTGGTTGCAGATGTGAGATGAGTTCTAAGAGCTGCTTGTGATATGGGGGATTTTTTTCCCTCCCACAGGCAAATTAAAAATGCAGAGCAATGAAGATATCATAAATATCAGCCTGACATCTTCCAATGGGGGCATTTAAAAAACGAAATTGCACATTTGCCTATTGTATAATTTATGTGTTGACAGTTTACCTCAGTCAGCCTCCCACCTATGAAGACCACGCTACTGCCCCCAACACAAACAAACACGTTACAATCCTATTATACATTTGCCTTCCAATTCACATACATTCTCTCTCCTGCATGATCTGAGACATACATGACATACAAGACTGTTAATTGTTTTTGTTCGACAGCTGACTGATTACTACAGCTTAGCCCCATCATAGAAAGGTCCCTGACAGAATTTTCATTGTTCATTTTAAGTTCTGTTATTCAACCTAATGATGTGCTAAACCTGTATGACTTTCTTCCATGAAACACAAAAGATTTTATGCAGAATATTAGTGACTGGCAGCCTTATTTAATTTTAATTGTATTGGAAAAATCAGCATACTTAAGAATTTTCTCCTCTTATTTTAAGTAAGTGTATAAGAATAGAAGTATAAGAATGACAGATTTTTATTTTTTGATGAACTGTCACTTTAAAAATGTACATGCTCAACAGCTTGTGGTTCACTCTTGCCTGGTGCAAACCCCACACCCCCCAACATCTAGAAATGTGCACACGCCATGATGCGGCACCCCATTCAGACATATGTCCAGCCTTTTTAAACGCCTCATTTTAATCACCTTGCAAAATATTGAGAAATTCATTTAGCTCTCAGTGGTTTAATTAAAAGAAGAAAGTAAAGCTGTGGATTTCTGAGCGGTCAGATGTACTGAGCATGTAATGTGTTGAGCTGATGCTGTGAGCCAGAGTGCTTTAGGCCCCAAACCCTCCACTAATCCTAATAATGTCAGAAGGCAATAACTTTACCGTTGCATCTGCGTTACGTCAACCTTCCGGTCTTCTGCAGAGAGAATGTGTGAATTCCTATTAAAATGATTTATTTGTATGCACTGATATGGAACGGTTTATCTAACATATACATTTATATGAAAATTACGGATTGCACTGATGCATTGATAGGACGTTGTTTATAAAAACATCTTGGCTTGGCAGATTGACATGCTTTTGTTTGTGGATTATCACGCACGCACACACACAAACACAATCTAAATGAGGACATTATATAGACTTCTATTGTTTTATACACAGCTAGTTAAAAGCAACATAACCTAACCCCAAACCACACTCTAACCCTAACAGAAAACAATTTTTTACTATCTAAAAACCTGTTGTATTTACTTTATTTTGTATTTTGTGTATTATATTTTATTTACTATATTTTAAAGCATTTTTACAAATGAGGACGTCCCCAAAAGGAGGTTTGGCTCAGATTTGTCTGTTTTTTTTGGTCAGGTTTGTCCCCGATATATGGCTACGAAAACACACACAGTGTTTTTTTGGTGTCAAGACAGAATTATGGTTTAAATATAACTCATAACTTATGGTTTAAATATATCATTCTGTATGAATGCATTTCATGAATTTCTTAAATAGAATCAGTTTTTACTTTTAATAGGTTAATGTACATTTAAATTAAATAGAACAAACAGATGTACAAATCTTTTGTGTGTAAATCTACATCAGCAGTAAGTGGTTGATGTCAGGCGCATTTTCTCAAAGACCATAAACCCGTTACAATAATCCTGCAAGAAATAACTCATTACTGCAACCCCTGTTAAAATAATGTCAACAAAAAGTCTGATTTGTAAATTATAGATGAACTTGCAGGCACACAAAAATTTTGCAAAGAAATTGTTTTAATAAGTAGGAGCAGGAGCTTGTTTATAATGTACAGATGAAATGATGTAAAACTAGAGTCAATTTAAAGACCCTTAGTCCTAATTTAAAGCTAATTAGGCTGCAGTATTTTCAGAAGATCAACACTGCTTAACAAATAATTACAACCGACTCAAAAAAGGAAGAACTTGTGTGTAATTTGCTGTATTTGTACAATAAACAACCAGTTTTATGGTTATAAACCAGTTTTAAGTATAAACTTTTGTTCAAAGAAATTGTGTTATCACAGTGCGTGTGTGAAGGACACCATGACCTTTCTAAATATGTTAATTAAATTTACAACTTCAATGTGTTTTTATACCAGCAGAAACAATGATGCTGGTAAATAGTTCACTGGTTTGTATGACGCCAATGCTGAGTGATTGCATAAGCTTGATCAAATTTTTTAGGTTTATTTAACATGCATGCTGTAAATTTCACCACCGTGCTTATCACCTCCCACTGGAGGGCTAGACCTTGAGATTTAAGAAGCAACATGTAGATGGTCTGAAAGATTAATGGTAGGATTTGGAAATAGAGGGCAGAGGGGAGATTATTGTGGGTCTCTCACAAGGTAACCAATGAATTCCTCATGCTGGGTATGCAGGCAGGAAATGAGCAACAAGGAAAGGGGTGAAATAGGCCAAAGGGAGTAAGAGGATTGTGTTCAGTCATCATGGCTGATATTAAGGCCAGGATTCACTCAAGGAGATTAATTGGTTTGGTTTAGTTCAATAAGCAGAACAGAGCTAAGTCTTTTTTTAACAATAAAGGAAGGAGTGTTTCTCTTTAAAGCATTTTACTGTTTCTTCTGTTTTTTTTTCTGTCACTGACGGACTATCTTAATATTTTAATGACGTTTAGCATGTTAGCATGCCCCAGTGAAACCCAGAATGCATGATAAACAAACTAAAACTGAACTTGTTTAGTTTTTCCGTCAGCTAGCTTTGATATTCACTTTTAGTTTAGTGGAAACTGTCTCTTTTATTGATTCTGTCACATTATTTTATCTCCACATTGAAACACCCACTCAGAGCAGCCCTCATCCATCTATTTGCCCGGTAAAAAAAGTTAAACCCTGGCAACTGACTAACCAACACCAGAGAGCAAAGTTTCATGTGTTACTCTCAGCATAAATAGGAATTAGCTGACGGCTTCTAGTGAGTCTTTATGAAACTTAGCTTAAAAGGGTATCGTTCCCCAGACAGGGTTACTTTATTGCATCGATTTGGGAGGTTGAAATGTTGTCTTCCAGCAATCAGATTGGCTCCTCTGTCTTGCTGGATTTGTGTCTTGGGAGAGCATTAGTCGCACCAGGCTAGAAATTTGTCCAAATCCAACTCGCTGTGAGGCTGACATTAATCAATGGACCAACATTAGAAATGCAATAACTGTGGTATGATCGTGGTAAATTTTCTCTGTGGTTCGCATTACTCTTCCATCTTGCACATGTATTAGTCTTAGCACAGCTGATGGATGAGATGAACATGACTTGAACACACTAGCTGCAATCTTTGAAACAGATTTCTTCCCTAACTTTGTTGTGCTTTGGAGCTCCATTTTCATAAGATGTCATTCCCTTTTTTTTATAAATCTTTTTTTATGGTTTTATATCCTTTTGCACTATAAAAAGTGTGTAAGGACTTTGAATATACTGAATCCAGAAGTGCAAAAATAGCAGCTGATTTCAGTCTTGTGTGGCTCAGCTCCTTATTTGAATATGAGATGTTATATGTTAAATGTTTATAGATTAACCAATCAAAACTTTTGTTTTGTAATTCTAATGGAGCAGAGAGAAATTGGATAAACGCTAGAGCAGTGGAGCGTGTATCTGAGAGCTGCAGAAACAGTTCAATGTGCCAGACATTGCCGCCCTGGGTCACCTGTGCCAAGGTCTGCCAGTGATTAGAAGGAAAAATAATACTTCATGTAATACCCTTTAAAAAGACTTATAATGGGAGAGTTCAAAGTGAACTAAACCCCAGATGCCATACCTTACCACAGCCACTGTGTTTAAGATTCAAGATTTTTATTTTACATACATACTTCTATCTAGCAAACAACCAGCAGTAAAATGTAAAACCAGCAGTAAAATGTAAATGCAAATATTCACCAGTTACAAAGAGAGATCAGTTACAAATGGGTAAGTTGAGGGTTGGGATATGTCCTCACCCTCAGTGGTTTTTAACTGGACCATATTTGGTACTGTCACACATCTCAGTTACATTAAATTGATGCAGTGTAACATGCTTTGTTAAAATTACTCCTGTCAAAGATCGCAAGTGCTGCCTGTAGTTTGATAATCATTGCTATAAACACATCCTTTCTCGCTGCTGTCATGACCCGCTTGTGTCCTGCCATGCTCTGTTATTTTAGTAAACATGGGCATCGCTTTGATTTGCACACAATGCAATTAGAGCCAGTGTGATGCGTTTTTGATTGCGTTATTGAGTGCATTGACCTGCCCGACTGTTTTTCGCATCTGTCACACATGCACAGATTCTGTCAGCCTATGTCAGTTTCTTTTTTAATCAGCCAATTAGAACTGCAACTATGAGTGAGAAAGTGAGGGGAGAGAACAAGACTGACGCGCTACACACGTGGAGGGAGGGCAGCAATAGACACATGCATTTTTCAAAAACTATGATTAGATTTTCCATAGAGGCAGTGATGCAGGAGATCTGAGGGCACAGCAGTGGTTGGGTGGCAAACCAAAAGAAAGCAATTTGTCATTGATGTTTTTGCACACATGATGAGGTCGGTGGGCTGAATCAACAGGTGGTGCTGATCTGCCAGAAAGCTGAACGAGGGAGTTGTTGATTAGTGTTTGAGTCATGCCAATACGTATGCATATGAAGTATCTTTCATATGGAAATGTGCACAGAGAGAGATGCAGAACATCAGACTACAGTGCAGAATTATATGTGCAGTGATTCCCAACCAGGGTACATGTGCTCCATAGAATATATGAGGAGGTTCCAGAAAAGTTTTAATTTTGCTTTGTTACATTTATAAACCTAAAATCATTATTTTATACATTTGGGGCTGTCAGTAGATTCAAACTTTACACTATTCATACTTTACACAGATTCATACTTTAACACTACTAACACAATAAAAGAGCAGTTAATTGCAATTTAGTGTTATGGTGTTGTGGTGACTGCTTCAATTGACTTTGTTTGTTCTCCTGTTTACACAGCCAGGACTTTGTACAAACACAGTATTGTTTTCAACACAGACACACCGAACAGACATGTTGCGAATATTTACAAAATTGTTTGTTTGAGTTTAATTTTAATTTTCAACAGTGTTTCGGTTACTGCGCCTTTAAATTCCTTTTATTTTGTTTTTAAAAATGCATAGTTTGTTAAGTTTTATATATTTATTGTGGGTGATGCATAAATTATCATTTGTGCTACTTGATAAGTATGTTTTTCGCACCCACAGTGTTGCCTGTGAAAACAACTTATAAAGTTATAAATTCAAAATTATAATAATACTAAATGTTATCCATTATAATTGATTAGGTTTGGAGTGCATAAAACAAAAATGTTTGGGAAAGCACTGGTCTAGTGTACAGAATATGTGTGTGGGTCAGATTTTGCCTTTACTTGTAAGTTTGACTTTTGAGAGGTCCTTATGATAGAAGTAAAAAAAGAGTCTAAATTAAAATAAATACTGTATCCAAATAGTGTCTTAATTAAAGTTTCAAATGCTTAATTGCAGTCTGTAAGTGGTTGGTTAAGGGGTAGGTGTGAAGTTGAATGTAGTAATTCTAATTAATTAAAGCACAAATAAGGGCACAGTGAACTCCTCATCGTAATATAATTATTATAAAATAAACGTGTGCTTCAGTGTTTTAAATGAAAATGTGAGTGTGTTAATGTAAGCGTTATAATTCAGTCTTTTCTGAGATCACAGTGTCTGACTACAGCATCAGGCCAAACCGACTTATTATGGTCTATGGGGACTCGAGTCTAGGTCAGTCCTGTACAATGTGTCCTAAAACTAAAACTCATATCCTTTTTAATATGAGCTTTTGATTTCCTGTGTGTGCACCATAGATGCCAGTGCCCAGCTCAGTTCGAAGGACCCGAGTGCCAGCAGACAAAACACAGTTTCCATGGCAACGGCTATGCTTGGTTTCCCCCCATAAGGCCATGTTTTGAAAGCCACCTCTCGCTGGAGTTCATCACAGAGGTGGCAGATGGCCTGCTGCTCTACAGTGGACCCGTCTCTCAGCTTCAGCCATGGGAGCCCGAAGACTTCATGGCTATAGGTAACCTGCACACACTTTCAGCACAGCTGAGCTGAGCTTAAGAGAAGAGAGCGTATCGTGAGTGTGAACTGGCGTTAAGACGAACGATTTTTCACTGTCTGCATCATCATTCTTTTATATCAGGACCCGAACCACTGACATATACCCCCATCTCCCAGTGGGTAAGAAATAGAGAGCGGGGAATGAGAAAAAGAGTGATAATGTGTTTATTTTAGACAGAAAGAGATGAAGATAATCCTTTGCATCTATCCAGTAGGATTTAGTGTTTCTAATAAAAAAAAGTTTTACGGCTGTAACATTTTCTTTCTCGGGGGAAATCCACTATCATCTAACAGCTAAACAGTGAAAACGATAAAAATACCACATTATTTCTGTTTGTTTGCCTATGCGTATCATAAATTCTGCAGCATCGCAGCACCGGCGGCTTGTGTGTGCAGCAGTATTAGCTCATTAGGGGTTAACGAAGGCACTCATTATATCAGTAAAGGCTTATTTGTCATTCATCTGGGAGAATAATTACAATGGGGTATACATATTTAGAGCTTTAATGAACTCACAGATCTGCCTACGTGCTGAGCATCCTTTCATAGGAGGGCATTCTTCTCTTGATCAGTTTGCTGATGCATCTGTAAATGCCATGAGGCTGTACGCGAGTGCATCGGCGCAGGGCTGTAGAGAACAATGAAGAACATATGGAGAAAACAAGAGCGAGATGGATGGCATGAGGAGATGGCAGAGAACGAGGGAGCGAGTGGATTTAAGGTGAGAGAGGGAGAGCGGCAGGGAGTGAAAGAGAAAGATTAAGTGAAGTGTGCGACTATGGACAGAGTTTCAAGGCAGCGCGAGCAACAAAGAGTGGAGAAGTGGTGAAGATCCGACTGAGCTTGGGTTTCAGGTCAGAGTGAGGATAAGAGAGATAGTCTGTGAGAGAGAGAGAGAGAGAGAGAGAGAGTGTTGAAGTGAGGTTAGGGAGGTCTAGCGAGGACATCTAGTAGAAGGCACATGAAAACAGAGAAATATGCTCCGCTCCAAAACCTAGTGTGCTGTTTACAGAGGCAGCATTTTTAAACATTGTTCAGGCTGTTCTGAAAGGCAGGCAGCTTTACTATGTTGCCTTCTTGTTTAAGCCAAGCTTTGAGACAGCATTGCATGTATGTGGAGAAAGCAATCCCAGAATGCATTGCACAGTATAAAAATAATAATGCATTGCATGAATAATATAAAATATAACCAAACTTATTTCATTGTATGATACTGAAAAGAATAGTAAAAATAGTTCAGTTTAATTACAAATGGATTATTCAATGTTCACGTGGGCGATGTATTTTATACTTAGTGGCGTACCTTGCCGTTAGCTTAGCAACGTGATTTAGCAACAAAGTCTATTGACCACACTTGTGAGTCTTCTGTGCATAGTGACATGCAGATTTTGGTGCCTTTGTATAATAGTCCAAATTGGACAAATATAAGCAAGGGTTAATATGGAAATGGATTGTGTTAGGATATTATAAAATTATTCATATTAAGAGTTTATTTTGATTGTAGTATTTGACTTAAATGGAAAACATGCTGTATATTTTCATGTGGTTAAAAATGCAGTCAGAAAAGTAAAACGTGCCCCTGAAAGTAAGTTTTAGAGGTCAGATTTGCCCTTTAAAAATATATAAAATAATTTCAATGCATTATAAGACAGGTGTGAAGTACTATCATAAAAAGGTTTCAAAATAAATAGGTATTTATGCATATGTAGGTAAATATTTTCTCCTTGAAATTATCTGTGCATGTTGTGCCACATCCTTTCTAGGGCACCAGAATCCGATTCCGCAATCAGATTTTGCAGTTACCCTACTTTTACCATCCTACTTTATAGGGTTCCATGATGATCTAGATGCTGCCTTAGAAAGCAGCTTCCTACAAAGGCGGCAGGCATCGAGGCAACTCGCCTGGTTTTGGAACAGAGCTACAGTCTAGCAGAAAGATAGCATGAGGTAAGAGAGACAGATTAAATAGATAAAAGCAGCAAAGATTTGAAGAAACCGCTGAGAGGCAACAGCAAGTGGCACAACCCGAAATGAAAAAATGGAGAGAGAAGTTCACGTCTGGGTGAGAGATGGAGATGGAGTCGGAACGGCAAGGTGGAACGGAGGAGGAAAGCGAGTGATGAATAATGATGAATGGCAGTGTGGTGGACAGCGGAACAAGTGTAGCCACAGTGTGTGTCTACACACATTACTTCCTCTTTCTCTCTCCAATCCTCACGGCTTCACTTTATCAGACCTTATTACTTACTGCTGTTCTTCACCATGGCCTATTAAACCTTATCATTGGCCTGCTGCCTGCCAGTTTTACGTCTCTGCTCTCCTTATTAAAGGCACTCATGACACTGCTACTATTATGCTGTTGCTACAGTGTACACACACATCCAGTGGCTCTCCTACACATTCGGATGTTTCACCCTGATGCTTTCCAGCACCCTGCTGTTTGTTTATGAGAGAGAGAGAGAGAGAGAGTTTTGGTACCTCTGAAGAGTTTATGAATGTGTATGAAGTAGTGGGTGGGCTGGAAACTAACTTTTGTGACAAATCTAAGGTCAAAAACTACAAACTACTACTACTGTGCTGCTGGTTTTAGAATATTTAATGTGTGCTTTTCTTCAGAAGAAGTTCAGGAAAACTTAAAATTCTTGCCTTGGTCCCAGTGGTCTGGTTGCAAACTGTCGTGTGCAATCTGATATCTTTTTTTTTGATGACTTGAATGTGAAACTGACATACAAAATTTCAAATAATTTAAATTTCAAATGAAATTTGTGAAAATTATAGTAAACATAAACATCGCTTTGTAGGCCACCTGTGTCTTAAGGCATGTATATATTTTTGCCTAGGGTGATTTTCGCATCAGTAGACACGCTCGAGGCATATCTGTAAACATTATGAAACACGCTTGCTTTTAGCTCTTGTCAAGCATAAAATTCACGTGGCATCAAAATGAAAGACAGTTCCCTTATCAAAAATGTTCTTGCAGTAACGTTGGTAGGATGTTTTTTAATGTTATATGTCATATATCAAAAGCAATGTTCTAAAGTTGTTAGTGGAACATTTTAAAGACGGTACAGAATTTAAAAAGTTTATATGCTGTTCCTATAACCAACACCTAAAAATTAGATGTTTTGAACATTTTTGTAAATTTCAAAATAACATTTGTAATGTTTTTGTTACTTAAAAGAAACGTTACGGACACTTGCTTACAACCTAAAATTGCTGCTGGGTATCTTCACCTTCAGCAAGACTTTCACCTCCAATAAACACACTCTTATCATCACAGCCAGGATTCATTTTCTCTCTACACCCTTTGACCTCTTTCTCAATTAATTTTCAGTGATGGGAATGAGCAAGGGTACATGCATGAAGATTTCATGTCACATGGGTCCTATTGGCGGTTACAGTTTCCTTTCAAGGTTAGACAAAGATTTGAGAGGGCGAGCATGTCGAATCAATAGACAAATTAGACTGACAAATCTAATTTGGTTGATTAAGGACACTTATTGAATCGAAAGAAGCCTCATGAGGTCATTTACCTATGACTGAATACACTTCTAGCCATTAATACTGTACTGACATTGAAGAACATGTTCAGACCTTTTGTGACAAAATGGCATACTTGATTAACTTTGTAGTCTTTTCAGATATAAAAAGCTAATACTGATGACTGTGTCCAAATGTCACTCTCTTAACACTGTTGTGGTTACATCTTACATTACATTTATTCATTTAGCAGACACTTTCATCCAAAGAGGCTTTCATCCAAAGCTTTCCTTCTTTTGCTTTCCTTTAAATGAGATAGAAAATGAGCTGAAAAACATATATATTTTAATACCTTTAGGAAAAACATTGCTACATCTGATGATGTATGTATTTCCTTCCACATTTTGATATGATATCTGAGAGAAATCATGATAGAGTGGATGATAAAAAATATAAATCAAATTATTTCACAAGAATGAATGTGTGAGTAATGTCTTAGCATGTTTTCATAATCATTCAATTTATTTTTCAGAATTAAAGCTGTCTTTGAACGCAATGTATGCTATGTTTTTAATAACATAAACAAATTTAGGCCAGTGGTGCTTGCAAGATTTGATGCATGGGATCGTGAGCATACACATATGCTCACACACATACACGCATATACACACACACATACACTGGAGTCTGACAGATGGAAGCAAGCAGAAAGATAAAGTTACACCCAGACTGTAATGCTCACATTACAGTCAATTTTGCAGAGACCCTGAATCACAGTTTAACCCTCTCAGACCATCATGCAAAATCAGCTCTCAAATATCCCTTTTAACTTACAATATTTTACCCGTTTCCTGGACCAGTGCAGGGTGGAACATTAGAATGGGGTTTTTAGGGTTCATATGCTGTCCGCCCTCTTGTTCATCCCTTGGGACCTGAAAAAAGACAATTTTTTGTGCTTAAGAGGAGAAATGCTTTTTGGGGGAATTTAAGGAGGAGTAGATCGGCCTCCTTCATCTGCCCTCCCACTGACAGAGGGATTAATGTGTGGTGATGTCGCAGGGAGGCCAGCATGAATTAGGGATGAGGAGTGGAGAGCAGAGGCAACCCCTCCTTTGACTTCCGATGGATCGTTTCTGAAAGCAAAAACATGTAGAAGCACAATTACACATACACAGTCTGTTCCCTCTATACAACATTTACATATGTAACCCAAAGAGTGCTGGTCAGAGGTCCAGCTGCACTGTTCAAATGCGTGACAAAACCACATGAAGATGGAAAAAAGATCACTCAACTTCTGCCTCTCTATCTCTTTTCCTTTCTTTTATTTCAATCTCTCTCTCTTTCTTTCTTTCTTTCACTCTCTCTCTCTCCTTTCCTTCTTATTTCCACCTCTTTCTGTGTATTGGAAAGTTTCAATGATACTTACTGATAACTGATGGATAATCACATTTTGAGACAAAGAGAGAATGTGATTATCCATCAGTTATCCCTCATCTCAGTCTTTTCGAATCAATACCGACCACAGACTGGTACCAGTTACCTTTTCCATCACACATTTTGTCTGACTCCTCATTCGGAAAGCCTATTTCATCTACAGTACACTCCACCTAAAATGTCATGTCAACCCAGGAAGACATTGTCTTGCTCTCAGCTGACAGAGCCTCATGTCTGAAACAAGATTGGTGACAGTATCTGTGCAGGGGAGTAGTAGGGGAGCAGTGCTCCGTTCTCAGGGGTTTCCCTCTGAAAAGGGCTCCTCAGCCCAGATTACAACAGCACTGTTCCTCACCCAGCATGTTCAGTGTGTTATCTCCTGCTCAACACTTTGTTCCCACCGGGAGTCTGCCTGGAGTCAACTTGAGAGAAATGGAATGAGAGGAAATTCAACAAAACCATCAGAAACAGCCAAGAGAGGAACAGTTGAACAAACTTGTGGTTATTCCGCTCAGCCGTGTAAATCCTGACATGAAATTCCACGTCAATGCTGAACAATAGAATGCTGTAGCCTGTACTTACAGTACGCAGTGATTGCTGCTTCTACACACAGCCAATACAATATCCCTGCCGCTGGGGTAAAACAAATCACAGACTTACAACAGCACAGACAGGTTTACGTTGAAGGGTTATGTTTGCATTGGTTTTTGAGAAACATGTATAAGTGAATGTTGTTGTTAATTGTGTAAAATATAAGAACATGAAGTAGTGTATTGCTGCTAAAAATTTTCATAAGCATCAGTGAAAGGAAAACAGAATGATTTGAAAGGCTGCAGGTCTCACAGGACAATTCTGCTGTATTTAAAAAGTGCAGATTGCTTGCTGTTGACCTTTGTATACAAATAAAATTGCAAGTACATGCTTTTATTATTTTTGAAAACACTACCTAGCAAAATCCTGTTTTTTATTTTGGACATTTTTATTGTTATTAAATACTTTATTTTAATCAAACCTGAACAACACCTGCCTAGTGTGTTCAGGTGTGCCTTGGTCAGCATACAGCGAACTCATGAAAATATCTATTGAGGTAACTGCAAAGTACTGAGCAATTTTATTAAATAGTACTTCTCAGCCATTATTTCCATGAGTGCTAACCACACTCTTCCATGACTGAGAGAACGAGGCAGCACTTATGAGCTGCTTGAATGGGTTAAAACAGGGAAGGATGATAAATACATTCACTAGAAGTTTGTATGTTCAGTGGGATGAGCTGTGAGGGAAATATTAGTAGAATCGGAGTGACAGCGAAAATACAGCACAGATGGACGACATAAATCAGCCGGTTTTAATGATGGTATGAGGGAATTAGGCAGGACAGACTGTCTGGAGAGTCAATCATTTGATTTGAGCTAATGAAGTTGGTACATGTGTTCCAAAAAACATCTTGTGGTTAGTGAAGGCTTAATTGCAGTTCGACTGACCTCTGGTATGATGTTGAGAGAACACTGATGAAAGTTCTTTGCACCATTTCACGATCGACAGACGGTGAGTGCTGGAGAGTGCAAGACAAGCGAGCTGAGAGGAACGGCAGGTTATTTAAAGAAATCATTAAAAAAACAACACAGAAGACTGAGGAGAGCTCATGTGAGGTTAACATAAGAGCACAGCGGGGGAATTAAAAGCAGAAACATATCTGAGAGGGTGATTATTAGAGTGACATTAGAATGTAGATGATAATTTGAACCTTGGATTTTGTAGCTGCCCCTAAAAATTGTTTTTTACAGTTAAAAGAGCCAATCACCTTGTCAGTTTGTTTACCCTAGAATGCCCATGTACAAAAGTGTTTGCTTTATTTAAGACAAAGCAGTATTTTACTGCTGTTGAAATATAACTAACAGTTCTAAAAATGTTTGTCTTTTTCTGTTCAAGCACATGGAAGCTGTACCTGTAACAAAAAACAGCTGCAGGGGCTGTTACAAAATTGGCTGCCATATGTGGACTAACTTGCCTTAAAGGGACTTTGGTGAGACACCAAAAAAAAAAAGACAGATACATCTACAAAAATAAGTGTGCTTAAAACATCAGTGGGCATATTTAACAGCAAATCAGTTGGTGGCTATTTCCCCCTCTCATGCTTAGAATGTCAGTCAGATTATACAAAGCTTAAGGGAGTTTTTACGGCTTCATTAATTTTTAATTTGCCAATTGACTAACTCAGACAAAGCAGAAGTGTCCATAATATGTTTATTCTATTACGCCAAAGAATAATTTAATCGTATTGCAGTGTGTTCTGGGGTGATATCTATGTCCCTGACCCTGCGAAACAAAATGGCAACGTATGGGAATTCTGAAGATGTTTGTTCTCAGAGGCAATGGTGCAAGGGCTTATATAACGCTTTTGATAAAGTGGCTTTAAGCAGTATTCAAACAGCATTCAAGGTTGTGTCTTTATAATTACACGTCTCTGCTGTAACTGTTTACCCATCTACTCATTCTTCTTCTCTCTCTCTGTTTGTCTCTGTCTTCTCCGTTCAGAACTGATCGACGGCACCCCCACCCTGAAAATCAACCATGGCTCGGGTACATTGGTCTTGCAGTTGCCGGGCAACGTGAATGTAGCGGACAGACGGTGGCACAGACTGGACGTGAGGAGCAACAGCAAAGTAAATGCTCACCAATAGCAAGAGACAGACTGCCTGCCAAGCCCAACCCAACCGCACAAAACCGATCGAGCAGAGACCCTTCCTTCACTGACTGCACTCTGCTAGCTCCCTCCAAAATAAACCTCAGCACTTCTGTAGATTAGTTCTGAAAGAGGTGGAAGTTTAGTTTGTGAACCGTTTGTGTACTGCCAGAGGTTTTACTTGATTACAGCCCTAATCCCAAACTTTGTTGTGTCGTAATTTGCATCCAGAACTCTTCATTGATTTGATGGTCCTCACACGGATGCTTGGCTCTTTATTCAAGATACCTGGTGTTGCAGTTAGCCCTGCTGTTAATGAACGTGCTTTAGGGTCAGTCTGAAATTACTTAAAATTATAATGCTTAGTGTTCAACAAAAGCCTGGCGCACACGTCCTGCTGAGCATGAAGAGAACATTGCAGGCTGGATCTTTTAGCAGCTTGACGTGTTGTGTGTTTAAGAATACCAAACCTGAGGCTTTAGCCTCCACAGGAACGGGAAGCAAGTGGTTGTGATGTGTCAAAACATTACAACTTCACTTCACTAGTAATTCACTAGAAGAGCCATACTTCACACAGTATTGATTTAGGAGCGACACAAATGTAAAATCTGTTGCAGAAATGCAAGTAAATTAAATGCATACTAAGTGGGGGGTTATGCCAAGGTGCGAGGAGAATTTAATAAGAACTTGCATAAATATGCATAAATTTATTACTTGTGTGTGTGTGTGTCTCAAAGTTTGTTTATCGTTTTTGTCAATGTGTGCATATGTATGTCTGTCTATGGGTCTGCCTTACTGTGTGTGCAAATGCATCTATATCACATACAGGATGATGTAGCACAGTGAGTAAAGATGCGAGCTAATAACCGCAACATAATCAAAACAAACTTTTCAGAAAATAATTGAATATTGAATAATGTTTTTATAACAAAGCAGTAATGTTAGTACAACATCTAAAAACAAATAGACATTTTAAACTTTTTAACATTTTTGTTACTTAATGGAAAGTTAGGGAAATGTTCTTACAACCTAAAATTGTTAGCTGGGTTTGCAGTTTCAAACCCAACAAGCATTAATGCTAGAGTCACTATTGTGCCCTTGATACAGCCAATTAATATCATGCTGCTGCACAGTTTGCTTTAACTCAATATTTAATGATGATTTCATATGGGATAAATTTCATAATTTGTGTTGCAATAAACAAAGATTCTTTTTACCCCACTTTTCTTTTCAGGAGGTGCGTTTTACACTGGACCGTTGTGCAGGAGCTACGATCATAGAGATGGAGGGTGTAGGCAGCTGGCTAACCACTGAAGATCACACTTCCTGTGAAGTTATTGGGGTCACGCCAAATATGGACAAGTAAAACACTTACTTTCCATTGCATTTCTCTTTTCACACCAATTCACATTTTTACAGCTATATTAGCTAAAAAATATGGGCCCGATTTGAGTTAAAATGCTAAAGATCTTGTTCCTCCACTGTGATACTGTACAACACAAAGCACCAGTCAATGAAACAATGATTACCACCCTCATTCCCACTCCATTACCAATTCATATTTTAGCTATATAAGACCTGCTTGTCAGTTATGAACTCAATAATGTATTGGAAAGTTTATAATTACACAAAGGTATCAGTTTAAAAGATCAAACGATTAGTAAAGCTAATCCACAGAGGACAATTACCTCTCCAGAGCATACAGCACATTAACATTTCAGTCTGTAGAGAGGAAATTTGGCTTGTGTCATGAATCTGTTCTGTTGCACTTTCAGGTATTTAAACGTGACTCAGGTGCTTCAGCTAGGAGGAGTGAATGAGAATCTGCCATATATCTACCCACAGCTCCAACACAAGCATTTTACTGGCTGCATCCGGAACCTCATCATGGACAGCAAGGTGAGGACTCAGCTAACATTTTTAGGTTGTAAAGAATTTTTCCATAACATTTCCAGTAAGTAACAAAAACGTTAAAAATGGTATTTTGAAAGTTCTATGAACATTCGAAACACAGATTTTTAGATGTCACATTAATGTTACATGATTTTTATTTTTTTAAATTCTGTAACTTTTTAAAACATTCGAATAACAACTTAAGAATAGCATTTTTAATATATGATATATAGCAATAAAAAATGTTCTACTAAGGTTACTGCAGAAATGTTTTTGAGAAAACTTTTTCGGGAACATTAGCATACATTCTGAGAATGTTTCCTGTTAGCTTGGAAGGTCAATGCACATCAAGACAGACAGAGCTGGACCGCTGAAAACACTGAAAGAGTGAACGAGACAAATAAAGAAATAAGTCTTTTATAGTGCTGTCTGTACACTGTCAGTTTTAGCCTTAAATTATTTTGCAGGCAATAAACAAGCAAAGATGTTGCCAGTTAATGTCGCAGCATGGATGTGTTTTAATTCATTTCCTTTTTGTGCTGTTGAAGTGCTATTTGAAGTCAGCTATAAAGAAACAGTCTGTACAACCATACTACAGTCTTTTATACCAATCTGTGGTCTCGCCCCAGGTCGTCATGTTGAGGTTTGTTACAGTGGGTGGATGTATGCTGCTTATTGTGGCACCTTGACTCAATTGAAGGCTCTTGACTGTAAAATACTCGACCAGTGGCCACAGGCACAAACAGTCAGCATATAAGCATTCACTTAGAGCACTGGGCCATGAATGGGGCTTGACTGCAGCACAGGTTCGACTGTGGGAAGAGGAAGTACAGAAGTAGAATTTCTATTTTTGACTCTCGCCTATTGCTGCTTTCTCAGACAATTTACTAGCTTTTGCTCAATTCCTGTTGCACTCGTGTTCTTTCAGCCTCAGAGCTGTGAGAATTCTAAGCAGGCTTTTTGGTGGCAACACGGTGCTATCCTAATGCAAAACAACAATGATGGACAGTTTCATTAGAGCTCAGTGGATTGACAATTCCCTTTTGCTTACCTAGCTGTGACTGCACTTTGAATCAGTCTTGCTTTTCAAGGTTCATACCAGAGGTGCATCTCAGGCCACTCTGTTTCCAACTTAGGAAAAAGTCTCTTCTTTGCTTAAACCACTTTATTCGGCATGAATAATTGGGAGTCATCAGATGGAAAGAAAACTGGATCTAATTGGGTTTGTAGTTGTTCAGTTGTAGAAGAATTTAAGTCCTCAAGGTTTCCTCATTCTTTTAATACAGAGCGCTGCAGGCCTCCTTTTTTAAGTGGCTGTAGCCTTCTCTGTATGGTAATATTAATTATGACATGCTGGATAAAATGTGAATACACAAATACAAGATAAAAAATGCTTTCTCTTTAATTTCTTCACTTCTCAAGGCCCTTTATATTGGCCCATGTCCCAAACATTATTTTTTTTGTTATTTCCTGATTTATTTCTTTGCTCTCTATGTGTAATTTTGTTTTCATTTTTTCTGCCCTAGTGTGTAGTTTTCTAATGTTCTACAACTGTGTCCATCTGCTATCTAGATCTGTGTCTGAAGAACATTGCTGTTTACACATGGAAGTAGCATGCATCACTTGTAACAACTTGTGATTGGATTTCAAGGGGAGGGTGATTACATACATCTGTGTCAGTGGGTTACTGCATGTTGATAAAGTGCAAAAAAGGAAAACAAAGACTAAAAAAATAACCACAGTGTTTTTCCTAAAATAACTTTAGGCTCAAGCGTGTTGTTTTGAGCAGAATGATTTTAAATGAGTACCTGTGCTGAATTTCAGATATCTGCTTCTCATGATCTGTCACTGTTAAGTAAGCAGTCTTTCGATGTTGACTGGGATGTGTCAAGGCAGATTAACATTTACTCTACAAAAGCAATGCTTTTCGACTGCCTCTAAATGTGGTTTGAGTGATCAGAAAATGAAATGTTTTGGATCAAGTTTACACTTGTATTTATCTTTGTCCACTTGTGATTAGAACTCTGTAAACAGATCTAAATATGAAGTGTAAACATGATCTATATTCCTCACTTTCTGTGTTTCTCTCTCAGTTTTATGACCTAGGTACCCCAGCAGACTCTGCTGGCAGTACTCCAGGATGTCTTATGACAGACAGTAGCTGTGTGAATATGGGCTTTCCCTCCTGCGGGACCAGGGGCCGTTGTCACGGCGAGTGGGGCTCCTTCAGCTGTCAGTGTATTCCTGGGTACAGTGGGCATCAGTGTGAAAAGGGTAATTACGTAGCAATTTTCAAACTTTTAAAGCCATACAATGTTATTTTCACATGTGGGAGGTGAGAGCGACTGTGTCTTCGAGGATAAAGAAGATAAATCATTGCCATAAAGAATGATTGAATGGATGAGGAAACAACCATTGTGTGTGTGTGTCTGAATATTAAGGCACGACTTTTCAGTAGGCCAGCGAATATCTTTGAATTGCTCTGTGTAGGAGGGATAGTGTTTAGCATCCAGGCAGGATTTTCACGCACACAGAATCTGGGCACAAATCATATTCCGAAGTGTTATGAATTTGTAGCGCTTCTTTATGTAACATGACTGGAACATCCTGTAATATTCTCAGTGCATTGTACAGTGTTTACCCATGCTTTTAAAGAGCACCATCTGAAGAACACATTTGTGTGTGTTTGATAGAGGTTCCAGAGTATTCGTTAGACGGAAGAAGTCATGTACACTTTCAGCTGGCCTTCACGCTCCCAGCCAGGCACACGCAGGTTCAGGTTCTGGTTCGAACCCGTAAGCACAGCAGTTCTATACTCAGCCTGCTGTCCAAAGAACAGAACGAATATGTCAAACTGGAGGTTAGTGCTTTCGAAAACATCTCTCCCTTTTCCTGTCTTATGCTTTTCCTTCCACTCTCTGTAGGCACTGTATTATCAAGGTTTTCTTTCTGCAGAAGACCTATTATTAATGTTTCTATTAAGTGAACATTTTTGCCCTCCCCCCTTTCCCCAGCATCTTAGATCTGACATTTATTTATTTTTTAAAGTGATTGACAATGAATACCCTGCCAAGTGATATTTTATGAATGTTTTCTTAACGTCTCCTCTCTGTTCCCACTAATAAGCGCCCATGAAATGTCCTTAGAGCGAACGAATGGCATGGACTGCCAGCATGTAAAGATTATTTGTTCTTGATGTGCTCTGAAATAGCAGCCCATCTGCCAGACCGCGCAAACGTTGTTGCAACAGCAGTGCAATGTAAGAATTTGAATCAAGCAACGAGTTTGTCTTTAATCAGAGGCATTAGTATGCGTTTCCTGATGCGTCTGATACACTTGCAGAATGCATGCCGTCTGGCCTCTCACTCCAAGGCTGTCTGATTTTGTAAGGTTTTTTCTTTAACACCTGCTTTAAGATGATGTGTTCGGATTGCTGATTGCTGCTTTGTTTCTTTACCTCCTCTTCTTCTCTGCTCTCTCTCTTATATTCTCTCTCCTTCATCTAAATCTTGGTTGATTTATCTGCGGCATGAATTAGAAGTGTCTCTGAGACGAACTAGAAGATATTTTATATCCCCTAAAGTGGCAGACTACAGATTTCATTACCTGCTTATATTGTGATGTTTGCGAGGCGTCACAGCGGTGCAGCAACGAATGCTGCTTTTGTGCCATGTGCAAAAGATTAAAACTTAATCTCCTGCTGTGCTCCTCTCAATTACCTTAGCAATAATGCTAATTGATGTGATGTGCCAATACCTGTTTAGCACTGCCTGTTGATTCTGATTATGATGCATCATCTCCCTGACACATTTCCAACAAGGTGTTCACGTCAGAATCATCAACAAATAAAGAGGAAAAATTATTTAGTGATCATTTAGTTTTTTCTGAAGAGACGTATAGCCACAACTCGTTAAAAACAGTGACGTGTCCATGTACTGCATGTTTACTTTGATTTTATGGAACAAATCCAGTCTCGTAACGTGTTCAAATGTATTGAATGTATTTACATCGAATTGGAAAATAGCCCTATAATTTTCTACATTTTCTGGGCTGATTTTGAGGGAAATATTGTTTTAAACATGGTAAATTGTAGGGTTCACTAGCTTTCTCATTCCTCAACCTGACATTTTTGAAAAACAACCTAGTGCTGAAGACATATTTCAGCTTTTTGGTTAAAATCTACTCTCATTATAAGGTTGACCCTTGTCTGAATGTATGCTACTGCGGTTATATATTTTTTTGTTTACTTGTTTTCTTAGTATCTATAACCAAAATATGATGATATTTAAAATTTAGTTAGAAAGATAGAATATATTCCACTTGAAGAGGTCTTGAATGGAATCATGTGGCTGAAAGCAAAATGAAAAGCCATTGCTGAGAAAATGCATTTGTGTGATTAGATTTTTGACTCTAAACTTTACAGTTACTAAGATACACCTGTGTGACAACTAGCCCCGGTGTCCCTCCACATAAAAACAAGCTTTCTGTTAAATCATATTAAGGTACTGTGTGTCAGTCTGAAAAGTTTGATGTTTTGCTGCAGTCTGAGGTTGATGGATGATTTTTTTTTTTTTTTGTGGTAAAAGATAAAAGTTTGAAGGTTTTGACAGAGTGAGACAGCCTCACTGAAAAGATTGATTTATATTGTTTAAACATTTCTCTACATTTCTTAAGTGTTCAAGGCTTCAAGGTAAACCAAAACACATACCTCTAAAATGTTCAGACCCGAACAGTTAAACACTCTTGTTTTCCTGTAATGGTTTGCTTCTGCATTCCAACAGAAGTAAAGCTTAAACACATAATGTATCTCATGTACTATGTACCTGCATGATCTTTTACCTCTTGCAGTAATACTTTATCAAAGTAATGCAGGCAGCTGTATTTTGTTATGAGCTTTGAGAAGCCAAACACCATTAAAGTGTGATGAAACAGCGCTAGTAAACAGAAGCTCACGTTGTGGACAGAGCTATTGCGCGACCCACTGCGCATCACAACCCACATAAAAGCACAACGCAGATCAATCTTGGGTAGCACTGCACTCTCAATGAATCTTACAAGAAAACAGGTTCACTTCGTGCTTGTTTTGCACTTTGGGACTGAGCAGACAGTCTACAGTTTCATTTACTTTTTTCCTATTTTACATAGTTTTCTGGTTTTTTTTCAATTTTTTCTGTGTTGTGTTTTGTTTATTCTGAAAAACAGACTGCATTATATAAATAAAGCCCTATCAAGGTTTTCAGGCTGACTTACACGGCCCTTAACACACATTGGCACATTAACAACAATAATGACAGTGACGTTAAAAAATGCATAATTAAGAGGAACAAAATGTATGAGATATATACAGAAAATAAATATAGCACGGTGATAACAAGAGGAAATAACAGAAGCACTGCGTGTCAGCAGAGTTGCCGACCCCTGCTTCATAACATATGGCCAGAAAAGATTAATTTAGCACTTGCCAAGATTTTGACTTGATGTTGATTGACGATGTAATGAAATATATTTCCACGCATAACAAAATATAAAAAGGTGTTTGGAGAACCCAGGCATACTTAACCGTGTACACTTAAGAGCAAATGATCCATGGTCAAATGCACTGTAATTATGAAACATGCAACTGGCCAGATGGCCACCTGCTGCTGTTGTGAATGACTTTAGTTTCTGGATCAGTTGTTAGGGATGGGCAGAAGACTTATGAGGGCGTGCAGGTACCTTTACACCACCTGGGGAGGAGAGCAAGCGATCTGTAGTATAATTTTAGGGGTAAATCTCCTAGCCCCAGTGCATGTGAAAGAACCTCATGGAAACGAGTTTTGTATCAGGATTAATGTAATTACTTATCAGTGAGCATGCATTCAAGTTGTAATACCTACCCAGTTAACAGGGAACATTCTCAGAATGTTGGTTAATGTTACGTAAAAGTTTTCTCTGAAACAATAAGTTATAAGTTAAAAGTTATCTAAAACAATCTTGCAGTAATGTTAATATAACATTTTAATTGCAAATATATCAAAACCTTTTCTTAAGTTGTTTAAAAATGGTTGAATAACATTATATAACCAAGCAACAATGTTAATACTACATCTAAAACCCTGGACGTTTTGACTTTTTCTAGAACATTCAAAATAACATCAATAACATTTGTTACCTAATGGAAATGTTACTGGAAACATTCTTACAACCTAAAATTGTTAGCTGGGTACCCAGCATAGACTCAGCATTGAGATGTTGAGGCCAACAACAGCAAATTCGGCTGTTTGTGAGAAGAGAAGGTGAGAAGTTCACAGAGGCCATGTTTACGGTTGTTGTTGAAATGTGGGAAAGTTTAGCCGCCTCTTGCATCATTGCATTGATGAGTCCTGCTTTTACATCCCCACAAAGCCAGGATGCAAAATAGGGGGTTGTAAATTATGCTCTCTGGGACACATGCAGAAAGACTCTGAAATTAAAATGGAGGCTTTTCTTCAGAAGGTGCCCAGCTGCTTCCTGTCTAATAAACAAACACACCTTTTACCTCATCGCCAACTGGTGATTTTCCTTGGATTCCAGATGTAGTGTCAGGCCTTATGAGCTTGTGAAGTGAAACAACTGTTGACAAACTATTAAAAATGAAGCCAAAATACAGGGTTAGTGGTCATTGAATCTTGGATTATTCAAAGCACATGACTGCAGACCTTTATACAGTGTCCTTTTATTACATGCTTTTTATCTAATGCATATTCATAAATATTAATGTTTGCCCGAAAACATTTGATTAATAAAATGCCATTGGTTTAAGAAGTGTATAAAATACACACAAAGGGAAAGAGAGAGTAACAGAGTCTCTAAGCTGACCACTAGAGAATAAGAGAAGCAGCATAAAAATACAGTGGCAAATCAAATTGACACCACATTGAATTCCCTGCTCCCTCTGTTTCCAATTAAAGGGCTGATATGTTTAATTCTGTTGGTGCTCAGTAGAGTCTTATCAGATTTTGCCCCCGTCTGATGTCTTCAGTCCCTAATGGTTCTCTGTTTCATCACATACTGCCTTTCTCTCCTCTTTTGCTCTCTCACACTGTTTTCATAATTTTAATTATATTCTTATTTGTTCTACGTCTCTGGCACTTTATTTTCTCCAGATTCCACAGATAATCTAAAAGTTCTTTTAATTGAATTTATTCATTTGCAATATTCTTTTTTGTTCTCTCTTTTCCACTTCTCAGATCTTTCAGGGTCTGTTAACCGTCTTCTACAACCTTGGTGATGGGGACTTTAACCTGACGATGTCCTCATATCGTGTAGACAACGGAGAGTGGCATGATGTTCATTTAGATCGCCATGACAATGAGTTGACCCTGCGTCTGGATGGCGGGGGTGGAAGACGAGAGGTCACGGGCTCGCCGGGTCACAGTCGGGAGATTGTTATCGATCCGGCTGTGGTGATGCTGGGCAACTCATTCCCCTCAGGACACAACAAGAGCTTCCAAGGTGAGAAATGGTGCTGGAAGCCTCAAGGTCATTGGCTTAATTCCTGGGAAATGTATGTAATGTATAATGTGAATACAGTAGCTTAAGTGTGCTGCTAGTTGTATAACAATGAGTAAAATCCAGCTAACAGTGCTTCCCTAACATTTCACTAACGTTTCTGTTAAGTAACAAAAACATTAAAATTTTATTTTGAAAATTTTAGGAACGTTCAGAATGTCCAGTTTTTTAGATGTTGTATTAACATTATTGCAACATTTTGTAATTCTGTAACTTTTTTAAAATGTTTCACTAAGAACTTAAGAATAACATTTCTGCAAGAACATTTTTGGTAACTTTTAAAAGAACTTTCAGAGAACATTGGTCAACATTCCGTGTTAGCTGGGAAAGTAACTGTAGTATTGTAATTTGTAGTATTTAGTATGCCCCTCTTTCACTTTAATGACTACATATGTTCAGGCCTGCATGGACTCCACATGTTTGAACTCCACAATAACTTGATCTGTGTTGTTCCAAAGAGGATCTTATGTGGAAGAAAATCTGACCTTTTGTGTAAAGGAGTTTCCATGGTAACATGACACATAGGTTTAAATTAGAATGTGAATTACAGATTTTAAAAGTGGTCTCATTAAATGTGGACTTTAGGACACACTCTGTATAACTAAACTTGGAGTAAACATCAGAGATAATTATATAACCATCAAAATGGTGGATAAATTATCACGCTGTTTACTTTCAAAACAACACGAACAAACCTCCTGATTCTTATCCTGTATCATCTTAGAGCTGATCTGCAGTCTGTTTGGTTTCTTCAGATCTACTTACAATAAACGAATTGGTTACAATAAATGAAACAAAGTCAATATGTCAAAATGTGAATGGATAGCTGTGAACAATTCCAATAAACACTTTAGCATGACATTTTGAGCAAACAAAAATGCTGTGTGCCATGCTCAGAAATTCAATTGCTCCAGTATTGGAGCACAGTAAAGCAGACTGGCATTTTACCACAAAATCCAATTTAATCTCACTTAGAGAAAGAACTTAGCCAGCAAGTGTGCACATCACACGCTCAGACCAATCTCTACAGCTTTATCAATTCATAGCACAGTTCCTGTAATCTGTCATGATTACACACTATTGTATTGGCAATAATGAAAAATTAATAGGAATGATTAATTTATAATAGCCTCAAATGCACCTTCGTTGTAGAGGGGAAGCGCAGCTAGCATGAAGCAAAGGAAAGCAGACAGACATGTGACATTAAAGAGAGGACAAGCTGCGTTGCACACAGCACACGTAGAGCTGCACCGGTTAGCCTCAGGCGCATACTTTGTGTGTTTATTAAATGTAGTCTAAAAGCACTTTTCTTAAAAGCGGAGGACATGGGTGGATGTGGTCGGCATGTCAGGCTTGGTTTGTCTTTGTGTGTGGAAGCAAGAGAGTGTAAGTGTACATGATAAGAGGCGGATTCACAGTTTATGCTAAATTTGTATTGCGAGAGCACAATTGCTTTGTGTGAAAGGATTTTTTTTCCCATTTCTCTCTTTCTCTCTCTCCCCATTTCTCTGTCGCTATGTCTTTCTCTCGGTGTCTCTCTCTCACGCTTTTTCTCTCTCAAAGCTTTATTGGCATTATTGTCAGCATTTACAGTGTTGCCAAAGCATAATCAGTACCAAAATATACAATAAGAAGTGAGCATAATGGTAAAAAAAGAAATAAAAACAACAGACTTACACGGTTTCTCTCTCCCTCCTCCCTCTCATTGGCACAGGCTGTATGCGGGACCTGAGGCTCAATGGGCGGTATGTTCCTCTGGATGGTCAGGCGAGAGAGGGGGTGTCGGTGGTCAGTTCTCAGGGTGTGTCTTTGGGTTGTTCTTCTGATTCCTGCAGGAAAAACCAATGCAGCCCCCCATTCACATGCGTAGATCTTTGGAGGATTCATGAATGCAGGTACACAACACACACGCTGATACATGCATGCATGCACAAAACCATGTGCTTGTAAATTAAATAAGTATTTTGTCTTCATTTCAGTTTCTTTTCACCTGTTGAATAGATGATGAGCAGACGATGAACTAAAGTGATTGACTTTACATTATTTAAATATCCATTCTGATTAATCAATTTACTAATGAGAGGAGCATTTATGTCAGCCTCTGGCATCTGATCATCACCAGCATATTTTAACCAAAGAGTATAAACATTGTCTCTAAGAAATACCAAGTGAAATATCCATATAAGTTGCATGTTAATTCCATGTGGAATTCTGATACGGAGAACCACACATGATTGGATCATCTGAGATGGACATAACACTAGGTGTAAACAGGACCTTTGTCTCTCACACACATACACATTCTCCTGTAAACAATCCTAAATTCAGTGCTCTGAACTCTCCTCTATCCTCACCATGCAAGGCCTCCCCACACACACACTGTAGGGGCTCTACTTAGCTAAGCTTTTGATGCACCCTGACCCTTGGGTTGTCTGTAAACATGCCTGAGTCAAAAGCTGATAGGCAGGCAGCTGATATGTGTGGGTTGCTCCTAACCATGAGCAAGTCTTTTCTCTTCTCCAGCTGCAATGCCCGTTAGGGCTGTTGTGTGGTTAGGTTAGTGTGTGATTGTGGTCTGTCTACAGGTATTGTCTCTGACTTGCCGAAAGGCTGCCCTATTCTTTCATCAGTTTGATAAGCATGCTTTGTGCAGTCTCCTGGAGCAGGTCACATTGGATTTATATGCTGTGTGTGTTTGTTTTCTGTTGAGATTTTTAGAAGAAAAGTCTAGATTTTTCCCACTTATTCAATCTGCTCGACGCTGAGAAAATCTCCTCAGTATTGAGCAAAATCCAATACAATATGTGATATCTAGCTTTTTGTATTCACAAAGGGAAATAAATGTAACAGCTCATTGTAAAAGTTGTTGCTTTTATGTACATGGTGTCACTGTGGACATTTTTTGTTTAGAAAAGTCACCAAACAGAATTGCAAAAATAATGACTGCATCCAAACAGGTTTTCCAACCATAACCTTATTTTACTATTGTAGAATATTATACATCATACCTTCACAGTAAATTCACATTTATGAATTTACTGACTGAACATATTTTTTAGCGAGATGTATTTTTGCTTAATATTAGTCAGGCTTTTTTTCTTACAAGCATTTAATGGAATAAGATTCTCTATTTGTAAGTTAAAGCTGCAATCTGTAACTTTATTGGTTAAAAATGAACAAAAATCACTTATTGAACAAGTACATAACAGGTCATTGTTCAAAATCGTCTCCTTTCCCTGATTCACAACAGTAATTTTATAATAATTATTTGTAATTCGAGCTGTTGAGTCCGATTTTGGCTGAAAATGTTGATTTGACTTGATTTGACTAATGTAAAGGGCATATCTAAGTACATAAAGTAACCTGCAGTTTTATATTTCAAACAGAAATGGTGATAGAGAGGCAAAGGTTATGGAGTCCAGTTTTAGTATATTAAACTGCCAATAAGACAGCCAATAAGAAACTCAGACATGTCTATATTACTGTTCATCACAACTCTGTTTTATTCAATCTCAGGTGTCCTCCAGGTCACATAGTGAAGGCAAACTCTACAGGAAAGTTTTGCGTGTACACCCTCTGTGCAAGTCGTCCATGTCACAGGGGCACCTGTGTGGCACAGACTCCTTCTAAATTCACCTGCCACTGCCCAGAGGGCTACCGCGGGAGGCACTGTGAGGTGACACTTGCCATCTACCGGGATGACGTGGGGCTCAGTTTCAGCTCACTCTTCGCCATATGCATCTGCTTTATGGCCCTGCTAGGTAATTACATCCAATATGCGTTAATGTGAGGCTAGTGATGCATGTTAAAGCTATAGTTCACCCAAAATGAAGTGTTATCTTTTTTCTTTTGTGCAATACAGAAATGAACAAAAAGTACAATTTAAGTAGCTGTAACTTTGTGATGAATAGATGGATTTTTTTAAACAAAGTGAGGGTAAATTTTTTTCATTTTTGAGTAAAACTTTCACTTTATGTCTGTCTGATTGGTCGTTTCTGTTTGTCATTCATTGTGTTACATTTATCCAACTTTAATTTACATAGCATTTAACAAGTTAGTACATTGCAAAATGTTGTTGCATTAGGAATAATCTAATCAATGCTTAATCATAAATTTCCAATGTACTTCTGTTGACGTTTACAGTTTTCATGGACAGCTTTATAGAAAGGCAAGAGTTATTTATAATGTTTTGCTAAATAAGAATATTTCTCATAGTCATCCAAGCCTTTATTCTAATTATTGTTCTACTGTGAACAATAGTTTCTGAACGAGGCATCGATTATTGGGTAAGGCCTGTGTTTTTGTTGCTTAAATATTAATTGTGGTCTTCCTCAGCTGCTTACCCTTATGTATTTTTTAAACTTATTTTGCTGGTTGGCACATTCTCGTTTTGTGATTGTGTGCCATGCATTTATTCATATGACTTCTACAATATTTATGTAGGGACTGTTAGAGTTTGGTATATATCCCTCGTCTACGCCAAGGTTCTTATCAGCCATGTTTCCATATGTTGCATTTTACTTCCATTGTCTATACCCAAGAACGTGGCCTTCATAATCAGCAATCATGACAGGTAAAACAGGTATTAACTTCCTGCGTTCCGACGTCCTCATCTGTCTGCATAACTGCATTTGGCAGGGCCAAAGGGAACCAAACAATCTTTTTCCTCCTCTCACAGTTTCGTTTCATTATAGATTTGACATGACCTTAATCATTCTCAGCGCCAGTTGCTTTTTAAAGTGTTAATTACTTGATTTGTAGGCACACATTGTGCTGTTTACCCAAGTCAGGGTGGAAATTGAGATCAATGCACTGGGGTTTGGGGCAGAATTTCAATGGTACCGGCTGTCCCTGACAGAATTTAAGTAGTCCGTAAGGTTTTCGTCCCCGTCTTCCTCTGCGTCTTTATTTCTCTATTGTTTTTCTGCACTCTATGCTGTTTCGTTGGAGCGATTCCAAAGAGAGGCGAGCAAAGAGTCCAAGAAATAAAGGGTTCAAGCTCTCTCGATACTCCACCATATGAAAGGCTTGGGCGCAGCGTTAAGAAGATTTTTTTCTCCCTGTAAGGCGGTTAATAGGTTTAGCACGCCGTGCTAACACTACGCCTCCACCTAAGCAGCCGAGCTCTGACTCCTGTCCACAGAAACGTAACCCCCTGCTGACTAACACATCACCACAGGAACAGCGGAAAGAGAAAGTTTCATCCTCTAAACCCCAGCAGCAGACCAGGGAGATGCAGTGAGATGAATCTGAAGAGGAGGGAGGGATTTGGATTGTACTGCTGGATACTACTTTTGAGGCTTTGTTTTGGTTTATTTCCGTATTTTGGTGTTTAAGAGACCAAGTGTGTGTGCTGTCTGTATGAAATCCTCCTTTATTTCTAGGACTGCTGGAAAGAGTAGGACATTTTTCCTGTTTACATGTATTTTAAACTCGGTAATTCTTTTTTGAGTTTAATGCTGGCAAAGTTATTCCTCTCGGGACATTTATGCATGTGTATGGTTATAGCAATGAAGGTCTGTAATAGCATCTGCATCAGTCTCATAGGCAGGTTCTTAACTTGACCTTTTTTATGTTGCGTACAAAAAAATGCTGTTGTTACAGCATCCACTAGCAGCAGCTGGGCCATGCTAACCAGCCAGATCTTGACCCCTGCCCCGAGTTACAACTATCTGACCTGGTGATAACTGTTGTTTTTCTCCATTCCTCCCTTAGTCATCACTTCCTCATGTTTGACCATCTTCACCATGTATTGGAGGGATGATAAGAATAAAATTATTTACTGAAAATCTGATACAGTGACTACTCGACTACATAGTATAGAGATAAGAAATATCCAATGGTCAATGCTTATAATGATAATCAATTAATTAGTATCTATTTACATACCTAATTTTAACAATGTCAGAATGAAATGGCTTCACACGTATTCTACAGGTGGATGTGGACACCTGGTGTCAGGGTCCTGGTTTCATGTCTTGAGTGTCTCCTAGATTCTCTTGCCACGATCCTGACATCACTGTGTTTTGTGTCAGAGCATGTTGTCTGGATCCTGACTCAATCCTAGTCTTGTTTCTTGGAGTCAGGATCTAGACTCATGCTCTGTCTTTGTTATGTGTGAAAGCACATGGCCTTGTTTGTTTACTTTGTGCCATGTGCTCTCCTGTTGCATTTTTGACCCCGCCCTCTCGTTCTCTCATAATTCTCGTTAATTCCTCCCACCTGTCTGTCCTCGTTACATGCCTTGGATTTTGTCCTATTTAATGCCCTTGTATTTGCTGTCTTGTGCTGCTCCATTTTGCCTGTTTGCCTGTTGTCTATTTTGTCTACTGTCCTGTGTCCATTGTCAGTTATTATTTTAGTTTAACCGATGGCGCTGGGTTTTTGTTTTTTCCCCCTCAAGGGAATTTTTGTTAATAAAGTTTATTTTGTATCAAGCTGGTTTGCATTTAGGTTCTCCCTCCCCCGTCCCTGGCACCTGGATTGTCAAGTATTTCTTTAAACGGCATATCTGATGGAGCTTTGACATTGACTCAATGCAGATAACCTGTGGGAATAACCCCATCAAAACTTCAAAGATGGACTTGAATGATTAAAGTTCATAGGGCTCTTCAGCTCTCTCCCATGATTTGGAGAGGATCTTATATCTATAAAAAAGTCGTTTGGATGTCATTGTTAGAATTTCTTCACAATTACCCAGCAGCTGGTATTCAGAATTGTACACTGTTTGGTTGTGTATTAATAATGTTGAAATGGAAGGCACTAACATGTTGAATGCATTTTAACACAAGTGATCTGCACATTAAGTTTTATATTAATTTTAATTAAGCTGTAGTGTACTGAGGTGTTTCTAGACTGATACAGTATGGGTTTTTTGTTAGGCTAATTAAAGTTTACAAATTTACAGAAAATTGTTTTTCCAGTAAATGAGAATAAGTATCTTTTTTCTCATATTGTCTTTTATAACTGGATATTTTATCAAGATAAATCATAATGTGAGTAATTTTGTTAAATTAAGCACCTAATGAATCCAACAATAATGTATAAATGTAAAAAAAAAATCCTGTCTTAAAACTGAAAAAATACCTAAGATTACCTTAGTATCATCGGATTACTCAAGAGCAAATTGACTGATTTGCATTGCGCTAAGCACATATTGTGCGTATATCCTTTTATTGGAAATGCAAGTATTCAAATCTAACTAAAATTATTTTAAAGATATTGCAACTGATTTCAATATTAAGTTACATTAAGATGTAAGAAAAAGGTTATGCTGCCTTCAGTAAATTCTTTATGGTATGCAAAATATGTGCCCTTTTCAAGTCTACAGAAAATGTCAAAAAGTTAACACACACATATACAGCTAGTTACAAACAATATAACCTAACCCTAACCCACACTTTAACACTAACCCTACAGAAAACTTTTAGCAATTTAAAAAAAACCTTTATTTACTATATTTTTATAGTTTTTCGCCTGATGTACTGATTGATCAGTAGCTGTGGGTTATTCACAATAAGGATGGATGGCATTTGAATGCTTGAACTTTTGACATTTTAATAAACGTGGGCTTTTTTTATTATATGGTAATTGTTAAGCAATAAGTCTGCCAAGGCTGTGTCATATATTGTGAATATAGACACTGCTTCTCATCGTCTCTCAGCCTTGACTTCATTCACAATATAGCACAGCCTCTTATACCTTATTGCATAAACGTAATAATGGGAGTTCATAAATAAAACTAAAGAAAACTTTGAATATTATTATTAGAATGGTGCAGCTACTGATAAAGTGTAGTTTTGTATGTAATCATAGGCAGATGAAACAATTTGTTGAGCTGTTTTGTAAGGATTGAAACTAAATTGATACTGAATACTTCGTATATCTGAAATTTTCAGACTGTAATAACCCTGCTGTGAAGATTAGTTCATACGTAGATCTCAGTAAATGTCAGATGTGTCATCCTGATTTAAAGCATTTAAAAGATTACTTCACCCTAAAATGAAATTTGAGTCTTTGACTCATCCTCATGTCATTCTGACCCAGTCCTTTTTCCTGTCTTCCATGAAACAAGAAGGCAGAATGTTCTAGTTGCTCCACAGAGTGGATGTGATTTATACTGCCAAGCTCAAGAAAGGTCAAAACTGCATCATAAATGTATCATATACGGATACATAAACAGAACAGTTGTTCATTGCTCGTTTGATGTGTTTTCCAAGTCTTCTAAAGCCATAATTCACTCATAATCCTCCTTTCCATCAGAGTTTACAAATTTCATTCATGCTTCTGTATAAAAAAGCTGTCTGTATAGTTTTGTCGATCCAGAGATTAAGACAAACGAACACAGCAAAAACAAGTTTGTTCAGTTTCCATACTGCTCTGTGCTGGTTTGGGGCTGGTCTAATTAGCCAGCCAGCATTGTTGTTCTTGTAAAGAACAACAGGTGGGAGTAGCACTTACATTTCACATTTACATATGCATTTAGCAGACACTATAATCCAAAGTGATTTAAAGTGCATTTAAGGTATACATTTAATCAGTATGTGTGTTTCCTGGAATTCGAACCCCCAGCCTTTTGCTCTGCTAACGCCGTGCTCTACCAGTTGAACTACAGTAACACTTGTGGTAAAGATTACTTTTCTGAGGTTTATGACAACAAGGAGCTTCAAATATAGATGAGGTCATGTAAAAATTAGAGATGGACCGGACATAATGTTGGCAGTGGAGTAGTATTTAATAACAAGGTGTGAGAACCAGACAGGATGAGAGAGTGAGCAAGAGAGAGAGTCTGACCTCTACAGTCAATGTTTATATTTTGATGTCCTCCAGCACTGTTCAATTAATTATTATCAGGCATTGATTGATTCCGAAGTGTCTTGCCTTCATTTGTTCTCTTCTGCTTCCCTTGTTACCGGTTTTCTCATTCTCTTCTGATTCACCATATTTTCCATCATGGTGGAAGGAATTCCTGCTTCTTTTGGAGAGTGACGATGCTATGAAATGAATAATCACACATATTAAATGGCTGAATAATAGGATTCAGTTAATAGAACCTGATGTTTTGCTCAGGCATTGATTTATTGTGTTGTTCTTCAAAACACAATGCATCTAATGACCATGAGGAATCATTATTGTGTTTTGTTGTAATGTTTGTCAGAAGTTCAAATGAGGCTCTGCTCACTCTTTGCTAACTTTGAAAAGCTTGAAGTGAAAAACGTGTAAGAGGGGAAACAGGTAATTTTTTGAGTTGGTTCGGTTTGTTCTCATTGATAGGTGAAGTCTGTTTCTTGGCAGCTGACAGACAATGGAGAGAGATTTTGTTGGCATTCTACAGTGCAGTGTTTTTCATCTCCGCCACGGTTACACAGGAGATTAGGATGCCAGGCTGGTTTTGGGTGTCCTGAGAGGGGTCCAGGAGGGCAGATTGAAGGGTCATGTGATCGATGAAGCAGGCAGCCAGGAGACAGAGGGCTTGTCTGAAATCAGATGAAGAAGCATTTCACTCAATAACAACCGCACAAGTTGCATTCAGAAATCACTTTGATCTTGCCACTCTAAGCTGTTGCAATGTCAGAGAGAGGGAAACAGAGTCAGGCCGCGCACAGCTGCGGTCATTTTCAAGGCATGATGATCCAGACAACCTTTTTTTTTTAGATCAAAATGGGAATTGAATGAGTCACATTTGGCAATGAACAAAGGCTAAATTATATGAATTTCATTCTAATTTCATAAAGTGCTAGAACAGGTTGACAGGTTAATAACGGTCTTAAAGACTCTTAAACTTGAATGTGTGAAACACATTTTTTTTTCATTTTTAACACACATTCTGCATGTCACACATATGTCTGCATATCACAGTTGTCTGAAGCCATTTTTTCTCCCAAATGACATCTCAGTTGGGTAGACACACTCCGTATGGTATTCTGCACATCTTGTCATTTTCTTCCACAAGGCTTGACAAAACACACCAGAACTGAATTGCAACACTTGCCATATGTCAGAACAGAACTTCATGGTACTTCACAAATGGTCTTCCTTCACCAAAAACTCTTGTCTGTTTGCAAATAGGACAGTTTCCCCAGGTTTCTGTCGCAAACACTTACTGTTCTGAAGAAGGGTACATCCGAGTAAAAAAAACTCTCCGCCCTCACATTTGGAAGCAGCTCATTGCCCTGATTGGAGAACAAAAACATCTAAAAATGTCTCTTTGCTCCGAGCATCTGCCTTTCTTTGGTGGCAATGTGGCGTGACAAATCTTTAAAGAGAGCAGATATTTGATGTGCAGTTATATGCGCTTCGGTCACCAGTGAGGGGAGAGATTGTGGTGTTCTGTTAAGTCTGTTAAAAGATGTTGGTGTGTAATTGTGCTGCACAGCTTTCAGTTAAGTACACAAATCCTTTAGATTAATCCAAAAGCAGTTGTCAAGCACTGACACAGCTATTATGAAACCTTCCAATGGGCACAATGCTTATCTCTACCTGTCTTTATGGTCCTTTCATCATGTGTCTGTTCCATGAAGGTCTTAAACGGGACTTTTTCACAGGTTTGACCTTAAAATTATAGCAACATGCAGCAAAGGACACACATTATCCCTGCTGAATTAAGGATTTAAAGCAATAGAACCCAGAAAAATAGAAGCTCTCAAAGAGTCTGAAGGGACTAAACATAAAGAAATGTGGAGCGAATGAGAAATTTGAAAACCAGAGAAGGTAAACGGAGAAGGTATCTAAATGAAAGAATCTCAGATGGAGAGAGTGAGAGAGAATGGAGTGTTGGCAGATTGAAGTGTATTGGGCATTCGATAGCAAGATAATATACTCTAAAGGTCAGAGTGGTGCCAAGCACGATTGATTCAGCGAGCTATACTTGACACAAGCCTCTGCGCTCAATAAAATAATGTGCTTGTGGCATATCAGGGCCATCTCTACCAAGCCATCATGCTGACATCACGAACCTCAGCGCTGGGGAAACATTACCTGAGGGATGCTCAGGGCAATGTGCTTTCATTCCTACAGAGAAGCTCACTTAAAAGCATTTCACACTGATCTGGGATCAGTTTCAGTTTTCTTGTAAATTGTAACAGGTTAGTGGGTTTTCAGTGTCTTAGACTGTGGTTCTCACCGCTTATACAACTCACAAGATGCTGCCCGCCCCGCCTCAACAGTGAGAATTTATCCTGACGGAACAAATAAGAAATGATTATCTGTAGTCTTATGTTAAGTCCAGCAGACGCAGTCAGCGTCTTACACCGGTGAGGGGGATAAAATTCATCACACTGTATTTATTTACTATTATATTACCTTTAATTAAGGTCCATGAGTTGAGGTGGGTGAATGGAGAAAACTGACTGGCCATCAATATTTCTTACTGGCCATGAAATTGTATTTTGCATTATTTTTTATTACAAATATATTTTTATCTGTATGGTAATGGAATTATTCTGCTGTTTTTCATTGCACATATAAACAAACTATGCAGTTGTGTCACTGGCAGGTATATACAAAACTCGATTTAAGTTATGTACAGTATTATGTTGTGCTCTTTAAATATATTGTAAAAGTATAAACATTTACTTTTACTTTCATTTTAATTTGTTTTCAGGTTTTAACTTTTTGTTTGAATTAATTGCTTTCTCCAAGCCTGCACTTATATGCTCTGGCAGACATCCCATCCGCTGTGATAGTGAATTGTCAAAAGGCTACAGTGATACTTGATCAGTGCTTGAGGGAACTCTGAACTACTTCCTGTCTTCACAGTGCTGCTCTTAGGGATCTTCCTGTACACACGCTGGCGGAGCTACAAGGGATTGAAGGAGGGGGTGTATCACGTGTCCGCTCACCATGACGGTTGGGAGGACATCCGAGAAAATGTTCTCAACTACGACGAGGAGGGCGGCGGAGAGGAAGACCAGGTCAGCGCATGACTTCAAAACCCCCTAAAATTGATTTCAAAAAGATTCATCCAACCCTGCAGCACAGGTCATAGAGTCTGTGACCGTTTTAAAAGTTTCTCAATGACAGATGCTTTCGACACAAGAGCACAACTGAGCGGCCAAAGTTACTGTGACAACTTGCTACAGGTTGTCATGATACCCTGTCACAACTAGACGCCCATGTCAGTTTGACTTTATGACAACCTGTAACATTAAAAAATTCACTCAGATGCTGATGACAAGTGGCTTCACTGAGTACAGAGAGGTTAAAGAAAGTATGACAACTTTTTAAAGTAAATCACAAAATGTGACTTTACCCTACAAAACTGTGAGAAACCCGACCAATGAGAGGTTTGGGGTGTTTGATATACTGGCGGTTGCTCTAATTTGAAGTATGTGGGTGTAGATGTGTTGCAGGAACTCTCGTTCACATATCTGCTCTGTGTAAAATCCTGTTACATGATTATCAGATGCATAGTGGTGCTCTGATCCTCTCCATCTGATGAGGCTTCACACATCTCTCTCATCATGTAATCAATTACGCCCACAACCGTGACACCCACACACACCTCTCTCTCTCTTTCTCTCTCTTTCCTCTCTCTTCTTTTTTTCCTCAGGGGGCATTTTTGTTGTTTTTTTCCTTTCCCCCAGTGCCTTACTGCAGAATAACGAGGGGAATCGGCCTCGGTGGAATAGGATTAATGTTGACGTTCTATGGGATGGGTTCTAAGGGACTGCAGGATTGGTGTCGTGTTTTGTTGTGTTGACTGAGTGTGTAATGCCTGCGCTGTGCTCTTCACTGCGTCTGTCAGGATTCTTCCTCTCAGGTGCAGGAAGACGCACACAAAGGTGCTAATCAGAATGCAGCATTAACAGCCCGAATCCGGATTAATGCCATTAACAGTTTGGGGAATAATAAATTACGCGATGAGAAACTACAGACAAGCTGCTTATTTTGTCAGCGAGTTCTGTCTTATTAGTCCGGGGATCAATTGTTGCAGTTTTTGTGACAGACGCTGTTGTTATTGCGCCACAAGCATTACCGTTCCCAAAAGTAATGGCACGTAATGCAATGCTAACGATCTTGTTATTTGTCACTGCCTGCATTTCATTTTCTGCTCCCCCTTTTCCTCCCTCTCCTTTAGAATGCCTATGATATGGCAGAACTCCAAAAGTCCCTGCAGCCCAGTCCAGCCCAGTCGATGCAGTACAGCCGATCCCGAGCCATTCACCACCACCACCCACCTTCCCAACAGCAGCAGCAACACTTTTGCCAGCCTGACCCCCCCTCTAGAGCAGGCACGACCAACACCACTTCCTCCATCTCGTCCAGCACCACCACCGTCCGGAGGGACGTGCCTCCTTCCCGGTCCCCGGCTCAAGGCCAGACCGCAAATACCAGCCGAGCGGCTCAGCTGGCCCGCAAGAGCCTGTCCTTCTCCAGCCAGGACCTGGCCCGCTACCTGTGTGAAATTATCCGTGACGCCGACCAGCACCCAGAGACGGCGCCCTTTGACTCCCTGCAGGTCTTCTCCACTGAGGGGGGTGGCTCGCTGGCTGGGTCGCTGAGTTCCTTCAGCTCCGCTGGCCTGGAAGAGGGAACAGCGGGTCACGAGTGTCTGAAAGAGTGGGGGCCACGCTTTGAAAAGCTTAAAGCCCTGTACGAGCGTGCGGAGGGCAGTGACCTCTGAGGAAGAGCCAGGAAGAGTTCCTGCAGTCAGAGGAGAGGAGGGAGACCACTACAAACTTTTCTAGAAAACCAGAGGGATTTTTCTTATTATGAAAATGCCTGCTTTTTGGCTTTCTCTGGTTGTGTTACTTTATATCAGATACTCCCCCTGCGTACAGAGCCAGATGACATCTGGGACTCTCAATGAACAGCAAATGGGAAGTGCCAATCCAGGAAACAAGCTGTGGTCATGGCAATTTCTAAGCCCAGCATGGGCGTCTTTATTACAGTGACTTGCGGCTGACAATGATTTCAGTGGAACCATTCAATGTCTTTGTGACTGATGCTGGCAAAATGCCTCGGACGTGCTTCGGACTGAACTTTCCTGATATCCCATTCTATATGTCTGTATGGTCTATGTGTTCTTAAATAAAAGAGAGAGGGAAAGAAAAAAATACAGAGAAGTTTTTCTCTCTGCATTCATTGGCCAGTTTCTGAAATCAGTTTGCTGCTTGTTCTGTCAAAGTGGCCACTTGTGTTCATCAATCATAACTTCATACTTGGATACTGTTGATTTTTTTTCTATTTGCTCAACCCCCTGCATAAATTCTATTCTCTTGGAAACAGGGATGAAAAAGGCCGTCTGTGGGGAAAAAGACCAATAAAAACTGAAGATGTGTGGGGAAAGACTGAAGAAAATGAAACAGAAAGCAGCCTTATTGTTTGGCATTTTAAGAGACATTCCTTGGGAATACAAATTGTGTCCTGTCTTTCCAGCCTAAAAGGACTGAAGATACAGCTGGAATACAAATGCAACTGTAGGCGGCGGAGGCTAAAGGGACAAGGTTGAGTGGCTGGTATGAGGATGGAAGTTTCCTGTAGTTGAAAATATGAAAAACTATTGGCTCTTGTGCTTTGCTGAGCGGTGGCACAGATGTCCACCAGATTTGAGCACATCCATTAAGACAAATGAAAGAATGTGTGTGCTGTTCTGTGTGATGGACTCAAGCATGATCCTGGGCTCTGCAGAAGATAAAGCTTACAGCACTGGAATGAGATGATCGTGAGTGGGAGTTCCACTCCAGTTTGCTTCCTTTTGAAAGTATCATGTTATTAACCAAACCAGCTTATCCAACCATATCATGATTTCTTCTCCCACTGAAATAACCCAGAAGCCTCTTCATATGCATGGCACCGCCGTGGTGCAGACAGGCCTCGGCACCAGGTGCATTTAGCGCAAAAGAGACATGCACTGAGGAAGCGAGTTGTGCATGCCGGTGACTGCAGACCCTAACGTGTAACGTAATGGGCTTCTGCTGGCGTGCAGTGAGCAGCATGGGGTTCAGGAAAGAAAAGCTTCTATGTGCTGCTTTGCCACTCTGCAAATGGAACAGCTAAAAGTCATGTAGCCTCCCCCCACAAGGCCTCAAATGCCAACCTTGTATTTTATGCATTTTGAGGCAATGTTTTTTTTGCCTTCCTTTTATCATTCCTTTTTTTTTTAAATTTTTTTGAACAGAGAATGCCGTATGTGGAGCATGACAGGCTGGCTGTGAAGAGTGGAGAGTAGGAGTGTTAAAAGACATCAGAGTGCTAATCCTAATGTGAACTGATCGCTCGCTCTCATGCTGTGAACCAAAGGATCATGGGAGTTGGAAAACTCGATGGGGAAGTCGTCACTCTTATTACGGATCTCAAAAAGTGCCAATTTTTCCAAAGGCAGCAACAAGAGTGTAGAAAAGATTTTCAAGGTGATGATAAAGCTATCGCTGGGAGTGCAATGCCATGCTAGTTTAAAAAAGAAGCCAATGGTGTTGGATTTATCCTTGTAAGGGGATTGGAGAGGATACAATATGAGAGAGTGTTTATGAAAGAAAAACAATGGGCTTTGTCTATCAGAATTCTTTATCTTACAAGACCAATTCCTCTGATTTTGAACCAAGGCCACCTGTTTATTTGTGTGGTGAACATACAGTATTATATTTTGTGAAACAATGTTTTTACCTCATTTGTGCATATCAAAGAATTGCTTTTTGAAAAGATATAAAGGGATCTAATGCTTAGTTTTGTTTAAAGCTTGTTTTCTTCATGGATTATTTAATCTTTTAGTTGTTCAAGTATCTTGCCATTTTGTATTTGCATCCGTTAAAATGCTTTTCCTTTCTAATAAATGGACTTCTTCTGTTATGGCTTCAGTGATACTCAGACGTTACTGTTTAATGCTGCTATATTCAAAGAAAACAGTCAGCTTTTTCATTTCTTCTGTGAATATCTTCTGTCTCTTGGTGAGTACGTGGCTTATTTTTTATATGGAAAATAAGCTGTAATTAGTTGTTGATAACGCAGAACATAAATTGAGAGCAGGTTAAAATCTTTGACCTGTGTTTATAAAAATGCTTTTGTGGTTTGAGTTTAAATGATAAAATTAATTTTCCAGTAAAGGAGCTCTGCAGCGTCTAACATCCAAATCTGTTTTTATTACAAAAATGGAAACACAGAACATTCACTGTTGATGACAATTAAAGACAAATGAACACTTTTTATAGAAATGGCAACTATCCATTTGCATGATACCACAGTAACAAACTAATGCAGTGTAACACTCAGAACAAACTATACTAAGTCTTACCATTTAACAATGTCAAACATAAAAGGTATAAAGCTACCGCTCCATAATACCATATGCAGAGGGACAATGTACTGTGAAGACCAAGACATCGTGCAAAACAAAGATTTAAACTTTTTGACAGATAACACACCAATAGCAGTTTCACTTTATTACAATAGAATCACAGGATGTCATGGAGGAGCCCTCAAGCTACAAACATAATATTAAAAAAATGTTTAAAATGATTTTGCACAACCCAGAGCACCTCAAACATATTCTGCCAACACCCAAAAATAAGGAAACAGAAAAGAATGACGCTAGTTATTTCTGTAGTGTTTGGAGCCACACTGAAGGTCTTTTGAATAGATGACTCATTAGTCCAGCAGCTCAATGAGTGTTTTAGTTCAACAGAGCCTATTTGAAAATGGCAAGGCACTTTCATACACTAAAGGCTTCTCAGTTATATCTTAAGATGGATCATTGTTGACTATTCAATAAATGTTTTACCCTGTGCTAAAAAGCCTGTTAAAAAATCTCCATTCAACTACACTGAATACATACAGAATGAATGGACGGTAAAGAAACCACTGGAATTTGTCTTTGCAGCTCTGGTATTTAATTTCTGTGTAAATTAATTTAAAATCTGTAACTTATCTGTTGCTCCAAAACAAACATCTGCTAATAACACACCTAAAAAAAAAAAAAATATTATCTATATATATATATATATGGAAAAAACTATATATATAGGAGATACTATATATATATATATATATATATATATATATATATATAAAAAATAAAAACATATATATATATATATATATATATATAGTGTTTATCAGAGAACAACAAACATTAGTTTCACTGTTATTCCTCTGCCACACTGATGTGGCAGACACTTATTTATAATCCACTGCTAATTAGTATAGTAAATAACAATATCAGTGGTGACAGTTTATTCCTACAATGAGAATTTATTGGCACTTCCTTGGCACCCATAATTAAGGTTGATTCTCCAAATTTGACACTGTTAGAGGGACCAAAACAGCAGTTTCTTTGAATGTATGAATGTATAAAACCGTGTTCTCATTAAAAGCAGCCAGACAGCAGGATGTAGCTCTGAGTTTGAAAGCCCAACTTTGTTGACACAGGCCAACAGTTTGGCAGATGTAATGACAACACTGCCATAGACACAAATTACTCCAAACTGCTTGCATGAATTCCAATTACTAACAACCATTTTCCCCATCTCAGTTTCTTCACTTCATTGGGTTGAGAGAGGAATGAGGTTGTGAAAGGAGTGGGTGCGTGTGTGTGTGTGCATACTTGTATCTATCTTTGTGAGGACCAATGTGATCAGCTAGGGACCATCGGAGTGAGGACACAAAGAGTAAAGTAAGGACATTTTGGCCAGTCCTCACTTTCTGACACCCCCTTAAAGGGCTGGTTTTAGGGTTAAGTTTAGATTTAGGGTAAGGGTTAGGCTAAGGGCCTTGAGAGTCTCTTGTGTCAATGAATGTCCTCACAAAGATAGCTGGACAAACGTGTGCTGAAAGAGATCCTGTGCACACTTGTCTATTTTATAAAGGTGAATGTGGACTGGGGCTGTCAAGCTCCAAAATTACAAATGAAAAAATGATGTGAAGGACTCAAATGGTGCAGTATTTCAAGTCATGTGACAGCTTTGCATGAGACATTCAAGTCATAATTCATTTATAATCTTCCACTCCAGTGAGCCGTTAACTCGCAAATCAGATAATTAAGTCAGTGAATTAAATTCCAGAACCAGATCCGTCTGATTCATAAACAAATCATTCAGATCGGTTTTGTAGATCAACTAATCCACTGAAATGATCAGTTACTAGAAATGTCTGATTCCTGAACAAACATGCCTATGGAAGATGGATGTCAAATTTTAAATAATTTAAATACTTTTTAAATACTTCATAGCAATCATATGGCTTCTAGAAAATTAAACAATTAAAGCATTTTTATGATACTTCTATTTGTTATTTTGGAAATCAACAGCCCCAGATGCCTTTCATTATTTTCTTCCAGGATATTCTTAAAAAAAAAAAAAATCACCTTTTGTGTTCCACAGAAGTCAGTCAGTCATATGGGTGAGTAAATGACAGAAATATTGTTGCGTGACCTGTGCCTTCAAATACTGAATGTGTGTAAATGTTTGGCTGTTGGAAGGGTTGGGAAAGTGAGAGATTTTTCTCCAGTCTCACCATGTTAAACTCCTGTTGCGGCAGACTGGCTCCAAACATGATTTACACACACAAACACGCACCAAATCATCTAGTGCATGCTGGCTCAATCAGGCATCTCTCCAATCTCTCTCACACACACGCACGCACACCTACTATCACACATTTATTGAACATTCCAGATGGGGCATTCAGCGAGTTGAGCAACAGCTCTGCAAGAACAAGTGTCAGAGTTTTCACTATGGACCACTCAGACCCTTATTTTTCTTCCTGGGTTTCTTTAGCTTGTACACGTGAAAGGTCTTGTTTTTAAACACTCGAGTGAAGAGGGTCGAATACGGAGGTGCGTCTGTCTTAATGGCCTCACAAAACCGAGGGTGAGATGCTGGAACGAGATCCGGGTCATTTTCACCAGAACCATCCATTATCTGTAAACACACACACACACACACACACACACACACACACACACACACAAAAAAAAAACACACACACACACACACACACACACACACACACACACACACACACACACACACACGTTTTATATTGTTTTGTTTTTTTCCAGAGTAGAATCTCAGAAGTGCAGAGAAAAATCTCAAAAGCAAAACTGCTTTTTAAAAAGCATTCCACTTCTTTATCTTTAAAATTTTAAAGATTTGTGCCGTTAGGTTTTTAATCATTTACTTTGATATATACATAAATATTCCCAAATTAACAGCAAGGCCTTGAAAAGCTGCTGTGGGATCATTTTGAGCACCCAGAGATAGACAGAGTCTGCACCTATGGGAGCGATGAGAGCAAAATCAAAAGTAAATACATAACCATACAACATGGCATTTCTGGGCTATTTGTATTGCAGCTCACATTGCTTTTTTGGTAATTCTGTCTACAATCAACAACCATAAAGAACATCTGTCTTTATGAGAGAGGGGTTTGAAATGCAACTTATTTGAAATAACCTATTCACACAGAACATGTTAGGGGAGTGAATCGCAGACACGGACTGCTGGAGGCAGCCTGAAGGTATCTGACTGCATCAAAGAGGAAGCAAGAAAGGTTCTTTCATAGCCTGGCAGAAGTACAGATCAGAGGAGCAAGAGAGGCAAACCTCTGTGAGCTCTTTCAAAGACATGGCAACCACCTTAGATGCATGAGTGACAACCACTGACAAGCTATTTACAGCTGAAAGTTCTTTTTTTGGCTGGGATGTGGTGGATATGACTTTTTATGCTGACTGAGCATGCATGATCACATCAGTTTTAAAAGTCTGAAATGTTGCTTGTTTTTCAGGTATTCGGTACAATAGCAATCAGCTGCAGAAGAACAATCAAGCTTAGTGAACCAAAAAGTCACTTAAGCTTGATTAGACTGCATGCTGGGCTGATGCTGGCTCTTGTGCCATGCGGAAACTAACAAACAATGTAGATGTAATTCTAAGAGATGAAGAATAGTGGTATTTAATGACTAAGAGCTGTGGGTGAGTGAGAACATGATGATGTGACAAAAAGAAAAATATAAGTTATCAACTATACACAAAGTTGTTATAGATATTTTTAGTGAGAAATGAAAACACCTCCAAGAGCCAAAGAGATTTTAAAGACAGAAACAAAGAATAATCAAGACAGAGAGTTCAGCATCTTACTGAATTGATATTTGTTTATAGCCACATCAAGAATTCAGTAAAAGGGCAAAGTTGTTTGTTTTAGCTGCTCTAAAAAAGGTCTCGGTTTCTTGCAGCCAAAGAAACTTTCGGATACGGTTCATATAAATGGAACAAGTGTGATGTGTGGCTATGAACTAAAGATGCTGTGTGACCTACATGTCCGTTTGCCAGGTCGAGCAGGTCCCTCAGCCTACAGCCTCGGCTGTGCCTCCGCTCATAGCAGATGCTGTCTTCCAGCACGATGTAGTTGGCTCCAACTGAACTGAGAACTTTATGAACCTCTTCAGCAGACTGACGCGCGTAGATCTGATATACCTGCAGGGAATGAAGAGAGAAGGAGAGACAAATAGATATTGGCTGATTTTAACATGCTGGTTAAACGTGGTTAAATATCTGTGCTTGGAACCCAAAGGCTGCAGGTTCAAAATATTGGAATTATCAGTTCAAGAGCCAAAAGCACTTTACCACTGGTCAAAAAACTAGTGATATACTGTTTAAACAATATTTAAACATATTTTACAACTATTTTTCAATTTTCCATATTTAGATTGAACAAACCAGATAATATAACAGAGATGTTGCTTCTCTGGCACTTGATATTATGATGTGCAGGAAATGAACTAACACTGATCTTAACAAATCTCAGACCTTACTGATGTTTTGCTAATATAAGCACATATGTACTCTACAGTAACACTGTGTTTATATACAGTAAATATAAATTTATTCCATTTCAAGTTATTAACAGATATTAATATTCCATATTCATATTAACTACAAATTAAAAAGACAGAAAAACACTCGTTATTAATGCTCAATGAGCAGGAGAGCAATGCTTTCTGGGCAGTGGCACATAAATGCACCAACAAAAATTCCAAATAGTTACTGGATTTGCAAACAATTTTCTGTTCATATTTTCTCCATGTTTTTTGTCTGACACAAAACACAAAACTTTTTGTTTTGAAAGTTTTTCACTACGTTTTAGACAAACATTTTTTGAAATGTTGGTGCAATTCATCATTTAATTCCAAGACTGCCCCATTTTCTTTACAGTAGTAAAGTACTTTTGTAGTAGTTTCGAGTTAAAAATGTTCTTCAATAAATAAAAGAACAAAGCATTTTTTGTGGTTTGTGGAAGAAATTTAGGACATGCAAACGATTTTGAAGAGTGTGGACTGGGAGACTATAGTTACACCACTAGCTTTGCATGTGCTAATTATTCAGTCATTAATGAAGTAGCACACCTGTGGGAATCACACTGCAGTGTGTACTAACATACTCATCAAGGTCTTTCTGGTTAGATCAATTAACATCAATTCACATCAGTTCTCTGAATGAAGCAGGACCAGCAGAGCAGACACCTGGTCTTCTAGCAACTGTTCAGTCCCTTATTTTCTTCTTCCAGACCAGACTGAATGTAGCATCTTATGTAGCTATCTGAAACCTTCATCTGATTTTAGCCTGTTTTAACTACCTCCTCTACAAAGCATCTACATTGTCTCACAGACTGAACCTCTGCTACAGACAAATACACAAATCAGACTCCACCTGATAAACCATTTAAAACATGGCACTGTTTCCTTCCCACAGACATACTGTAGGAGAGAGATAACACCAGCAGAATTATAGCTCGAAATCAATGGGGATTTGAGTAAGTGTGCATTAAACTTTGTAATGAGGATGTTATTATAGATAAGCTCCCACCCTATTTATTTTATTTAGCAGGACATTAAAGCCATGCCACATATAACATCAGCGCTGTAAAGGTTATTTAATTTTGTGAAAGACACCCACAGGTGTCAATTTTCAGCCACCCCTATATAAAGTATAATTAATTTCATTTATGCCAATCACACTTCTGCAGATGAAGCCAAGTAACACTGCACATGTCATTAAGAAAGTCCTTATAAAGGATTTATGATCCATTTAGTCATGGTCTGGTTGTAATCACATGATTGCAGAACATAACCTGATTTGTTAAGGTATGTACTTATAGACTACAATGCAGTTTTTCATTCATTTTGGAAGTGTTAGATTTTAGTGCTAATGTTTAGTTTGTTTCTGACTGATTTATTGATCTGCTTCATTTAGTATAATTTACATAATTAGGCATGATTGCAAAGAAAAGAAAACCCTTTTATTCCAGATTCTTTGTTCTTGTGGACTAGAGGCTTTCACAGCAGGGGTTCGATTGCTGCAAAATCAGCTTTTTAAAGGACCCCATTATTGATTATGTATATTTTATGTAAATTATTTAATCACATGTATATTTTGTGACTCTTGAACAATCATCAAAGAATACAGCGTTTACTGCTTGTGTCCTCAAAAAACCTTCTCGCCAGACTTTTGTTTTGGCATTCACACCACAAACAAAAGCATATCCAAAAAGGCAAAGCAACTGTTATCCCAGGAGGGCTGCTCGGCCTGGAGATAGTGAAGCTTGGATGGAAGCAAACATTCAAGCAAACATACCAAGAGTAAAGACTCCTACCTCTCTGGTCCTCTCCCTGAGCGCCTGGTCCTCATAGTGTGGGTGGTTTGTCAATACTCTTCCTGTACACAGCTTAATCCCCGCCAACAGCTGCATACTGCCGGCAAACACTGCCCGTTTTGGTGTCTTCAATCTTTTGAGAAAAAAACAACATACGAGAGCTTGCTGTCACATTCACTTTTCAAATTTTGCCAGCGTTTGAAAGCAGGGATAGGAATGAGAGAGCTGGATGTGTCGTGGTGGCATTTATAAGCACAGAATTGTGGGAAAACCAGCCATTTATTTCAGGGGAAAATGCGAAATGGCTCATTGAGAAGGGATGCAGCCATTTGTACAGTCCCGTCACTGACATGGAACGCAGAGGATATGAAGTGTGCCGCAGGTTTAAATAGGCACTCTGGGTGTGATCTGTCTTGTGTGTTTATGTATATATGTGTGCATGGCATGGAAGGAAATGCTGAAGCAGTGTACTATTTGATTAGCCTGATGGAGATGTGAGAGCCCAGCTGTTTATCAAAACATAACCTTTCAAATTCAGCATCCGGCATGCTAAACATACTGCATTTACACACAACAGAAACCTGCAGAGCTACACTGTACATATGTGCTTTCATTTCAACTTATTTGATTTATTCAAAGCAGACCTAATCACTTAAAACCGCCACTCCATTTCCATAAATATTGTGTCAGAAAAGACCTGCTAGAAGGTCAGTTTAAACTCGGGCCCTGAAAAGACAAAGGCAAGATGGAGCTGTTTGTTGGTGTCTGTTCTCATGAAGGTTACCCATGATACGATGATTTCATCTCTGTCCAAACTGTAATGCGTTTGATTAAAGATGTCTGCACAGCTACTGGATGAAATGTTTCATTACAGAGGAGGAAGTGTGGTCAGAGGGGTCAGCCATGAACACAGACCCTTGCAGAAGAACATTGCTTCAAGCTCAAGAGGATGCCAGTAACTTATGTCCAGTGACTAAGTGCCACACACACACACAAGCCAAAATTAACTCCTCTTCATCCTCCGGAGGGGGTATATCCAATACACCCTATTCCATCTCTGTCACTTCCTACCACACACAGATCCAAAACGACACATACAGGGCAAGAATGAAACATACATACAGGGACACACTCACAAACACACTCTCACACAGGGTGACTACGAGTTATTTTCAATCTGATGCTAAGACAGCAATGAAGCAGCTAAGAAGAGAAAAATGGCTCCAATTATAGTGGCCGAAGAATGTATACACTTACACGCTTACAAACACGTTGGGTTTTCATGTTTTATGGGGACATTCCATGTACAGACTGTACCTAATCATCATAGAAAACTTTCTGCTGTTTTAGATTTTCATGATAGATCATTCTATATGATTTGTAAGCTTGTTTTCCTCATGAGGACCTATACATAGGTCTGCATGATGCTGTGCTTGAGTATGTCACGCTTAGCCTCTCACGCTCTCTCTCATGAACAGGAGCCCTTTAAACACCCACAAAGCAGATTAAGTTCTCCAATCCCCTGTTCCAGTCTAACAGAGTGTTCTCTACTGCTGGACTTATCATGTTATCAATGTTAAAAAAAGGAACTAAATCTAATTAATAAAATGTTCCAGCATCGCACCGTACCACCATCAGTCTGCTTCCTATAAAATTATTCCTTTCTCATAGTATCTGAAATCTCAAATGGAATGCAAAAATGAATCAGTATCTGTCCTGTTTTTCGGTAAAAAATATCTATTGACTTGTTTTTAGATATATTGTATCTATAATATAAAAGTGTCTTGTATTGTTTTTTATTGGCAGAAGTTTCCATGTTTAAGGAATGTTGTTGATACTGGTAAGAACAGAATTTTTAGACTTTCTAGAAATACATCTAGAACCCAGCTAGCAGGGAACGTTCTCAACGCTGGTCTCAACGAAACATTCTGTAAAAGTTCTCTCAATGTTATCAAAACAGGTTCTTGCAGTAACAGTAGTAGAACATTTTAAAAACATAACAGTTAAAAAAAGTTTTGGAATAGCGTTCTTATAACCAAGCAATAACGTTAATATATCATCTAAAATACTGGACATTTTCAACATTCATAAAACTTTTGAAAATAACATTTTTGTAACTTAATGGAAACGTCAGGGAGACATTCTTACAACCCAATTTTTTTTAGCTGGGACATACATCCAGTGTACCTGGTCTGCAAATATACACTGGCATAATTTCTATTAACCAAAGATTTTAGGAGGAGACTAACCTTTGACCTCTCCCACAGTGCATCATATCCTACTCTTTGAGGGTCCCTGCGTAATTACTCCATATTGACAAGGGACTGCATTGGCCTCTAGCAGATTTACATTTAATTTCTGATTTATATTCTCTTATGTAAATGTCAGCTTGTGTTAGCCTGCACCCTGCTGACATTATAAAAATTGATTAATATCATTAACATTCCAACGAGAGAACATAGAGTGGCCCGAGCTGCTGAAGCCTCAGACATATAACCATACAATAGATCTCCTGAGACTGAATTGCTTTTAGAATTCAATGAGCTAAATTCACATTCTCAACATAAGACTGACTGACTTATATAACAACAGATAAATCAGTCTCTGTGGGAAGCTTGCTGTTTGTCAAGAACTCATGCATTTCAAATCTGAAATTTATGGTACAGCTGGACATGTCGTTCATGTGTCTTGAGATATTTCAATATCTTCAGCTGAAATCACTGTCTGTGTATCAGGACTTGAAGCAGTGTTGGAGGTGACTTAAACAGTTAAAAAAAACTGTCATCTTTGCTACAGCTTAAAAGCATTTGAAGCTTTAAAAAGAACCCAAAGTGCCATTTAAGTACCACAAACATGGTCCGTACAATTTTCATGGTCTACGCAATAATTTTTTTGAAGACACATTTATGTCATTTACTGAAAATCTAGACTTTCGTCATGAGAAGACTGAATCATACAGTCAATCCATTCCCATGAATAGGATTGATCAAGTTTTCGATCTGTTTAATATACAATGGCTTCATAAGAACAGGAATAAAGCCAGTGAGGAATATGGTCCTCATATTGACAACATTAAAAATTTGTGTGTAGTTTTTACAAGCTTAAAAGCATCAGTCTTGTAATTGCATGGAAAAGAAAGACCAGCATGGCATTTATGCTTTTGGGTTCCTCAGAAGAACATAAGGTTAGTAAAATGCATCTTTTAAATTAAGTAATCACAGAATTTTTACAATTTAGTGAACTTTTTCATTACTGTAAACCATTAAATATTCAGACAAAATTGTGTATGTGATTACTCATTTACAATGGCTGGCATCAGTATCTGCTGTCGATCTGGGTCAGACAGATGAATGCTCTTCTTTACCCCATGTTACACGGTAGGTTTCGGCACACCAACCATTTGTCAAAGGGTCTGGTTTGACACATGGATGGGATAGTTTGTCAGCATAAACGATTACAGAAAATCTATTAGGTGGTGAATGACATCAGTCACGACGTTCAGTCAACACTTGGATGATGGATGAAACTGCAGGCAAAAACATAGAAGAATAAAAGAAGGGATCATTTTTTAAAGTTCATGCCTGTTCATACCAACAGCGATCTAGAATGTTATTATCTCATTAACTAACCGTATAATAATTTGATCACAAATGGAACACGTTGCTGATAAATATATGATTCTATTTTGACACATTTTCTTGCTGTTAACAATTAACATTTAAGAGGGGAAAATGTCTGTACATAGATCGCAAAATCCAACTGATATGGGAAAAGAATGTCAGAGTGTCAGCCAACAATGTTATTTTCACCATTAGACAGACACAAACAGACATATAGCTCACATGCCCCACTGTACCCTTCTGATGGCAAAAAAAACTGACAATGAGATACACTGTATCCCACACACACGCAGACCGGGCAGTGTAGAGATAAAGCCAAATCAGAAGGGGATCTGTAAGTGCTCTCAAGTAGCATGGACCTTAATCCTGTGTATCATAGAAAAACAGATAAACAGAGAGAGAGGGAAAGAGAGAGGTGGATCTCTACAGAGTGGTGATAGAGCGATTGATTGAGTGAGAACATGACTTAAATGTCAATGATTGATCTTCACTGAAGGGAATTGAGTTGAGTAAAATGAAATTTCAGTCTATAGCTTTCAGGAGTCACTCATTTTAAAGAGAAGTATTTGGGGACCAGTAAACCTGTTTGCAACTAAGCCACTAAAATGTTTTTAAATGAGCAATAATACTGACGATCGTGAGTGTAGGAGCTGCTGTTACATTCCACAATAGTTCTCATGAAACTCTGTTTACAAATCCTCAGCTGATCCACACACATATTGGGGCGTAGACTGTTGAGATTATTATTGGCAAAAACACATGGGTTGTTTGTGCTATGAACTACTGGGCTAATAAGCTTAATTTGACATGTTTTCTCCAAAGTTAGAACCACAGCCCACATGTACTGGAGGAAAGCTGCGAGTGCCTTGAAAAATTAAAGGCAGACTATTATTTTAAAAGACAAGAAAGTTTCATTACTTAGAGCATTTCTTCTATGTAATATGCAAAGATGAAAAACTCAAATCAGTATTTTCAAAATAAGAATTGTAAAAGAAACAAGTTGCCAAGGCAACCAGTGTGTGCAGGGCTTATTCTCTGCCAAACAATGTATTCAACCAGATAATAAAGTACTGACATCAGTAATCATAGAATAGTGCTAAAAGTGAGTTGGGGGCCCTGAATTATTTCCCAATATCTTGTTGGGAAGGCACCAGATTTCTTCACTGCACTTCTTCATTTACACCTGCACTTGACATGACCATGGTTCTCATGCAGGTAATGCAGGATCAATCCACATATTTAAAAGAGAAGTATTTTAGGACCAGCAAACCTATTTGCAGCTCAGCCAATAAAATGCTTTTAAAACGAGCAATAATTCAGATGACTGTGTCTGGAGGTTCCTGTTAGATTCCACAACTGGCAAGAAAGGCAATTTGATGCAGATTACAAAATAAACATTTTGGTTAAACATGACAAGTGAGAAATGGTGTCAACTAACCTCTCATTTGTGGAAGAAGGGTGTATTTTGGGCTGTTTGTAAATTCTGTTAAAGTTCAAACAAAGCGAGCATCTCCGAACAGAGCTATCAGCAGGGTTAGTGAGACATCTCCACCGAGACGTCTTCAGAAACATCTCCACAGAGACATCTCCAGCAGCAGCAGCAGCAGTAAAAAGCCACTAATTTGATCAAATTAGAATGGAAAAAGCAGGAAAGTGGCTAGAGTGACAATTAGTGTGGAAGTACGAGGAAAGATGTTGAAAACATGAAGAAAGCAGGAAGAGAATGAAAAAACTGAAAACAGCAGGAGGAAAATGTGTCTTTGTTCAGATGGAGAACACAAATTACTTGTGCTCGGAGAGGTTGCGAAAGTTTTTCCTTCAGAGAAAACAAAAGACTAATTTATCTTCATTATTTCAAAACAAGGCAACATTCAGAAATAACTCCTTTATGGAGGCTGTAACAAAAGGACACACAGTAGAAAACTACAAAACAAAAGACGGACAATTAATTACATGGCAGGGAGACGTTCACGATGATAAGGCTGCCTGTGATGACAAAACCTCAGAAATGCAACAAAGAACGCGTCTCCATCTGCAAGACAGATGCAGTCTGATTGAAAGACCACGGATCACTCACAACAAGAAGTCACATACACATGACACCCTTCCCACAATGCCTTCTCAGCTGATTCGCAGAGATTGCAGGGTGTAGACATCTTGGCTAGAAATTATAACCACTTTCGCATGGGTGGTTTGTGCTATGACCTAGCCAGTCAATGAGTTTTATTTGACTAGTTATTAGTGCAAACCACCCATGTGAATTCCATCGCAATATAAGAAAGAACAGCAAGTGATCACATTCTCTTTTCTGGCTTTGTTCCAAACCTCAGGTGAGCTGCCAATGCAGAGAGTATTTTGAGGCATCATAAGTGTGCCGCTAATGCACGGGCTCTTTCACAAAGTTAAAAGCATGATTTTCTGCCTTTTAAGAGTCCATTTTATAGAAATTATGGAATGTTTCTAAATATGGCTAGTATGTTTGTATAGTGTTTCTTTGGCAACAACACCATTCCAAAGAAGGTCAGAGCGTCAAACTTCTGTGTGCTTTATTGTTGGCCACTTAAGAGGGTTTATTTCAGTTAGCATACTACCTTAGAAGGCAGCAGACAGCAAGGCAGCTCAGCTTTTGAAACCTGTCACTCAACACTATATAGCTGTCTAATAAAAAAAACAGAAGTTATTATGAAACAAAAACTTTCACCTACTCACTATAAAATATACATAGTGTGTAGTTTGTTTCTTTTAGCTCAAGTTAAATCAAAAGATTGCCTGACAGCAATACTTTTGCAGTTCTAGTCATTCACCCTCCCTCTCCACATTGTGCCACAGTATGTGGTATATTATTCAGTAAGTTCCAATCATGGTTAGACAAGGCCGATACTGCCTCTCTCCTCACTACGCCTGTCATGCCTACCCTCTCTCTCCCTCCCTCTTTCTCTCTCCCTCCCTCTCTCCCTCGCCCTCCCTCTCTCCCTCGCCCTCCCTCTCTCCCTCACTTCCTCTCTCTCTCTTCCTCCTTCTCTCTCCTTATGCTGTCTCTCTCTCCCACAGAAAAGCATCTCTGGTAATCTACATATAAAACAGTGAAGGCTTTGGCAGTACCAGACACATACAGAAGTGTGAAGTGATCCTGCTTAACTCTTTCATCTGATGGTTAATTAGCGCGTGGAAGCGGCTTAATGCCACACCGTCAGCCAAGGGAACTCAAACACTAATCCCTGACATAAATCGCATTTTCTTCAGGGAGAGATCACCTGTGTCATTGCATTCCAAAAAAGTCTCTCTCGCACACTCACATGCACACATAAACTCAGGAGTGGGCAGGACAACTATGAAGGAGCGTTATTTTTTCTGCGCTTGTGAGACCGGTGGCATTGATGAAAAACTCTCTGTTGCCAACCACTGGAGTCTCTCCAGTACCTAATGTCTTATTCATGATCACCATCTCAAACCGGCCCACTTCCAAACACTGGTACCCGCTGCCTTACTTCTGTAAATCTGATCAAATGAATAGAACAATCACTGCTGCTTTGTATTTATGTCCTTCAGAGTCTGTTAGGAAGAGTGAAAGGGAGTGAAAGAAAAAAGAAGAATTTCTTCAATAGACTGATACAGAGTTTCCAACCTTTTTGGCATGACACCATTTTTTAAATTGTATTTTGAACTCCCACAAAAAACAATGTATTGTATGTTTTGATTTCAGTAGTGTCAGATACTCTGTTTCCCAGGACACACCGCGATAAGAATAAATTATGCAAATCACCTCCTCATTGTTTTTGTTTTTACTGTTTACTGCATAATTTGCTTGGGGTTGTCATGTTTGTTGTTCCCTTTGAATTATGTGTCATGTGGTGTTAACTTAGAGTGCCTCTCTCCTTAATGATGTGATTTTGAATGTCACCATCGTTATGTTTTGTGTGTGCTACGTTAAGGAGCGTGTATGCTGGGTTAGAAATCTTGATTTGAGTTATTATATGCCTGTTGCAAGATGTCATCCTCTCATTATGCAGAGATCCTCATTTCAGAACGTTGCTTGCGGACACATCTCCTCCTTTATGCAAAGTATTATTGTGAAAGCCAAAAGCAGACCAAACTGCACCACTGCTGAGCAATTTGGCTGGTTCGGTTTGTCATTCAGCTTATAACTGTGTAATGATGACTAAGAAAGAGGTTATGGAATGCAAATGCAAGAGACTTTTAACACTTCTATAATAAACAATTAAATAAAATGTAATATTAAAGGCAGGGTAGTCGATAAAAAAATGTTTTACAGTAACATTTTTTGTTATGCTGGTTGAAAGTCTTTTCATATCCTTATAGCACTCACTAAATGATATAAATATATTTATACATTATATCTTCTGTGAAAGACGCAGGATCATAACATGTTCGCCCAATCAATGCATTCGGTCCAAATACAACGATAAGTTTGACAGGCAAGTAGGACAACCATGTATTTGCATACCTCTGTGCACTATTGGAGAAGGCTTGGCTTTGGAAATCAGAGGTGTGATCTCTGAACGGTGGGCAGGATCTTATGCTTTCAAAGCTAGGCTGCTAATGATAGCATCACTGAAATTGTCTACTCTACCTTTAATATCCCTCACTCTTATCGCTTGCATGCCAATGACTGTCTTTCCTGCCGACTGAGTTAACCAACCCCTTGTTTGATGTGCGTCTATGAGTGTTGTTCTGTAGCATGCATGTGGGAGAGAATATTACAGCTGTTTTACCTAATCCACTCCATTAGCTCCACAGTGTCTGGGTCATAAAATTCTCTGAGCTCAGAAATCTCCTCCATCAGTCTGGGCCAAAACTGTCAAGAGCAAGACAGCGATCAAGAGAGTGAAACAGCCATCTGACTGCTGTAATGGAAATGACTCACAATAATCAATGATCAACAAAGCAGCCAAACAAACATATGGGCGTACACAAACACAAATCAACACACATATCTGATCGCTTCTCACTGCTGAGGGAAAAAATAACACAAAGGAATCAAAACTCTTCCAAATAACACACACAGTGGGATATGAATTACATTCTCATGCACTTAGATTTGGACGTGATTGTTTGTGGCGTGTCGCCACACAGGCAGCTTAGCAAAATATGCAAATATGTACGTGATAGCATAGTTTCAAACGTCTTACCTTGTAATAAAGAAAAGCGAGGATTACAATTGGAACAAAGTACCTGATCAGTCTCATCTGTGGAAAGGCATTAATAACATAAACAGATAAATAACAACATACAGTATATGGGAAGAAGCAGGATGTAATTGTTCAGGGTCTAGGACTGGAACTACACTGCCACCTAGTGGAAAAATACAATTTCAGCTGCGTTAACATGGGTACACTAACATAGAGCATGCCTCACTGAAACTCAATATCCATTTATAATATTGAGCATTATTGCTTGAAGAGTGGGATGTGCTATCCATCCTTGTTTGTGGTCTTCTATAATAATGTCCTGGAGTCTATTTCAGTTATACACACTCATGTCTCTTGTTATTACTTGTATTGAGTATATACAGTAGCGCGTATGGGTGTGTACAGGTTTCGGTAAACCTGTGAGGTATAACGAATATTTCACTACATGTGTTTTTGAAATCACAAATATAATAAAACAATACAAAATACGTGAACCGACATGTGATGACATTAGAAGCTGTCCTCATAAAAGCTCATCAGCTCCTCAATGTGACCAAAATAGGATTTTCTCAAAATCTAATAATATAAAGAGGTAAAAACATCGTCATTGTGTATGAAAACCATTGTGTCTATGAGAAGTCTCTTACTGTGGTTTTATTGTTCAAATGTAGGACTCTCAGATACAACTCCCAGACCTCCTTTCCGCACACCCCAAAGGCGGCGAATGCACACATGTGGCCCGTCCACAAATATTTCATTCTGCCAGCAGCAAGAGTGAGAGAAATCTATTGATGCATTGTGTTTCACCATACTACTCAAAAAACAAGCCATCTGAAAAAGCAAAGCCTTAAACAGCGTTCATCAACCCAACTAACAGGAAAAGCTCTCAGAACGCTGGCTAATGTTCTCTAAAAGTTCTCAAAAACGTTCTTGCAGTAATGCTAGTATAACATTTTTTGATGTTTAATATATATATATATATATGCTATTCTTAAGTTGGTAGTGAAAGTGAATGTTTAAATTTTGTTTTCTTAACCAAGCAAAAATGTTAATGCAACGTCTAAACATTGTTTTGATATAAGAGAACATTTATATATAGAACATAGAACATTTAAAATAACATTTGTAATATTTTGTTACTCAATAGAAACATTAGGGAAATGTTTTTACAACCTAAAATTGTTAGCTGGGAACTCTATTACCATTCAGACACCATACTACACTTTATGAAGTGATATCGCAATATTCTGCCATAATTCACTCATCATTCAAATTTTGACTGGACTGTCGACTTGGGATATGGACTAATAAGATGAAGGAGATCACAACTCAGAAGCGACGTGCAGGACAGGAAATGAGACGGATGGCAGAGAGGAGCTCGAAATTGAGACACATCTAAGCGGGAGCAGCAGGGAACTAAATTACAGACAGCAAGTGACTGAAATACAGAGAGAAAATTTCCGCATGGAAAACAAGTAATACATGGTATGAAAACAACAAAACTTGTTTACCTCATGGTTGAAAAGGCAAGCAGGCCGAAGAAGATGGTGTGCAATAAATTGTAAATGACGTCTGGCCTCATCCTAAAGGTCCTCTCCTCTCTCTTGCTGTTCATTTGGCCTGAACCATGCATGCTAGAATGAAGAATTAGAAATCAAACAAGAAGGGGAAAAAGACAACCATGCATAAAACATAAAGGGGAGCCAAGATCAGTGACGTTATTGTGAGTTCATGTTTTTTTGCATTTAATGCGCAGAAAGGTTAATGGTCTCTGTGATTTGTGTGTGTGTGTGTGTGTGTGTGTGTGTGTGTGTGGTGCAAACCCTCTGGGTGTTTGTGAGGCCCGGTGATTCTGATAAGAGAAATGAAAAAGAACAGAAGAAAGGGCCACAGCAGCCCTAAAGCAACATCTAATCAGCTTTGAACTGAACATAATAATACATATTCAGAAGCCCTGATGGGGGAAAATATATCTGGAGTCCAATTATTATGTATTAAGACTAATAACTCAAATTATAAGTAGTAATATGACCTGTAACATCACAGTGCTTATGAAACTATTTTCGCATCTCTAATGGTCATTTCTCATCCCATTCTGTGTTCTGTGGGAGTCCTCTAATTACAAAAACGAACATTACGAGTATATTTAGCACTAAATTCTTCTAAATTCCCAGAAACACATAGGCATGTCTTGTTAGGCTATTAAGTACAGCGGTACAAATGAGCCTTTCTACCAGAGAGGAAGTTATGCAGTAATTTACCTGAGATTAGAAAGCACCACCAGCAGAAAGAGGATGAGGAGAGCACTGAGGGTGCACAGATATGGATAGAGAAGCACTGTGCCAGCCAAGCGCTCAAACGTATCCAATGGCAACAAGCCAAAGGCCTCTTCACACAGATAGAGACTGGCATCAAAGTCTCTGAAAAAGAGAGAGAGAAAAGAAGTAAATATATTACACAGATTATTGGGGAGCAGCAATTCATCTGATCATCTGAAATGGCTCCATATATTTCTAGTGGATGATGAGATTATATTGCGTGCCAGATGTTATTTTTGTACCAGAGCTGGATCTGTTTAATCACAGTGGATTAATGGTTTGCTACAGTCTCAATGTAGATCGCGCTTCTGAATAAGACGCCGCAATATCCCAGCTAACAATTTTAGGTTGTAAGAACACTTCTTACAGTACATTTAATTCAAATGCCCAGTTTTTAGATGTTTATTAATGTTATTGCTTTGTTATAAGAACATTATTTACACTTAATTCTGTAACATTTTTTAAATGTTCTAATTAATTTAAGAATAACATTTTTGGTATGATATATAACATTTATATATATATATATATATAATATTAATATATACAATATTAACGTTTATATAACAATATTAATGCAAAACTGTTTTTTGAGAGAACTTTTACAGAACGCTAGCCAATGTTCTGAGAACATTTCGTTTTAGCTGGGTATGGCTATTGACTTGATAATAGGCTAAAATGTACCGTATTGCAAGAAAGGAACACAATGTAAGATGGAACTGCGCAGACTTACCTTGTAGCCCCAAAGCCAAGCTTGACCTTTATAAACTTAAAGATGTGCTCGTCCGACTTTAGCTGAAGTATTCTCTGTCAATTAAGAGGAAGAGAGTGAAGGACGAGGTCATTCATATAAATGTCTCCTCAGATAGGGAGAGGTGGGTTTTGTTTTTATGAGGGAGATATGAAGAAAATCAGGTTGGAGGAGCAGGGAAGGTAAAACTAGTCTCTGAAGGACCGTGTAGAGCAGCTCTATCGTATCAGTAATGACAGGGTAGAAGATGTAGAACACGATTCACAGCTCACCTTGGCTGAATAATTGATGATGAAAGTTAATGTGAGGACTAGGAGTGTGTGAAGAGACAGCTTTCCTATCCGTGTAACAATGGCACCCGTTTTAAGCCCGGTCTAAAAGAAACACAAAAAGCAAGTATTAATAAATAAACTACACGATAATCTGAAATTCTGTTTTTGGAGAAAACAGAGAACTGGATTTTAGCGAACAGGGGTAACATAGGGATGGGTAAACAAAAGTGCTTCACATAATAAAATGCTTCACATACATTTCTTTAGCATTTACTTTTGTTATTATTCTCTTGTTTACAGTACCCTTAGCCTAAGTCCCTTAAAATTGGCCATCTTGGTAATGTCACTAGGTATTATTTTCTATCTAGACTTGTATACGAATGTCCAATCAACCTAAATTAAAAAAAGCAAAGAGCAAAATGTCCAAGCCTGCATTAAAGATTACATTTCAGTACTGTCAAACCAGCTATAAAACTGGACTATTGTATTTTAAATTTTGCTTCTTTAGCACAAATCAGTGGAAAAACAGTATTTCCATTCCTACATAAGCCCAGTGATCTCTCCTATTTATTTTTCATTGTGCCCGGCCCATCTGTCAAAATCATCTATAAAAGAGGAGATACACTCTAAATCATGTGCATCACAGAAACATCTGCTCTTCTAGTACTAAGGTGGAGACTGACCTGGAAATGTTTGATGAAGAGAGCAGACACAATGAAGCTGAGCACCATAGAGCCCAGAATCATGGAGTTACAGAACTGCAGGAGCCACACTAACAAAAGACTCAACACTTGGATCAGGTACAGAGACATCGCCTACAGAGAGAGAAGATTGAATATCCAATCTCACACCAACTCCAAAAACTGCAAGATCTCGAATACATGTGTGTGTTTGTGTCACCTGTTCTGCTGTGAAGATGTCAAGGCAGTCCAGAGTAAAGATTATAAGGGCTTGTACCAGCAGGACAAACTGATTGAATTGCCATGTCAAACAGAAGCAGAAAGTAGCAACGAACACAAGCCACAGCACCACCTTCTGCGGTTTAGAACACACACATACTGTTCAGACCTGACTGCCCAGACACCCAAACATTCAAGATCCAAGGTTTCTTTAAGAACTCATACCATGAGATTCTTTTCCCAGTGAAGCACCATATGTCTTGAAAGCTATTATACTCTGCTGAGAACACATACTGAGAGAGAACAAATATGTGCTCAGCAGAGTAAATATTTCATACACTGGCAATTGCTAACCTCCGTTTCATATTTCATAAAAGTTTCACTAACAGCAGCAAACAGTGATAAATGTTTCTCAAAACTTTACTGTCACAAGCTTTCTCAGTCTCACCAGTTTTTACAAGCCATTTGTCAATATTTTGCATGAAATGATCAAAAATGATGGTCAAGTTTTTAGACTGCACTACATTTAAACAGTCACTTAAAGTGTAAGTATGTACTTTTCAATGTTTAAACACTTTAATTCCAGTTTTATATGCAGTCATAAGTATGCTATCCATATGATGATTTTCCAAGTGTAAACACTGTGGCTGTATTTCTGCTTCTTTAAGCATTTCAGCCAATCCAACATAGCAATATTGGCTCAACCAATGGCTTGAGTTTCAGGTGTGGCTATCTGTTTTTTCCTAATCTACACAAATGTTCTTTATAAACAATCATTGTTTTTGCAATTATGTTTGGTACACAGGAATTACACAATTGTGCTTTATGTTGCTTAAACTAAATGGCTAGAACTGATATCAGGTGTGGAAAATTATATTAATTATTACTTGATAGTGGCTACTCTAAATCAGTATCTTCATTAACAGGACTAGTACCTGGTGAATAGGCTTTAGTTGTGGCCTTAAGTAGCAGGTTATGGCTGCTACCTGAAGAGCAAAGAAAGGTATAGACCAGTTTTCCCTCAGGGAGATGGTGAACTCCACACGCGTGGTGTCCACTCTGCACACAAACCATCAAGAACACATAAACACAACTGAACACAGAAAACAGGCATATGCTGAGAGAAATAAAGATCATTTCTAAAAAAGAAATGTATTCCAAATATTTAAAGAGAGTTCTTTAAAAACTGTAGTAGCTCCATGGGGAACATCCCATAAATTTGCCTGCGGCATGTCGCATTGGATAAAAGAGCCCTCTAAATGACAAATTACATTTCAGTTCTGACTTTGAAAGATTAAATTCATATTTTGGAGAAACATATCAGCTTTCACGCTTATCTGAATTCAGATGCTCACTGAATAACAATAAGCACTCACGCTTGTTTATTTAAAAACTGCAAAGGTTAGAGTTGTGTGCGTGACAGTTTGATTGTAATATCTTCATGTGTGCGATACCTGTTGATAATATACCACACTCCAGCGAGAGCTCCAGCCAGCCAGGAGTTACTGAGTAACCAGCTGGTGATAAAGAGAGCCATGACATACACTGTCTGCAAAGCAAACACTGTGTAGATGTAGAAATAAATTGGCTCCAAGTAAGCCTGCAAAACAAACACATAGAGGAGCATGCACACAGGACGAAAATAAATAAGCTGATTCTTCATAAGCCCAAGAGAATCTACATGGAATGTGTCTTACAAAGAGAATAGCAGAGACTGAATACCTGGATGGGCAGTATTCTGTATAAAACACTAAGGAACACTTCTTGGTAGATATTCATGCGCTGTAAGATGTTTATTGTCCTCTTGGATTCAGTAGTGTTGTCATGAATAAGCTCATAAAGACCTGGGAACACAAACAAAAAAACAGCGTAACACAAAGCAATAAGCAGGACTTATTAACATAGAGAAAGACTTAAATGGAGTCATTGAAGCTTACTGACTGAACCATCAGCTGATAAAGGACAGGAAATATTTGTAAATATAAATCAGTAAATATACATAAAGAAAAGTATTTTCCTTTAGAAGTATTTCCTTTTATTAGCTCAAATGCAAAAACAAATATAGGTTTTAAAGGGCTTGTATGTTGTAAATATGGACCATTAGATGGTATAATACATGTCAAGGTTTTTTATACTACAGCAGACCTACCGTGACAGTTGCGGTATAGATTTACCGTAATCGATTTCCATGATTGCTAGAAAAGCAATGCACTGAACATGGTTTTGCTCTACCGCGGTACAAAGGTTGAATTATAATGTCTAGAGAACAGTTTTTGGCATCACTGTAGCTTTTACCATTTCAGTCTCAATGGGTAATGACCTAATTGTGATGTTTTTCAGCATAGGAGCACAAAAGAAATCCATCCCAAATGGAGCTGTTAAGGGAATTAGTCTCCCAAAGACCACTTACAGCAAAGTTGTGCATTTCCTCTTTTTCTTCTATTTTTTTGAGACCGGTCACCCTGATATAGTTACGCAATAAAGCATTCCTTTGATAGTCCTCATATTACATAAGTGATAACAGAAACCAGACAGACGGGTTCAAGAAACATGCCATTACTAAATGGGCTGAGTTAAATAAAGGAATGAACAAAAATGGAATAAACTGTATTTATAGAAGCTGCTGAAAATCACCTACTTATTAACAATAAAACAAAGATGTGTTATTGGAGCAATATTTCTATTAAACACATGTGTTAGTTAGACAAGATGACAAGTATGGTCATCTAATCAGTAAATATGTCTTGCCAATGTGTGGGATAACCTGCACATGTGTGTAAATCTCTATACCTTGCTGTATAGAAGGGGCCTTCAACATCTGTTTGTAGTAAGAGTAATAAAGGCCACATTCTGTCCGGAAGGAGATTTCACGCTCAACTTCCTACCAGTAAAAAGAAAAGGGTAAGATTCAGCGAAATGACAAATGACAAAGAACACAACAGGAGTAAACAGTGTTAAAATGAAATACATTTCCCATCTGACAGAGAAATCAGAGCGGGTATCTGAGCAGAATAAAGAGATTTTTGTTGCTGTAAAGAAGTTTCCAGAATTAAACAACATCCATACAAAATATTCTACAGTATTTGTTGCACTATAAACATTAGAATCAAATTATATTTGCTTTTAGTTGAAGGAGATTGGTTTCATAAAGCAGCATTACAGTTTATTCTACTGAAATGCTAATAGAAATCGAGTCAATTTTAAGAAGTATAAACACAATTTAGACTACACTTGGACAGATAAAGAATGACCTGATGACAAAGATTGCTTGTTCCGATACAAAAAGTACACACATTCATCTTTACTTAACAATGTTTCTAAGCAAGAACCTTGGAGACAAAATTGAAGCCAGATCCTAGTCCTGCTTACCTTTAGGTGTGAAAACCACAGCAAATTCTCGTGTATAGAATAAACACACCATGCTTGAAACAGCCCAATAAGGCCTGCCAACAGCAAACCCGCTGCTATGACAACAGCCAGCCAACATCTTTGTACTGGAATGTGACACCCTGAAAGCTTTAGGGACTCTTCCGTGTTCCCCTTCCCACTCTTGTAATCCTGCAGATTGTCTTTAGCTCCAGAGTTAACCGAAGGCAGTCTATCCTGGGAGGTCGGTGTGTTATCATCCAGATTGTTCTTCCTCCTGTGACGGACTCTCATTCTCGAGGATTACTGCACTTCGTTTTTTAGACGTCCCTCTATCTCTGTCTGTATGAGACTGTGAGTTCCCTGTTTTGTTTATGACTCTTTCCAAAGTTACTTGCCCAAAAACTTCCTAGCATACATATTAAAACAATAAAACAGAGCTTCATGAGATCATTCTAAGCTCAGTCGGCACCAAACCGCTATTTGCCAGAGGAGCATTTCACTTGTGATCAGAGAGAGGGGCTGAGACAGGAAGGAAGGCATGTGAGCCGCACAACTGGTGACCTCTTGGTAGTCAGGGAAAAAGAGAACACACACTTGGAGCATCATTTATAAGGTTAAGCACATTTGTTAAAACAATTTAAGCTAACAATGGAACTGCTAGCTTAAAAAGACTAAAGCGTGGTTCTATAACTGTCTTGGTCATGACTTCACACGCAATGAATTTAGAAGCATCACAGTGACAGCTGTCTCCTGCTGTCTCCCAAAAGAGACACATACAGAACAAATCTTTAAATGGCTTTGAGTCAAAAATCACTGCACTGTTTAAACATCGGTGACGAAACTTGCTGTAAGACCAACTCCTGCTGAAACCATTTACAAAACCCCTGTGAAAAGTTTTGCTGGGTTCCAGAAAACTCAAAAGGCAGAATTTGCTGGCATCTATAACAGAGGCTCTCCGCAGTAACATTTGTTTAGCTACTAAACCAGTGAGCGTTCTCACAGTTCATCCTCTAATAACAGGTATTTGATTTACAGCATGTTTTATTTTGATTGCAAATCAAAAAAACAGTCCTTCGAACCCTCCCTTCGTCCTTCAGGCATTCTTCAGCTGGAAAATGAAGAAAACCTGCGCTCATCCAATCCCTCTGAGTCACGTTTACAAAAGCAAGTGTTCAGATGAAAGTAGGATGACTCATGCATACTATAAAGTACCAGCCAGAGCGCATGTGCTTCCCTTTATCCACTGCAGTTGCACTATGACTTCATTTTAAACCTGAGATAACCTTAAGTACAAACCACATGCTGTACTCTATAAGCCAGGAAGACCAGAATCTTTAGTGTGTGGCACACAAAGTGTCCCCAAAAGTATTGGATACTTAACATGCATTAATTTTATTGCATCAGATACAAAACACTAAACAGAGTGTCACTTCGAAAACTAATGATGCAACACTCTACCCTTAAAACTAACTTCACTTTTCTCAGATATTTTAGCAATTAAATAACTGGTCCCAAGTTCACTTTTGAAATATGAAGTCTGTGACCTAGCAAACTAAGCAAAGGGATAGTTCATTATATTAACTATAGCCATGTTCAACTAAGACCGACAACTAGAAAGTGTCCAAATAACGTTTATCTTCATTCTGAAAAGTGTCTCCATTGTTTTAAACCAAACGAACATTGTTTTGTAAAACAAACTGTGTGCTTGTGATATCTTTCTTTAAAATCAATATTTGGTTTGATATTTTATCTAATACAACATTAATATATTTAAACATTAGAAGTGTCTACCATCTACCAACTGTCATGCCTAGAGAACCTTCTGTTGTGTTCCTTCATAAAAAGTGTGTTCATAACGTTTCATAACGTTTCATTGTTTCATTCTAGACAAGACACATAACATGTATGACACTCATCCAGGTTACATTTCTACACATGCTCTCATTTTAACATCCTGAAAGCATAAAGGAATATATAGCCAATTAAAAACAAATGAGCATGTGAAGACAAAATCACATTGCAAAAACAATATTGATATTAGATTTAGAATAAATGTTCTTCTGGTGTTGTATAGTAAATCAGAGCATTCTAATATGAGAAACAAAAGACTATATAGAATGTCTTATATAAAAGCAGCACAAGTGTGACTATTCTTAGTAACTTCACTAAATGAACACTAGGCATGAGTCACAATACTGAACTGAGTGTCAGACTGTGTGTCTGGCACCATAAATAAATAACAAAATTACCAAGAAAGTGATGCATTTCAAAACCTGCAGCTGTGAACCATGTACTGATTGTAAAATGTGGATAAACTTCTGATCTGGTTTGTTTTAATAAGTAATCTGGGACACAAGGACATGCTGATGACTTCAACTGAACATGACATAACTTTTTTGGCAATGGTGTTTTCTTCTGTTTTAGCTCTGGATGTAATAACATGATCTCCAGCCCAAACTCTGGCTAACTGTTTGGGCGAGTGTTATTCCAAAGACGGAGAGAAAAATAATCTTTCAGCAGACATGGAAAATAATTCCTTTTCAAGAGGAAATGTGTGTGAGACATGCAGAGAAGAACACCATCAGTGGCTAAACCTAAATCCACATTACGAATCTAGAACTCTTCAGCTGTTTTTTTATATTAGGCATGTGGCCTAAGAACACTCAAAAGACATCTGCCTTTAAAGCCTGAAAGTATATAAACTTAAAATAAAAGAATAAGCTCTGGATTTTACCTTTATATTAGAGAACCACAAGTCATTTTCATGAAGTGTGGCCACGTAGATGCAACACAGCAAGCCCAGACTAACTCCCACTATTGAGCCAGTGATTAGACACAATATTGACCACCATGAGAAACCACCTGGAGAGAATGACAGAAATATTACTCACCACAATATTAAACAATATTCTCGCCAAACAAGAGATATGCATGCTATTCATCATAATGTTATATTACTACATTTACATAATGTTATATTACATAATGTTACATTACTACATTTATACCATTACCACAGTTATGGGGCAGGGGTTAATGATGGGCTAGTGCTGGATCTGGGCATTACAGGAACTAGTAAAGCATGGTAATGCCTATTGCATAGTAAATTGCATAGTAATGTCTTTCATGCCAGGACTGTATTTCGTAGCAGAAGTGTGTCTTTGAGGCTGTGTTATTTTCATATATACAGTAATATAGCAATGCCACTTATACATTTTTGCTTAGCTGATTGATTGTTAAATAAAGTTAGGAAAGCATAATAGATAACAAATAAAAATGTTTACATCTGAAAACTAAACCCATACCATATGCAAATATAAAAATCACTTTGACATTGATTTACATAATATCTCTGCATCTTTTTCATTTCTGATCTCTCTCCAGGCCTGACAATCACATCTATCTACTTTTAAAAGAGCTCTGACCTGTTGCAAACCTCTCTTTGGGTTCAGCTACACACTCTGGCTTTAGGTTGTGAAAACTGGGCCCCGGCTCCTTCCCTTTGCTTCCCTTCCTTTGTCTGAGTGCAGTCATGCTGGAAAGCAGCTTGATCTGGTTGAGTTCTGGTGAGAGACATTGTGATTATTATGATTATATATATATATATATATATATATATATATATATATATATATATATATATATATATATATATATATATAGGTTATACTAATAAAAATAAGTAGATTGTTATGTAATAATTACTTTGATGATTCAAATTGACTGCCTATATGTTGTCTGGGACTTGACCTAATACAATTACGTAAAAACAAAATACTGCATTTCCTGGAAGAAAGACTGTATAGAAATTCTGGACAGGTTTTTCTACATGTACATATATAGGCCTACCTACTTTTATATTAACAAACGAATAATATGTCATCATTCATTCGCCATACGCTTACAAAGAACGTGTTTTCAGTATTACGATCTATGTAGTTAGTCCCAAGAAAGAAACATATTAGAAATAAAACAGAGTGCACTATATCAACCCGTTTCTGTCCACATGTGCACAGTGCAAACAACGTGTAAGTCGATCAACAAGCAATGACACACAATGATGAAAACCCGCCTCTGTTGCCTGTTGTCAGACACTTGCATGGGATGCAACGATCCACCGTTATCCCGGAAACACAACAGCTAATGGTGTCCAAACGTATCTCCATTCATGTTGCTTAATGACACTTACGAACTACGCACAAGTTCAACAGCGTCATTACAGCAACATTGTAACTAACGCACACCCGGTTATTATTGTTTGGACAGCGGTACACAATAAAGCATTGTGCCGCGCTTCATTCATTCATGCATGCATTCATTCATTCATTGGCAGGCCTGTGTTTTGCAGCGGCGTTTCCTGCTCACAGCTCAGCAACAATGACAGGAGATCTCAGATCGCATCAGCCGCTGATCTCGGTCTCATGCTAGGGGACAGACAGATAACTGCCGTCCGTGTCCCCCGCCGCTTTCACTCATCGTAAAACAATGCAAATGAATATTCAAACATCCATGCGCGGCTCTCACCCGAGTCCCGTAGTTGCTTATCGGATGTCCGGTAGCTCCTCCTCTCGTGGATACTCGCCTCCGGGGCGCATGGATAGAAATCTCGTCTAATCGCGGTGAATAGAAGATGCGTGAAAACAAATTACGCAAATGTTATACGAGTACGGCGAAGCGTTTTTTAAACCATCGTCGTGTTTTATTTCTTCTGTAGATTGACAGCATGCAATATCGCAGCACAGCAGAGAGCAATGGCTTAAAAGTCAACGGGAGCGCTTCCTGTCACTTCCAGCGCCTGTCACCATCCGCCCTGAGAGACGCATTATCTCACCGTCCAACTACCTGTTGAACACTTACCCCGGGACACACAAAGTTTCATACGAGCTCTCAATATACTTTATGTAACAGTACTGAAGCATGGCAGTATTTAATTGTTTGCCAGTACCATATGTTATTTTAGGCTCCTATGTAGTTCATTTTACTGTGCTGAACATGATCAAATTACTTTTGGTGTGACCTAATATTATTAAGAAACTACATGGAATATTTGTACATGGGTATTATTTGTTAAAGAGTGTGACTATTTATGTGACGTTAAGTGAAATCAAAAAACATTAAGAAACTGGGAAATGGTCATACATTACAGCACATAAAACGTACGCTGTTATGTGCCATTTCCACTTAAATATAAATCTACTGACCTGATGAATGACTGTTTAAAGGAAAATGATGTGTATTTACTCAATTTATTATTAATTTATTGACAGTATAAAATGTGCTATAGCATTTGGCAAGTGCCAAAGTGGTTACCATGGTAAATCTTTGTAAGAATGGCTCAGATATGCAGAAGGCTTCCCCCATTCAGAGCAGTTTAACTCTAGCAGCAGGAGTCCATTTACACACCAAAACCTGTTTGACTGCACCTTGACTACTGTTGCTATGGCTGCCACAGCCTTCAACATTAATAAGACTAACTTATTAACTTGTGTGCTGTGATATATCTACAGCTCTTTTTGACATACAGATTTTAATTAAATGTGTCCTTTGAAAGTATGTCTCACTCTTCCTCATCTTCGAGTGAAAATGACAGCAGAGCAACATCAAGGAACGATATTAAAGGCAAGTGATCCATAAATTAATGCAAAATTTAGAAAAGAAAACAAATTGGCCTCAGGCATTTTGTACTTATATTTAATCATTACCTACAGAATTTAGAGTGAATAAGGAAGTATTACTTTAAATACTAATAGAGGATCCTCTGTTTTTTATTATTTTAAATGGGGCTGATAACCTTTCTCTGTGTATTTCTTTCTGTTTAAATTACATTTATCAGCATGCACTCCAACCAATGAAGACACAACAACTGTGCCTGAAAATAGGATTAACAATGAAACTGGAGGTACAGCCACCTCAGGTACAGTATGGTTCATGGACCTAGAGTCTCATTATGATATCTGCAGAGAGCACGTTTCTTGAGTAACTTGATTTTCCAGCAATGCCATTGAAGAACCATTTTTGATTTGGTTCTTAAAAGAAGAACCTTTATTTCTCAGCTTTACATAGTCTAAAGAACCATTTTCCACTACAAACAAGATTTTGTGCAATTCTAAGGTTCCATACATACATGGAATTATACACCCTGACAAAAAGCTATAGTATGTGTGGCTAATACAACAGTGCAGTGTAAAAAGTGATGCCATCTGAATAAACGTTAATATAATTTGATCTTAGTAATATACTTTGTGTCACTCGTTGTTGCTTGTTGTTATTCCATTTTCTCTCTAGTGCTTCATGTGCCTAGAAAAATACAATACAAATTCAATCATTTATTCATTCATTGACTGGTTTTACAACACCATCTGGCATGTTCTGAAAATCAATAGTAAGGAAGGGAACTAATCTGACACATAAAAGACAGCTTAGCTGTTGATATTATACAGTTACCAATTCATATCTGATATGCACTAAATAAACAACTGTGAACATCTTAATTTATGTAATCATAATGAAATCAACAGAAGTGATGCTTTCTGACTGATGCCAAAGAGGTCATGTTTCCTTAGGTCCCAGAGAGACCCAGAGCAAGAATCAGCAAAACTGTCCCAAACCCAGCAGAACAGCACAGAGACACAGATACAAAACCCATACACAGCTGATAAAAGAAAATCTGGACCACATCAAAGCCAAGATGCAGAAGATCTATGCAGCCCATGTGCATCAGCGCCCTGAGAGGTAAACAAGAGAGAGCTTCAAGAAACTGCAAGTTATGACTTGAGTTTGTCCTCAAGACTCCTAAAAGCACATTATTGTACTATGACCATGATCTCTTTATGACTCTTAGGTAAAGTGAATCAATTCAATTCATAGTTTTGGTGCTTGAACCATTTTTGACTGTATGGTTTCATAAAGATCTTTTAACATCCACACACCAAAGATTCTTTGTAGTGAAAAAAGGTTCTTTAGACTATAAAAAGGTAAAAAAAGAAATGGTTCTTTTAAAAACCTTTGACTGAGTGGTTCTTTGGGAAATCAAAATGTTTTTTCTATGGAATTGCTATAAAGAACCTTTAAGAGTGTACCTCAAACATCCTGAGGTGTACCTTGACTTTAAACAGTACAACAAAGGCTGTTTTATTTTAACAGTTGCACTTGGAGCATGTACATAAAGGCACACAAGCACAAGGTCCATGCAGGTCCTTCAACAGGTTTTTTTAAAGTAATAAAAATCTCCACAATAAAGGCAGTGTGTTGTAGGTGGCAGTTTATATAATATAGGAAGACACACATAAGGGAGTATATGTTTTGCTTTAGATCTTTATCTCACAGTGCTGTGTACCCTTCCAGCACATTCAGCTGACAGCATGGACAATCTCTAAATATCCTTTGTGCAGGAAAGCGTATCATCCCTTTGTGTGGAACAGTCTGAGTCCATACAGAGACACTACTGAGCTTGACCATCTCCTCATGATGGTAAGCCTGAGACTGTTTAGACATTTGTTGTGGAACATATTTACACACACATATATAGCCACTCAGTTAGACTGCCATTAAGGTGAATATGAATATGACTCCTGAATACATTTCATTTTTCAGTCAGCCGATCCAAGCAGAAGAAATCACTGTTCTTCAGTACACAAAACAGAACATACTCAGAAATCTAAATATTAACTTTTATTTTATTGAATCACTGCATTTAGATAAATCACTGTGTGGGCCAGTTATATTTTCATGAACAGTATACACAGTATTTCTAATTATTATGTAGAATAAACCTAAGTCTGCACAAACTTGTCTTCTCTTTTTTAATAATACTGTCATACACAATACAGATTAAATTTTCCAACAGAACTGTAACCTCACATATTTCTTTTGAGTGTGTGCGTGTTGTTTAGTCTATCTCTCAAAAGCCTTGGCCTCAATCAGATGTTTGACATGGAAATGACTTCAAACAGATGCCCGGCTCTCTGTGCAGTGGCAAATGAAAAAGAATAACTGTTACATTATTCATTATGTCCTTCATGTAAGTCGCCATCATTTAAACATTTGTGCACAGTGGTACCCTTTAGAAATGCTTTCTTTTTTTGAATACCCAATAACGACCTTAATATATTACAATATGTAGCTGTGTGTGCAGACCTTATTGAATTGCTTCTAGAATTTAAACATCACAATGGACAATACCATCCAAATGATTCTGGTTAAAAGAAATAACAGAAAAATACAGCTCCCGACATGAAAGGGTTGCAGATTATCAAAGAGATGTAAGAAATAAATTGGCAAGCAGCTCATCCTAGAAAAGGATTATGGGAGAAGAAAAGCGTAAATGTTTAATGGCCACCTCTTTTCTTCTTGGAAGGCACTTGTTTGTCTGGCTTTGGTCCCTGATAAGCACAAAGGGCAGAGTGGGTTGCAGCCATACTCTTTATTCCACTTTCTCTTGCTTCATCCGCTTATATTATCCCTGATAAGTTCAGTTGGAGAAGTAAGGGACTTCAGGCGTGATGCTACAGCCTATCTGAGTAAGCTTCTGGATACTTCAGACAGCCAGCAAAAAAAATCTTAAGCTTATAACAGAAAAGTCTTTATGTATTTTCTTTTCTGATTCCACTTACTTAAGCACAAAACCGGGCTTTCTGAGGTAGGAATGGAACGATGTGATCTCAGCAGGTCAAATTTTTAAGGAGGTCAAACTTTGTGTCACTTAAAATCCATGTCTGTTTTCCAGATTTCCATACTGACCTCCAATGTACTGTTGGATACAGCCAATAAAATCAGAGCCATCTTTAACCCATTCAAACCCATTGTAATTCTGGCTAGCGGGCAACTATATTTGCAAGAAGGCAATTTTGGTTTTAATAGCGATTAGGCATAGGGGTATATTATAACAGGAGTACATTTAATTATTACTGAAACATTTTATTAGGATCTTGCGTTTTTACAGATCATTGTGCAAAGGTGCACATGTATTCAACAGCTTCAGCCACTGGTGACAGTTTGGAAATTTCAGCAGAGCAGAGACCGATTTTAGCAAACACAAAATTTAGCATGCTGTTGCTGATTTCCCACAAGATTGTACATTTTTGAATTAAAAGCACCAGCAATCATAATATCCTCCCATGTTATTTCCTTATATCTTCACTTTCAGTTGGGCCATTGAAAATCTGATCTTATTTTTAAGAACATCAGTTAGTTTTTTAAGCTGTCATGGATTTATGTAAAATGAAGGGATTATAAAAAGGTAAGGACCGGTCATAACCAAACAGAAGCAGAATCCATCTGCGGCTTATTACTGCTCCAGCAGCCTTGAGCTACAGCATTTTACAGTAAGTTAAAACCTTGTAAGTCAAACCTCTCTTAGACCCACTGCTGGTTTTCATTTGCCTTATATTTCAATTAGCTCATTTCTAAAGACTTGCAGCCTTTACAGTTGGTGGTCATTTGAAACTAGTTCAGTTGTAAATTCTTCACATATAATCTTTGCTTTTCTTAGTCTGAAATTTGTCATGGTCCAGTGTATTTATCTCTTAGATGTAGCAGAGTAAAACACTTATTGAGGGATGGATTAAAAGGACAACTAGCCTCAAAAAAAGACTTCATGGAATTTCATGGAATACCTGCTTCACATCTCTTGAGGATATACAGCTTTGTGAAGCTGTTAAAGCTGCAAGCTCTGCCTTTAGGATAAATGTTTCTAAATGCTGGAGAACCACCACTGGAGATAAAAAATAAATTTGGCTACTCAAATGTCATTTTTGATTGATTTGCCTTCCTTTAGGTATATGCATAAAGTTGAACCATATTTGTAACCCGTTATATAAAGAAATTCTTGCTTGGCAAATGTCAGGAGCCACAGGAATAGCAATGAGTGAAAATAAAAGCCCCAAAAGGAAAGAAAGTCATTTAATTTGATTCTTAGCAGGATATGTCTCATCACACAAGCAAGGACATTAGTTTTGGACTGGTAAACTAATTCATCCACCCACCCATTTAACCATTTACAAAGTATGAAACAAAGACAAAAAGTCATTTTTAGATAACTGTCAAGGGATAAAAATGAGTCCTGCATGTTAAAGACTTTTTACCCCAGAGTGAGTTAATTATTTTAGATGGACTACTTTCAAATTATTTCAGACATCTGCAATGATTGGATTTGAGAAAGAAAGGTAAATTCTACATCATTACCATACTGATTTGGATAGCTACTAAAATGTACATTTTTAGCACCTGCTAACTTTAAATTGTTATGTATGACTGTTTAATCGATTAACATTTCAAAGCTTCAGGCCTCCAATGGCCCATAAAATGAAGATGCTTTCAGACGACACAAGTAGTGTTCAATCTTTATTACCAAAATACACTGGCAAAAATCCTAACATTACAGTTTTAGAAGGACAAATAAATAATTGTATACAGAACACTAATATCAAAACGGGGCCCTCAGTACTTGAAGGAAATAGCACTGAAAGGCCTTTAAACGGTAAAACTCAGAAACCTCCTGGTCTCCTTTGGCATGGCAGCATGTAATGTGCTTGTTTTGAGCTTCGAATGCCAACCATTCCCTTTTCACACAGTAAAGACCTTTTTTCGACACACTTTGGCTAGTCAAAGGTCATTTTTGATTCATTTGTTATTCTTTTGATTATCTTTTTCCTCTGTAGTGTTCATATAAGTTTAAAAAATAGAGTTCCTCTAAGGTCTCAGTTTTTTTCAGTGTACACACACACACACACACACACACACACACACACACACACACACACACACACACACACACACACACACACACACACACACACACAACTGTATTACAGTACCCGAATATTACAATTTCTAAAGGTCCTGATTCAAAATGTCAATGGGAGACTACTTGGGAGACTCCAAACGTGACTAAATATTCTTCAAAGATGAGGCTGGTGAAATGGAAGGCACACTTGTGGCTGAAATCCTGTCACTATTAGCAGAAATGTAGGATTACCAAATCTAATTTTGAAAAGACATGATTATCTCACTAGGTCTTGCTAATGAAGGTGCTGATTACTTTAAACTTCATAAAAATATACATTCCAGGTGTACCGCAATTGTTCTAAGCAGAAATGCGGAAAAACACCTGATAAAATCCCAAATATAGCATTGCCGGAATACAATGAATGAAGATGCATGCCAATTCCTGCTCACAGACTCAGGAAGGAAAAGGATAACACCAAATGGTAGTTTCTTGATTAATTTGATGCATCACAATTTGATGCTGATATGATCCAAATTACACTCAACAGCTGGAACCCAAAATGAAGATCTTGAAATATTACTCTTTTTGCTGGCATTACTATTTAACAAGACATGCAAAACAACAAAGTAAACCTGTGAAACAAAGTATCAATAGTTGTTCTTGTGCTAACATATAGGATTGAATGGCAAGCATTTTCTAAACAGATTAAGGTTCTGAGTTTCTATGTTCATTAAGATGCATATGTTAAGCATGATTGTGAGGTTTATATGCAGACCACGTTACTATTTCTGTAACACTTGCGGTCTGAATTGTAAATCAGGTTCAGGAAATAATAATCTGTTATGTAAATTCATATGATTTATTTCCTACGATTTAATTAATCTGATACTGAGTGGTTTAAAGTCTGCATGAATTATGAATGTCCTGTTATCATATTAATTTTGCATTTTAGACTGTTGACATACAAACATTAAGTGCATGCAAATCATCTCTTGGTAAGTATGCTGCATATAAACTCCAAAACAATGTGATCTAAGATCCAATGGATCCAAAAGCAGGTGCAGAAGTGAAGTGAGAGGTAGTGATCAAACAAAAAAATCAGCTAAGCTACAGATTGTTTCTGGATACATCACAACTGATTTTAAGCCCATGACACAGTTATGAATTAGCCAAGGTTTTCCTACCGTTACACCAGTAGCTTGTGAGTTAAAGAAAAAGTACATCAGACTCCTGTGCTCTTTATCCATGTACTGCAAACACAATAACTTTGCCCTAAAATGGATATTGAAGTAAATACAATGAAAAATGCATCTTCAAGTTTTGGCCTTTCACTCTGTTATAAATTGATAATGATTTTAATGTATAATAATAATAAAAATAATAATGATAACAACAAAAAACCCTGGTAATAACAAGCCCTTTGTTTGCATGACAAACAAAAACAAACTACTGCTTCGATTTCTTTAACGGATCAATTTCTCACTTGTTCTGTTGTTTCAATGACAGAAGGGTTAACTTAATTATATACTGTTTATATACAGTATTAAGATACATTCCAATGAAGACTTCTACACTCATTTCTGAGTGCAGAACCAATAGCACCAAAAAAAGACCATAATTCAAAACCAACTATTTCAATTGTATAAACATGACGGAGGGGAACATGCATATAAAAATAAATTAGTTTGATAAATATCAAAATGCAAAAAACACTAATACACTTTAGAAAGCATGAAGGAAATCTGCCTTTCTACGTTCAAACATGGCATGGCAAGTGCCAACCTAAAGGTAAACGCACATAAGAAATATTGATATAAATAATCTTACAGTGAATAGGAGAAGCTGCCTTGGTTTCATAATGTGTGGACTCTATGTTGAAAATGTTCTAAACAGATGAGGTATTAAATGCTTTTGGAAAAGAAATCATCATTTGCATAATTCACAATGAAAATGACTACTTCCTACACTGAACTAGCAATTACATTTATTTAACACCTTTTTGACAGTATCTCTTCAAAACCACGTGTCCATGATCAACAACAGAAACAGAGAGGGAGAGAATAAAGACATTGTTCATGTTGCTTGTCCCAGTATATGTGGTGGGTCACTGACTGCTGCTCGTCTCTTTCAACTGATTTCCCTGCTGCTCTTTGCTCAGTATGATGCTGATCAGATCTCCCTCATGCTGTTTCATGTGCTCCATCAGCTGCTCTTTACTGGTGGACTCAAAGCCACAGATACAGCAGCAGAAGAGCAGCACACAGTATTCCATACCTGCCCGCGCCTGCCCCGGGCCTCCCCGCCATGCCACAGCCCCGCTGGAGGATGACCTCACAGGGCTGCCCTCTGTTGCACCTGTGCTTGTGGTCCCTGTAGCAGAGGCCATCTCATATGACTGTTTGTCTTTTCTGCTCAAGACAACATAGGGACGTTCCACACCAGTCTCAGGTGTTGGTTTCGTAGGTAAAGTAGGTGATCTTAAACACAACCAAAACCAATTGAAGTTAGAATGGTCAAATTGTGATTACCAGGTTTGATATTAATGGGAAAAAAATGAACGAGAGCTTAACTTAGTACTGATTTTCACTTTAGACTAGGGTTACACAGTTAACGCTTAGGTGGTTTATTTGAAAGTTTAAAACTGTGATGGGCGACACCACATCTTCAAAAACCACTAGGTTGTTCAACAGTTAGTCACTCTTAAAGATGAAACACAAATGCAGCTAATTATGCCACATGATTTTCATGGCCAAAGCCCCTGCCTGCATTTGCACAGGCACAAATGCACAGTAAATCTACAAACGCACAGCCCATTAAGAGCATAACTATCATTGGCCTTACAATAACAGAGATCTTTGAATTATGTCCAGTATGAAAACCCTAAATAGAAATCACACAAATTATTTATTTTAAATCACATGTAGACTGTAAAGCGTCTCATACAGGGAATCCAATGTCAAATATCCAATGTTAGGGTAATGCCTTATGCAGGCAGTATGCAGCTTAATAGATTTTGGAATAGACCCATCATGTCCAACTCTGACAGATTCACATAATGAATTGTCCTTTCTCACCGGCTGCTCTGGGAAATGGCCTCGTTGATGGCCTTGTTCACTTGCTCGTAGTTGTAATTCTTATCTCCAGCATGTTTCCACATGTGGGACTTGAGGGATGGTGGGTGACTACACACATAACCACATAGGGAGCACCTGTGGCACAAGATAAAGATCATCACCAATCTCAAATGAAGTTCTACAACATCTCTTCTGTAATGTTGCTCTATATGTGCAAGGCATAGAGATGGGGGGAACAGCTTTAACATCACCCGAATCTGCTGTTAAAAATAAATTATCCATCCACCACCCACCCAGACTAATTTAGATATCCGCACCCGACTCCCATCCAATCATTAAATCATCATTAATGATTTAACTTGAAATGATTAATCAGAATGTTATCCGCCAAACCAGCAGATTACTCACAATTTCTACATATTGTATATAATTGCTAACTGCACATTGTTTGTAATTGTGATCTGTGCATCACTAACGATCTCTTACCTGTATTGCTCCAGCAGGTGCATGGCTTGGTGTTTCTGTGGGTGTCTCTTCATGTGGCTCTTCAGACTGTTCATATTTGTGGTGGCAAAATCACAGCTACAGCACCTAAAGATATCATGCCGCACGTGATAAACAATTAGAGAAGCACAAAGCCGTGGTTTGAAAAGGAGCACCTGTCAAGTGGGGCCAGGCGTTGTTTTTTTGGCTGTATTTTATGTTTGTGTGTGTTTAAACACTTGGGGCATTGCATCTGTAGTGCAATGAAAGGCTTTTTTAGAGAGCTGAAAACTCAAAGGACGGCTTGCAGTAAATGCGATATGTTGCAGACCTTGAATGAATTATGCGGCCTTGTTAAAAGGACTCTCAGAAGCTCTGTTTGAAATGATCACGGGTCAGAATCAAGCAAGATGTGTCAACACACACAAAAAGGCCATAATGGTAGCCTGATGCATTTATGCAAGCTTGCATGTGATCAGATCTGTTTTTGTGCTTGTGTTAAAGAGAACAAGATGTTTTATATATACAGCATAAGGCCTTTCCCTTTACACAATAAGGGAAGGCTGCAAAGACTTATCCTGAGCATCACTGCACCCTTGTGGTGATTGTTGTTAAGGTTTTTATTTCCTGCCTATTTTTATCATGTTTCATTAAAGCTGCCATTGAAACCCCTTGTATTCAAAAATCACCATCTCTGTTTGAAACATACAACTGCAGGTTATTTTTCTTTATGCATGTTAAAATCACTGACATTTCCTGGGAAATCAGACCAGAGCTCAAATTATATATCATAATTATAAACTTACCATTGTGAATCAGGCTAAGATAAGGGAGAGTGCAATGAACACTGATCTGTCATGTACTTGCTCAATAACTCATTTTTGTAGTTACAAATTGCAGCTTCCAACTATAAAAAAAATCCAACTATAACGTAACATTAAGTGCTGTCTCATTTTTTCTTGTATATGTCGTTTACAAAAGAAAAGATACAAAACGAACAAAACAAAGGTGTCTAAACATTTACTCATTAAAATAGCTTAGCAAGATAAAAGTTTCCTCAAACCTGTATGGTTTATCAGAATTGTGGATTCGCCGATGGTTGCGAACCCCAACATATGTAGAACTGGTGTAGTCACACACATCACATTTGAAGGTGCTCTGTTCACTGGCTGGATCTGAGCAAGACAGAAAAACACACAGTGAATTTAACTTCCACAACACCAAACAGCCTTCTTCTAAATTAGAAAATATAAAACCTCATAATTTAAAACCTAGAATGCATTTTTGTGGAACAAAACAAACAGATACAAATCTAACAAAATGGATCAATTTAGTTCTTACATTCCCAGGTGAATCATATTAGTATAGACGCCATTATACACATACACGCCATTTAGTACAGAAAAGAACACAAAAAGCTTGCTGGTTTGGAACACATTAGCTCTTCATCTCAAGTGCTTTTAATTCATCAGGTGGTCCTGAAGGCTCACTCCAGACTCACTTTCATCTGTAAGCTTTCCTGATTCTTCTGCAGTTGCTGGGGTTTTAGTGACGTAGGTTAGTGTGCCGCTGATGTCATCGATCCCATGCCGATCCCTCTCATGGCTCCTCAGCTGACTCTGAGGGAGATATTAATAAAAGCATCATCAGATCTTCATAAGAAGGAAGTTTATTAATAAAGCAGCAATGGAGAAGTAGTGCACTCCATAGACACTCCAGTGCGCCAATCTTCAGGGAGACAAATTAATACTAGCTCCCTATTCAGAAAGACTGACACCTGCTCAAGTATGTAGTGCCCATCTAAAGAACTATAAATGATCATTCAATTTGTGTCATCTATTTTTGATAAAGCAATTCAAAATAGAAACAAATAAGCACATTGTCTTGCTTACTTGGCACACATAAATATAAAGTAATGAAACCCCTCCACTCTGTACTTTTACACTTAAATGTAATCATTAGTCTAATTAAATTAACACATTTATCAATACATACAAGAAACACTGTAAGAATTTCTGTTTAAAAGAAAATATTTTTTTTTCTATTTCATTAATACATTTTGTTGAAAAAATAAAAGAAACACTATTCGAACAACGTTCTAAATAAATTTTTCTTAATAGTTTCTATTCAGAGTGAATAACATGTTCTAAAGGTAGAGGTCAATTAACCCAATAATGCTTATTTTATAAGAAATATTTTAATATAAATATTTTCTTTCCACTAGGCAGGTTTGTTTCAGTTTTCCTTACTTTGTAGTGGAAACTCTCACTGCACTGTTTGCAGCTGTACATGCGACTCTTGCAGTGGTGGATCATATGACGCTCCAAGTCCTTGCTGTCACAGGCGATGTGATCACAGATGGGGCATTGGTAAGGCTGCCTTTGTCTATGTACACGGAGGTGCTGCTTTATGTAGCCCTTGTTCCCACTGCTGTAACGGCACAGTCGACAGCGGTAGGGCCTCTCGCTTCCAGCAATGTATTCTACCAGACCCTCTGTAGTGGTAACATCTCCAGATCCAGCAACAGTCCCAGGGACTCCACTACCATGTTGGCTTTGAGCGTTGTCCTGCAACTCTTTGAGAATGTCCTCATCAGAAGTATTTTGGTCTGAACGTTCCTGTAATCTCTCAATAACAGTCAAAAGAGACATACTGATGCCAGCTTTGGAGGGCGCCTCTACTAGCACTCCATCTCTTGGACCTTTGGAACTCTGGAGACCAAGGTTTAGAAGTGTAGCTGCATCTCCAATTGCACCAGTGAGCTCTCCTGAGGATGTCTTGGGGTTGGCAGTGGCTGAAGCTGCAATCTCTATAATTCTCTGGCCTGTGTCAGGGCTTTGTGAACCCAAGCCATGGATACCCTTCACAGCAGTTTTGCTAAGCTCAGGAGCTCTCATAGGCATGGTCACTAGAGCCTCGGCTGCCAAAGAATGTAGCCGTAGAGACTCTGAATAAGTTCTTCTCCTAACCGGCGGTACATTTTCATCTGAGGGAGACCCCGAAGACACTGTCTCCTTCTCCTGTTGTTGATCATCCCCACTCCAGCCAATCTCAACCTCCTCCTCTTGTTTGAAACATAAAGGGTGGTGTTGACTCTCCAACTCTGGCTCCTCAGAAGAAAGAAGAGTCTTGTCACCTCCAACCTCTGGACTGAGGAGGAGAGGCTTGCTCGACATTGGCTCTTCTGCACAAGGGAGGCGTTCCACAATGACGTTGACATGGCCAGCGCTGTTGCCACTGCAGCTGATAATCTTCTGTGCAGAGAACAGAAGGCTGTCAGAGCTTCCCTGTTGGCTATCTGTCTCCAGCTCAAGCTCCATTTGAGCCTCCGGTGTCACCTGGACCTCCACTAAGGGCTCCTCAGTGTCTTTAATAGAAAAAATGTGGTTAAGGACAGGAAGTTTGGTCCCCACTGTTTTCACAGATTCAGTCTCTCTATGACACTTCATTTCTGGTGAGGCGCACAGCTCTAGCTGGAGGCTGGATGAGCCATGCATCATCTGAGGTGTACCTCCTACAGCTGCGAGGACTACAATGGTATCCTCCTTTTCTGTCTGAACTACAGGAGAACTTTGCGGTTGTACTGTCTGAGCATCGGGACTCTCTGTCTCATCTTCAAAAATAGGGTATGAGCAGTCAACAAGGCCAGCATGTCTCCATGCGTGGGTCTTCAGATTACGTTGCTGTCTGCATTCATAGTTGCAGATGAGACAGCGGTACCTACCCTGCTCAAAGCTGTACCACTTCTTTGGCGCAGACATCTCCTCTGATTCAGCCTTTAAAAGTGTCAACCCTTGCTGAACGCCCCTCGCTGATGCTGTCCTTTTCTCATCCGTGACGTTCCTCACATGCCCCCCCTCCTCCAGGTGAAGTCTTACATGTGCCACTAGCTCCTCCTGGTGGTTGGAGGTAAACTGGCACTCTGAGCACATTAGAATGAGGTCACTGTGCTGCTCATCATGGCGCAGCAAATGCTCTTTTAACAGCTCCAATGTGGGTGAGATAAAACGACACATACTGCACTGGTAACAGGTAACAGTCCGAGTGCCTAGACCAGAAGAGTCATGTTCAAACTCACACCCAGGTGTGCAGCTGGATCCCGGGTGGTCCTCTCTCTGCTGTCGGGTTTTCTTACAAGGTGTGGCCTCACTCGAGTTGTCCCTGCTGTCTGGAACAGGTACAGAGGCACAGGTCATCGAGGGCCTCTTTTTCCCTGAAACCAGGCACCTCCGTGGCCGCTTCTCCACAATCTTGCTGAGTTTCTCGATGACCTGAATAAGAGAGTCAGCAGCCTGCTTTTGCTGCTGCTGCCTTTGTTGGTCTTTGCTGTCATGGAGATGTGGGTCAGTAATGAAGACAGCGTCCTGCTGGCCTCTAGACTGAGGCACAAGAACAGCAACACCACTGCTGTCCTCCATTCCTGGAATATAGTGAAAACAGATGCAAGATCACAATACAAATATAAATAAATAAAATATACTAAAAACATTTTTTACACAACATTAAATACATTAAGTACAATGAAGCAATGACACACTTGGGCAAACAGGACATCTCAGCTCACAAACTGTTCAGAGACGCCAGCATATTTGTCTGACAATCCTTTTAAGCCTTACGTCTATTAACTGGCAGAGGCCCTCCGCACATATTTACAAGAATAGTCATTAGTTCACAAACCTAAAAATATCACCCACTGGTTTCTGTCTAGTACAGCTGTTACTTTTTCATGATAGATTGATGGTTTCTGACTTCATGCTTTGGTCCATGAGGACCGGTTTTAAACAATGAATGTTTCAACTGTACTACTTAATCTTCACAATTTATTTGAAATCTCATCAAACAGGCTTGTAATGATATCTGACGAGCAACTAAATAACATTGAAAGTCATATTTGTACAGTTACTCAGTGACTCTTTTTAAGTGCAATATAGCAATATCATACAATCTGTGTGCTCAGTCGATTTTACACTTTCACTGTTTGTTAGTAAAACATTTCCTCGCAGTACTTCTTCATTTTTGAACTGTGTGGAAGAGGAAGTTCAAAATAATGACATCAATACAAAACAAAGACACGTGGAGCACAAATACATGTTAACACACGAGCCATTAAATTACACAGCGATTAATCATAAAGTGTAGATTAGTGTCGTTTCCAAACGAAGCGTTTAAAATCACTTGCACATTATAATTATATATTCTATATGCACTGTGTTATGCGTTTGTTGCAAAGCGACAAGCCGACCTCAAAATGAAAAAAAAAAACAGGACTGCGATGTTGAAGGGGTTAAAATGAATAACTTTAGACACGTTGCGTTTTCCTTTGCGACAGCATAACGACATATTACAGGCTGATATATACTCAGGGACATAGACCTGCTGGCAGACACCCAACACGTGTAAATCAAAGTCAGTAAATCGGAGTAAATCGATTAAAGCTGAAGTCGTGCAGGGTGTGTATGCTTTAGAACATGGTGTCCGTGATAACCGTGGAGACGCAACGTGAGAAAGGGGCAGGACATTTCTGACAACAGCAGCACACACATGTATACAGACACTCCACCATGAGCTGTACAAAACCACCGTGCTGTTTAATAAACAGCCCAGCTCGGTCATGCGACTGTCACATTCGTCTGATCGCTACTTACTGATGCGGCAGTCGTGTCTGATCTTTGGCCTCCGTTCTTGTAACACGCAGCTTTTATTCCTGGGCTGTAAAAGTGCTCCACTCTGTGCTCAAAATGGCGAGAATGGAGCGCAGATCACGTGACTCAATACTGATCACGTGACCGCGAAAAATGACACCGGCCACGCTGATCTGCGATCAGTTTTCAACGGATGCGCACACTTCGCATCCGTTGATAGAGAAGGCGGAGGGTGAACTTCTTACGTGTCTATTTGTTTTTTTTTATTTTGTTATTGTATGTTTTACAGATACTGGGTGCTGATAATTGCACTGTAGGTATTTTGTGCTTTGAATTTATTTGCGATTATATTGTGTACATTTCCATTGTATGTGGGCCTGTACATTGCTTGCATAACATCTCACTTTTATTCTACCTTTATCTATCTGTTTGTGCTCATCTGTTATCTATCAACCTGTTTTTATCAACAAATTTAATAATCAACAATATTTACTAAATGTAATTCATTTTTACATGCGAATCTTTATATTATCTTGTGAAATATTTTCTGTTTTTCTTTCCTTTTGGTTTTCTTATTTAATTAGTACTATATAATATAAAATAATATATAATTATAAAATAATTAAACTGTTTTTCCGTTTCTTTAATTTCAATATAATTACAAATACTAAGTATATTTATGCAAACGTATAATTGACAAATATTGCTAAACTTTTGCCATTAACTTGCAGCAGTGTGCTGTTTTATTAACGTTGTTTCACTAATAGGTGACACTTCATACTTGCTGAGCTTTGATGATAATCAGATTACAGCATAAGAAGACAGGAAATGACGTTACCTCTGTTAAACGTCCCATATGGTTTTCATTTATAAGTAAATTATCCGTTAAGTAGATCTTTCCACATCATTAAGTGATAAATAGGAGCTCCACTAGGGGGCTGTTCATATGTGTTTACTGAATATGGACACCTGTGCATTTCCAAAGTGTTCTGTAAAAGGTTCTGGTCAGATCAATCTTGAGAAAGAACAAAAGATACACAGAACAAAAAGATGCAGATTCATGTTAAATTATGTAAAATATGTTAACTGCATTAAATAAACGAAATGGCAGTTTGCGTTGCTATAGTAAGATGAGCCTAACCTTGTGTAAAGTTTAAAAAAACCCCCACTACAATAGTTTGTGCTTTGTGTTTCAGAGTTCGTCAGAGAAATGTGTCATTCTGAGTGTCCTGTAAAATCACATAATCACACCATAACCTTCCAGTGCCGTTATTGAGAGTGTGTTTTGTTCAGTGTTTCATTATCTGTTTTAACAAATTTATAGCTGCAATGCATGCTCCTTTGTGCTCCCCGTCTAGTGCCAGTATGAGGGACTGCAGACTCAGGACTTCAGTGATTTACAGGAGTTTGAGGTACAATTTGAGAGTTATGGATACCAGTCTTTGCAGGACATTTTGTTTTGGAAAAAACACTAGATTTAAATGTTAGAGCTTTTCATATATAGTATTGTAATTTCAAAATGTTTCTCATATTTGCAGTCAATTTCACTGATGTCATTTCATGAGCGAAATATAGTATTTTGCAATTGCAATTGTTACATGTGTTTTTAGTAGCATCTTCATAGTCTTTATACCTTTAATGTACCACTCAGGCTCTAGGCTATGCACTAATTATTCTTTGTGAACAAAATCTCAAAGGTCTGTGTTGTTTGCATGTCAGTAGTTGTGGTGCTGCATGTTTTCTCAATCTACAGACTATGATTGTGCTAAATACACTGCACATGGCTGGAAAGTATTTGTGTATGCTTCTGAGAGGTGCCAATAAACAGCTGAACCTTTCATCTGTTTTCAGTGAACTTAATGGTTTGGAGCCCATATTGACAAAGTGCTACTCTTTGCTCTTGTCTTGGACAGGGTAATCTTTCAGGAGGTTCTTAGACTATTTAAAGTCCCTCATTAGCACCTGGGATATTTCAGGTAATTAAGAGCCATCTTATGTAAGTTGAAGTCTAATGCTCATTAAGCTCTGTATTGAATCAGTATTAAAGGCAAACCGTGCAGGTTTTCTCAGTCTCTCGTCATTTTCAATGGGTTGTTTTTATGTCTTTGTGAGCATCATCAGATTAGGAACCCACAGACTGCCATCAAGACTACTACTGTATGTCATTCATCTCCTGAGACAGCCAGACCATCAGGCTGTAAGATGCCATTAGAGGCCACCTGTTTTTTATGGCAAGACCATATGTCACCAAACAATACAGATTTTCCTCCTGTCTTTTTAACATTATACTGTAAGCATTATACTATTAGTTTTAAAAGTCATTACAATATTGTAAAGTGTCCAAGAAAGACCAGTTTTTGTATGTATTCATTAATGTAATATATTAGAGGACATTGGAAACACAGTCTTGTCTTGTAAACTTGTCTGTATAACATTTATGGAATTCATTGAAATGCTGCCAGGAATTTTGTATAGCAAAGTAACAGTCCTTCATTTTTATACCTAACTGACCCTGTAACCTTAAATAAGTAGAAAACCACCTGTCCAGTATAGTATAATCATATTTTATTTAATATTTCCCTACTTTTCCAGGTAACATAATTTATTGATAAGGAAAGCATCTGGAAGATGTGATTTTTAATATATATATATATATATATTATTTTAAATTTTACAAATTAAAAAATATGAAAGAACATAAGTTTGAAAACAGAAATTTCATCTTTTCACCTCTATTTCAGGGTAAGAATGAAAGTAGAAAGGTCAAGATATTTTTATGTTTGGATCATTATCATTCGATCATTAGCGTTATTTGCACTGGTGTTTGTATCAGGTTGTGCTGCAGCATAACCTTCAATAGACGTGACATTTTCACAGACAGAAGTCAAAAGTTTATTGTCATGTTTGGAAGGAGATAAAACCATGAGCCACAGTGTATTTAAAACATCTTAAAGCAAATATGAACATCATATTGAATGGCTGCAGAACAATAGATACTGTACAAACACTTTGAATTACAGTAAAGATATATTACATTGATTAAAAAAATATTCAAAGAAGTATAACAAATGGGATTCAGAAATGACAAAAAATATTTAAAAAAATTTGAGTGAATTCAAAGTTTAATTTATCAGATCAGGCAATTGTAAAGAATTTGCCAGGAAGTTTGTAAACTTTGTGATACCACCACAAAGCTCACAAGTGTTAGGTCTTGATAAAGGTACAGGTATGTACCCTTTTATACAATCCAAAACAATCTTTTATGATGCAGTGCTAAATGGATAAATAGCCAGTATATAAAATACAAAACAAATGTAGTCTGCTTTCCAACCAGCAACCCTTTGTTCTATTGTGTGTGTGATTAGGCCTCTGTCACATATCCCTTGTGCTACAAGTGAAATATGAATTAAATTATCTCCAAAAGAGAGAGAAAGCAAGAGAGAGTAATAAGAACACATTTGTGGCATCATTTCAGGGCACTTGGAATAAGATTTGGTCTCCAGACTCACCCAGCCCTGGTGATGCACGGTTTCAGAATGGACACGGCTGAGGTCAGAGAGGCAAGAAGAGGAGGGGGGCAGGAGCTAACACCACTAATGCACAGTTTGGATTTATTGTTTTAATTAAGTACCACGGCATTTCATCATAAACTGTTTATGGACATAAGTCCACTGGTGCAGGCTATTGTACCAGCGAGAAGAAGGAGGGGGAGGAAAACAGCTTGTTTTGTTTGAAAACCATTTCAGCCCTCTGTTCTCCATAGCAGCTGTCAAAGTCTTTCATATCTTTGATACATTAAGTATGTTTTGACATGAATCATAGATGACTAACACTTACTGCCACAGGTTAGATGTGGCATTGCTCAGCCCCCCTCACAATCTGCAGTCTTCCATTAAATTCTTTAAAATTACTCCAGGTTGTTGTGTTTATTTGTCCGACTCCTCTGTGTGTTTTTTTTTTAAATGACAAACTGTATGCTGGAGAATAGATATTGACAGAAACCTAAATGTGTCAGTTGTTCTCAGAGTGACATGCAGGAAATACAAATAGTTCTTTCAGCTCCTGGTCAAATTCCCCAAAGAGATGTGATGGAATAAATAGCACTGATGTATGATTAAATGTTTTGAAATTACATGTAAGGGGAGACATATGTGTGTGTTGTGTAAGGGATATACGGAGCAGCACAATCAATCTGAACCAAGCTACAGTAAATAAACACGCAGGTCATTCAGTGCACATTATGCATTTAAATCGAGCAGCAAGAGTGTTACTATCCGCTTGAACCCCCTTGTTTGAGTATTGTGGGGAAATGTATTGCCCCCCCAACCACCACTGCAGCACTTGGTCAAATGGCATATTTGTCTTCCTCTTTGTGATTTCATTAGCTTTAATATCTGCACTTCCTATTACCCCAGCTGCCTCTCATTCAAAGGCACACCGGCTTGCTTCTCTAATGCAGAGTGACACACGATATACTTTCACTCACACATTACGTGTTAGCCTGAAGCAAGGCCGCCTGCTCCTTTGAAAATGTTGAAATTAGGTTATTTCTATTGAAGTATTAAAGCAATTCTTCAGTTTAAGCTATTATTTCATAACTTTTTTCTCCCTGTTTCTTTCCAGACTGAGTGTGATTGAGAGGGAAACAGCGCTCAGGGTTGCCATAACCTTCTGATTATCCTCTCTGCCCAAACAGAGCTCTGAGACTGATATACTGTGTGTTGATGAGATGATTATAAGACAGCAATCTGTTTCACTTCTCAAATATCTCAACCAAACCAGTCCAGGGGCAAAATAGTCTGTGCTCAAATGGTTTTTATTTTTCATAATGCTGTAATGGACAATTTGTTCTCAGTGGTGCAGAACTCCACTTACATATAAAGCACCATGAATTTTTATTTTGACAAATGCTACAACCTTCCATGACAATATTTCAGCAATCAAGTCGGGTATTTTCTGGCGACTGCTTACAATTAAGAACTAACGCTTAAGATTACGATTCGCGAACGAATCTAGCTTTTGCATCGGTTCTTTCCTGTTAAAAGTTCACAAGATTTGGTTTTCGGCTTGATTCAGTTCCCAGTTCAGTTGTGATTATTCGAACAGTTCCCTCCAAATCGGTTCGCGATTCAATTGGGATTATTCGAAGTGATGCGTTGGGTCGTTTTTCTCCAGTAAAAAGGAGTTTACTGAGGAGGACTACCTACAGTAAATTTAACCCAAACCAGCGTTTGCGAGCGATGAAGGCCTTTATTAAATTCAACACTTGGACTTTGTAAACGACGTAGCTGCTGCAGGTAAATGCATTTTAAAAGCAAATAAACAGACAGTACACATGCACACTCGCATTGCATTACTTTGTGGTCGTGCATCATGGTACTCTGAAGTTTAATGTAAATACGATAACACCTGCAACATGGGAGTGTAGTCGCATCTAATTGCTTCACTATAGCGCGACAACACCACGTTTTTAAGGAGTTTTAGGAAACTTAGGTAGACGAGGGAACTTGTTTGTTGCGAGCTTTTCAAAACTTCTTGTAGCTTAAACTTCTTGAAGTTAGAGTGGTGTTGGATTAAGGTTGGAGCAGGTGCATCTACTCTCTAGGATGGCGTTCATCTTGATTTTTTTTTGTCTTAATAGTTGTTCTGCTGTGTTGTTGATAGTTTAGGTTGCTACATTCTTAAAATTGTTTTCTTATAAATCTGTAGTTGTGTATTTTATTTATGTAATTTGATTAGATTTTGGAATAACATGGATAACATGACGTTGGAAGGGCTCATGAAGTGATCCAGCTCATGATATCAATTACTTGGTCCCTACTGACAGAAACATCACATCACTCAGCTGCTGTTCAAAACTGTCTGTCTCCCTTTCTGTAACTCTACCAGACTGTCACCATCATTACATGTCCACAGTGACATTGCCTCACTGCTCCCTCTGTCACTCACTGCCTCAGACAGCAGGTTTAGTTCAGTTCAGTTCATGCCCATCCACTCTGTGTGAAGCCTGGAGATTGCTAACTTGTGCCGTAGGTGATGTATGGTCCATTAGACACAAAGCTTTTTAACAATTTATTTGTGACAAACTTTGCATAATTACAGCTGAACTTGCCAGCTAGTGTTGTGTAGAAAAGCACAGCTTTGACATTTGTAACTCCTTTGGTGTTTCATAGGAAATGTTATATAAGTTGAGCAAGATGAGTGTGGGTTGAGTGTTATCCATCTGAATATGTATGATCTAATAATATGTTACCTAAAATTCTTACTGCGTTCAAGGAAGCTGTAATTTTGAAGGTCTCCAGTGGGTGGTGATATAGTTCTATGTGTAAGAATACTGTGTCTGCATTGTCCAGCCATGACATAGAGATTCGAGATAGAGATTCATTTTTCTCCTCTTTGGTCCACACGCAAGAACACCTCTGTATTTAGCTGTGCGTTACCCGCACACTAACACATAGTATTTGTGTGCTGTGAGAGGTCGAAAGAAGACAAAGCTATATTGTTTTTTTCTTTGGTTCTCTTATTTTCTGTTTTTCCTGTGGTAAATTGATGTGATCCATCTGACCATGTGACTCCTGGAGCACACTCCCCGTGTGACCACTGAGGGCTAGAATTGCATTGTGGGTCTTTAGGCAATAAGGGACAATGTATGTCTTCCATTTTGCCTAGGAGAACAAACAAAACGTCAACCCATATCCCCCTCCCTTTCTCATTTTTTCTCCCATACCTGCACTCTAAAATATGTCCTAGTCAGTTGGGGAAATGTCGGTTTGCGTACCGGTCCTGTTTGAGAAAACATTTCCAGCTTGCCGCTGGTCTCTCTTGACTCTATTATTCAGGCCTCTGTTAGATTTTCTTTTCTGCAGTGACTATAATAAGTGTTTGGAATGCCTCTACTCTGGTTTCACGCTTGTCTCTTACAAGATATATAAATAGCAGCAAATCTATATTCTATAAGTATATGTTTTTGAATCAAAACATGCTTTGATTTTCGGGAAAATAAAAAAAAATCTGAACTCTGTAGAATCAAAGAACAAATGACATACTAAAAAACAATGACATGTAGCTAACCTTTTTTTCTCATTTGTGTTTTTATTTCCATCTTAAGTGCCTAAAGTTACATACCTAGCCCTGTTGCAGTTTGATTTGATTGCTCAGGCACAAAAAGGCCTATATTTCTGTAGGTGGTAAAATTAATTACTTATTGATCGGCACCTTGTTGAACGAAATGCAATAAATAAACAAAGGACTAAATAGCGCTGAGTCTTTGCGCAGGTGTCTGTAATAATAATGCTTGCATTCATGGCATTATGCTTAGCAGGTTCTATTCTTCAGCAGTCATTAATATAGAGCTTAAGGGAGTGTGTAGCCAGCGGCTTTGCTGGCTGACCCAATATCGGGTTCAACTAAAAGCGTGTTAGTGACAAATTGTAACCATATGCCATTCAGCCACAGGGCTCTGGCCACAGTTGGCCTCTAACGACTGATCTTGGACCAGGTTCTAATTCTGGGCCTCCTGTACTCTTAATCAATATGAGAGAAAAAGCACTTAAACCGACCAGGACCGAATACAAAGTGTTCATTGGTTACTGGACACCCACAGATGTCGGGCTTCTTATGTATTACATAAAAAAGAAATATTTTAAATGAAACAACAATGAAAACAATAAAACAAATGTACTTTGAATTTACTTTTAAATTTGAATGTGTGACAAACCTAAAACCAACTTAATTTGATTGATGTCAATTTTTAGAATTGTAGAATTCTTTCATTTTAGAATTCTAAAAGCTTGTCATGTCACAGGCATCAGTAAATGTGTTAATGGTGTGTTTGCTCTGTAATAAATGGAGATCTATAATGGGGAGTCTGACCAGGACAATGCTGCAGAAAGTTGTGCATTAATTGAACATTTCTTGGGAACATTTTTCCTCAAATACATATCATTAACACATCAAAACAAGTCTGGCCAGCTAATAAACATTTATTTATAGCAAATTATGACCTAATGTATCAAACTAACAACATGCAGCAACTAAGATTTATACACAACATTCCAGACATTTATTACATTTACTTAAGCCATTCAGCCGTTGAGCACATTTTTGTACAAACCTTATCTTTTTATAGATTACACTTTATGATAAAATATGTTACATTAACAACATTCTGTGTGTTTTTGTTTTTGTGATTTATGATCTCTATAAAATGTGTTTATTAGACTTGTGGATGTAATTAAATGGTGGAGTTTTAAGTGCAATATTCACCTAATGTAACGAAATAATGTGTGAAAATATGGGCTTGTAAAACTGGAATTATGACACAAGTCAAGGTGTCAGTGTATTTTCTGTGATAAATCCGTCGGTTAAATTAGTATGTGTTCGATGTTTGGACATCTAAACGACTTACCCTTTGTACTCCAAAACAGATACACAACCATTAGATGCACTTCTGTTGTTCATTTTCAACGTCATTGAAATAGAAAAAAGTCATGGTTTTTAGAGTGTTTTATTTGTTTTTTATAAATGTATAAGTAAATAACATTAAACATAGTGAATAATAAATAAATAGCATTCCACAGAAACAGTAATTTTGACAGACATACACCTAACATTAGTTCTGATTGCCCAGAGGCATGAACTGTCTGCTCCTCACACAGAAAACATAAAAGCGCTACTGGTTTATTCACCTTAAACAGGCTGTGCTGTTGTAGGGGGTAGGGAGAACAGCAGTACATCTCACGGCCCACACAAACAGATGTTTACTCTGTAAACTCTCTAAGCCAATCCTGCGGGGTGTCAGGGCCAGATATATTTATGGACAAATGCGCCACACAATATCAGGCCCTTTGTCCACGTGTGAAGAAAATATGGTTTCAGTTGGTGCTTTCTGGCACCTACCGAAAGTAATGATTGATTATAGGCAGAGAGAGCCCTTTGTACTAATTTCATCATTGTTGACAAAATAAATAAATAAAAGAAGAAAAGCCACATAAATGTTGTTTTCCACTGTCTATCTTGTTGTTTTTTTTCTCTCTGTTTCTTTATTTTGTGAGAATGTCAGAGAAAATTAATGTAATTAACTCACCCTGAGGCAGAGTGTTGCACTTGAAGTTTGTCACCCTGAAATTCTGTTATCTGGGAATGAAGGAGAAAAACACAATCCCCTCTCTGCTGTTATTTTTTTTTCCTCTCATATTGAATTTTTGCTCGTCGCTTGAGTGTCTTGAAGAGGCACCGATGTCGCTGTCAGAGCTTCGGCTCTCATTTGGGCTGGAGAAGGCGATGTATGCGTCAGCTCGGCTGAAATCACTGCTAATACGTCTTAATGAGTAACGTGGACTGTCGCTCATGATTTGCTGTAAATATTTTCAGCGAGACTTCGTTTCTTGCTTAACGTCACTCTGGCAGAAAGAATCAAACAAACCGTAAGTATCATTGTGGCATAAACCAGAGTTATTTTAGGTGTCCGGTAAAGAAAATTCATCAAGAGTCTCGCTCTTAATGTTTGTCCAACTATCAGGAACTAGTCCACCATGTCACATCATAAAGCATATACCTGTCCTGCAGCAACCTCTGATGTGACAAAACAAAGCGTCTGTGTCAGTGTTGAACATGCTGGGTTTGTCTGTAAATATTTAAGCTTCACAAAACATCTTGTGCTTTGAAAATCCCAGACACACATACTGACAGAGGACTGCACACTGCATAACGTATCTGTAAAGAAGATGGGTGCACAGTCCTGATGCTGGAGATCCAGGCTGGACTCTAACTCTGTAAAGTAGATCTTTAGGAGCAGGGATGAATATTTGGGATTATGGGAAATGAGTGAGTGCTAGTAGACAATGTTAGAGTGAAGCTGAGTTTTGGGGCAGCTGGATTCTGCAGAAGGATGTTGGCTTATGTGTGTACTATAGGCGTGACCCTGTTCTTTTTGCTATTTGTGATAGCTAAAGTCCATTAGCCTGAGTCTCCATCCTGCAACAGTCTCATTTGTTCTAACCCTAAATGCACATGGTAAAGGAGTGCAACATGGTTACATTAAGTGTTAGACTAGGTCAACATGAACTCTAGATGAACCAATGACCTCCTCTGTCCAGGGTTAGTCAGATGCTGTGGTTAATTTTGTATCACCTCTCTGCAATTACTAATTTCCAAAACCATGAAAAGACTTTGCAGAGTCTGCTCCCTAATGCAAGCCTATAAGTGCAGTTGTACAATATCTATTTTAAATGACTAATGCCTAATTGGTCCTAAATTGCATTAGATTACTCTTTAAATTCTAATTTATATATAAGAACAGCATCATAGTGACACAAGGTTCTTTCATGTTTAGTTCTTTTTCTTTGAAAATGAGTGCTAATTGGACAAGACTTCATTGATCACTAAGCACGCCTGGCAAAGGGCTGATAAAGGCCAATACATCATAGCCAGAGATGAGTTGTGCATTGCCTTTGAAAGGACTGTAAACCTCAGAGGCTTATTTGAGGCCAGCCTTATGCTAACCTCTGACCATTGAGACTGCATACCTGACCACGCATCCTGACTCTGACTCCATACCGCCACTGTGGTGTATATACCGTTTCAACACAGCCAGCCTCTAGTGGGCTTTAAAATAGCACTGTGTGTAATTACACTATAGCAAAGGCAATATGTAGGCCACAGCCTAACTACAGGCTTTAAGTTTAATTAGCACTTAATTACCGACACTGCTTAACTGGTTATCCAGGAGGACTAGCAGACATTAGCAGTGGGGAGATGGGAGGATATGGAGAGAATATGGTGACGCAAGGCTACAGAATAACCAGTAATGCTGGACTGGAGCTCTGGACTGGGATTGTCTATGCAGTGATTTAAAGAATTTAGTGTGGGTGAGTGTTATAGGTTTAATGAAAAAAAGAAACATGAACGTGTTCTGTGGAGGCTTTATAGTGTAACTATGGGGCAATTCCAGCTAACAATTTTAGGTTGTGAGAACATTTCCCTAACGCTTTCAATAAGTATTAAAAACATTAAAAATGTAATTTTGAATGTTCTAGGAACGTTCAAAACAACCTGTTTTTAGACATTGTTATTGTTAGTTATTGCTTGGTTATAAGAACATTATTTAAATATTTTTTTATTTACGCAACTAACTTAAGAATAACATTTTGATATGATTTATAATCTAAATAAATGTTTTACTAACATTACTGCGCAAACTTTTTTGATAACTATAAGAGACATTTTAGAGAACATTAGCCTATTTTCCGAAAACGTTCCCTGTTAGCTGGGAAATTTTAAGGTGCTGGTCAAAGTGTTGTGTGAGAAGTGTGAGAGTGTGTGTGTGTGTTATTTGATATGAGAGACTGAATGATGGGAGCGTGTGGGTGTGAGCGGCGAAAGAAAGACAAAAGGGGCACAAGATTGAATGTCATCCTGAAAATAATATAAATTAATTGGCTGGAGAAAATCAGAGAGGAAAATCTGCCCTGCTAGTAATTAGGTTTCAGATTAGTAATGACTAGATTCAGAAAAAGGCAGTTTCCCCATTTAATTTTTTATCTTTTTTTGGTGAGACTTAATTTGTAGTGAAAAAAAGTATTTTTTAAAGGGCACCTAAACCTTGGTTTTAATTGGGGTGAGTGGACAGGCTACAAAGCCTGTTGGGTTTGTACTGATGCTGGTTGTGTAAACTACATTTTCTCAGAATGGAGATTTATGTGTAAAACACAGCAAAAGGTAATTTATGTAATAGTAAAAAATGTTGATATGATTAGGTGTCAATCAAAATATCAGTATTTATTAGTTGTGTTATTGTCTTTATACATTAGAATATAACACAAACATGTATACATACATTTTTAGTTTATTATTATTTATAATGTATAAATTCTATTCTTTGCCTTAAATATAATCACATTGTCAACAAGATAACATTACCTGAGCAAAACTGAACACAATATTAAGACTTGTATCTTAAATATGTATGTGTTTTGTATTGGCAGATGTCTTTTAACTTGTTTAGCAGAGATTGCTTGCCCTTTGTCACCCGCTGCTTGTGAGTCAGTATCACTGAAATGTGACTTTCATGCTGAAGCACACAAACGCAGTCCATAAAGACACCTTTAGTGATGTTTCCATGCCATGTCCAGCAAGATAACCAGAAACAGCTGTTAGCTATAAATTATAAAATTTGCTTAGTTGAGAGAGAGCTGATATAACAGATTGCTTGTTTTATCTGTAATTTCAATTTAGATTATACAGTTAAAGTGGGTAGCTGTTAAAGGACTTTTCTCAAAATTGTCATATTTTTGTTTTCCTATTCACAGTAATGTCCTCAGTAATTTTCAGTCAGTACTCAAAAGCACTAACAGATGGCGCTCTCTATCGCACTTCTGCCTTAGTCCTCTGTTCTTCCTGAGAACGTGCTGTGCTGAGGTTGATTCCCCGATGTGCAAGTCTTTGTTTCCATTCTCAACAAATCATCACTCACTAAAATCACACTAGGACAAGACCACCTCAGTGTTGCAGCTGATGGAAACCATACAAAACTGCCACATGATAATACAAACACAATTTGGTATGTGCGGATGTGTCAAGCATCATTTGCATACAAGCTTTTAAAACATTCGATAGTCTGAAAGTCTGAGACTTCTAGTGAAAATACTTCTGATTTTCATTTATCTAGTTTCATTAAATGTTTGTGTTTGAAATGACATTTATTAGTATAACAGTTTTATTCAAATGTTGAATTGAAAAATAAACAATTTCCTGGTATTTATGTCTTTATTTTGCATTATGATAACATGCACTCGAGTTGGTGATTTGTGCAAAACTTGATGATCCATGTTATCCCAGCATGCTTTGAGAACGTTCCAAAGAGCATCTTGTGTGCTTCAGTGGAAGCACTAAAACTTGACCTTTGTATTAAGAAGTTTGTATGTTCAATGTCAAGATTTTAAGTGCCCTGGAAATAGCAGATTACATTTAAAAAAGTAACCCATTTTATTGCGTTTTTAATCCTTAATTTTATGTTCCTAATGTTTGTTTCTTAGATCTTAGAAACATTGTTAGTTTTAAGAATCTTAAAACATTGTTTATTTCTAGGTGTAGATACATTATGAATCACAGGTTTTCAATGTGTCTAAGGCATTCAGACCGGGCTTTGTATCTGCAGATACCTGCATTGACTTAATCAGCATATTGTGAAGCAAAAACAAAACATAATGAGTGTATTTGTGTTTGTGGTCCTCGTCCAACTTCACACAAGCGATCTCCATGCAAATATTTCCATGTTTCTCTCTCCCACACCACTGAATAAATCCAAACAAAGAATAACACATGTACCATTATTCTTATTCAAATGAAAGTCCTGTAAAACATTTCCGAGCATTTGTCCCTGCTTAGAGGATTATTTGAATCGACGCTCTCTAGGTGTGGCAATGGCAGTTAATCAGATCCTATTAAAATCACGAGGGAATGCTCAATTTAACCAAAGGAGGGGAAAGAAGAATTTGTTGTGTAGAAAATGCATTTTTTTGTCGCCCCCTTTTTCTCTTTCAATTTCTCCAGCCATTCAAACATTAGCATTTAGATGTGCTTAATTCAGCGTCCTTGCACTAGTGTAAACATAGATCTGGCAGGCAGGTGACACTTACGTAACTTTAATCAGCCTCTTCATCAGAGGAAAAGGGGGTGCACAGAAGAAAGAGAGTGTGTGTGTGTGTGTGTGTGTGTGTGTGTGTGTGAGAGAGAGAGAGAGAGAGAGAGAGAGAGAGAGAGAGAGAAAGAGAAAGAGTGAGTGAGAAAATGGCTCCACTGTTAAAAAGAAAAGCTTCTGATGCAGCACTTGAAAGTAATGGTAAACATTTGACATCCTGCATCTTGGCTGTCAATAAAAGCCAGGCAATGCCGTTTGATGTCTGCTGGCAGATCATAAATGGTTAAAGTCGCATTGCTCTCTCTCTGCATTGCCTGGCAGACCTCCGTTTGTCAATCATGTCTCACTGCACCTTCTCCTCACTGTGAATGCCAGCTTATAGCACTTTGTTGTGGCAGGCTCACACGACACATAGAGAGAAACTTTCTCTGATTAAGGCTTTGAGTTTCAATCTCAAGAAGTAAAGAGACCTTTTCTTGTCTGGGAAGCTAGTGGCTAACTGTAAGCTGCTCGTTCTTGCTTTCAAACAGCTGTGCTCGCTTGCTGATGGGTTTTTTATTCATGTTATTTTTTGTTCCATGAAGACAAAACACAAACTTTAAGGAATTACTCAGTTGTCTAAATTATGAGCTTTTTCTTTAAATGACTGTGAACGTGTTAGTCTCTGTTGTCAGCACTGCCTTTATTGCTCAAGAGATGCTCTTTCATAGGTTGGGAGACTCCATGGAGTTCTTAGTTATGTATCGGCTTTGTCTCATATGGAAAAACTGAAAAAAACATTGAAAAATTGAAAAATATGTGACAATTGTTGACATGCTGTACAGTAGGTGGACTGAACTATAATATTATTGTTGATAATGGCTTAGTGAAATTTCAGTGTTAATAGTTCCGTTGAAATTTTAATAGTCACATTTACTTAAAAAATTGATGTTGAGAATTCAGTGTGTGATCATTGTTGGGATTGCTGAGATCATTTTTTTTCCCAGAAGAAACATTTGAAAAGCAAAAAGCTTAAAGTAGAAATCTGTTTATTGTGCATAACTCTTAATACTGTTCAGAAGAAACATTTGGATATTGAGGAGATCTCCTTTGTGATTTGTCTTTCCTAGCTACAACACAAATTCTTTGATATATGTAACATCTATCCTCATTTTGCAAATGCTGCTAGTAAAAATGATTTTTTAAAATAGTAACAAAAAACTTATCCCCAAAACTTTCTGGGTTTTTTGTTTAGTAAGATAGCTTTTCAAAAGCACAAGGCATAAAGTCTGGTAAAAATGTTATGCATTAGAAGTTAAATTGTGTGTTTTGTTTTCTGTAATTGATATGCGTGCCATTACCTGCACCTCTGGGTTTACGGTGTAAATATTCTAAATAAATGTTCTAAGTAGATGTTCTAAATGTATTAAAGACATACAACATGGATGTAGTGTCTGTTCCCCTGTGAGAATGATGAAGAAACGGAGAGAAGAATGAAAGGGGAAAGACAAGGAATGATAACCTGGTCTTGCTTTCATGCATTCATTGAGAGAATTAGAGAGAGAGAACATGAATGTGGCGTCTTTGCTGAAATGCCGCTTGTGTCGATAAGTCATTGACTTTGATTGACTGCCTTGTTTAGATTGCTTCTGTTCTACTGCTGGAACAAAGATTTCTTCCTAATTCTTTGGTAAAACACATAAGAAAGCAAATAATAATTTTGCTTTAGGCAGTTACTTCAAGCTCAGGGGCCCATGATGTGATCAATAATAAATATTATATTCTTGTAATATCTGAGATGTTATTGATATTAAGACCAGTGATTTTAGTGTTTTTTTTTTATATGTCTGAACTGCCCCCACATACTTTTATCTTTGTTGTTTATTTTCATCTGAAATATTACATTAGAATAATATAACGCAATTACATACTTGTGAAGCTAATACTTCTGGTCAATTATTAAATGACTTAAATGAGTTAAATTGCTTAAATATTTTTAACTAATAGACTTACACCACATAAAAGGAGGTCGGTAAATCTGACCTCTGGACTTTGTCTGGCCCTGCACTTGGTCCCGGGCCTCTAAATTGTCATTCAGTTTGTTTCTCCATTTTTGGGGCCTCTCTTTCTCTCTATCTGCTGCTGATCAGGGAAGATTGATGTCTCTGTTTGTGTCCCCGGCTCTTTCTTTATAACGGTCTTATGAGTCGGCTGCCCAGCTGATAGTGGAGGTCCATTTGAGTTATGTCCCCAGATGGCTGAAACAGGCCGAGCCGATGGGTTTTCACCCACCCTTAGCCTCCGCCAAAAACAAAGAAATCAAGACAAAAAAGTGGAGAAAATGGGCACAAAATGATAATATTGGGAGCAAGATGGTCATCCGGTCATTTTTATAGGGTGTTGTTTCAAATGTGTTGTTCACTCCTGAACTTGAAGGTGGAAGTGGTTATTATATCAAAACAGAACTCTTTAAATTACATGTATATCAGTCTTAGTGTTCTTTTAACTTTTGAAATATGGTATTTTCCATCTTCCCTGTGACATCTGTGATTTGTGAATTCAAAGTGGTACAACAGATGAGCATGATCTATTTTGGGAAGTCATATAATTCAAGAAATTTGTGTGACCCGTTTTTCCATAGGTGGCCCCGCCATAGAAGCTCTGCCTTTTTATTCAGTGCTGTGCCATTTTGTCTGAGCATATGTGTACATATGCACAAATCAAACCATTTCGGGCTAAGAATGAGAAGGTGTGAATCTCTGCCACTTTCAGTTGGTGATGAATAAGTGGTGTGCACATACGCTCAGTGTGTGGTCATAATTTTTGTACTGTACAGTGCCAGATAATTGCGTGGTGGACTTAGCAGCCAATGCATGCCTATGCGTCTATGCGAGTATGTGTGCTGTACTCTGTGTATATCTCTGTCTCAGAGATGCCATTGTTTAGCCTCTGGAGGTTTCATTAAGGCCTTGGTGTTCTGAGGTAAAAAGTCATTCATCTCTCCTGTTGCAAAGTGCCAGCACTACTCTTTGTCTCTCCCTCTCTTTCTCCGTCTGTTTTACTCTCTTCCCTTCCCACTCCCTCTGTCCCTTCCCAGCATGCACCACTCTGAGATGGGAAATAAAAAGAGGGATCAGACAGACCACTATGGCCTGTTTGATGTGAGGCAGACTGACTTGTCTAATGAACCCAACGTCTTGCCTCCACGTTCTTCCAAACGCTCATTAATTAGCCCTGTCAAAACTCCCCCCGCCCTCTTTTTTCAGGGTGGGGGGATGGCTTCAAGAGCTTGAGTGGGATACCGTTAATTAAAAATATATCAGATAAAGACCCACGAGTGCTAATCGTGATTGCATTAACCCTTGGTTACTGACAGCGAAAGCTGAACCGAGCCGTCCAAAGCTAGATGATCCCCTTTGTCCTAAAGTTCCGACGCATTGAAGTTTCCGAGGCCAGCAAAGAGAGAAACAGCTTTGATTTAATTGCATATGTCCCATTATCCTAGCCCTAACGAGAAGACTTGACAGCGCTTTCAAATGTTTTTGTGAGTGGAGGCTGTGTTTTATGAAAAGAAGTACAGATCTCCAGTGACAGAAGCAAAAGTGTTGAGAGGAAAAGCAAAGTCAGCTCTTGAGCACACAGGATCAGTGAGGCTTGTCTTTTCTGCCCTGGTCCAGGTTGTTCCGTGCCGGGTATCACGGTTGTATCTGCTGTGCTTTTGTTCCACCGGTAGACGGAATATTAATAACTGCTTCTTGTTTGAGTTACAGTGTGCTGGTCACTGTCAAAAGACAGCCAGCTAAAAACTTGTGGAACACACATTTTGCTCGGCTTCATCATGACAGGAATTAGACAAGATAAGAAGACCCATATACACACACAGTCAAACTCCCTCGCCTCTTGCTCTCGGCCTAGTCACCATATCTGCCCCTCTTGTTCGTATTAGTTTGGTCGTTTAAATAATTTGGAGTTAATCATGTGCTTCTTCAGAGTCTTAAGTTGGGGGCTGGGTGAGCAGTGGGAAGCCAGGCAGGACAAGGACTTGTTCCAGCATGTTCTTCGGTTCTCTGGAGTGGAGAGAGCTGCAGAAAAAGACAAATGGGAGCAGAGAGGCCAGAAGCTGGCCCAGGCCTTCCCATGCAGAACTCTAATTAATTTTGTGCTGTGTTTCAGAATGGATTGTGGTCATTGCTGTTTCTAATTTGTCATCTGTTTCATTCGCCACCCCTTCCTCCCCACCTCTTAAGAGTAATGGTCATGCTTTTGCCATACACATGTGTTGGCGTGGATCAGGCACTCAGATGTGTGGCTAATCTTCTGACGGCAACAAGATCAGATCGTTTGCATGTGCCACACATGAGCATGTCTGTGTGTTTGCGCGTTTGACGCAAATACTCAAAGCCAAAACCATCGGCATTTAACGTCTGAGATAACTAATTATACTCTTGCGTAATGCTATAAATTGACCAGTCAGTGTACAGTCATAAATGTTAATGAAACAGGTACAATGAATGACTGAAGAACGACTTTAAAGCGTGAAAGCTTTTAAAACGGAAAGGGAGGGGGAATCCCTTTATTTTCGAGCACACCTGCTGTTTTTTGTGCTTGAATGAGGCTAATGTCACTTTAAGAGAGCTTGTCAGGCTCCGAATGAGTAAAATTAATGAATTTGATTATAGCTTTGTCTAATAGCTTGTGTATCAGCGTTTCCTGTTTTTAATCACTACTGCTAAAGCGTACAGCCCAGGGGCACGTTTTTAATTCCTCCTCTCTTCTCAAGCCCCACTAACAAAAGAGAAAGAAAAATAATAATTGTTTGGTTCAGATTTAATAACAAGCAATAAAAACCAACCAACCACATTTTACCTCGTTCTTCAATCTCATTGCTGTGCTAATATTAGACATTTTTGTTCCCTTATGTTTTTTCGAGATTACAAGTGAATATATTGAACATTTTCCTCAGATAAATATTTCAGTTTGCTTATGAAAGGGAGAGTGGGTTGTCACATGAATATGGAATGATATTTCCTTTATGGTTCATTATCGTTGGCGCTTTTTGTAATGACAGGCCAGACGATAGAATATTTACGGGAGGCTTTATTTGACGGTCATTTAGCCGCAGTGTTAGTTGTGAAGGGCACCTGCTTCCTCTGTCGGCTTGTCCTCCTACTGTAGAACTCGACTACTGACTGGAAATGACACTTGTTCAGCTACATTTGGTAAAGGCACATTTTCTCTTCCTCTCTCTCATAGCCATAACTGACTTTTTATTGAAGTGTTTGGCACGAAGGTGAGTGTCTCAATTTCCTTGTTTTATTTTCTCTATACTCTTAAATGTAGTCAAGCGTGTGCATGTGCGCGTGTGTGCGTAAGAGAGTCTTTAACCATCTAACCTTATCCACAGCTGTAATATTTTACAACTACACATGAAGATGGACTGTTTGTTTTCCAGCACCTTTTATGCCCAGTATTAAATGTACAACCAGTCAGTATCAACAACTAGACGGTCAAAGACTTTTATAAAGACTTGTGACAGTTTTTCACAAGTTTTAATTCTCCTATACATAATATCTCATTTTCTTAAGAGCAGTGCTTCATTGCGATAATCCTGCTTCATGATGTTAATGTCATCCTAATTTAATTCTCACATACAGGTAAAGTTTAACACAGGAAAGTTGAGTAAACTTGCAAATAGATTCCCAGAGCTTCAGGCCTTTAGGCCATCTGAATGTGCTGAAATCATACATGCAACCTTTCCCTGTCATTTCACTTATAGACAGGTTATGGACAGGCACACTTTGAAGCATGATATTTTTGCTGGAGTACTTTCTGAAACATTGGTGGGCTTTATTTGTCCTCGCTGCCTCCCACCTGCCTCTCTCCAATGCAATATTTGCTTCTCTCAACCTGGGACATGAGCCTACCTCAATCCTCAGGGTCAGTGTGTTTCTGAGTGTGAGTGTGTGAGACAGAGAGAACGAGGACGTGGGAAGATGGGAGAGTGTGTAGGCAAAAATGTCAAAGGTGTCTCTATGAAAAGAAGAGCTGGAGTGGAAGTAGATGGGTGCTTGCAGAAGGTGATGTGTGTGTGTATATGTGTGGGTCTCAGTAAGTGCACATACATCACTCACGTACCCCATCCCACAAAAATGCCATCTGACATCTCCCCATCTGATTATGTGGGCACTTTACGGGCATAAATATTAATGCCACTCTATTTTATTCAGCTTGTTGCCCTTTCACTGTGATAAGACACGGTCTGCTGTTTAAAATGGTATTTGTGTGAGCGTGTGTTTGTGTATGAGAGAGCAAAAAATGATGTGTGTGAAAGTTCCTGTAACTCAACTGCTAGAGCTTGGACAATGCTAGTGACATCAAAGTCATGGGTTTGATTCCCACAGTGAATGCACATACCCTCTTAAAATAAAGGTGCTAAAAAGGTGCATCACTGCGATGCCATAGAAGAACCACTTTTGTTACAAGAAACGTTAAGTTAAAGAACCATTTCTTTTTTACCCTTATATAGTCTTCAGAACCTTTTCCACTTTCAAACCTTTTTTAGCAACAGAAACATTCTGTGGATTCTAAAAGTTCTTTATGAAACCATACAGCCTGACAGAACCTTTTTGAAACCTTTATTTTTAAAAGTGTAGGAATAAAATGTATAGCTTGAACGCACTGAAAGTTGATTTAGATATAAGCATTTGCCAAATGGGTAAAAAACAGGTGTGGTATACAATTTAGTGCAGTACCTGGGAAAGCCTGTACTTTGAAAACAAAGACAAAGCCTAAGGCCTACTTATGGGCCTTTGGCTTGAAACAAAGAGATTAGTGATGATCTGAGGCTTTAGATACATTGACTTTGGTATCAAGAGAGCAGTGAAATGTGCAATGGGCCGGTAAGGCACTATAGAGAGAGAGCAAAAAATAAAGTATGGGGTGAAAATAAGACAATTACCAGCAGAAGGAGAGATCGTTGAAAGCAGTTTGCTCTTAGACGGTGGAGCTTCTCAATATCCCTCAGAGTATTTAATGAATGAGGGCCAGCAGGCATACCCAACACTGCTGGGTGAGCTTCAGCTTTCAGGACTTCTAAAGGCTGTCCACATCTGACATTTTGAGAGGTCCAGTGCAGAAAAAGCAGTGGAATACCTGTAAGAACATTACCCTAACATTTCCATTAAGTAACAAAAATGTTATTTTAGAAAGTTGTAGGAGAGTTGAAAATGCCCAGTTTTTTTAGATTATTTCCAGTTTTTTATAGGTTATTTTTATTATTTTTTATATAATTATTTTTTAATTGACCATTTTTAAAACACTCCAGTATTAACTAAAGATTTAACATTTTTGATATATATTACGGTATAAATGTTTAACTATTGTTACTGCAAGAACATTTTCGATGACTTTAAGAGAATAACTTTCAGAGAATGTTTGCCAATATTCTGAGAACAATTTCTGTCAGCTGGGATATCAATATAATAATGCATGGCCAGGTTTCCACTTTTAATTGTTATTGGAATGCTTACAGCTTTGGTATTTTTTTCATCTTTTTGATGATTCTGTTCTCTGAATCAATGAATTAAGTTCAAATAACACCTTGTCACTGAGTGACAAATGTTGGGTTGTGTTATGCAGAATTAGCTTGAGTGTGTCTGCACTGTAAAGGTTAAGTCACCTCAGTGCAGACACAGTGTAAATGTAGTGTGGGTAGCTTACGTAGCTTAGTCTGATTTACTGTACTCTGAAATAGTTTGTTAAATTAAGCAAATCTGCCTGCCGTTAAATTGCAATGTTTTCTCATTAAGAGAGAGGAACTAGAGCAAGATCTAGAAACTTTGGTGGCAGCTGAGAGAGAGGATGTGTTGACACAGATTATACACAGCTTGTGAGCACACTTGGATCACACGGGACAAAGAGCCAAGTCCTTGCGAGGATCCTGCTCTTCCTGTGGAGATGGTGTTAAGGTCAGAATGACCTTTCTCTCTTTTCTCCTGCTCTTCCAATGGAGGAGGGAATAATGCTTGCTTGCACTCTCCACCCATAAGAGGTATAGTGGCTTTTAGGAGACAGGTGAGAACACAAGGAATTATACACATGGAACAGTGAGCAGCTCTACCGCCAGGGGGCGCCAATCACAGAGCTGTTTTTATATCATTGCTGCCAATACCGTGGTGCAGTTTGTCACCAAGCCTTTTTGTTAGTGCTTGAAGTGTTCAACATTGCTTTTTCTCCTATCCCAGCCTATGCAAACACTGACTGAACTAATGGTGAAAGTTTGGGCTGGGCTATCTGTTTGGCTGTTCAGAAAGAGCTCTTGAAACCTGTTTGAAAATGGTTATTATTTTCACGGTTCTGTTTGGTGCTGCTAATGGTTTGTGGTTTAAAGGTGATCGGTTTTTCCCAATAGTACGTCCATCTGTCATTGGCCAGACAAAGATCTTTCGTAACTTTCTTTACATTTTATGTTGAGATGGCTTTGAATGAAAAATCCTTAGTAGCAATGACACGTGCCATTTCAGTTATAAATTTGAATTAAATATTGAAGAACAGACTAAAGTAAAGGTTTCAGGACATGCATCTGATCTCAGTACTGAGTCTGCTTGTGTGTGGCATGAGCGCTCTGTATAGCGCATACATGCATTAAAAAGATGTGTTGTCATACTTGGTTCATGTCAGCAGTCTCGAGTTCACATCAGCACAAATTTTGATTTACATGTGAACACCTCAAACAATCTCAGACTGTATGAGGAAGTGCTCAGGGTGTGATTCTCCCTATTTTCAACAGTTTTTGCAGTTTTTGCTTTCTTTTACAGAGAACACAAATGTAAAAACAGAGGCACACTTTAACAATATTGTTCAAATGTTCTATATTGAAACTTCCACCCTTAGGGCACATGGGGATTCCATTCATGGTGCAGGTGTTGCTGTTCATGTCTCAAGATTTTTCGCTGCTCAGCTCTTTAGTGAACTGCTGAAGTGTTGAGCTGGCCAAAAGCCTTTCATTTGGATCTCAAGGTCTCAATCCAGCAGGAATCCCTCTGTGTAGGTCACTCAAATCAGCACCAAACTAGTGGCAACCTGGAAAGCCATTAAAGCAGTAAATGAATGGACACACATTTGTGCTGAAAAAAGTATCACCTAAAGCAAGCAAGCATGGGCAAGCTTTTACCTTTGAACTGACATGAAAGGAACATAGTAAATGACTAATGCTTAAATAACTGTATTTTTAAGGGAAGACCACCTCTGTGACAGAAGTGTTTTGACCACCCCTGACCCAGGCTCTCCCCTGTGGCACTCCTGCAGCCTTCTCTCCTCTGAAGACCATCTGTGATGGTTCTCTCACCATTCATTAAAACTGTTCAGGGAGGCTTGGTGTTTTGGGGACTGCCTCTCCTTGTCTTGCCCCCCATTGCTAGCATGGGACCATGGAACACAACATATCGCAGGTCCAAGATTTTCTTTCTGTTGGTGTCTTCCTACCATTGTTCCTTCATCATCATCATCTCCTCTGAGCAACAGACTAATTCTCATATGTCTTCTCTTACCAGATTCAGGCATCTTGCAGAGAAACACAATGACCCTGACACCATTACATGTTCTTGCAGACCGTCGTTAGCAGAAAACCGATTGATTAAGCCCTGGTTTCCTGGCATATCAAACCATGGGATTTGTTTTGTAAGTCATAAAGTGATATAGGAAAGGGCTTTGGAGGGTCCGAGGCACAACAGAATTGAATATACTTCTCTAGAATGCCCTGGGTTATCAGACTCATTAATCTACATGTCATGGGCAGTGGATGAATAATTGTGTGTGGAATTTATCTGCCAACATGATGCGAGGTTGCTCATCGTCTTCCCCCTGCGCAGGCATCCCACGCTTTGTGCTTGGCCCTTTAATTATTGTATGCTTTGTCTTTGCCGTCCCTGGTCTTCAGGGGAAACAAGGTCTAAAATATGCTCTTCCTGCACTTTAAAGGACATTATATCCTTTGTGTGACACTAATGTTTTCCTGCTTGCCTTCTACCAAACAAAACTTTAATCTTTTTGTGAATATTTTTGTATTTTTTTGGTTAAATTCACACAAAAAGCACTGTGGCGGAATCATGCTATGGTCATTAATTAGATGACAATACCATGGTACTTTGATCTATGTATACTTTTACTGTGTTACTATATGATGAAATACTTTATTATCCATAGTTCAAAAGTCGTACTACCATTTACTACTATTCACGATGTACTAACATGGTACCACGTCTCCAAAATAATGTTTTTTGGTGCTTAGTTAATAGTATAAATATTGTTTCTACTATTAACTATGTTACTGAAGTTCACAGATCTTGTTGCTACCAAATACAGAGCTGTAGTGTCGGTGGCTTTCAGGCAGCATCATGCAAACATCTCCCCCAACATTTGTAAACGCCTCCTTGTCTTTGATAGTTCTTCTTTGTTACCTGATGCATGGTTTTAAAGATGAAAAGAGATGAGACAACATCAAAACACAAACAACAAAGTTGTTGACAATGAAAAGGGAGGGGGAAGACGTAACAAACATTGTTTAGGTCTTTTGTGCCTTGCACAACCAAAATGAGAGAGATACTAAGAGAGAGAGAGAGAGAATCAGTCAAGCTCACTTTCTCATGTTCCCTTAGAAGTGAGAAGAACAAAGAGAGAGGAAGTCTTATGAGATGAACCTCTCTGTTGCGCAAAGAGTGGGCCAGGAATGGAGATAACTACTCCTCTCACATTTGTAATAACAGCTAATGTGTCAGTAAGAAAAAGGGTAAACATGGAGCATTAAAACAATTCTATATATATATTTGTGTGTGTTTAAATATATAGATATATATTATTACAGCAATGCCCACAGCTGCTGTTTTTTAAACAAATACTGGTTGAAAGAAAGACAAATAACAGCTGATTCATCTCACTTTGCATTTAATTCTCAGTACGCTTATTTGTCTCATGCCCAATGTCACCTGTGTCAGTTTCAGACACCCATAATGCTCAGCGTTGCATTTATTCCTTATCTCTTGTGAAAACCTGAGAAGTGGGAGCAATAGCAACCAGGTCAACCTTCAGGTGCCCCCTCTATCTCAGCCTCTGTCCCCCAGACAAAGCGAAAGAGGCAGTGGGCTGATGTATTTTAAAAAGATCCCCTGACCTGTGGGTGCATGGCTGAGTTTATACTTAATGGACAAGGCATAGTTTTAGAATGTGCTTTGTGTAGCAGATTTTCGCCAATGCAATATTCCATTTAAAGGACAACCACATATTCACCTGTGTCTATAGAGACAACAGAGGGCATTTATGTCAGTCCAAGGTTTCGGCCAAGGTGTTCTGGGTAATTCCAGTTCACCTTGGAAAGCCCCTGAGTAAAACAGAATGAAGTTTTGGAGGTCAGAAAATACAGGTGGTAAAGGGGTAATGAAATGTGTATACGTGTCTGCTGGTGTGTGGGGGTTAGTGGGCAGTAAACAGTGAGGTATATTACTGGGCAAAAGTCTTAGTGTATCTGCCTTCCAGTACGGGTGTGGAAGCTTGGCTGTGTTTACACACTTCAATTCTACCACACACTGTTCTTTTAAATGGGTCTTTTTTTGGTGCATCTGGTGATAAATTATAAGTGGTACATTAATTAATGAACAATTATTATAATGCAAAATTCACTTCCAAACAAATTAGTCAAATAAAATCGTATCTGACCCAACACAATTCTTCTGACTGTTTTTGTCAGAATTGATGCCCATTTGCCAACACTATATAACATCAATTTAGGTTTACTGTTTCTTGTTAGAAGTTAAGTACTAAAATTAAACTTTTGTACATGATGCAATGTTATGTACAGATGCAGACAGGGTTGTCATGACTGATATGATATTTATATAAAGTCACATCACATTGATATATCAACACACTCACTCCTGGTGTGAAATGTAATACCAGTATCCAACAGGCTAGATTTACCTGCAGGTCTCGGGTCGGTTTAATTTATCAACATTAAAGTGAAATACCATGCAGATGAGGGAAACCTGATCTGGTGTCAGTTTAATAGTGCTTCTCTAACCTGCTCCCCAGCCTGTGAAAATCCATCAAACAATCAGCAGGAAGTCTGTAATGACTGTTGTAGTCATAGTTGAATTTAACATTGAAATACTTAATATCCATTTAAAAATGACCACAGTGGCGAGCTGCAATTTATCTCTGTTAACATTGAGTATATCTAAAGGAATAGTTCTGAAATTCCATTTCTCCAAAGATTCTTCTCACCCCTTATTGCTTTACCCATGCTGTGTATCATTTTGTCACACAATTTGGCACCTACAGTTTAAAGCTTTTATTTTAAACAATGTAAAAATGTCATTTTAAGTAAACTCCATGTGACAACAAAGATGTATTTTTGAAGCAAACATTTTTTCAGATATAGATGTGGCATTTGGGGACTGAGCGCTTTCATTGTCCAGGCCCATTCTTATAACCTTAAATTTCCACCCTTAAATCCCAGATCTGTTTTCTGGGCCCCTCAGTATGTGAGAGAGCCAGGGGGGCATTTAGGGCCTGGGTGGGGTGAGGGCAGAGCCCTTCCAAGCCCCCGGGTGTGTCTCCACTGTTTATGATGTGCTCGTAATTAAGCGTGTGCTAGGCTGGCATTGAAGTGGACACAGAGGAACTGTAAGGGTTGCAGGAAGATAAATGAGGCCAGCAGATGTAATATCTCTGGACTTATGGGACTGCCCCTCTGTTGAAGACTGTCAGGAGTGATTATTAATGTATGATATCCCCACCACAGTAATGAGCACGTAAAAACAGAGCGCAAACACACATTTGTACGCATACCACACACACGTACATGCATATGTTGTTTATGGGGCTGAACAGGCTGACGTGCAAATAAAAGCCTGGACCGCAGTCCCCATTTTGTCAGAATAAACACAGCTGCCATAATACATGATACACACAGTAAGAGTAAGTATTTGTAACTGCAGTCATTGCTATATTAAATCAATTAACATCTTTTAGCATTAGCTAAATACATTAGCATCATGCTTTTAGCATCGCTAATTCTTTTCCTCGTAGCATAACATAATATTACCCAATTGTTTCTGTCCTCATTCGATTGGAAGTTGTGTTTTCGCACCAAGCATAAAGCAGTCATTCAAGGTCCTAAAGGAAACCATTACATCTAAGTAGATTTGGTCATAAAATCATGTGGTTATTTTGACAAATATTACAATTGCCATTTGAACTGTGGTATAGAAAATTATTTGAACTATTCTGCCACAACAATAAAAATATAACTGCTGTTGTTGGATATTACAGTTTTTATATACAATAGTAATAATCCTGTCTTGGGCCAGTTAAACCTTCAACCCTTTATTTCAGTGAAATACAGAGGGCTTTAGAGTTTCAGTTTGTAGTTTACAGTAGTTTATTTTTATATAATGCTCATCAAAATCTGCTGAAATGCTATAATCTCCTTATTTTCTTCTAGTGTTGTTGCATTACATTTGTGAGTTTTATAAGTACTTAATGTAAACTATACCATGCTTGTGGATAGCTTGTTTACCTGCAACTTGCAAGTAAAATGTAAACTTTTTTTCAAAAATTTGATGTCACTAACTAGCATACCTTAGCAAAAACAGTTCTTTCTCTGAAGTACCCATTGCAAACATGTCATTGTTTCCATGTGGAACCTCTGCACCCTGACTTTTGGATTTTGTGTAAGCCCAACCAGATTGAAGCTTGCCGTTTTTGTGAGCCATATGTACAGTGTGTATCATCTGAGGCTACGTCTAAACCTGTCTGATATCATTGTCATCCGCTAATATTGTAGTCTGTGGATAAATACACATGAAATACATAGGCACTGCACGTTTACATGCTCTCTCACTCCAGTTATCTCCCTCACACACCCACAGAATCACTCGCAGAGGTGTACGCAGTGTGTTCGGGTGGCAGTGTCTGTGCTGAGCTTCAGCTGGATACTGACATGAGGTCTCGGGAGACCTGCGTGGATCTAGACTTGCTGGAATCAGCCTTGACTGTATTAAAGGGGAATTACATGACACGGTCGCTACACGAGTGCTTTATCTACTGGCTCCTGCTTTTCTGCTACCCGCGCACACACACAGAAACACACCTCCAGACACCCTATGGGTCACACTCACTCAAATGTCATTCTGCCAATGCTGTCCAAATAGCAGCGATAAAATGGAGGGGATTAAAGGAACAGGACAGATGAGTGGCAGAAAGAAAGAGAGAGGGAGAGCGTGAGAGAAAGGGAGAGACTCCAACAGTGGTTGTTTTCAAATGTATTTTGATAAGTCTTATTAAAGCGTGGGGTCTGTGTTGGACTGCTTACAGAAAACTCAGTATGAACATGCCGATGAATTAATTGATAAATATTGAGTCCATTACATGCAAAAATCTGCTTCAGTCACTCGGCACAGAGGAGAAGGGGATGGAAGGTTTGGAATTCGTCCCATTTTTATCTCCCTCCTCCACACACACTCTCTCTCTCACATACACACAAACACACACACAGAGTGTTTACTGTTTCACCCTACAGTCACCAACAGATGGTGATGCTATGGGCAATCGCACAGCTTTACGAGGGAAGAGAGAAAGAAAATGCCTCTCCTCCATCATCAATAGACAGTTAGTCTGACACCTCAGCCTCCACTGCCTCTCCCTCTGATCCATCTATCTGCCTTCGTATTTATGACAAACCACAGCTTTACAACACAACAGGACAACATGCTGTGATGAAGAGAACTTTCTGATTTCACAGTTCACTCTTAAAGAACAGCATTCAAAAGAAATGTTTCTGCGTTGTCCTTCGCGCTGTTGGAACGTGACGTGGTTCTGATGTGCTGGAATGTAGAAATCAAAGACGAATGTATTGTCGAGGCCACATGCACGGTTGCACAAAGGTCTTAAACATCTGCATGACATTACAGATGGTGACACTGGATTAACTAGGTCAATATTTTCATCAATAACCAAGGTTTATAACTAGTTACGTAGGATTGTGTAGGATTTGGTCAACTAAAGGTATTTGTGTGGCTCTGGCACATTTTTGTAGTTAATTTTGATTACCTGGTGTAAAAATCAATCATGTTGGAGATTTGCTAGATGCAGGAAATGCCAAGGACAACACATGGTGTATTAATGATGTTTAATTTAGGCTAAACACAGATGCAGTTTGAAGTAATGGTGCATGAGGGTGTCTCCATCTAAGTGCCGCCGGGCTTTAAAAATGTTGGGCTTGATCAGGGTCGACTCCTCAGGTCGACTCTTAGTCATGGCTGCTGGTTGATAAGAGAATGCGGTCCAATATCTCACCCCCTCATGACACAAACACACACACTCAAAGTCTCAAAACCAAATAACCCCAAACTTTCTCTTTGCAAACTTTTCTTTCTGCTTCTTGTCTTTCTCTCCTCATCCTTTGCCAAGCCTATGAATCTGTGTCTCTGATTGCTATGCATTGTTTGGTTTCTTTCATTAATGCTGTGTGCCAGTCCTGCACCTCAGATGAACAATAGCAGGCCTGCTGCAGTGGATCAATAGCAGATTGCTGATAGTGCCCCGTCCATTCGCTCTCCAGATTACATGATAAATGGTCTGGTCCATGTGTTTTGACACCCTTTCGTTCTTGTAGGGCCTGGGCCCCGGTACCATAGCCTCGTGCAGGCCCCTTGACAGTAGCCTGGCCTGAGAGGAGAACAATGAGCAAAAGAAACTGAGACGAGAAACAAACGTCCAAATTGGCAATCTACAGTGGGGGCCGCTGCTTGGAGGGGCCCGCGTCTATCAGCCGCTGGTAATTGTTGCTAAGAATGAGCAGAGAAAAGAGAACTTGGGAACATTTGATGTGTTGATGAGTTGCTGGCGAGATCACAATGGGAAGATATTGAAAAGTGTAGGTTTGTTTTCAAGTATGTGTCACATCCTCAGTGAAAGATGGCAAACAAAAAGTGTTGGTGAAATGGAAAGCTGGGCTTTTGCAGTTAAGCTTGTGAAATAAATGACAGAATTTATTTTAGACAGACAGACAGATAGATAGCTGTAAAGACGTGCTCAACTATACATGTCTTGACATTGAGTCTGAATATTACTATTCATCTTGAAAAGAAACTTAAATGTAGTTTTATCAAACATAATATTAGCTGTTGCTTTATGCTCAGCAATTAGTCTATTGTGCCTCTAGCTGTAGTAGAGACGTTCACCTACATTACAAGCAGAAGCTGTCCTATTTATCAGCAGCAAAAACAGAGAAAAAGTCAAGGTCCTTTGGACACAAAAAGTGTGACAGGAAAAACAAGTTAATTTTCTCATTGACACATTGTCCTTTATAATAAGTGAAGGACAGTATTTCTTTTTCTGTCAAGACTAATGACCTACACATATGGTGTGTCGCCCATTTTAAAGCGAAACAAACAGCCTCTGGCCGTGCGTAGACGAGGCAGGAACTTAACCCCGTCTGTGCTGCTTCACCTGTTACCCAAAAACGAAATGTTCCATTTGCTCTGCAGTCAAGCTCCATTAATACTTCCTAAAATTACCTCAAAAAGTCAATGACTATGTCAGTGTCTAATATCTTGGGATTGTTTCCAGTCCCTATCCGTATGCAGCATCCTGGTATTGTCGCTGCATTTGGAATGTTCTCATTTAAGAGTTACGGTCCTCGTTTACTGGGAGAAGAGCAGGTATCGCTGTCTCCCTCTCCCTGATATGCCATCGTTTCCATCAGGAGAGTAAGATTTATGAAGGAGGAGTGGGAGCCTCCATAACAATGTGAATAATTCACCTCTGTCATCTGTTCAGAAATATCGTGCGGTTCCAACCTCCTGTCTGTCCGCCCTCAGCCAGTATGCAGCAGCTCCAGGCAGTTTGGGTGGAGGAAGCACTCACAGACGGACATCTGCAGTTCTGATTGTGAGGCTGCCAATAGGGCTGAGGTTGCTTCAAAGGCAGGAATCTGAATTACTGCAGGCTAATTCTCTCATTCGTTTCAATCAAGTTCAATACCGCTGTGACCTCCGGATTATGAGAGAGGTATATAATTCATCTCTTCATGCTTTGATGAGCATGTTTCTCAGGGAGAGGGAGGATGGTTTATACTGCAGTAAAAACTGATAGTTCTAAATCTGAATTCTGATTGGATGAGCTGCGTTTGTTGTTGTAAAATGTAGATAAACTCACACATCTGTGATTCTAAGGTCTATGTTATTTGTGTCATGTTGCTAAGTTACCTGGTGATCATAAACCATGCAGTTACCTGTTACCATATAGTCTAATACTAATAAACTGTATTTCTTGGTGGAAAATGATTAATTTTGATAAATAATACAGTAAACTGTTTATTTTAAAAAAAATGAGTATTTTTTTATTTATAATATATAAAGTTACTAACTGCCAAATTTTGTCTGAAACAATTTACTAGACTTAATAAATTTATTTAGACTTAATTTAAATGTATACATTTTATGTCAATAGAACTGTGTATACCAGCAATATCACAGTATCACACTTTTACAACCATTCTGTTGACATTACCTTCGCTCAAATGAAAGCTGTTCTGCTATTCAGTATAATGGTACTCTAACTTGTGTAATATAGTAATGTACAGTACTAAGTGGAGAGTAAAGTAAGAGGAGATCTGGGCTGTGGAAGTGGTTTTGTCAGGTATGGTAGGTAATTTCTATGGATTTTGTAATTTTTTTGAAAAAGGTGCATAAGCTGCATAAAGCATCTTTTCTTGTGCTTTTACCGTGTTGAAAAGATCTTGACAGAGGATGTTTCTTTCTCTGCAGGGAGCTTGGGGCATTGCTTTAAGTAACGTCTGTTTTTCCGAGCGCGTACCCATGAGCGCACAGGCACGCACGCTAACTAGTGCACACATGATGCTAATCCTCTCATTTTGTCGCAGCAAGTGGCAATTCCATCATCTCTATCAGAGACAGACACATCTCATCTCCTGTTGCTCCATGTCCAAACTTAACTCCTTCAAACGCTCCTCTTTGTCTGTCAGTGCGGCAGACTGCACTTCCCTGTGCTTTACCTGCCTGTCTGTCAGCTCCTGCAGCTGGGGATCTTCTGCTCCAAACGTCAGTCTGCTCTGCCATTTCACTACTCATGCCTCCCAGCTGCTGAAGCAGACACATGGGGCGGGACGTGCTGGTATGTGTTTGAGATTGTTTTTAAAAGTCTGAAACCCAGAGGGTGTGTGTGTGTGTGTGAGTCTTCACATAAGCAGCCTGTGTGAGTGACTGTGTGTGTGCGTGTGTGCCTGTGTGAGTCACTGTGTGTGTGTGTGTGTGAGAGGGGGGCCTCACCTGTCCTGTCCCTGGTGTGTCCAGTGGCTCATGTCTTCTGTCAGATGGAGAGCAAAAGAGAGACAGTGATGACGTGACCAGCGGGGCCAGCTGAAAGGGTCAAGCCTTCAACCAGACAGAGATAGAAGGAGAGAGAGAGCAAGGGAGAGACAGAACAAGAGAGAGAGGGAACCATGTGGCAGTGATTTCCCTCTGACAGGCTGTCAGGGCCGTCAAACGTTGCCATACTGCACTGTCATTCGCACCTGCATTCTGACGGTGCTAACAGCACAGCAAGATGGAGAATGAGAGAGAGAGAGAGAAAGAACTAAAGAGGTGTTTTTGAATCAGTTTTTCAAAGTTTACTGAAGTTCTCAAAATCTGCTGCTGCCTACAATATTTTAAGAAAAATCACTCGAACAAAGAGGCTGTTTGACGTGAGTGTTTTATTGACAGCAAGTCAGAGACCGAAAATCTAGAATTCAAAATCTAATTTAAACCTTAGTGTTTTGTATTGTATTTAAAACACAACACCTTAAATGAACAATAATATATATTGTAAAATGAAAGACAAATATTACAATGCTGCTCTAATTTTGGTCAAATTAGATGATAGTAACAAAATACTCACTATGAAATATAGAAGCATGACAGGATCTTTACATTACTGGTCTCATTCTTTTGGATCCCCCTGTGTATTGTGTTACATATCTTACTAGTAGAAAGATCACTATGCAACATAATATATAAGAGAGTAATGTAAGAGAGAGTTATGTAAAAGTTTACATAATATCAGAGTAATTGTATGCTAGGTGAAAAATGAGCCTTGCATTATAAGGGTAGATCTGTGACTTCACCTGCCCTAGTGAACAGAGTATGAAGTGAGTGAGGTAGGATGCCCTGCAGGCATGTGCTGATGTGACTGCGGCTCTCGTTCAGCTCTTAACTCCCGGAGTGAGGGTCTCCCCTGCAGTAAGCTCGCCCAGAGGGAACCGGCTTCCTCAGATCTGCAGGCACGTGGGTGGATGGCTTTGATCACAGAGCTCTGCTCTTCAGTGCTGCCTTAATATCGAGGACTGCTTATTCTGCACAGCGCCAGAAACTCTTACCTGAGCCACACACACACACACACACACACACACACACACACACTGTATTTACCTTCTCTTTCTTAATCAGGCCATTCAAGTAGCAGCACAATCTGGAGACAAGAAGAAAAGAGAAAGTACAGGAAAAATAAAACAACTGAAAAATAAAGGAATGAACAAATGACTTTAACTGGTCTAATGCTCTAACCTTTAATAATAGATTCTAATGATCTAAAAATGAATGAGAGGGAGAGAGAGAGTGAGATAAAGAAAGAGCGAGAAGAAAAAGACACAGGAAAAAAAGTCATTTTCCAGTGCTGTAGTCTATTTTCTCCTCACCCCTCCCAGGCCTGTGTCCCATCACCTCCAGACACACTTTTTCAAAGACATTTGTTGAAGGATTTACTGGGCTCCAGAGGGGCCCTAAATTTGCAATGCAATAACCAGAAGCATATGAAAGAGTAGCCTATACAGACACTTTAAAGATCCTTTTATTATCCTGATGAGACAGAAACGAAAAAAGTAAGAAAAGGAGAAGAAAGGGGCAAAATGAAGAATAAAGAGAGAGAGAGGCGATTCCACAGTGGTAAATTAAATATCCCAGGGGAGAGAGTGAAGGAGGGTTGGGAACTGATGTAGTTACCCTGCTGAATAAAAAGGAAAATGCATAAACAAGCCAAAGCTGGTTTGCTGGTACCCAGGTTGGTCTATTGGTTGGTCTTAGCTCAGCACTTGCTCTTCCAGTCTGGGAGATTAGCTAGACTAGCTTAAACTAGCAAAGAACAGCTCACCTGTTCTTAACCTTTAGAATTTTAGAACTTACATTTTTAGGAGAACAATACCTTTAACCCTTAATAAATCCTCAAATGGGTCAATGCCCATTTAATATATTCATTAAAATATATCACTAAATTAAGCATTTGTTTTATAGCAATGTTAACATGTAATGAGTAAGACACCTCTCACTCTGCACCAGTTATGCATGTAATGGTTCATGGTAACAAGCACATTGACTTGTGACAGCACTACCGAAAGAAAAATCAGATGTTCAGGCTCTCAGAGGTTGCTGTTCCATAGCTCAGGAGATCGGATGGACATTTCAGTGTTTCATTTCAAGTGTCACCTTTGTCTCAGATGTTTTCCTAAAATTGCTTGGGAGAAATAAAAAAAGGAACAGAAAGGAGACAGTTGTTAAAATTAAAGAGTATGGAGCTGTAAAATTAATATCCATTGTAGCTAAAATAATCTGGGTTTGGGATTTGATGAGAAATATTTCCAACTTTTTTTTTTTGGCAATATGAGCTCAGTTTGTGAAATTGCTGAGAACTCTTCTGAATCTGTAGTGGAGACATTTGTGAGATTTCTGGATCTTTTTCTCAGGAGAAATATCTGAGACACAGTAGACCTAAGGAAGAGTTTTTATTTACTCCCGATTTGATCTCATTTCTGTCTAGGAAAAATAATTGAGATATTTAGGGGATCTCATCTGTGATTTTCCTTTCCTGTGCTTTCAGCACATATGACTGGTCTTACTGTGGCAGATGGATGAGTTGTAACTGTGCATCACTTTACAGACAGAGGGAAATGCACAATAGGCTGTCAGAGCACAAGGCTGATTGGCTCACAGATGAAGAGGATCTTGTCCTGGTAATATTAAGGATTACAAGTGCTCAGCCCTGTTTCACTGAGTTACTGCACCATGTCCCAGGCTGCTTCCCTGCTCTGTGTGGCTTCTCATTGTCTAGCTTTCATTGAAAAACTATCTTCAGCTTAGGAACAATAGGTTTAAAGTTTTTTTTTTTTGTGACTTGAGGTGTGTCTTTTATGCATCACAACTGATTCAGATTAATTGAAGGAATTGTTTTATGTCAGTGTGGTTTACTTCATTCACTTTTTAAAGCAGCAAATTAAATGACAAATTAAAGGAGTGTTTTGGCCCTTTGAGATCAATGAGAATCCTATTTAAATATTTTGATAAATAACTTGATAACTCAAGTGCAAAACATTAGCAGGAACCTCAGCTATGGTAATGATCTACTCAGTGCTTTAATGTAAACCTATCTACTTTCTTCTCCTCTCTCAGGTAATTACTTACAGTGTGTAGCTGTCTCCCTCAGACATTTACATTTTCAGATTGGCTGTCTTGCTGAGGCGATTTTAATGTTTTTTCTTCATTCTGAATCTGCGCAGTTCCACCCGCCTGGACTAATGATTTTTCTGTAGCGCATTTGTAATCAAATTCATTTGTTTTCTCGGCCAGAGCGCTCACGCTAACCTCGGCTGACGAGTATCCATTCTCTCTCCCTTACTCTCTCATTCTGCTCCGGTTTCTCTTCCTTTTCTTCACAGGAAGGGCAGTTCGGCGTGATGAGGTGTGTCTTAATATCGGGAGTGGAATATGAGTACCTCAGCAGGGCATCTAAATTAACTTGAAGCAGAGAAATGAGAAAGTCTCGTAAAGAAGAGAAATAAACAAACAAAGAGACAACAATAGTATAATGAACACCCATTGAGATGAAGCTGTAATACAGAGCAAATGGAAGAATTGTGATCAGAATAGTTTTTTTGAACATAATGGACTTTTGTTGAACAATCACTTTTTTGTGCATAATTTTGTGTTGTGGTGACATGACAGGTGCAATCTTTTATTGGCTGATGTTTACAGGTCGGGTCATGCAGAGTACAACACTCGGGCTTGCTTGAGATGATCAGGATCAGTCTATCTGGAATCCGTAGCGTGTTTCTCTCGCGAGTCCCCGAGAGTGATGATTGATAGGCCTCAGCTGCGGCGTACTCAATCTGATCTTCGCCTAAGATAATGCGTTCTTCTTTTGTCTGCCTATCACATAATGCAGTGGTCGAAGATGACGGAGCGCTTACCGCACTTTACGGAGGGAACGAAATGATATCTTTTTCATTGAAGCAAAACCAGAAACTATGAGGAGGGGGAAAAATAGAGGAAAAGATGGAAAAGTTCCCCCGCTTTCTGTCTCCTGAGAAAGAGAGGCCTTATTATCCGTCTGCATTTGCATGATGAGAAAACACAGCTCATATTCATCTTAGTAAAGTTGTAATAAATGATTTCAACAGCATCATCATCAATTTTACGCAGGTGCGCTTGTGAAAATCACTCACTTCAATCAAAAGCACCTTAGCTCCCCTTTTTAAAGACGGCTCATTTTTTACTATCACACACTATAACCATGATATTTGGAAAAAAGAGTGCAAGAAAAGAAAAAGAGACAGTGTAATTGTCCGCTGGATGGTGCTACTAAGATGATCTGTGGATCTTTGCACACATTTACACATGGCTATCTAACACACCATGGTTTTCTATTGTTTGTAGTGCGTATACAGCTAATTATGGTTACCATAGAGTAAACCGAAAACTAAATGTTTTGCATTTGTAACTTGGTATAACATTTTTACCCAACATACCCAAAAACAAAACTCAGATGCAGCGTTCACTCTGGGCTCACATACACACACATTTACTTATCTATCTAAATAGGGACATTCCACAGACTTCTGTATTTTTATAATAAATAAAATATTTTTTATAGCGTTTTTACACGCTCAGATTTTGCTCAGATTTGTCAGGTTTCACACTCACTCACACACACACAGTAAATACTTAACTGGGAATATAGGGAAAATGAAAAAAACAACTGAAAAAGTATGCATTTATAAGATTAGTATGAAAGCAATAAGAAAAATATTTAAATGAAACTTAAAAAGTTCTTACATACAATATAGATAGCTGTGAACACACCAAAAAAAAGAGAGAGATAAAGTGTGGTGTGGAATTGGGTGATGTTCTGTTGGTCACTCTGAGCTAAATCAAGTACTTCAGCAGAATTCCTAAATGCCAAGACAACACCTCAGTCTATAATGACCAGAGATGCTCCCAGTACACCAAACACACACCGCCACAGCCGAGGGAATTAAAAACAGCGTCATACACGACGCTGGCTGGATTTACTGGTTGTTGTGTGCTGCACACCTGCTCCTCAAGAAAGTCTTAATTGGCAATTACTCCAGTGCTTTTGTAACACTTGTATGGCTGATTGTGTTCAATCTAATTTTAATCAACAAAGGTCAAATCCAGGACAACAGCTAAAGTAAAGCTTAATAAAGGTTTGTTACTTTGAAACAAGGACGTATTGTTCATATTAAGCCGTGATTACTAAGATGATTAGATTCATTATACATTTATTGAAGCAGTAGTGTCTCTTTTGCTACTGCAAATGGCTAGTCTCCATCTGCTTCTAAAAAAGGATAACAGTTCAAAATATAAATGAAATAAAGTGTGCATGATTACACATCGTTTTATAACAAAGGATAATATATTTTTGTAGAGTTTACTTTGGGAAAACTAGACATGAACATCATGAAAATGACAACTAACATCAGCAACCCGAAGTCTCTAGTTTTCTCAGATTTGGAAGGACAGGCTTTATTGTTGTTTCAACAGATTCTGTTCTCTCATTTGAATGTTATATAATACAGTAGGCTTGAAAAGCTCATTATACAGGTTGGAGTGCACTCTCAGGCCCTATCCATGACAGAGTGGCCTCAGGTTAGAAAACCCTCAGAAGTGGCCTCATATATAAACTCATATACTCAGGTTGTTTTATCTTGATAAGCACTGGTAGGTGTGAGAGAATTTAAAAGGTTATTTATCTTTCAGAGAGAGAGAGAGAGAGAGAGAGAGAGAGCACTAATGGCTTTTGTCATTTAGTCTCAAACCCTTCTGTACGCTCACTGTTGCAGAAGTTGAGTGCAGAAGTGCAAAATATGAAAAATATTAAACTGAACCTAAAACCTAAAACTACTTTGAATTTTTCCTTTTTTGTGATGCAGCAAAATGAAGGGTGCAAGAACGTATGGTTTCATTTTCATCAAGTGAGAAAACAACTTAAATATTAATTTTTCTTTATTTTATTTTTAGCTGCGCGCTTCTCGGTTGATATTGTTCTGTCTGTTGCGGCAGAGTGAGCAGAAATCTTTCCACACTGTCTGTGTGAACCTAAAACTCTGGTTCTTGTAATATTACTGGTGTAAGTTAATGTTTGGATTTTTGTTTTGTACTTTTGGCCTTTTACATTTTAAGTCTTGTGCAGTGTACTCTTCTTCAGACATTAATATCACAAATTTTATTACATGTTCCTGTAGCGCAACTGGCAGAACTGCGAGTGGAGTTAGAAGGTTCGATTCCCAGAGACCGTGCACAACGGTACAGATGAAAACCTTTTAGATGGAAGAGTCTTCTTGGATAAGAGCATCTGCCAAATGCACCGAAGTAAAATGAATAAACGTACAAGAAAAGACAATGTAATATATGGTTTTACTTGTCATGATATTTAAACATCATTTAAAGTCAAGGTTTTGATGAAACCTCCTCTTCGATGTGTCTATGTGAATGTGTCTTGAGTGAGATCAGGGAGCTGTTCTACAGCAGAAGCCAGTGGAGCTGTAGGTAGACGCAGCGCTGGTGAATGCAATCACACTCCGGTTTGCGTAATTGGGTTTTAACACTGGGGAACAATAACATCTACCCTCAGTGTTTTTGACACGGCTCCAAAAACGCATTACTGCTCAGCGAGAATACCTTCACATTATGTCTTTCTTTCTTGTAATATAACAGGAGAAACGTGCATGCTTGTTCCCTCTCCCACTCGTTCGGTCGCTCGCTCTCTTTTTCTTTGCTTTGGCAGGAAGCGAGGGAGTGAGAGGAAGTACCGCCACATAGCATGTCTTCATTAAAGTGTCATTCTCCATTATTTGGCTCCTATCTCAATTAGCACTAGCTTTAATAAAGGAGCCCTTGCTCACCATCTTTCTCTCTCTTTCTCTCTCCTTCCATCTTCCCCCTCCATCTCGTTCTTTTTCTTTTCTTTATAGGATGGAGATGGAAAAACAGAGGTGAGATTGGTGTTCCTCTCCTTCCTCTCTCCTCGCTGGTGTCTGGATTTTGACGGTGTGTGAGGGACAGCACATCTGTGGGTTTCTCTCATTTCTGCTCTCTCTTTCTATCACCCCCTCTGAGAGCAATTAGACCTGCTTGCCTTTGGCTGAGCTGTGAACGCAGGCACCAGATCCCCGTAATCACCAATGCAGGGAAGCCACCACGTCGTTACACCACTGTGGGTCACAGCGGGCCCCTATCACCACACATTCCAGCTTCTCATGCTCTCCTTCCTCTGCACACTGTACCCCTGGAGATAACTCTTTATTAAAGTCTTGTAAACCTATATAAATCTACAGGCAGAGATCACACATTCCCCTGCGCCGGTACTCTGGGTATTACCATACCCTCATACGCTATTTCCCACCTAGACCCTTTTTTTGAGGGGCCGCAGAGCTGCCATTTTATATTTAGCCCAGCCCCGTGGCTGGCTGCCGTGGATTCTGGGCTCCGTAATTGAGCGCATACATTTGCAGTATCTGTATGTGACAGTAGGTGACAGGCCCTCTGTAGAGGTGAGGACGGCTTGGGCTAGTCGGCAGCTGATCTCTCAAATTGTACTCTAATTGGGGGATATTAAACAAGCCATCCTACTTAGCCTCTGGGAGACCGATTCACATTCAGCCTCCTGTTCATATCTAGACCGCCTCTAGCAGCCAGGCTTGGGCTAAAAGTGCCGCTTCAACACGTGGATATATCGTTCACAGATATAGATCATTCATAGATCATACACATGAAACAGACATATACATGCACCGATTCTATCATGTAATCCGCTCTCAGCACATCTTGTTTATGATAAAGCCTCTCATTATTAATGTATTTCAGTGTTCTTGCTGGCTGTTAGCAGGCTGAGGTTTTTAGCATTCACTTGGTATCGTCTCAGGGGATTGCCTTCATCAACAACAAACACAGTTTACTCAAAACTACTGATAGAACTGATAGAAGTGTTTTAATGCTGGTGTCAAACAACTGTCAGCATAACTAAACCAGCACAAGCGGTTTGTGTGCGTATGTCATTTACTATGCTTGTTATATCCATAATATCCTTTGAATACGTATCAGAATTATACAGTACAATTTACAACTATAAAATATAATTTTATATTATGCACTTTTTAAAATGTATATATCAGTTTTTTTTGTAATTATAGAAAACATCTGGAAAATAAGTTAGGATTTCTAAACTAAAAATTTTAATTGAAATCCTTGTATTTTGTCATGTTGTAAAATTAAGTTTATTTTTTCTGATAAATTTATCAATTTCTGATTGACAGTTTTTTTTCTGGATAATGTCACTAGTTTTTTTTATATATATGTAACTGGCAGTGATAGGAGACAAGAATTTATTCTGAATATCATGTGGTTGTGAGCAAAACATCTCATGTAATTACGGCACAGATATCAAAGACATTCTCCTGCTTCAGTGTCTCTGAAGTAAAGAACTCTCGACTTTGAGGAGATGAAGGCCAGACGCGTCCTGCAGAGCCACAAACGGTCCTGTACGAATACTAGAGGAGGTCGCAGTAATTCTCCGCCTCTGTCGGCTGTTAGTTTCTAATTGAAGATTACTAAACACACGACAACAGAAAGCAAGGTGCTCCCGCTCATGAACATTCAGAGGTCGATGCAATTTAGCAGGGCAACACTCCATTAGAAAAGGCCAATGCCATGGCTTAAGGGGAACAATTTTAATGATGAAAATGTTGTTTCTCCAAATCAAACATATTACTTATGCTATTTTTTCTCCGTCAAGAGACATCTGTGATCACTCAGCCTTTTTCAGCTGAACACAGGAAGGACGAGAGGAAACGAAACAAAAAAGAAAAAAGAACAACAATAAACACAAAAATGATTTATAAGAACATCCTCTGGTGCTTATTCTCTAACCCCTTCAAACACACGCACACACTCTCTCGTACATATATTAAAAAAGCAGGGTGGATGTTTATTAATATATTATATGCCAGGCATGGGAATGTGGCTGCTGAGGAGTGTAATTGCAGCGTTGGAAACATTCCTCGGAGGAGCTTGGCACATATTAAAAGGGAAAACTTGAGACATGTTTGTGATAATATTCCTAATAAATCTCAGCGCGGGCCTCCTACTCCTTGACGTTAACAGTAACGCGGCCGTTCATCTTGGTTGGAGCTCCAGAATTTAAGATTGGTCACAAACAATCTGAACGGCACCGGATTGCGAGGGGAGACGCGGCCCCTGCGTGCGCCTTGCGCTCCCATAAATCTCCTCTTCCTCCTATGCAAATGATGCAAGGCTTTTAATTGATAATTTCTCACATGGGCCTGCACGATGGTGGACTGGAGGGTTCTAATGAGAGAAAGCCTATAGCATGGACTTTAAATCCAGAATGAGCAATCACCCTGGGAAGTGGGGTAATTATTTAGCCCTGGGTAGGGATGAAGTGTGTGTAGCATATGTGTGTATATTTCTGCAAAGACAAACAGGAAAAAAGGAGGCAGCTTTTTTAATAATGTGTGTGTGTGTGTGACTTATGAACGTTACCTTGCTTACGTAAGCGATGTGTGTAAAAGGCAAGTTGAATTGATAAGGTGTGTACATGTTCTTTTAATGCAGCTTGTATTGTAAACACACCTCCCGTTCTATCTCCTATGTTAGAGAGAGTGAGCCACATCTAAAGGAACAATAGATTGTTTCTCTTTCTGTCTCTCTCACACACACAGACACACACACACATACACAAACTCATATATTACTGTCAAGTTCACATTGACGTCACCTTATAACAATGACAATTTCATTTGATTCCACACAAATAATGGACCAGGATAGAAAGAATCAAAAATTAATGTTTAACTTTTGGAAGGCCTCATGAATAATTAAGGATGATTAATTCTTCATGGCGAATGTCAAAAAATCCGCACCTAGCCCCAGTCCTCAGCTCACTGCCATGCACAGAGTGAAGAATCCTCTGTAACGAAGACTGTTTGTGAGTATAAAACATTGCTCTGTTTATCTTTGTGCATTTGGATAAAATATGTAAGGAGCTCTATCATACGTTCAGATAAACTGATATAAATCTGTCTGTTCTCTGTCGTGAAAAGTATATGAGAAAGACAGAGTCCCAAAGTTGCTTTAAGCTGTTTATGTAGACCTGTTTGATTTGTGTATAACAGATCTGGGGAAAGGGAAACAGGTCTGGGGCTTGTATATGTGAGCACATCTCTGTCTCTCTCTCTTTTAGTGTACACAAGGCACCTACACAGCATTAGCTATTTTACGGGTAGACCTTATATAACAAATTATCTATTCAAAATAAAGCACTATATTTCTTTGCATTCGTTTTTTTGTGAAGTATCAAATGCAGTGCTTTTTTCAGAGTGTTCTGTTTTCTCTCACACACTGACATGCGGCAATATGTGTTTAAAAATGTTGCTTTACAAGTTTCTGGATTAGAAACATCAACTTTGATTATGCTTTCTTCAGATTGGTTGACTGTTATGAGCTTAACCGTAATGAATAAACAATCTGATGACAGCCCTATAATTATATCTTCACACCAGTAGGGGGAAGAGTGTACAAAGAAACAAGCATTTGTGTAACTGGGATATTTACAGTTATCTGAAGAGCTCTCAGCCTAGAGCAACTTCACAATGTATGTATACTTCTCACACACGCATGACTATTCATAATTGTATTGACAAATTGTGTGCAAAATGATGGCTGTCAACTGTGTGCATACAGTATATATATATAAATGTTTTTTAAATCACATCATTGTTAAAACTGCACAGTGGGTAAAGAATAAATGTGTAATACAAAAACATTGTTTTGTTAACTGAAATAGGGAAAACTGGGGCTAGCTGTCACACTTTCAAATCTAGTAAATATTTCTCAGGGTTTAGTAATTTTAGTTAGTTTATGTTTTAGGATTAAAAAAAGTTATTGAACATTTAAACTTTGTTTGCCCCAAAATAAAGATGCTCATTAAACACACATGGTCTTTTGTGACAACATTTCCAAAAGCAGGACATGTTGTCACACTATATGGGACAAAGTTTGGCAGATTTATTGGAATGTGCCATTAAACATACATTTGATAACATTAAAATAATGGTTTAACAATGGACAATACTTTAATACCATTTATTAATCTCAGTTAATGTTATTTTCTACATATATTAACATATTTGCACCTATCAAGCCACAAATGAACACAAATTAGACATGAACAATAGGTAAATAACCATATTTATATTTTAACCTTTACCTAGATAAATAAATGCTGTAAGCAATTATTGTCCATTGTTAGTTCATGATACCCAATACATTAACTAATGTTAACAAATTAAACTTACTGCAGAATGTTACCAGTTCAGTAATACTGGAATTGTGTTTTAGTGAAAAAATAAAAATAATCACAAAAAAATTAAAAAGGTTTTGAACTGCATGTTTAAAATCAAAACACAAAAAGCATTGCTAGAGAAAACACTCGTTTGTGTAATTGGACTGTTGCACAGTAGTTACTTTGTGATATTACTGTGTGACAACTAGCCTCATCTCTATTATTTGTGGATATTTAGCTTGTGTCAGAATAACACCCTTGTTTTGATTTTCTAAATCAGATAATCTGGATTATTAATAATTTGTGTTATCAACCATGTTATCACAAACCATGTGCATCAATTTCAGTTTAGCTTTATGTAGTGTATTTGAATTTTGAACAAAATATTACAGTGTCAGTAAAATAACCATGCGCACACACACACACAGGCCTAGAAACATCCATATCCCTGAACTCAGCTTTGAAAGTTAGTTCAAAGAATCCAAGCATCGCCACTGCACTACATCAATACCACATTTTATCAGTCCACCATGATTATCCATTTATCTTCTTCATCCTTCTCTCCCTGTCTGTGACCCATTTTGATCTTTTCTGTCTTCACTGTCCTACAAACTACATATGGTGCTCTCGACTTCCTGTCTCGTTCCCCTGTCTCCTCTTCTCTTTCTCTTCTCCTGCTTTCTAAAGGGGTTCATCAACCGGCTTGTTGTACAGCACAGTAATTAGCAGCGCATGCTCGTATTAATTAGTGGTGAGTGATCTCGTTTTATTAATATGTACTGGAGTGCGATGGGGCAGGAGCTAGAAACAATGGGGCGGGCGGGCAGTTGGGCAGCCGGATTGAAGTACCTCCATATCTGCTGACCTCGCCACACTGCTGAGACATGGGACAGCCAAATGGTTAAACCCATTATTAAACATTTTATGCTAATGCTGTTTGTTTTATAAGCAAATTAACGGTGTGGATTTGCCGAAAACAGGTGCTGTGGTGTGAATGCGTACTAAATGATGTGATACTGGAGGAATTAATTAGAGCCTGTGCGGTAATTAGATGCAATAATTTGTGTGATTAGCGGGCTGTTTAAGAAGGAAGACACACTCACAAGTTAATGCGCATATGCACGCACACACTGTTTCTCCCTCACGCATATGCTGCAGATGCTCGGATGGGACAGTTGTTTTGTGGTGTTTTTCTGAAGCACACGATGAGAGAAAGTAAGAGAGTTTGAGAGATGTGGAACTTCCTTTTTGGGTACTTGAGAAATGTTTCATTAAAAAACGCTGAGGTTGCTACTGCTAATTACCAAAACGAGCTGGTGTGTTTTAATTCCTTTCCTCTTGTCCTTCCACATCCCCACTCCTTCCTCAAAAAACCTCCTTACCTCAAAGCAAAGGAAAGCTCCACGCAGCACTTCTAAATTTGGAAAGGGTTTCTTGATAAAAGACAGAACCTGTTTTCTTTTCTTCTCATCCTTCCTTCTGTTCTTTTCATTACTTATTATTAAAATCATAAAGTGCATAATTAATTTTTGCAGATGCTGTGCATTTGAAGCTCATTCTGATTTCGTTAACAAGGCAGCTTTGCCTTCCACTGCTGAAGTCAGTCAAGTGAAGAAACTCCCAGAGAAGTTTCCAGCAGACGAAATGAATGCAGACAGCCAAGTAAACAGAGAAGCCAAATCATTGTTTTGAACCAACACAACGGAGTATATACAGGTAAGGAAAATAAACACATTCAATCAAATAAGTAAACGCTGCATTCAACTGAAATTCTGTTGATAGTTTGGACAGTTTGGGTGAAAATGTTGTCATTCTGTTCACTCGTGCCAACAATAACACAGGTTTAACCTTCCAGTTTCAAAAACACCTCTCCTGCTGGGGCAAAGGTCATTCTCTCAGGCCATTGCTGACACTGTGTATGAAACCATCCCTTGGTAAATCTGTGAATAAAAATCTTCACGTTACAAACTCAGCCAATTTCAGGCCAACTTTTTATGGCCAACAGGACACGTCTCAATCCAACCCCCCATCATTACTCAAGCATCAGACGCTAAGGGTGATTGAAACCACTTGTTGATGAGTGTATATCCTCTGGGTCTTTCTTTTATTGCTTTTATTTGAGGCAGATGCATGAGAGGAATTGAATGACACCCAATAAGCTAGAATCACCTCATGTAACCCGTTAGGCTCCCCCCATTTCCAACACAGCACCCCGTTCGCTCCGCACTAACCTGTATCCCCCACTTTTGGGCTGTCTATTTTATTGTGTGGCTGATGTTATGGTTAAACAAATGTTATTAAGTTTTATTTGTGATTTATTATTTATTGAAAACAGAAGAACATGACATCATACTCTGTTGTTAATATGCATCACAGGGCTGAACTATGAAATGTGACCGTACCTTTACACATCCTGAGTACTTTCTCTTCATCGTTAACATTCTGCATCTAAAAACACTTTTTATTGGTTTAAAATTTGTTAAGATAAGGTTAAAGCTGCAGTCTGGAACTTTTGCGTCTATATCGCCATCTCTGTTGAAACATAAAAATGCAGGTTGCTTTCTTAACATGGATGACAAATTTAACAACTACTGTAAGAGCAATCTATAAACACTCCGCCATTCCAGTTCCCACACACGCTATTTAGTTGCTGGATCATCATCTTTCTGTTTAGAAACGTAATGTTTCTGTTCAGACGTAATGTAACGCGTCAAACTGACATTTTCTGGGAAATCAGACCCAGCAGCTCAAATTCTATAAACTTACCATTGCAAATTAGGATAAGGAGACCGTTTTAAACACAGATCTGTTGGTTAATAACTTGCTTAATAACTAATGTTTTTTCATTTTTAATCCCCCAAAAAGTTACAGATTTATGTTGTTTTTGTTTCCAGTCCTCACTGTCTTGCAGATTATCAGCCCAAATGTCTTTTGTTAACCCTCCCGATCCACTCCACAACAGTAAGAAAGCCTATGGGGAGGCACACACCCCTTATACATGTACCTGCTGTAATTGTGGAATAACAAGCGCAACCTGGGGGATGCAATTTGTCATCTGTTATATTAGAAGAGAAAAACAAGTGAAACGTATTGCTCTTTTCCTTAATGACCACTTCCTATTCTCCATCCACCACCCCGCCCCCTGGTACAGTGTCGATGTCGCTCATTTTAAATATGCATATGTAAAAAAGTGCCACGTAAACGCATACAAACACATAACATGGATTTTGTTACACTAATGAACGAACAAACGTGATATGTGGTGCCCAGTTTATGAATCATTTATGTCATTATGAAAAATAACATGGCAACCTTAAAGGCCTCAACATATGAATTTGTACCGAACAAAAATGTGTGATATGGAGTGTGTTTCCCAGTAGAAATGAGCTGGCCGAATGGGACTTTGTTTAAACATGGAATTCATATTGGCTCTCTCAAGCTGAATTAGACGAGGGGGCCACACGGAGCTCATAGGAGACCACCGAACATGAATTATTACCAAATATAATTTCAGCTATTAGTTCACCATGCTGAGTATCAATCACAAGCATCTGAGATGGAAATTAATATTTTGCACAAGAAAATAGAGTGAGAGTGTGTCTGGGACTCATTTTCTAAGATTTCTGTCTTTTTTCATAGACTTTTTTCTCCAGCGAAGCCTGACATTTTTATGTGTGGTGTTGGGACGGATCTGATCCATTACCGTACAGATTATCCATGGTGAACGATGGCACAGAGCAAATTAACATTTTGTGTCAATGGAGAATAAAAGCAAAATAAAGAATGAAATAGATTTGGGGGGAGAATGGATTATGTATAACATACATCTCTTCCAGTTTTGTCTAATCACTGCCAGGCTCTGTGTTTTGTCTCGAAAGGAAATGAAACTAGTTTTAGAGGGAAATCCTGTGGTTTCAGTGCCTACTTTTGGCTGGCTTGTATCCTGGTTTCCTGTGGGTTCTTTTTATGGCTGCCTGAGGAATGAGAGGGCATTGCAGAATTTTAGACTTAAACCTATAACATGATGCTCAGTACAAAGAGTTTAAATGTATGCATGCATTAAAGGGGTTATATCATGAGGAATGCAAATTTCCTTGATTTTTTTTCAGATAAAAGAGCTCATTATACTGAAAATGCATTCTGTAACTTTCAGAACTCAAAACTTCTTTTTATCAATTTATCAAAACCAAGCTACAATAATGTCCCATTCTGAAATCATTGGATTTATGATATCAGAATAATAAGGATAATCAGGATAATAGTTATGAAAAACAACATTTTAACTGTTGTTTTTGACCCTGGGGAAAAAATAATAAAAACATTTTTTAAAATGCATGATATGACCCCTTAAATTATTTTAAAATGCAATAGAGAAGCAACAGTTGAATGATGAAACTTAAGTGTATTTAGGTCTGAACAAATGTGGAGCAAAATGTTTTATGTATGTTTATTTTTGTATAAATACATTCATATCATGATATACATGATATATGGTCAAAAGAAAGTTATAGAACTGAATAGGACAACCTGCCTCTGTTGTCATGGAGACAGCAGTCTGCCACATATCAGTTAACACTCAGTACTTTGCTGGAAATCATCAATTATAGGGCAGTAACTGTCAGATCAGCTCTGAAATGCAGTGAGTTCCACTGTTGCAAAATGGCAGACCTTGAACTGTCACACGAGGCCGGTTCACATCCTTTCCATAGCTGCACGTTATGTCTGTGTTGTTTTGGCCTGATCGTATGTCAGAGGGAATCTGAAAAGAACAGGAAGATTTATATGGAGCTGGTGAGATGGACGCTAATGGCCCCTCTAGTTTGACTGTATATGGTTGTTTTTTCTTCCGTTCATTGTTTGCGCAGCGACCTCCGCTTAAGGATGTGGTAGTAGTCGGGTGAAGGGTTACTCCACTAAACGCATTTCCTCCTGATTAACTTGAAGCCTGTCAGCTTTGTGAGATGCTCACCCACGACCCCTCTGGACCAGTGCACCCCCACCATCTCCCACTCTTCCTAATAGATGTGAAACACTTCAGTCAATAATTTTTACTCATCTTTAGCCTCTCTCTCTCTCTCTCTCTCTCTCTCTCTCTCTCTCTCTCTCCCCCTCTCTCTCTCTCTCTCTCTCTCTCTTTCTCTCTCTCTCTGTCTCTCACATTGCTTAGAGTCAGGACAGAGGTTCACATCCGAAAGTTCAGCCAAATGTTATCTAGCTCAGGGAGGTTTCAAAGGGGAGGCCCAGCACTCCCCCCTCTTCTAACTTCTAGTTCCTCACTCTCTCTCTCACTCTGTCCTTCTGTCTCTCTCTCAATCCCCCCACCCCAGCTGCCTTTCAAACTCGCAGCCAATAAGTGTCTGTGATAACATCAACAGCTGTCAAAGACCCAGGCAACTACGCTTGTCTCGTAAACCCAAACACCTGTACTCTCTCATTCTTTTGATTGTTATCCCTCATACACACAGACACACACACATGCACATACACACTGTGCTCTGCTCTCTATCACTCACATTGGTTTGATTTGCCTGTCAGTGAGAAAGGGATGTGCCGCGGTCTGTGGAGCTGTGTGGAGGGGTGTGTGTGGGTGTATTCTATGATGAGGGAGGGGGAATTTATAAACTGATGGAGGGAGATAGAGGGGAAAAAAGAGAGAGAGAGCATCGCTTCAAAAGTTTGGCACAGTTTGAAAGGAAGAACTGGGGTCTTACAGAGAGGATGTCACAACAGACTACAGTGTGTCACCCCTTTAAACTTCACTACCTCATCGTGTTGTTTAATAAAGAGGGGTAAAGTGCGTATGTGTGTGTGTTTGATATTGCGTGTCAACATATGTTTGCATTTAAATGCCAGTCTCATTACCACCTCTTGCCTTATGTACACCCACCACCTGTTAGTCTCCAGATGCACAGCTCCTCTGCTGTCTCCCAGCCTACAGTGCTCTTCCCTGGGCATGAGGGTTACAGGACCCAGACTGTGTAATCCACCTCCCCCCTGGAGGCTTTGGATCCCGTCACTGGTGCTGTCATGCCGGGCTGTAATATCCATCATTTAGTCAATGAGAAGTAATGACAGAATGGAGCAAAACAACAGCAGTCTGTCTGCGGGTTCCTGTTTGAAAGGAAACAGGCTGGGTTGCTATGAGACACAGCCCCAGTGGAGCAGGGCCACAGACACTGAGGCATTCTGGGTTTTCTAGAACACTGATTTGGTCTTTGTGATCAGGTGCTGGCTGGGAAAGGATAGGCCGCCACTGTGGTATTTTCAATGTTTGCACAAGGCTTGTAAATGTCTACTGCATGTAACAAGTATTTGAATATTCATGAGATGGGCGTGGTGTCTGTGGAGAGAGAGAGGATGGTGTGGAGGCAGGAAGTTCTCAATCACAGACTAGAGGAAACGTGTGTGTGTGTGTGTGTGTGTGTGTGTGTGTGTGTGTGTGTGTGTGTGTGAGAGAGAGAGAGTAATGAGGGAGTGTCAAGGGTGAGCTGTTTGTCTTTCTCTCGTTATTCTGATTTATGTGTGAGACACATTAACGGTAGACTGGCATGCAGTCTTTCTTCTACTAAAGAGAGAGAAAAGGTTACTGATGGCCACTGTTAGAGGAAGCATGTTACAAGTAACACAAGTTACATAATTTGACTGCTTTTTTTACCTAGAGATCAAAGTGTACATTTTAGCCATAACATGCAAGATTTTTTCTTTAAATACATTTGAAGTGCTGGTTTTCTATTTATTTAATGACCATAGCAATTTATCACAAATGCAATTTGAAACCTCTCCATTCCACATGCTGTAAAATAGTTGTATATTGAAGGAGCTGTAGTATGTGATGAGTATTCTAGAGTTTGTGCTTAATTGTGACTTAAGTTTTAGTGAAGTTCAATTGTTTTCATTAGTTGTAGCAGACAAAACAGCAGAATTCGGGTGCTGCCAAAGAGCAGTAGAGGATTTGCTCTGTCCTGGAGATCACAGGTGCGGCCTCCTTGAACTTTGCTGTTGTCATGACATTGTTGCACACCTTTTCGCAGTTAAGCTTATAAGTCATTGCATGCAGACTGTGTTAGTGGATAAACACCTGTCCCTGTCCAAAGACAAAAACACTTCCACTGTAAAAAATGTCTGCAAGCCAAGCAAAGCAGTTCCAGTCTGGAGGCAAAAGTATGCCAGTCAGCTGACTGAGAGAGACAGAAAAAATTAACACATTCTTCCTTTAAAACTAACAAACTCACACAATTAACACAATATTGTAAAGCATTACTTTTAAATGTAACATTTTCCCAACACTGCTCATAGCCACATTGATGTTTGATTCGTGGATGGCCCTTTTACAGTGTGGATTCACATATGCTAGAGTTTAACCCATGACTAATCTCATTGCCCGTGTCATATCACGGCTGTGTTCTGAGAACATCAGCCCTCTAGTCTTGGACTCCAGGAAGACCACACAACATAGCCTATACTTAGCCATTTCTTTACTTGTCCATCTTTTCTTTTAATACTAAATGATATTTCATTAAGCTTAATTTATTAACATGTTTTGATAAGGATTCTAACACAGTGGAAAATTGTCTGGAGAGTGTCCAGCACATATAAAAGTCACATTTCTGTTGGTTAACTGCACTCCACCCCAAATACACCTCGTCTCTCTGATCAAAGATGTTTTATGACAATCAGTCGCTACATTTGCTGGCACTGGAGAAAATGTGACAAAAAAGTTCTATAAAAGGACAGATTATTGAAGTGTCACAACACAAAATCTCGCAGTATAAGCAATTTATATCTTAAAACATAGTTCATATTGTTTAAAGCGCAGCGTATTTCTGTCAGTAGTGACATAAAATATGACTTTAATACACCATTATATACAGAGGAGGGGGTAGGTGGAGGAAATATTTCTTCTTTTTCTGTTCAAAAGAGGGTTTGCTCTTTTTATTATCACGCTAAAGACTCGGGTCCCATTTAAGACGTTCTTCATTTTTTCCCTTCCCGCCATGGATGCCAAGAAAAAACAAATTGCTGTGAAATGTATGACACATAAACACAAACTCAAATGTGGAAGTATTTGACCTTTACCATCTTAGAGAACCTGCCTTTAACATAAAAGAAGGAAAACAAGCATTGCTGTCCATGCAGGTTGTACTTGAGACTGACAGTAGATGTTTGACAAGACGTTGCACAAAAAGTACCTAAAGAATTATATTAAAGCAAAAGTCCTGTGTCTAAGTGAAAGGGAACACATTTCTGCATATGTTTATATATATATATATATATATATATATATATATATATATATATATATATATATATATATATATAAACTTTAAGAGGAAATGTATTGTTTTTTCCTTTGATCTGTAAAATACAGTTATTAAGTTTTAATATTACAATTTCAAGAGTAAAAAGTAAAAGCCCTAAATTAATTAGTAAGAATTTAGTTAAGTGCTTTAAAATGCTTGTTTGTTTTAACCTCTTAAATTGACTTTAAAAGAGGTGTGTGTGCGTTTCAGTAAATTTTCCTAAACTATTGTAGAATAAAATTTCTGATGTCCTTAGAACTGTAATTAAATATAAAAAGCCAATTGTATTTATTGAATTCATGCAAATTGCTTAGGACCAAGATTCCGAAGGTCCAGTCCTGTGTGGTTGAACGGGTAGTATCTCTCCAAGGATTTGTAAGACCTCATCATGGGCACCCAGCAGCGAAATGTTGAATCATGCCCGCAGTGTTGCTCTCTTTCTCTCTTTGTCTTCGTGTTCGTGGAACAAAGTAAAATGCCTAGCATGTTTTTTCCTTCCACTGTGACTCTATCATTCTACGCCCCTTTGTTAAAATCTCAGGTTCATGGAACAGAGGCCTAAGGGTGCAGATAGAAGCAGTGCACTGTAAACACATGGTAATTAGGAGCCCAGAATATCTGCTACTATTGCATTTTTTATTCCGCCAATAAAGGATGTAAGGGGCTGTTGTTTTTTTTTTTTGTCCTGGCATTCGTGGAACATGAGGGGTAGATCATCCTCTGGTTTAGACCTCTGGCATTGTTAATATTAATTAAAGTTTCAGAGGCACATCCTAAGCCATGTCCTGCTTACAAGCGTGAAGTGCTCCACAGTGCCCCCTAAAGCGTAATCGAAGGATGTCCTGCCACAGCACTGCCTCTTAGATCGGGTTTTCACAACCAGTGGGGCAGGGCCCACAGGGGGCCTCAACAAACCTCCAAGGGGGCCTTAAGAGGAATCATAAGCTAAAAACTGTGCTTTTAGGGTTTGGATGTTTTTATAATATACATTTTTCTAGAATATTTTCTTGTGAGATGGAGGTGGAGGGAGGTTTCAAATATTGTTGTACACAGTGAGGGGAGGGGGGGCTTGAATTAAAAAAGTTGAGAGCCACTTCTTAGATTATTGAGTAGCATGTATGATCTCTGTTGTATTTCCTTTTAACTGTAACTGTGTTTGCAATTCTGTAGCAGTCCACCAGTGACTGTGTCTTGGTGTGTTCTGTACTGTTGTGCACAGGTTTGGTGAGGTTACTTTTGAAATGTATTCCACTAAAGACAAGCAAATAAAATATTAGTTTACTCTGCAGCTTGAGCCCCATAAAGGATAAAAATTTTGTTGTGTGCTGGTACATCAGTACGATTACGCTGAGGTTCAACGGGGGGATTTAAAGTGTGTTGATTAGCAAATATTGATAATATTGATATTAATATTAAAATAATTCACTAAAGATGGTTTCTCAAGTTAGACGATCATACTTTTGTACGCTGTAAAAAAAACTTTGCTGCCTTAATTTTTTTAGTTTAATCAATAATGACTTGGCTGCATAAGTCATTTCAACATAAAATTTTAAATCCTGACTGGTATAACTTAAAAAAATAGGTTAAGCAAATAAGTTAAGATTCAACCATTTCTTAAAAGTTACAGCAACTCAAGACCAGTCAAGATGACAAAGAGTAAGTTGAAATGACTTGTGCAGCCAGATTGGTTAAACTTCAAAATTTAAGGCAGCAAAGTTTTTTTTTAGTGTAGTGTTCGGTGGTTTGGTTGCTGGTAAACACAGTTTGAATTGCACTGTTGATTTTTGACCTTATAAAACAGTCTTAGTATTTTCATAACACATGCTTGTAGATTTCTATATCTTTGTTCACTTGCTTATTGATAAAACAGGTCACATGCTCTTTTTAACATACATACAGAATGAAGTTACATTCAGTTTTTTTTTAAAAACATAACATGCATTCCATTACACCTCAGCCCAGCTGTGCATTAGAATAAAACATTCTATTATACAGTCACACACAAACACAAAAAATAAAAGTGCCTGGAAATGTCTGATTTCAGTTCTGATTGAAGATCAGAAGATGAGATCCATATCAGATCAGTGGGAAGTAGCTGTTTGTTGGTGGTGGTATTGGCACAAAAGGCTGTCATTGTTTTAATGGGAGGCGGGCCATGCTGGGCTGTAATTAGCTTGCTGCGGGTTGCTGGGCCCAGCTCATTTGTGTCAGGCGGTGGGTAATTGTGTTGTAAAGTGCGGGGTGCATGAGTGATGGCGCGGGCCGGCGCTGCAGGTGATTTGTGGGGCTGTGGCCTTGCTGTACGCATTACTAAGCCATCTTGATGTATTTATTTATGCCACACAAATAAAATCAGAGAATCAAGAGTCTGGACAGCCCCTGCTATGATACTGGCAGAATGGTGGAGCGAGAGTGAGTGAGAGAGAAAGCAAGAGAGAGGAAAATAAGGAGGTGTATGTTATGTATTGTTATAGTGCTGTAAAGAGCTGAGTGTATTAAAATGGGAGGATGGGAAGGTGTGCTCTTGTTTATATGCACGAGAATGCTTCATAAAAACAGCTTAAAGTGTGCGTGTTTGCTGCAGGCTAGAGTACCAGCATGTCTCCACTCTTTCCTGATGTTGGAAGCTGTGTAAGAACAGACACTGCAGGCAGGCCCCCAGGCAGCCCTCAGGGCCTTCAAGACAACACAGAGACACACACACCTGTTGTCTCTCATACACACACACACTCTTAAACACGCACATAAACATACACACTGTCAAACCCACAACACTTATATACAAATCTGAGATGTTCAACATGTTTTTCACAATTTAAGAAGGTATTGATTCATCCACCTTTCAGTCGGCCAGTCTTTCTTTCTGCCTCTGTTTCCACTTTCTCTGTTTCCTCTCTCTTTCTCTTTGAGACCACTTAATTCCCACATATCCACTCAAAGAGCAGAGTAGTACTTCAGTCAAAGATTAAATAAGAAAAGAAATGAAAGACGGGGGAAACATACCTGCAGGACCACAGCGGCTAAATCAAAGCCGAGGTAAGATTGAGAGGTAGCTATTAGCGCTGCATGCATTTATTATGAGATACAGTAGGCAGGGTTTAATTATATGATGAAGCTGGCTGGGTGTATTTTGCTGCGAGTGACACAGGTTTATGTAAAGCCAGTCATTATCACTGTCAGGGAGAGAGAGGGCCAGGTTCCGCATTCACAGCTGAAGGTGTCATTAGAGCTGTCTGAGACCCGGCTTGAGCCCTCCTCTATGTCCTAACACACCAATGTTTATATGTGATATATGTGTAATATGTGTAATATATGTGAGTATCTGCACAGTTCATCAGAGACTCTGAGAAGATTCTTTATTCAAAAAAGGTCACAGTCTCACCCAAAGTCATTAACCTTTTACCTTAATTTACAAGCAGTCAGTGTCAACAAACTCTTACAAATACCTGTGATACTTAGCTACATTTCTGGCCATGTAATACATCTTGAATAAAGAGGTTTTGTGTTCTGCGGATGGAGTCTACAGAACATCACTGGGGCCCAGGACTGTCGCATGACCTTGTGCTGTTAGTCAGGCCTTGATTTAATTTGCAAAGATAACAGTCATTTCCTGTAGTCAGACAGCACACAAACAGTCTGTAGGCTTCAGAGAGGATTTACTCTCTCATCATGTTTGCATCTCTCTGTTTCCTTCGTAATTAGTCAATCATTTTGTTTCTGTGAAGTACAGAAACTTAATTGCGAGGTTGTATGACCTTAATGTTAACAGTGGGTTCTTTTATAGTTGATGCATTGTGTTTTTACAATGGACAGTTGGAGCAAGGACCACCTGTATGGTATAAAATTAAGTGCTTTAAGCCTGGCTTATAATATCCAGTAATATTATACAATAGTACCATATTAACCTATACTTTGGAGTTAAGGTTTACTTTGTTGTGATGCCTATTTCAAAGCCATTAAAAAATAATTATTTATGTACAGCTATATACAGTGCTTATACATTACATTTTAATTGTAATTGTACATTACATTTTAATTTGTAATATATATTTTGTGGTTTATGTATATTTGTATATATATATATATGTATATTTTGTTGTATATTATGTTGTTTATTTTGTGGTAAAGGCACTGAAACTTTGGCTAAAGTTAACTTACTATAACATTGCATCTTTGTTTAACGAAACTTTTTTCTTGAAGTTCCAAATATTTGTCCCTTACATGTTGCCATACAAAACGTCAGACACAACTGGGATGCATTTTGTGGACAAAGGAGTTTTCTTTCCGTTGTCGCCACTACAAGTTGTGTAATTCACATGTAAACAAAAAAATCCCAAAGCATTGTTTAGTAGTAGAAATTTTGGATGAGATCTAAAGCATCCCATCCATATAAGATCAGCTCCAAAATGTAGATGATGTATCATGATTCCCTATTGTGTGTCAGAAATGTTAAAACCTTTAGTTAGGATCATAACTGCAATAATTCTTCAGCGTTATATGGTAGAATTGTAGCAATAGTACCACTGCTTTCCTTTTCCACCCAGTCTGTTACTGAGAAGCATGTAAAGGCCCCAGAGAGAGATTGAGAGTTGGAATAGAAAGAGAGAGAGAGAGAGAGAGAGAGAGAGAGAGAGAGAGAAGAGAGAGAGAGAGAGGTGTCAGACTTGTCCTGTACTCTTGTCTTTCACAGTCTCATTGAGAGTTCTGCATCTCACTCTTTTATTGTACTTTTATTCTCTTTACCCCCTGCTCTCTTTGCCCTCCCAATTCTTCTCTTGCCGTGGTTAAAGAATGACAAGAGCGCATGATCAAAACCTCCAGCTCTTTTTACCCTTGTCCATCACTCTGCATTGTGTGCCTCTCTTATATCTCACTGTCTGTTTCTCTCTCTCTCTTCAGCTGACAGGCTTTGGCTTCAGAATGGATCAAGTTCTCTTCTGTTTCACGTGACCTGATTCCTTTTGCAAACAGTGTACAATTAACAAACCTCAAAACATGAGGAGAACATGTCAATTAGATTCCTTTTTAATTGCAGTGTAGGCCTGTATGTTATATATCTTTTTTTTTTGCGTTCTTGTTGAATTCTAATGTATAGAATTCTAATGTTTTTGCTTTTTTCTTCATTTGTGACTGTCTGTCTTATTCATTTTAATGTCTTCCTTCCTTTCTTCTTATTATTTCTAATGTGTGTATATATATGGATATATATTTTTTCTTCTTTCTCATTCATTCATTCATTCATTCATTCATTCTCTCATGTCTTTCTCATATGTTTTCTCTTATGCTTATCTGACTATCTCTCTGCCCCTCACCTCACACACTCATGAATACTCCCTGCTAAGGGTTCTTTCCATCTGGAAATGCTCTTTTCCTTTAACTATGGTCCATGGCGGGGTTGAGAAGTGAATAGCAACGCATATGTCACCTGGTATCTGGCGACAGGGCCTGTGAGAGATACGGCAGTGCGGCCGTCGCTCCAGCCGCTCTAGTACGTGGCAGCGCAGCCATGCTTATCTGCGCGACTCCGCCGGCGCGTTACCTGTCTGCAGACTGCGGATCACTTCGGACAGTATCATTAAATGCCACGTCACAAACGTTATGGGATGATGCCCAAGCCTTGCTGTCTCAGGAGAAAGCGGAGAGGGGGCTGTAACACTGAAGAGATGGTCGAAGCACCATCGGACAGCGCGAAAGACAGAATTGGCATTAAATTGTTGCGGAGCGCCGGATTGACTTTGACTGCTGCAGGAGAAGGCTGTTAGTGTGTGCGCGAGACTGTGTTTGTCACCGGAGTAAGGGCAGGCTGAGCAGACGTGCCGGGCTCGGGGAGAGAAGGCTCGGGCTGAGCGATATGGATAGGTGAAGTCTCCCGGTGGGACGTGCTGCCGGGCTGCACGGAGCTGGGAGGAGAGAGGCTAAATTGAAGGTTTATTTATCCAATTCGCTGTCAAGGTCGGCTTGTCGGGAAGCTGTCCTGTGTGTGCTCACCAAATGCCAAAATCCCGACGTATTGTTAAGAGAAAGCTGAGGGCCGGAATCAATGACCTTTGTGCATCAGGCATCAACATGCCAGAGTCTCTTAAGGCCATTTTTTCCCTGCTATTACACGTGCCTTTTAAAACAAACCTTTAAACACCCACACCAGCACAGGTTTAGTACACATCCACAAACACACAGATAAACAGGGGAAAAAAATGACAGACAGACAGACAGACAGACAGACAGACAGACAGACAGATAAGCCAGTCTCTGGAATGCATGCCACACAAATGGCACAAGGTTATAGAATATACTGTAGCATATAAAAACATATAGATACATGTAGATTTGTTAAGATAGATAGATCTTAACAAAAGCTGATTGCAGTGCAATATTGCATTTTGCAAAGCACCAAACGTCACTTTTCATTTAATTAAAATAAATGCTTTTCATGATTATCGCTGATCTTAAATTAAACAAGGTGGGTTCAAAAGGGTCAGTCGTTTCACTTTGAATTAAGATTACTCTCAAAGTGTAATTGTTTATCATGCAGTGTAAGATTAAATGCAGATGGGTAGAAAGATGACGTCTGTGTAGTTCCTGTTTTCTTGTATTGATTTCACACTGGGAGATGGACCAGAGACAGAGTTTTGTGCATATTGTCTTATTACCTGCAACTATAAAGAGAACATAAGCAATTTATTTTATTATCAAGACGCATGTCGTGAAAAGCAGAGAGGCTGTAAACCCTTTAACAGCAAGCAAACATCTGATCCTTCTTCATACAGTTTTCATTAGTTAAAAATAGACATTTTTTAAGTTGATGGAGAAGTGTTTTTGTGAAAGTGGGGATGCTGATGTAAAATGTTATTTCAGCCATGCTTTTAAATTTTGGAGTAAAAGACTTGAAGTGTCTGATCCAGCTGTGTGATTGGCCAGCATACCAGAAGTCACTCTTAAGTGCTTAAGTGAAGGTTTCAAGGCCTCTTTAAGGAGCTAAAAGATTTCCAGCCAGTTGAAATATTGTGGTGGTCATATTCTTATCATGTTTCATCTATTAATTATGCTGTAGAGACATTTAAATTGCTGACCACATGGGAACTGTGAGGACCTGGGGAAGTTGTGTACAAGTTCACTGATCTCTAAATGGGGTTATCACAATGTTTGCAAAACGTCAACGGTGTACCTTCCTGTCTGTGACCATGCTGTTTTCATTCCAGAATGTCTATTCGAGACGTTGAGTTGCAATTTCAGTATTTTCATTCAGTTAGTTGCTTTTCTAATCACTACACATGAGTGAGCTGACAAAGGTTTGATAGGAAGCTTAATTCCTTTATAGGATGTGGACAGACAGAGCGCTCCTACAGAGGGACCGCCTCGTCAAAGTTTCAGAGGGCCCTGTCAACGTGAAAAGAACATGACCTTTAAGTTGTATCAGCATGTTTGCTGATGCATCCAGGCGAGTGGAAAAGGTTCTACTGCCAGGAAAAAAAAAAAAAAATATATATATATAAAAAAAAATATATATATATATATGTTTCACTTTATTTAATGTATTTCTGCATATGCATTTTAGCTGACACATACAGGGAAATGGAAATGGTTCTACTGCAAAAAAAATTTCAGTTTATTTATTGTATGTATTTATTTTTATTTTTACATTAGTATTACCTATATTAATATTTTACATGCAGTTTACGTGTTTTTTGTCATTCACAAGAATATGAACATAGTCCATTTCTGAGTGTACTGTATGAATTTAAATATTAGACAATTTAAAGATTAAAGCCTGAAGTTAAATGACATAAAGAAATTTATGTAGTAACTTACGACTCTTTGACTTTTCCCAGATCCAAGATACAGGTCGTCTGTTGGTTTAAATCCAGAAGGAAAAGCAGACCACAGTACTCACACAGTACAGATGAATTAGTCTCAGTTTTTGTCCCCAGCTGGCCGGATAAAATCCTTCTGCGTGTTTCAGTCATGCAATTGGCATTTCTTGCACACAACTCCAGGGTGCCGGAGAATGGCTTGACTGACAGGGGCTTTCAATCACAGCTTGTATGTTTCTCTCCTGTAGGCCTGATGGGAAACAGGCTGAGGGATCAGAGATGGCAACCTACAGTGTTTCCTGTATTAATAACATATTCATATCAACATTTCACCTCACGAATTTGGCGAAGCTGGACTCAAACATACCTAAACATTTCTGTTATCGAAACAAAACTGGTAATGTATGCCAACAACACCATAGGGGACACATTCCTGTTGGAATTCTGGGATAGAGGAAGTGATATATAATGACGTGATATATGAACCTTCAGAGATTGTTATTCAAATGACCATTATCACAGGATACAGTGAATAATCTCTATTAAGCATGTGCATGTATACAGTCAGTTTACTTTCATTTGCATTGTGAGGCTGCATTAGCATACAATGCCCTGTAGTGTATCTGCTTCTGGGGCTGTGGATTAGCACATAGTGCACTTTTATCAAACACTCAGGTCTATGCTTCGTTTTGCTCCTTTCAAACTTTTTCTTGTGCATAAATGCGCATGGCAACGTGATGCATATGTTGATTGGAGAAACAGAGACTTGCAACTGAGCTCTGCGGCTACATTTATTTTTTCAAACATGCTGGCCAATGCACAATTCAGATAGGCTTAGCCTTGGGATATTCATCCTTGAGAACACAAAGATATGCCGCACCACTTTCTTTAGCTTTGAAACACTGAGGTAAATCACAATCACTGCTGGCTTAAGGGAAAAATATAAGACTTGGGGAAATTCATCTACCAAACACTTTTTATTTGGAGTATGTGGATGTTTTCTGAGTTGGACAGGTGCATGAAAGATATTTAGGAGTGAGACGCAGGGCCAGTTTTGGGCTTAGTGTATTTTTGGGGCTTAGCTCAGAAATCTGATGCATACTGTGTGAAGTTTGTAGATGAATATGGTACTGTAATATAATACTGGAATTTAACACTTAATAATTCTGAACTATTTTACTGTATCTGTGAGATTTCATTTTTAAATCTCACAGATAATGTAAATCTTTAAATAATACCTGAACTAAACAAAAAATGTAACTAACCTTATTCTTCACACACAGAAATCTGGAATTGCATGTTTTAACTGTTACAATGAGCACTTTGTGAAGTTGTAAAGTTTTGGCAAAAGTTTATAAGGTTTTTGGACCTTGTTTGCAAAACATAGTAGGCAGGATAATGTCTTAAAGTTTGCACATTTCTCAAGCACAATTATATATTCTTTGCTTTCAGAGTTATGTCTGAAATATTTGTTACTTATTGCTGGTTACTATTTCTGGATGGAAGGACACTCTTATGTAAGTCAACACTGTTTTGCTAATTTATTTTAGCTTGTTTAGAACAGATTTCCATAATTTAGTAATTTGAATGGGCTTCTACTTTGTGGCAGGATAAATGAGAATATGTGCCAGGCTTTATACAGAACAATCAAAAATGTGGCTTTTGGGAAGTCATTTATACAGAAGAACTGCATCTCCAAATGACTAATGACAAAAATGAGCAACCGTGAGACATGGATAAAACACTTGGGGCCCCAGATGCCTTAGCGCCTTAGCCTTAGCGCCACCCATGCCTTAGTGCTGCCCAAACACAAGACAAGTAGACCTAAAAAACACACATACATTGGCAAAAATACACACACTATGGGTGGAGGCGGACTGTGTCTAGCTAGAGATGAGACACAGATGCTTGGTGGACACAGTGTGGGTGTTGACTGATGACCAAACACCAGCAGTGTATCAACTCACTCAATGGGACTCAATAAACTGCACGAGGACTTGGGAGCATAGGCCACCTGAACCCGTGCCAATTTGTGTGTGTGCACTAGCAGAAAACGGGCCCTTATCACAAATAATACACTGCCTACACATGTTCATCACTTTAAGGGTGATGACCTTTGCTCTTAGAACAACTCAGAAACTGGAACATGCAAGGTCAAAGGTGGTGTGTAATTTCTGCACCACTAGTGGCACCAAATGGAATTGCAGTCTGTTTGCTTGACTGGGCTGGATATACAGTAACAATATCGTTTCAGCCAGTGATGCGAGGTGGGGACCAAAGCTTTTAACTGTTTGAAACAATTATTGTTTTTGTGATTCTGTTCACTGCCAATAGTGGCCCAAGAATAATACATTACATCTTTAAACTCTGTTAAGGACTCCTCTTAACTGTGGGTGCTGTAGAGGGTACACTATATGGTCCAAATGTGCCGTTTTCTCATCTGAATATGTGCCTTAACCTCTCACAGTTGTAGGAATAATATGTAAATAAGCACTTGAAAGTAAAAGGAACAATTAAAGAAAAGCTTCTAGATGGATGAAAAAGCATTTAAGGTTATTATTGAATTCAAAATACCTGATGAAGTGCAGCCTGTTTTAGCAGGTGGTAGATTAAAATCACATCTGTGATATGACAAATAATGTTTTCTTTAATCTAATAATGGTTTTATACCACCAGTGGTACACGTACTGTCCCCAGGTGGTATGTGAAATGACTAGAAAATTACTAAAAACATATAAAAATACATATTCTTTAAATAGGTATTTTTTCTATGTTTTACTTCTAATTTATAATTTATTAAGAATTTATTAAAACTTTGTGTAAAAAATGTAATGCAGATCCCCACATTTCCTGTTTAAGTAATGCAGGATGTGAATTTTGACCATTCTCAAGCTACAATTTGACGTGACATTTTGGTTAGAATCTGTGTGCTTAGCAGTTAAAAATACATTTAATATTCTGTTTGCCTTCATTTTATTTAATTATCTATATGCTTATTTTCACAAAGTGAAACTTTAGGAAGAGGTCTCCTTTTGACCACTACAACAGTGGATTTAACAGCCAACCCGAGGAACTGTTGGACATACAGACAACACTGTTAGACATATGGAAGAAGTTTTATTATTCCGAATTTAGATGTAAGAATTCTAAAGATATTTAGTTTATATGTTTGAACTGCAGTATATGTTATGTATATTGACTATATTACAGTGCATTGAAATGTGTTATTTTGCTATTGCGTGTTTTTCAGGCAGTCAGTTGTTAGTGTTTTTTTTTACAGATTGAAAGGGCCAGTCAAGTGGATAATTAGGGGTCAGCACCATGATTGGTCTAATCTATAGGAGTATTGACATTATTAATCAAAATAAGGTGTTGTGTATGAGTTGTTTCTAGTGTGGATCTAGATTTTGGTAAAATATATTTTTCCTCTTGCTGAAGGAAGTTCAAAAATGATTTGACTTGTAGGACATTTGTTGATCCTAGGTCTTACATGATCTAATAAACTGTATTGAGTAAATACAAATCAACAGGACGAAAGTTTCAGGAGTTTATGCGTTTATTGCAGTTTACATTTATGCATTTGGCAGACATTTTTATCCAAAGTGACTTACAGTGCCCTTAAGTTATACATTATGTATATATATGTTTGTTCTCTGGGATTGAACCCATGACCTTTGCCATGCTAACGCAATGCACTACCAACCGAGCTACACATAAATACAGCAACCTGCTAACTTAGCAATACTGCTAACACAGTATGTCTATAGATTTTTAAACACAAGGCTAGTGTACTCACAGCTTTGACAGATCAAGAGTAAATCAGAAGGCCAGTGACTTTGGGTGCCAGGGATTTTTTTCTTTAAATCTAATTCCAGGGCCTTGAAACAACTTGCTTATTTTTGTCTCACTTTTGGCTCTCCACTAAAATAAAACATTGAGCGATGAATGCGCTGACAGGTCATTGTGTGTCAAGCTGTCACTCTGTAATGGGAACATCTTTCAGCTGCAGAGCTCATGGCAAGAGAACAGTACAAGAGAAACAGGGAGGAAGAGGTGAAGACAGGGAGAGCTGGAGAAATAGAGCCTGAGAGATGCAGAGATGTGCATGAGCATTACAGTGTACAGAAGGCAGAGCAAATAAAGCAAGAAAAAACAGGGAAAAAGAACAAGAACAACATTTTCTTTCTTCTCAGTTCAACAATGCATCTTGTGTGTGACCAAACACTTGTCATGTGGAAGGAGAACTTGAATAAATTTTTAATGCTGCTGGGTACAACTGCAGCTTCGAAAATCTGCTGCACCTCATTTTTTTCTTCGTTAGCCAAGGCTCGCTAATGCATCAGAAACGCTTGCAGCGTGTCCTGAGGAAAACGCTATAATTGTGTTGTTCTAATATCACGCCTCCCTCTAATGTTCTCTCGGTAATCAAGCTGGGTTTTTTATTTTATTTATTTATTTATGTATTCTATTTAATACATTCTCTTATTGCATCATATCTCATACAAATCTTGTCAATTACAATCGTTTGTGGATGACAGTCCAAATGATTATACACATTTCTTAAATTCTCTTTGTGAGCTTGGCTAATCAAGCTTTGAATGAATGATTGCGCTGTTTATATAAATTCTGTCTGTTCGCTCTCAAGTCCCTCATGCCAGTTTTCACCTCTCATTTTCAAACCTAATAAGAAAAATGAATACATTAAGCTCTAGTCAGAGACTCCTGATGCAATCAAACTAAATGTATTCACGGCAAAATCTAGAACACAAAGCTTCGCGCCTGTGTCGATAATGCCGCCCGTCTTCCTCATCTCCTCTGAACTGAATAAAACGCGTGTCTGTTTGCAGAACTCCGTAGAAATTGAAACGAGTGCATGAGAAAGGGAGAGACAAGCAATATTTTTAGTCCTTATAAGTGTGAGTTTATGGGCCTTTTATTTGAATAAATGAATTGGAAGCATTTGATGTGATTGAAAGGAGCTTAGTATTCAAATGGGTGGCCTAAGGCCGCCTCTCACTCCAAATCTTTTTAATGCCAGCAAAACCCGACTCTGCCATATGCCGATACACTTGTTTGGGCTGGTGAGAGAGACCAAGGGAGGCTGTTACAGCCGATGCATGCATTATTTATCGAGAGATATTAACTACTTCAGCTCTGTTATTAAAACAAGAGGGTTTGGCCTTGAATAGCGAAGACGAATGTTAACAATTCACGCAATTGAATTCAACAGCCTCCCCTGCCCAGTGCTTTAGAAAGCTGCAAGCGTTGTGCATGTTTTACCATCGCACTCTGATCTTGTTGATGTGTTTTAAGTGGAATATGTTTCATTAGTCAGCTAAAATAAGTAATTCATTCTCATGGTGCTTTTGTGCACTTCACGGCCTCCATACAGTAAGCACACTTTACTTTTTGCAGAATTAACAGATTTGAATTTTACGGGCAACGATGGATGGAGAGAGAGTACATTCCATATGTACAACATAAATATGCATACAAATGAAACAAATCACATTGATTTTCATGTTAAATACAGCTACAGGCATTTATTCCCAAACGGATATAAATTTACATGCTACCGGTGAAAGGTTTAGGATTACTTGACTGAAATATTTCACAGGATCTTAAAAAGGCATTTATGTAAGTGTTTAGAATTAGTTTTGTAGGCAAAAATAGAACTGTATAATTGTAATATCCTTCTTTAAACTTGTATAATGTTTATTATAAGGGTGGCTACTTTGAAGATGCTAGGATATAACAACAGTTCAGATTTTATTTGGATTTTTTTGTGACAATTTAATTGCCATAGTTCCATTTGTGTCATTTCATTGTTTTGATAAACTTATTATTATTCTAAAATGTGGAAAAAGTGACCCTAAACTTATATACTGATTATTTGTCATTTATATTTAATGTTATTTAAACAAATATTATGCTATTATACTCAAAACTACTATAATCTGTGTCTGTCAGCTGATTTTGACAGGCATTTTAAATTAGTACATTTTGTCAAATGAAATGAACAGACATGTTCTGTTTTGTGTAGGGAGAATTTAATACTGCGCAGGGACCCTGAGAATCAAAACACAGCTGGGGAGAGACATGAAAACCTCCTAGATGGATGAAGAATCATTTAAGAGACTTATTGAATTCATTTTGCTAAGCAAGCACAACCAGTTGTGGGTAAAGTGCAGCCACAAAGATCTCTGGGGTGAGGATGAGGAACCCTTGACCCTGTGGTCAAGGAGGTCAGGCTATTCCAAAGAGTCTGACGTTACCTCATCACTCACCTCTCATCCATGTGAAACAAGCCCAACACCAATCATGCCAATCATGTGAATGTGAGTATAGGAGCCTAAATCTCAACCTCTAGCCCTTAGGTAAGAAGGGCGGGAGGTTGAAAATTCGGCCAGGCCCAGCGAGTCTTGCAGCCCATAGAGAATGAATGGCTTTAGCACTGCGCCCAGACAGAAAAATCAATGCCTCATATGAGGAGACTGCGGGGGTTAGGCTCCCATGTTCATGTCAACAAGGCTATTGGTTTTCTTAATACTCCAAAGTTGGCGTTTCCCTTGTTGCGGGAGGGCCGATGCAGTGACTTGTGTGGTCAAAGCTTAACAAAGGGATTCTGCCTCCAACCTCAAACACTCAAATGCTGAAGCCGGCCAGGGCAGGTCAAAATTAATTGTACAGCATGGCACATGGCCATTAGTTTCAGACCTGTATGTTTTTGTTTCCAGGAGTGAGTTCCACTAAAACAGCTACAGAGGATGAGCAGGTATAGGACAGTCAGAGCCAGAGGCTCAGAAGTGCTTTTTTCTTTAACTGTACCACACATTGGTATTTTTAAGAGCTCGGCAATTGCTGCTTCACTTTCTGTGGTGAGTGTGAGAGGAAGAGCTCACAAATCACAATGTGGCTTTTCTTTTGCTGTAGTTCATTTTGTTCTATTTCTTATGTAGTAAGTGTAGAACGTGGCCAGGGCTAAAAACCAACATAAACAACTTCCCATCTCTAACAACTGACAATGTTAAGAGTCTTTAATTGTTTAATTATTTGTTTCTCAGTCTTTTCCACTTGATCCCAAAATCCACTTCACGCAACTAGTGTAGTTTTGAATACACACAGTGTAATTCAATCTCAGAAAAACAGTTTGGTAAATGTTGTGTGTTCATTTTATTCCCATTAGAATAATCCAAAGTAATTGATCAGAAAAAGGCTTTGATTAAAAACTTAAACACACTCATCTTTGTATGTTGCAGGCCAGATCTGTACAGATTACAATTACACCTTCTGTTGGGACTGAATGTCAACTGGGGTGTTTAACTGACATGATATATTCAAAAGAAGTAAATCGAATCAAGTTCTAAAAGCACATGCAATCTTCTATTAGAGTTAGCCATAACAAACAGACCTGATTAAATGTATTTGTATGCACACAATCACACGTACTCTCTCCCTTTAAGTGTACTTGATTTTTTATTATACAAGGAAACAAAGAAACATAAGAGGAATTGGTGCAGAGGAATGATTCCATTAGGGCTCTCTGGCTGTTTGATACAACACTGATATATTTTCTAATAGGGAAACGAGAAAACCAGCCAGGTAATTACTGCCGTAGTACCTAGTCACACAGACATACGCTGAATCGCACACAATAGACCCTTTCTTAATCACTGCCCCCCTCAAAGGAAACAAATATTAATGTTATACTGTTGTTGTGTTTCGTAGGTCCTCTCTTTGGTGTGTTGCTAATTTAGGCTTTTGTTTTCCTTAAGTAGCTTTCTTCTTAACCGCTGTCACGCGGCCCCCCTCCGGACACACTCCGGCACCATCGTTAGCCACCTAGCGCTACCGGCGGAGGAGTGTGAGGGAGGGGCAGGTGTTTGTTGGGGTGGGGGCAGCGGGAAAAGGGGAGTGAGCATTGCTCACCCAGAGCAATCGGATGAAAACGCAGTGCAGATGTAATTTGTTTTCAATGGCTGTTTCAAAAGAATAATTGTGGTGACACTGTCCAATCGATAGTATGGATTTTTGTTTTGGAGTGCCCTGTGTGTGTGGTGCTAAGAGGAGCCAGGAAATACAACACTGCAGCCTGAATACAATAAAAATGGACGGCGGGGGTCTGTGGGTATTCGTGGGGCTGCTTGCCTTCAGTGGGGTGGCAGACATCATTGGTGGGATTACTGAACGTGTCCTCTGGGCTGCTGGTGCTAGACTGGTTGTGTGGCCATAGTAACTGCTGTTTCTGTCCCACACCCCCTCCTTCTTCCCTCTGATACTCTTTCAGGAGGAAAAAACATTGACTACACTTGAATAAACTCACTTAAGATGAAACACAGCAATGGCACGCAAGAGGAAGAGAAAAGGGAGAGAAATAAAAATAGACCTCTTTTAGACTTTGAGAAATAGATATGTACACAATGAATGGACCTGATTGAATAAAGCTGATACACAGCATCTGACTTTACAGTGCATATATAGGCATAAAAAACACAATACAAACGGATGCAATAAGACCGTGTTTGAGTAAGTAACTAGCCAATGATAGATGACAGTAAATGCTAAGCTATACTGTATGTATTCAAAATAAAGCACATTTAGCATGTCAGCTGTTGAAATGCTTAGTGCATGGTCTTACAACTCATGGCAAGTCGTGTTTTTATCAACAAACTTTGTAGGTGATTTTTATACCCAAACACCCTATCTCTTGGTGTGTGCTGCTCCATATTTTCATTTCCAATTTAATTTAAATATTTAAAAAAATATAGTTTTTAAAAAACATGATATTCAGTTATATTAAATATTTATTAATAAAAGGTGGAAAATGTTTACAGTAATATTTGACTTAATATGACTTATTTCTACAGCTAAAAGAAAGCTGACCAATTACCAATGTTTTTTTGCTATTTCATTTGCACTCTTTTACATTTGGGGATTTAATAGGATATTTTCCCAGGGTTGACAGTCATAATGTTGACTGAGCACTGAGACCAATTTTTAGGTTTTTCTCTTGACTCATGCTTGTTCCAGAAGTGTCCTAAGGCCCTTTCCCAAATAGCCTCTCTGTGTGCCCAATAATGGGCAGTTCGCACGTTTGGAAAATCAGACTTTGTTTTTCCAGCAGTAACTGTCCAGGGTTCTTCTAATTTGTCTGGGAAAATGTGAGGCCGTAGAGGTGGAGATATCAGTGATATGTTACACATATTTGCTTTCCTGTGGTTGTGTGTTAGGTGTGTGTGTGTTTCGGTGTGTCCAGTGGTGCAGGGCTATTTAAGAGAGTATCATTCCTCTCATGGTCTCACGTTCATGATCTCTCTCTCTCTCTCTTCAGTATTCCCATGTGATCAGATGCCACCAGAGGCTCAGGGCCTGATTTATTAGCATGGCCTGAGCTCCTGTCCTCTGCCTGAGTGCATCTGCAATGGAAAAATTTCCTCTTGTTTTAAAACGGCAAACTGGGAGAATAGAATCATGGTCTGACTGCCTAATACACTGTTCTCTCCTCTTTCATTTCACTTTTCTCCTCTTCCTTTGATTCTTCGATACCAAAGCAGATTTTTATTCTACACATAATATAATTAATATATTGAAAAATATCTATAGCATTTAAATTTCAAATTGGGGCATATCAGCCAGTTGTGCAGGGACACTGTTTACTGATTATGATCGATAAAAAAAAAAAAAAGTTGAAAATATTTAGTATTGATTTGAATGTACATACCAATGTATACATTCCTAACATTTTCTAAATGTTCCAAAATAAAGATACAAATAATCATAATTATGTGAAATAGTTTGTGTTTCACATAATTGTTTACGTTAAATCAACTGAAGCATATAGTATTATGTTTTCTTTTACTATATTTTCATGTACCATGATATTTACATTCTCTCCAGGGTATTTACAGGTATTACTATAGTAGATCTGTTGGTACTATGGTGCAGTATTTATCATAGCACCCTGTGACTTCACTGTACCATGGTCCCACCACATTTTTGTAAGTGAGGTGACATTTGTTAACATGCAGAATGGTTAGACCATTGAGTATGGAAAGCCAAGAGTTAATGTGGCTCATATAATTGAGAGACAAGTGCCTGAGTGTATTAGCTATTTTCCAATGAGAGGCCCCTGGCATATAATCAAAATGCACAGGACCAGCAAATCTAGATTACCTCAGATATTAATCCAGTTATTGGTAGCTTCTCCGAACATTGACATTAAAAAATCATTGAGGGTGTCATAAAGGCAGCAGGATAATAATCATTACTGAATAGATGGTCCGATCCACTTCCGAGAGCAGGGGGCCTATTTAAAGCCTCACAGATCTGCCACCTGCAATTGGAAAGGGGTGAGTTCTTCCCACGTTGATATGAATTACATGGAAAATATGTGTGCGGTTAATGACTGTCTTTATTATATATGATGGTGTGTCTTATAGCGAGTGCTTGCCCTTGTCCATTATAAGATTAAGGAAATAACTTCACCCTGCTAAAGTGTGTTTCCATAACAAACACAGACATGAACCCTCCAGTTCATCAAGAAGCATATCTCTTCCTGATTATTTTTATATCATTGGCTTTTACTGTTTTCCACCAAACTGTGCAGCAATTTACGTTTTAGAATCTTAATTTGGAAACGGTTTCTGCACGTACATTCTCACTTTTAACATGGCCTTGCTTCTGCCCTGCAGCTGTTGACATTTCTGCAACATAGCTGCAGCATTGTGTAAACGTCTGCTAATGGACGTCTGAGGTTCAGTAACAGGCATAGTGTGGATCCAGCTCTGAGGTAGTGGTTAAGACTTTATCAAGCTGAGGGGCCTCAGCCAGCTTCTGTGGACGGCTCTGCATAATTGCGAGCGATAGAATGATTCTGCGCTGGCTGACAGGTGAGAAACAGTTGTGTTGTGATCAGAGAGAGATTTCTCCTGAGGCTACTGAATGCTCTCCTGTAGTCACACACATACATGTGAATAAACCCACACACACACATGCAAAACCATGGTCATCACGGTATGAAAGTTTTAAGTAATTAATACCAGTATCGGTGAAATTTGTTTTGACCACAACAGAAACAAATTTTTTTTCTGTTTCTTGAAATTAAATACTAATTTGAATACTTTCAAATTTAGTTGAAACAATGGCATAGATCCTTTAAGTATTTTTCAGTTAAGTAAATGTTATACCAAGTTCTTTAGTAATTATTTAGATAAAAAGTCAGTAATAAAGAAAAAATAAATATTATAATAAATATTGAAAACTAATTAATAATTTATGGATTCATTGTTTTTGACAATTAAGAAGCATGCCTGTAACCGTGTCTTTTTTTAACTCTGAACTTTGTGGTCATGTTTTATTTTAGAAGGATTTTTCTTGTCAATGTGGTTGTTTGATTAATAACAATATAATGTAGAGTGTTGATGTTCAGACCTGTCTGTATTCACTTCAGACAAAGCCTGCAAATATGCATGTGAGCATTTGAATGCTGCCACCTGTCAGTCAGACAACATATAGGTACTCATTGTTATCGATAGTGTAGAAACAGTGTTATTATATTTTGCAATTTTACTGTTGACTTGATACCAAAATACCAGTACTTTTGTCATTACTAGTAGTTATTCATTTAGATCTTGAAATTTAGTTTCAAACTAGAATAAAACACACGGATACATATTAAGGCGTAGCAAACCTGCCTTTGAACAACAAAATCTTTACACATGGGTCTGAATCATTGTTTTATATGGTCTGGAGACCAATTAGGCCTTGACTCAGATCCGGGCCCTGGGGAAGTGCACTGAGATCCAGGGCCCCTGAGCCCCAGAGCTTTACTTCCTCTTTTTCTCTATTTATCCTCTCCATCTCTATGCGTGGTCTCCGACTCAGGGCAGTTCTCTGTTGTAAAACGCTAGCACACATTGTATTGATTTTCATTTAGATAACTTAATGCTCACAAACAATCCATGCACCCCGACACCACGGCCCGGCTTAGATCTACGATTGTGCCTTGCTGTAATCTGGGGCCATTTCTCTTCCACCCCGCTTTTTTAGATTCATTTTTCCTAAACTTAACCGATTCGAAATGGAAGGAGCGAGAGAGATATAAATGAAAAGCAAGGTGGCCGTCGATCAATCACTCGGAGCGCAAACATTCCCCTACTGGCCTTTTCCCAACATTCTATTACCATCGGGTAGTTGGCCAGTCAAACGGGAATAAAAATTACACCGAAAACATCATAAGTTAGGCTTGATTTGTCGAGTGCGAAGCCTGACAATTCGGCAGGACTTATACACTGGGCCCTGTGCTGAAAATCAGCCTTGTTATGGCTCAGGCACGTCTATAAAGATTGTTCATTTCATATAAAACAGCTACCTGTGCTGAGGGGCAGGGGAGCAAGAGTGATGTAGGGTATAAATACACAAGGAAATCTATTAGTTTAGTCCCGGCTGTAGAAGCAAGCTCGGACCGGGCCTGCTGTTGTTACCAGGCTGTTGTATGTTGTGTGTGTGTGAGAGCTTGGAGGTGGGGGGTTAGTTACTGAGGCGACAGCCATCATCTTTCTGTGTTAGATGAGATGAGATAACGCGCTGATGTGTGACCGTTGGCACGCCGACCGCGGTGTCTGCCCACTGCTGGCTTTGGCGCAATAACAAGCGAATGGGAAGGGAAGAGAATGAAATGTCTCTGCGTGGCACAACTCCCTCACAGCCACGGTGTTAAGTGCTGCCCGCCCCCTCCACCCCAGCCCACCTAACGCACAGCCTGAGCCCCCTCTCCGCCCCCACCCACACCCGACCGTTCATACAATAGCGGCTAATTACGCTGAAGAGCTATCGTGTGTTGTTTTATGCTTTATTGTCCATTTACTCACAGCACAAAAGCTAGCTGGCTCACTAATGCACACTTTGCTGCCGTACAGGATGCAAAATCAATTTGTCAGGTCATACTGATTATTGTCATTCTGTAGAGAACACGACCCCTTCACCTTTCTATGACCCTCTGCTGTGTGTCTGGATTTTAGCCAGCCATAAACGCCCAAATGATCATAACTCATTTTTTCACGAACCATTAAATTTAATGAAAATGCCATAAAATAAATGTAATGCCATTCTTTGGGGCTATTTTCAAAACACAACTCTTTTGCTGGATAAGGACTTTACCGCACTGTATCTGGAGCACGTTTATGGCTGTGTTATCATAAAATCCAAAGGGAAAAGAACAAGTACTGTATTTCCCTTACAAATAATTGCGCCCCAGAGACTTGGCGTTCAAGAGATATTTGCAGTCATGTGATATGGTAAATGTGGAGTTGGTGTAGAACATTCTAGAGATTTCCATCTCCTCCCCCTTTTTGTCAGGTTATGACATGTGGGTCATGTGTGGACAGCTTTGACGTGTGTAAGTAATGCTGGTAGAACCGTGGCACTGTTCTCTTCCTTCTGGGATTTATACAGCCACAGGGGCAGGTCGTGAGCTCCTGTGCTTCCACAACACTAGTCAGGTGTGACTGTCATTATATGACAATCATAAAAGAGCTGAGTTATGACGTGCTCTCAGTTTCTGCAGGGTTTGATGTGAATTTTAACATGTTCCTTGACTGTTCCACAGGCTATGAAGAAGACTTGATTGTGCTGCTTTTATTTGAAGAGTGTTGAGAGAAATATTTTAAGAATTTAAGGCAGGGATTTTGATTAAGGGAGAGATCTAGACTGTATTGTGTTAGAAGGGTTTAGTATATAAAGAATCGTAATGGTGTTAAACAGCAGTGAAAACCCAACATGGGTTATTGCAATATGGAGAGCCACTGACCATGTTTACTTGCACATCATTTTCTGATTAATGATTGTAAAATGTTATTTTAAAAGTCTCCTGCTTGCTGCAGAAAATGTGTTTCTTCAGTAACTTTTCAGAACTGTCTATACCAGTAACTAATATTACACCAAATTATCTGATTTATATAGGCATATGCCAGTTGTCTTATTACGCTTTATTCAAACCATTATTTGGATTAGTTTAATTATGAAACATATTTTGTTTACATTGCACTTATAGTCATAATACTGAAACATTCTTGTCTGTAAAAGCAGAAGTTCATGGGAAATTAACAGAGATTAAATGCACAGCAACTGGACAGCCTTTTCAGAAGTACTAAGAAACAGTCCCCAATAATCTCAGATGTCTCCCCTAGAGTTTAAGAAATGGAAACGGTCTCAGACTGTGCTCATATTTGCCAGGATCCTAAAAGCTGCAATCAAAGTCAAGGACTTCAATATAAACCCAAACATTTCTTATCAAATTCTTCCAAGACCAAATTATCTAAGCCATGTGATCTTATACTTTTACTGCATGTCAACAACTGTCTCATCTCTGTCTGTTTTTCCTCAAGGAATTTTAAAAGACAATATGAGAAAAGTTTTGTTTAAACTGTCATTGCTTCAGACCAGATGAGCCTCAGATTCCCTGTTTATCCTTAAGTCCTTTCTTTCTTTTTCTTTCTTTCTTTCTTTCTTTCTTTCTTTCTTTCTTTCTTTCTTTCTTTCTTTCTTTCTTTCTTTCCTTCCTTCCTTCCTTCCTTCCTTCCTTCCTTCCTTCCTTCCTTCCTTCCTTCCTTCCTTCCTTCCTTCCTTCCTTCCTTCCTTCCTTCCTTCCTTCCTTCCTTCCTTCCTTCCACAGGTGCCCTGTACAAAGTAGCTCATTCAAAAACACCTCTATCTCTCAAAACACAACTCTTCAAAAAACACATCTCTCCTAACCCCCCATCCAGTCTAACCCAGTCACAGTCTGGCCCTTCTTACACAAGTGCCTCCACTCCTCCATCACCTTGTGTCATGTCACTGCACACTTCTATTTGTTCGCATTAACCCAAATCAAATGAGAGGAGTGGAACGAAGGGCCCTGTTGACATGGCACAGTGTGACTCGATGAACACTGGCACTCTGACAGGAAGTAAAGGTTGTTCAACTTGTCCACTGTCAACAGGCCAGCTCAAGAAAAGACTTGGTGGCTTGACTGACAGATGGTCTAAACGTCGCCTTCCAGGCGCCAGACCTCAAACTGGGAGGTGTACGTTTGAGTCTAATCTCTCAAAGCAGTGGTGTTTTGAACCCTGTTGAGTCACTTAGGATCATCGTGGACAATTCAGCCAATGTAAAGCATAATACTGGGAAAGAAAGAAATTGCAATGATAATAGGAAGAAGAAGCTACATTATCTTAATTAAGCTAAGGTTGGTCTCTGTAGAGCTGTTAGCCAATGGAATCTTTCACAGCTGGACTTTTTCTGACAGATTGGAGGTATTTTGGGGGCTTTGCAGATGGTTTGGACAGTGAGTGTTTATGGCCAGCGGGCAGGGAAACATTCGAGCTAGAATTTGAGGCAGTGTATGTATGTGTGTGCAAGTGTTGGTCCACCGGGCCCAGAAGAGTCCCACGGGAGCCGTTATTAGAGTCTTCTCTTGCTGTGTGACATCCGTTTGGATCGGCGAGACCCGGGGGCCACCCCTCCCCTCCACAAATCAACTTGCTCTCACAGTCAATAAAAACCCATCGCACATGTAGGAGGTCCAACCTACGGGGGACGTCTTTATCCTGCAGGGAGTACAGGCCCTAACATTAAAGAGCAGAGAGTAAATTAAGACAAATAATAGCTATAATCTCCTGTAGTGGATTCCTAGTCTTAGCCTTTTACACTCCAAAGCCATACTTCAACTCTCTAAAGCCATTTCAGTGGCTCAAGGGTCCCTCCTGGTATAGCAGGAATTTATTTTTTCATTTCTTTCTCTGTTTTTCCTGCAGGTGATTTGGTTTAACCTTTTTTCCTCATTTATTCTCCTCGCACAGGTCTCGAACACGCCGGGTGTCAGCACAGAGAGCCTTTTGAAAGCCCTGCTGTTGATTTGAGGAGATCGAGTCAGACCAAAGATCTGAATAAGCTTTTAGCTCTCATGTACAGGTGCGGCGGGGCTGTCATGTCCTGGCGCACACACCTCCTTTATTTACATATCCAGATGGATTTTCACACCCTGATTTAGGGGACGAGGTGTCGCTGGTGTGAACACGTCCCTGGCATGAAGTGTCACAGAAGGGCTCGTGGTTTGGACTCCCACGAGGCGGCTTCCATCAACACCATTGTCATTATTCTCCTTTCTTTCAGATTCACAAGCTTATTAGAAGTAGTTGAGTATTATGAATAGTGTGATCAGGCCTGACTTGTGTGGACCACTGACCATCATATACAGCATGGAAATACTTATTATATAGCATATTTTGCAGTAGTTTTATTGCTAGAAATTATAAAGTTAATGCATTAAAAATTAAGTGTGTAATTTCAGTGTCAATCGTGGCAGCAAACAAAGATGCAATTTGTTCATTTGAGCCTGTCATAACAACATGGACTCAAATAATGAAGTGAGTGCAGAAATTACACTTTAACTTTTGAGATTTTTTGTGTTTAATGCTATTAAATGCATTCAGCAGTTAATAGATTTATCCCATTTGACATGAGAGGAAAACTGTTTCTGTTACCTTTTTTGAATCTTTTAGCAAATTTAAAATTAATTTGTAAGTTGTTATGTTGTGTTATGTAATGTTGGTGCAAAAAACAACCAAGTTTAATCATAATTATTTGAATCTGTTGACATTTATTGGAATGTTTTTTGAGGTTAATTTAGCAATCTGAATGTGAAAAAAAATTATTATTATTTTATTACTATTTAAAATGCTAGATGTTTCTATTGTGTTAATGGTTGTGTAGCACTTTACTGTATACACAGATGAAGAGCACCATATTTGTTTACTTCCAAAGAGTTAAGATGTGTTCTACACACATGCTCGTTTAAGTCTGTGTGGCCCACTGAATACTGTGCCCATTGATAATTTCTGTGTATGAGGTGTTTACAAACACAACAAACACTATGACAGGAGGAAGATGGGGGCAGAGGAGGAGGGGGGTTGGAGGAAAGTGAGAGAGTGTTTTAGCATTCCGGCCACACCGCAATTAAGACAGAACGCCAGCAGATCCTCCCAGTTTGAGCACATTCCCCTTAAAAAATGTTACACAACGTGCAGACGTCCCTGACAGGCCAACATTATCCTCAGAGTTACAATTAATTACCCCCACGTCCGCCTCTTGCATCTCATTTCCATAACTTAAAAGGAGCAAAGACCTGCCAGAGGAGAGTGCAGGTTAGTTAAGCATGCCAAACAACGAGTTCTCCTCGACACGGGTCCATAAGATTCAAACGATAAAGAATGACCACAAACAAGGCTCGTTTTTCAAGAAGTTTGCACATTGTGACACCATGATGGTTTAACGAAATGTTAACGAAATGTCTGTCTGGTTACAGTGCTGGTGGTACTTTTGCTTTTTTGTTTGTTTGTTTGTTTTGGTTAGCTTGTAGAGTGTTGGTAAGCCTTTTTTCTAGCTCCATTATTTTTGTTCCTTGTTCTCTTGTAGCCTCTCATTTATAATGGGCCGGGGAAGAGGGAGATAAAGCGGATGGGGCGTTGAGACAGAGTGAGCGGTCACATTCTGTGATGTTATCTGTATCCCAGAACGCACTGCAAGTGGACGCCTGACATGTTCTATATATCTTTCCACAGGAGCACTCATTAAACAAATACCGCTTGATATATAGCTCTCAAGAAATGAATTTTTACCTCTGTGTGCAGGAGCTGCTCTTCTCTGATCTCTGGGGCTTTTTGAAGATATACACTCTTATTCACACACACATACTCCAATGAGGGCTTCGGCTTATGGTGTTTGTATTACTCTGGTGCATGTTTTTATTTGTTGTCAAGATGACTCAATAGCTCTTTAAAGAGACCTGGTATGTACAGTATCGGTCGTATGTAAAGTGGGAGAAAAATGGAAGTATCAAATGGAACATGTAGGAAAATGAACAATTAATGTAACTGACTGAGCCATATTTCATACCTTATACACAGAGTGAAATACAGTACCAAAATATTTCATTCTATAACATCCCGATTTATTTCTTAGAATAAAACAGGTCTTATATTATTTTTAAAAAATTATGTGCATATTAGTGGGTATAGTAAGTAAAATACCTTAAACCAAATTTTGATGCTACCACATAAAGCTGATTTTTGGGTTACCTGACAAAACTGTTTCAAACTATTTACTTAAAAATACATGTTTTTTATATTTTACATGTATTTTAATGTACCTGCAAATTAAGAAATCAACTTAGAAACAGAAACAAAAAGAACAGAAGAAACAGAGCAACAACTTGTACTGCGCAGCAAAGTGATTTACATTTAAACTGTTATTTTAGTGGCAATGGACATTTCTGCCAAATTTATTTAACATCTAAATGCTACACACTTAATAAATTCTACGAACTAAATGCCCCTTAAAAGGGCCCCACATCTGTTTTAAAGTCCGTTCCCTTGTAATATGTCGTGCTTTCAGAGCGGTGTGTTGCATGTTCCGTATGTCAGTGAATCTGCTGAGCACATATCTGGCCAAACATACCATAAATCTCACCCCTCCAGCATGTTCATATACAAAACATCCTCTTCTCTCCTCAACCTCGCTCAGAGGGGTCACGCTTACATTTTCATGCATCAGAACATCTGATCCAAAATGTACTTTACAACATAAAAGAGTGCTTGAGTAAGTGGGCGTCTCTCGCCTCGTGCTCCATATGCATCTGTTAAATGACTTGCTGATCTCATTAAATAAAGCTAATGTACTTGTAAAACAGTCGGCGAAGACAGTACATCACTGTAAGTGTTGGGGGGTGGGGTGGATGGAGAGATAGGAGAGGAAAAGCTTGGGAGTGAGAGAGAGGGAAAGGAGAAGAGAGGAGCAGAATGGGGTGAGGTGGTTGCTGGTCAGTGGAGATGTCTCAGGCCCATAAATCTTGGCCTCTTCCTGCCTAGTTATTGTGTATTTCTTTTGGCCAGAGATTGATTGTAGCAGGGGAGAAGATGAATTTGCCCATAGACCTTCTTTTCTTCCTCTCTCGCTCTTTTTTTAAGCTCCTGATGTTTGGCCAAGGTGATAATGCTCTCGATTTTTTTCCCTTTATTTGTGTCTTCCTGTAGCTGCCCCCCCACCACTTCGCCCTGTTCTTTCCTGAGATCATTTGTTTTGGATTAGAAACAGTGTGCTGAAAAGGGGAGCCGTGGGGAGCCGTACACGGGGGTCACTGGCGGTGGAAGAGAGCGTGGCAGTGTACAAGCGTCCCTGGTGTGATGCGAGCATGTAGCTTCCACACACACTCGCAATGGCACACCTGTGTACACAACACACACACTCTAAATCAGCTCTGGCTGCCCACTCCTGGCTCTGGGCAGATCTGCCAGGTTTGATCCTGTGGGATGGCAACTAGACACTCACGTTTGAATGTTCCAGCAGATGCAGACACATCATAATTGAACGCTTTCTTTGTGCTCCGAGCACCACCACCATCATCACCGATGTTGCTTTTGCAGGTACTGTGGCTGAGAGAACCTTTCTATCTCTGTCTGTTTCTCAGCTCTGTGTTTAACCTGGAACATGCTCATACATGCACTCTAAGAAATAGGGCTCTGGCGCTGTATTAAAAGTAGATGAGAACTGTACTGTACAAGGGATCCGTTTTCAGAACAGTGTTGCCTACAAGAATGTATCAGTCTGCATTACTGCATGTTCTGCTTAAAGGTGAAGGGTGTAATATTTGTGAAATTCGCGTCTGTGCCAAACTCAACAGCAGTCTATCCTGTCTGCTATTGGTCAGCCAAACAATCTGACCCCAAAAAGCCTACCCCAATTTTTTTTCTTTTTTGCTGAAACAATCTAAGAATGTTTGATACAGTAAATTGGCAACACCACAGTGTCTGTCTAAGTAACAGATCATTCACAGACACCAGTTTGATTCAGTACTGTTCTGATCCAAGCCCACCCATATTAAAGTGGACCAGAGCAGTGGACAGACTGTGAGCCAGTGCGTTTCACACACAAACAGACACACACATTTTCAAACAAGAGCCGACAGAGAAAACTTTGAAAGTCACACGAGGCTCACTTTTTCCCTTTTCCTCCCTCTCCCTGGCGTTGACCTTTCTGCAACGTTGCCCCGTATTCACTGCTTGTCAGCACATGCTTTGTCCTGAGCCATCCATCTCTGTCATCCATCACTCCTACCCTGAATCCCCTCCGTCCCATTAGCCCAGGATGAGGAGAGAGACAGAGGGGTGGAGGGTGGGGTGCCGGTGAGGCCCATAGCCTGCGGGATCATTAGTGGCCCCCTCCTATATCGGATTGTCGGTAAACCAGTGCACAGAGGAAGTCCAGGTGGCCTGTTGTTATTTATAACAAAGGAAACAACACAGCAGAACCATCTGACATCAGGCCCGCATGGACCAGCCACGCTGCAAGTATGTGTGTGTGTTTGTGAATGTGTGTTAAAGGTGGAGGGGTTTTCATCACTGAAGGACAGCTAAAAGTGGACCTTCTCTCCTCTTACCCTCCTTTTACCCTCACGGTTCCCGGTAGACTGAGAGCAGGGGACTTATTGAACAGATGTTGGGTACACCGTCGCCAAGAAGATTGATTATTTTAATTGCCAACACTTTGCTTTTTTGTAGCATCTGAATACTTAATGTCAGGTTTTGAAGGATGTTACACTGGCTGATCTTTATACCCCCAAACCCTCTCTATCTCTCTCTCTCTCTCTCTCTTCTCTCTCTCTCTCTCTCTCTCTCTCTCTCTCTCTCTCTCTCTCTCTCTCTCATTTTCATAAACTCTCACTCTTAAAGTAGACTCTATCTCTGCCTTTTGGACCAAACCTTAAATGAACAAATTTTTTAGTTGGAGCTTTATGAGTGTCTTCTGGGAGTGGGTGAGTGCGTGTGTATGTGTGTATACAGTGATGGCTGGATTATACATGGCGGTCCATAGTGACATCTGGGTTGTCTCTCTCTCCCAGAGGGCTTGTGTATACCCAACCTGTTAGTGCCTGTCTCGGATAATTAATTGTTAATGGCGCTACGCTGTCAGCTGGGAAGTTGATATAAACTCATAGAAGGACCTCTTGGAGGACTCGTTTTGCAGTCTGTGATAGATTTCCATGGAGAGGTGTGTTCTGCTAAATGCCCTATGGAAATAAACAGGGGCATATGCTTGACAGAACCACCCATCTCTTCGTCTCAGAATGGAATACACATGCTGCTCGGGGTGGAAGCAATGCTCACTGTTATAAAAGTTTGATATACATGTAAAGTCTGAGCCTGACTGACTTTACATGCAGCAAAACGCACCCTTGGTTAGATCTTGGATCTAGGGTGGGGAGTAATTCTATGTGCTACATTTTGATCTGCATTACTGGAACGTGTATGGGTGTATATGCTACAAATATTTGTATGTAATTTTACAACCGGCTAAAGAGCCATCAGCATCATTTCCTCAACATTTGATATGTGGGTGATTGCAGATTGCAAAAATACAGCAATGTACCCTAATAAAAGCTTGAATGTTTCCTTCTTGTATTGTCCCTTTAATATCTGACTTCTCTAATGGTAAGCTACAGTATAAAATATAGTCTTATGTTTATTGTGTTCAGCGGTTACATTCTCATAAAACAATAACTCATAAAATAATAATATTCACTGTAAAGTACGCATTAAGGCCACTTAAAGATATCAAGCATTACAGAGGGAAAAAACTAAGTTATTTGATTTCAAACAGCAACTTAAAATGGGGCCAGAGAGCACATCTAGCACAGAGGAAATGAGGACAACTTCCTTTATGTCTCCTGGCATGTGCGGCCTTAGAGAAGAGATGGACCACAAATGTTATTTTCTCTGCAGCCGCCGGGCAGTGTGGGCAGAGGGGTGAGCACGCCAGTGTTAGGTGAACGTGGTGTGGTGAGGGTTGTGGTGGCGAGAGGCAGGTGCAAATATCCGTCACTCTAAAGCAAGGGTGGGAGGAGATGGGGGAGGGCACAGACAATTAATGGCAAGGTGTGATGGTGAGACAGAGTCTGAGAGCAAGAAAGAAAAGACTGTGGATAATAAAGTGGCCCTGGTTGGCATTAATCTACCTCACGCTGCAGGCCTGTCAGGGCCGGCCGGCCTTTGACTAATACCATGCTTTGCATAGAGCGGTCACAACACACCACCAGCATGCTAGCAGGCCTTTACGAACCAGAAGCTGACTCTTACATAGAAACAGAAGGTGTGTAGGGGAATTGTAACAGGTGTAATGAGAGAGAATATTCTATGTCTGTGTCTGGCAGCTTGTTTTGTATTAGGTGCAGCAGTCTTTCCACAATGAAGAACACACTCATCAACACCACACGTACACACACACTGTTCACAATGTTGTACTGTTGTGAAGGTAAGTATATTACTGTGTATATTCTTATATGTACTTAAAAAGTACTTAAAAAGATACTTAAAAAGTAACTGATTAAAATGATAGTTAATTGTAACAGTTAAAAGTAATTTATTTAACAAAATAATGAAAGCACTAAAGCATTAAAGTCTTTTAATAGCATCATCTTTTAATTTTTCCCTTTAAATTAAATCTTTAATTTTTCCTGTGCCAATATTGTTGTTTTATAGGATTAAAACAAAAATCTGAATTTTTCCATGGACCCTCTAAAACATGTTTAAGTATCTTCTGGTATACACACACCCCTGACTGGGAATCACTTTATACTTTTTAATACATTTAAGCAAAACTTACTGTAAAATTGTGAGCGGCTCCTCTCGAGCAAATTTGTATTAGTTCCACGATGTTGCAGTCTTGTCTGTTTGCTGCTGTTTTGCTAATGTTACAATGAACACAAAATGCCCAGCAGATGTTCTACAGGTTGGCCAAACGGTGCTTTACACTTGAGAAAATGTTAGCATGCTATCAAGAGCAGAACCTTTCCAAAGGGAGCCTACGTGAGAAATGAGTGGCTATGTTTTTGTCAGCTGCTTCTATGTGTTTCTGTCAATAGCTCGTCCTGATCAATGATATTTTCAGGTCTTAACTGCTTCCATACATCCTGCGCTAATTACACCTTCTCTCATCTCCATTCAGACGGTGTCTCTCCACTGAGTGTAAATCAGGGACGTGGGCATCTGGAGCCCCTCATGTGGGGAGCTGATGAGTGGACTAGCATCAGGTAATGGCGGACGAGCTGTTGTGTCTATCATTCTCCAATGCCTTATGTTCAGGTGGAGAGTCCAGTACATCAACAGCAGGCTGATCCCAGACCAGTCTCATTACAGAACAGCACAGCCGCTGAAAATCACATCCAGACTGACAAGGTGATAGACAGTGTACATTTACTGTAGAAGGGTGTATAATTTTTTGTTACAGTGCCAAACCCCTGTTTTCTGCTGTGTATGCATGAGCATGTTCTTGAATAGAGATAGCACTGAGAGAGAGAAAGAGAAGGACACACGGTTAAAAGGAGGTTTGGTGTCTGCTTCTACACAGAGCACAAAGAAAGCCTGTTGAGACTTACTGTAATCTCTATTCTCATGGGTGTGTTTGCCTGCTAAAGTGAGAAGTCTTTGCATCAACAGTTGAACACGTCTTTTATATCCTGTGAGCAATAGCCCATACAACAACAGCCAAATATTAAAACCATCCATTGTGTGTGGCGATGATACGTTATGCAAATGTAAAACGAGACAGAAAAAGTGTAAGGTTTTAAGTCTACAACCTGACCTGACCTGATTTGAACAATAGTCGCAAAAGTAATCCTCAAAGACAAATAAACTCAAAAAGTGGCACAAAGCAGTAAGCTTTTGGGGCTGGGGGGATGAGATGGCACCTTTCCGTAATGAGTGGAATACAGAGCGGCAGTCGGGCACATACAGCATCCAGCATTACTGATTTGTTGCCAGGTAGAGCACCAATTAGCAGCACTTGTTATTATTTACATTTTGCACAATACATCACACTAATCGCCAAGTCAATTTATTACATGTTGAGGGGAGCGATAGTGCTGATTTATGGGCCTTACAAAGAGCGTCCCTGGGATAGAGGGTGACGGGCGACAGAGAGCGCAAAAACACTTCTGAGTGCTCCAACTGTCTGCGTTCACATGGGGACACCTAGTCCTCTGGCTCCCTCGTCAATCATGGCCTCTATTCCGCAATCGTTTCCATCGCACAAGCGGAGGGGCTGTTTGCTTCGGCAGCATGATGTTTTAGCTTATCTGCCTTCTCGGCCTGATTTGTGGTCTTTGTAGAACGCTCCATGTCATCTGATGAGGTCATACACATGATATAAAAGTCTCCTGCTTCTCTTCAAAATGAAACCCGACCTGGTTTCCTATAGAATGCATATTTAGTTTCTTTATGACGGGTCCTGTCGACAGTACCGCTCCCTTTCAAGGAGATACATGCTGAAACAGATGTTTCTCATTCTCCCAGCTCATCCGCACTCTTCTGTTCTCCAATCAGCCAAAGCTCTCAAATCAATCTAGATCGCCCAAGTGGCAGACAGTGGAAAGTGAGGGAGCCGAGCAGAGAAAGTGCTGTCGCCTTAGTTTTATGAAGTTTTCTCTCTCAGCGAGCGAACAGAGAGAAAGCAATATCCTCCAGCTCTTTTAATCATGTGACAGCATGCTGCCCTATGCAGCGGCAGGTGGGAACCATTGATCAAGCCAGCAGGGTCCATGATGGGAGAGGGACAGGCCGGCACGGGCATAGGGCAAAGTGATTCCCACCAGCCGACTGCCAAGCCATTCGTCAAAGTTTTATCTGATTCCAAAGGTATTAGATCTATCAGTCACATCCTATGAAAGGGAGATTGACCCCTTGGTGGACATTTTTCTATATCACAGTCAGTCTGATGCCCAGCATCAGGTAAGAGGAGTCCCGACAGCCAGCGCTCGCTCGTGTCCAGCCTTTGTTAGAAAACACAGCTGTGTGATGGTTTAATTATAAAAGGAAGAGGAAAGATTCGACTGTTTTCTACATTATAGGTCTGGTGTGAACTCCAAATGGCTCCTCTCCCCTGAGGTTTAAATTGCTTCTCGTCTGACAAAGCACCTGCCAGGAATTCATCAGCCGCCCCATCCATCTGTCCATCAGCATGCGACTCTGCTCTGCTATCAACAGGTAATGTCTGGCTGTTCTTACTGCATGCTAATGAGAGGAAAAGAAAGCATCACATACTCTGTCAGCCATCATTATGTTACAAATGCATTCTACTTAGATGCAGTGGAAGCATGTTGCACAGGCCTCGTTTGACTATTGTGTTAAAAATAGAATTCTTTCACAACTCTGAATCATGCTGTCCAGCTGAAAAACAACATGAAAAAAATGTGTTGACACAATACTTTAAGCTTAGGTCTAGGTTAGAAGAAAAATAAGTGCAAAATGATTTTTTAGTTCAACTGAGCTTTAATTACTTAGACCAAATAAATAGAAGAGAGGAAAGTGGTGTCTCTTTCTTCTCTCGGCAGAATCTGACAAACACTGACCCTGCGTGCTTTTGCTCTTGGGCAGTGGGGTCTAATTGGCACTTAATTATTACTTTTAGCCAGTGGATTCAGCCTTTCTTGGGACAGGTCTCATTAGAAAACAAGGCAGAAAACTGTATGTTATACATAGCAGCAAACCTAGTGAAATGCTACTTTCCAACCCAACCACTAGTACAAAACTTAAAAATAAAACAAACACACCAATTATAATGATATGTACAAAATGCATTTAAAATACACATCTTATTAGAACATGTATAGTGTATGTGCTTAGATCTTCATAGTCTAAAAATCTTCTGTTTCAGTGTGTTTCTCACAAATAGTTTAAACAAACCTAAGCTGGTTGCTGGTCTTAGCTGGTCTTCCTGTCTGGTTCATTGGCTGGATTTATAGGGCTTTGGGGCACTGATTTGCCGACCTGCCAAACTAGATGAGCACCATCCTGGGCAGCCTGGGAGGCCAGCTAGACTAGCTTAGGCTATCTTTAACCAGCTAAAACAAGCAATTTTTGTGGTCAAGGTCATTTTTAAAACTCCTTGCTGGTCAGACATCAGATCCATGGCCTACAAACTAGTGTTGGCCTACAGGCTCTAAGTGTTGCAGGTTTTCACATTACAATGTGTGGTAGCGCCCCATTTTTGATCAATAATTTTGAGTTTTTTTAAGGAGCAGTTCTGGTTTTATTCAGGGTGCAAATAAGCAACTCTTTCACAGTTACAAACAGGGCCCTCCTGACAATGTCAATATACCCTTAAGTTTCACTGCAAAACACATCCCTTTACAGTCAAGCTTCGATCTAGAGTGCCCCATGGTCTGTGTCCAACATCTAACAAACACATTGTTTTTTCTTTTTCACGTGCAGCTTTGTTGGTCGCCCATTGGCTCAGCAAAAGTCAATAGAAAGGCTATTTTTCCAGAACGGAACTTGATTAGAATCAAGGTAATAAACAGCATCATGTGTTTTGTAGTTTAGCTTTTCTCCCCATTACAGTTCAGACGTCAGACAGGCTGCTAATACCACCCAGTGCCGGATCAGATAGCTTCTGGTTGCAATTTTGTTCGGTCTGATGGACCTTGCGAGAGTCAGACACTAAGATATCGGAAGCGTGTCATAAGAATGAATGAGGCACTCTCGCATTGGAGCTGCCAAGCTGTCAGACGCTGGGCAGACTGCATGACTGACATGCTTTGATTGGTCGATTTAATATAGGGAGCGAGCAGGAGCGAGGGAGAGGCGAGTGGGAAACTTCACAGAGCGCTCACAGAGCACCGATTTGAAGCTTTGTAAGACTATTTGTAAAAGACATGGAGCGCTAACTCTCTAGGTATCCGGCTTGTTAAAGCTTTGTTCATCCTTCTTGAGGAATTGTGTTAGAGAGATATTGCTTTGATATGGTCATAGTGCAGCTGCATGGAGTGACAGACCTACCGCATGTTCTAACTTTAAGCAAAAGCAAGTCTATTTATCCTATGCTTTATTGACTCAGGCAAAGTTTGCGCACTCAGGCAAGGTTAATTGCAGGTCTTGCAATGCATTCTGGGTAACAGGGTCCCTAGGTGTCACACAGGGAAAGCAAAAGATGTAAGAGCAGATCTCGGGCTGTGTCTCGATCCAATAAGCAGATGCAAAGTTTTCAGTTAAGAAATGAATCTGGAGGAATAAGTACAGAGAGGTGCGAAAGTGACACGGCAAGGTAGAATTTAACACGGTTACCACTTGTAATTCCATGTTACTACAAATATAGCATTATTGTTTTTTCTCCACTTCAATTTAGGAGAAAATCAATATTCTGCTTTGTTTATCTAAGTGACAGGCTCTCGGATATTGCGTTTTTATGTTGCCTTTATAAAGGGGCATTAAAACACAATATATCTGAAGGTTTTTATGGAGCTGACAGTTGCTGAGGGAGATAGTGTTAATGGCATAAAACGGTTGAAAAATGGCCGTGTCTCTTATTTATCTGTGTTTATTATGTACAAATATCCATCACTGAGCGGTACTTTTCTGATGCACAATTATGAAGATGCACCTCAGGACAGACTCATCAATAAAACGCAAGGAAAAAACAACTTTGGCTTAGCTCACCATGTGTGTATATGAAACCGTGTGTGCGGGTGTGTGAAAGCAAAACAGATGCAGTTACCTGTGTACCAATGTGTACAGTGTTGTACACATTGCTTTCATCATTTTTCTCTTTAACATTAAAATTCTATTGAAACAACATTCTAATTTCAGCAAATTCTCTTTCACGCCTGTACAGTATTGCCTTCCTTTAATGGAAAGAATAAAAGAGAGCCTTTTTTGCATCCATACATTTTTACAAAGTTACTAAGTTAGAATTACCAAGACAAGCAACATAAACAAAACATGGATATTTATAGGAGTTAGATATAAGCATCTGAGTGGGAAAGCATCCTTTGAACGTGAATGATTGAGCGCTAACCCTGTTTAACTTCTTTAATATTCACGTGTTAGCATGGATAAATAACGACTGTGTCCGTCTGCTGTTGAATATTTGATTGTGCTTCTCTAATTGGCCAGTTTCCTCTGCTACATCTTGCCAGAGACATCCTGCAGGTGTCACAACAGACTGTGACAGCCATCAATCTTTCCTCCTGGAGCCTAAATCAATTACTCTCCACTGGCACATAGAGTAAAAGAGCTCCACCAGTCTGTTACTGTCACCAACAGATCAAACGTATCATATTCACCGAGCTTTCACATCTCACAGCCAGTCTACGAGGGGTTCCTTAAGCCACCTCATTGCACCATCATTATGGTTTATTAACAGCCTGGGGTGAAATCACTTATGGTATTCCATCTTGATTAGAGGATGCAATTAGACAGCTATAAAAATCAATGCCTCATGTTATTGGATTGCTAAACAACTTTGCCTCAATGGTGAGTGAGTTTTGAGGAAATGAAAAATAAAAAAAACATAATAAGGTCCTCCAAGTCTTCATAATCAACTATTATAAGCAAAAAGATATTGACCAGAATTTTCCAGCATGTGCAGGACTGAAGATACTGAAGATACACTTACTCCTTACCAAAACCTAGTGAGCTGCCTGTACAGGGCTGCCTTGTAGGATATATTTAGCACAGCATCAGTTGCATACTTCACATTGAAGGCAATCCCAGAATGCATTGCACCAAACTCAGTCAAAAGAATATGTCCTAGATGGCAGACAAACCCAATATTTTGTTTGTAATATGAATTTCAGTTCTCATTAGAATTAGTCAAGTTAAAGTTTCATGATAATAAGAAATATATTTAAATCACTTGTGAGTTAAGTATTCTGTGCAGAGCACTATTTGTGTGGCGCACCCCTTTTATTGTAACTGCAAGTCATGTACATACATACAAACCACTCATGTCATGCATCTGAACCAGGAGATAGTGGACACCAGGAAGCCTGTAGGCATTATGGGAGGAATATGTTTTGGTCATAATCTTTTTTTTGCTACATTTCGCCTGAAAGCAGTAGCCTCTCAGGACCATCCAGAACGGATTGACAAATGTAACCCCGTGCAGAGCCTCAGATTAGATAATAACTCAGTGTTGGCAGGGCGACAGTGTCACCGTTGACCGTGGTTGTGGTCCGCTGTTGTTCACAGTGTCTAAGTGAGTGTCTTAGTCAGTGTGTTTTTGTGTGTACATGTGTGCATGTGTGTGTTTGCACCCCAGGCTGTAGAAAGCATTGAAGGGCACTGAGACAAGCACTGCAGTGGACAATATCAGTGCCAAAAAAAGCCAACACGTGTCATCTCTCACAGTGTCACTTCACTCTAATGGCTGGCAACAGCAGACAAACAATGGCAAATTCACACAAATCTAACCATCACTACTGAACATAACCTTAAAATAGATATTTTAGTATTGTATTCAGAATTTGTTTTGTAAATTCTGCTATTGTTTTGAGAAAGATAATGGTTAAAAAATTTACCAATATATTTAATCAGGTGTATCTGGTGGGTGTAAAATACTACCCCTTACCCCCTAAATTCCAGAACAGCAGTGATATTTGTGGTATGGTCTATTTTTTGATTTATGGATTTCTTTGATTAGATTCTAATGTAATTTAACTTAATGTTTTAGAAATTTATGAAACAGAACCTTTGGTATGCTGGTATGCTCATACATATATGGCTAATTGTATTGCTATATTATATCCTTTTTGAAAGTCTTTCATTTAGACTTTTTTTTTAGAAAACACATCTGCATCATGCACTTAATTAATTTTGTATCATGCCCTAATAAAATAAAAAAGCAAGATCATTTATATTTTTATGCACAAATTCCTCAGTGGAAGTTAATAATTTGACTTGTATAATTTGTTTTTTTACTGTGGGTCTGCTTAGTTCTACACAGGTAAATTATGAGTTATGTCATGGTGGAATTATCTGGATTATCTGAGTTGTGTGTAGATTTGATGAGAATAGATATAAATTCATGGCATGTTGGTAACAGACTATCACACATGTATTATACTTACATCCACAGTATAATGTGTTATGCTTGGCATTTCAGTCCTTTACTGCAACTATATCACTGTATCTATTTTATAACACAAAAATTTTTATAGGGACAAGTCATTCACAGTTAATTACAGTGGGTGGTTATTTACTGTATGTGAGAACATGTACTGTATGTGTCAGTGTTACCAAAACTCTTTAAAAGAAGAGAAATGACATGTTGTAAATGATTGCTAAAAAGATTACAGCACAAAATGAAAGTCTGTATATGTAGGTTGCAATAAAAACTATGACAGCAACCTACACAAACAATAAGCTACAGATTAGAGTTAACAGCATTTTTCCCTGTTCTTTCATTTAGTTTGCTTAGGGACACACACACACACAGCAAACCTACAATCTGCTGACAACAGAGGAATATGGACAGGCACAAATGAGAGCAGCGATTTGTAATAGGCAATTAAAGGTGTGAAGATATGGTTGGATGTATGTAATTATTGGGGTTTTAATGAGTCAACTGGTAGCTTTTAGCTTTGAAAAGGTTGCTTCTCTTGTCACTGTGCCACAGTCCATGTCAGAGATGTCCCTCTCTTCAACATCTTCAGTTTGATATGTTACTCTCATGACAACTCATTAATGACCCAAAATCATTTCTTGAAAATAACAAGACTTCACAATAGACAGTAAAAGTATTTATATATGAGTAAAGTGATTAAAAATACATATATTTGATTTCTCACAGACATCTGAGTGCAACTGATGATGTGGCTTTTCACCTTTTCAAAATAAGTCCTGATCTGAAACAATGTCAACAGAACAGGCTTAAACAGAAGAAAAATACATGTATGGTAAGAAGGAAAGCAAGAGCAGATTTTTAAAGACAGTTCGTTTTCCAGGTTTATTTGTTTCTGTCTCTGAAGATGTCCCTTATGAGTTGCATCGGACTTCAGTGTTAAATTAAGCAAACTAAGTGAAGCAAATCTGTTAAAGCACAGATCAGTGGCACCCGGCACAACCTTTTTATCTTTGCAACTTTTTTAGACTTAAGAGCAAATACTGACATATGTGCTTCATGGCCCCACCGCACTTTCAAAGAGGGATCGGGGCCCATTAAAATTGCATGAGGAAGGAATAATTAAACAGAATATTTTCTCTCTGAGAAATGAAGAAATCAAAACGGCGAGGGGCACATTTGATTTCCCTGGCCTTAAAATAAGATGAAAGGTGATGTAGAGACACAGGGCTAAAACACGTGCCCTGTCAGGAGCTCCATCTTTTTGTTCCTCGCAGCCCTTTAATTTGTCTCTCACTTCCTGCCGTTGTGTGCTTTTATTGTATATGCTTTTATAGTTGGGGACTGTCGACATTTGAATTGGTAATTAAACTTATTTTAATATATTTATAAGACTCATCAAGGCGGCCCTGCATATCAAAGTGGCCAGGCTTGTATTGATGTAAGAAATCAAAGCAGTGATTACTCCCTTACATCGGTGGGCTTTAGCTCTTAATTGCGCTGCATGTCCGAGAGATTTGTGGGTAGAGTGACTGGAGGACAACAGGGAGTTCTCATCCTAGGGACGCAGATACTGAGGGGAAAAATGTATATTGATTTCAGCCGAAAGTCTCAGTAAACTCATTACTCGACACAGCTGAACGGCTTGTTTAGAAGATGCTTGTTAGTGAATGCATCATCAGGCCTTTGAAGGATTGTCTGAATTTTGCATTTGCACAACTTTTTTTTACACATTTCAGACTAAAATATCTTTGTCATTAAAATGAAAGCTCAGTGACCCATTGCAATACGTCTGGCATGCTTTTGTAAAACAAAGAAAGAAATAACCGTAGCATGTCAACTGCTTTATTAAAGGGGCCTATTCTGCAGCCCTGCCCACATATTAATAGGTGAAAATATACAGTATTTACACCTGAACACAGGATGCTAAGATAGCTAAGATAACTGAAATGTTGAACCATTAGCGCTGAGCTACAATTTTGCCCCCCCCACTCCCCCACAACTCTAATTAGACCCACAAACAATAGCATGGCTGCAGACCTTGTTTTGAAAGAAAAGAATAGAGAGGAATAATGAAAGAATACATGGACCATTTTTGAATGTGTCTACCTTTCTTTTGTGGCAGCAGAAAAGATATGGCGCTCTCCAATGTACCGTCATTGACTCCTCCTGCCACTTTCCAGGTCACTAATTTTTCAGCTATGAGTTCATTGTGCGCAGACCGATATGCTGTCTTTTTTAATGAGGTTATTTCTGGGTTATTACCTCGCTCCTTGCTAGACCATCTTATGTGAGAGACCTAATTGATGTAAATCAAATATGGTTAAGCAGGGACCAACCCCTGGGCCACTTTACTTTCATTTCCACCTTATAACCGCCAAACGTTTACACAACACATACATACCTTCTCTCCTTTTAAAAAATCACAGAACAGAGAGACTGGCTCTTTTTGCTTTATCCTTTTCATCAATTACTCCTCTCTGGATTGAAGAGGAATTTGCAGACGGTCCCATTCCAGGCGTAAATGTGAGTGCATGCTCACAGATGCAGAAGAGTGAGTTTTGAACGAGAGACTGAGGTGCTGGCATTTGACTTTTGCTGAATAAGCTCAAGGTGTGCGTTCCCTCAGGTTAGAGAGGTTATTGTGGAGAAAGAGATGGGTGAGGGGATGAAATGTTTTAGCAGTGCCTGTTCATTAAGCTCCGTCTCATTCAACAGTGAAATTAGGCCTGCAGAGAGAGAGAGAAAGGCATGATGGGGGATGATAGAGCCTCACAGATGAATCCCATTTACAGGGTCCTTGACCATGTGATGCGTGAACACTCTGTAACATGTGAAGTGTTCTGTAAGAGGGTTGCTATATTATTAAACTAAAATTAAAATGAATAACTTTTTTTTAGAAAAAATTAAGTTTCCAAAATTGTTTCCTTAATATTCTTAAATTGTTAAATATTATACAGCATCTCATGATTTCTGTGATAATTTTAGTATATTTTAGGGAGAGATAAATTTGTTTTACTTAAAGAAATAGAATAGTTGAAAGTTTATTTTTACTCCAGAGTTCAAATACAAAAAAATAACAAAAATCAATAACTTTTGTTATTATTTACTTTAACAGAATTTTTTTTTTAAAGTGTACACATTCTCAATTCAATGGCACACAATCTCATCATAAGAGATTTTGGACTTCACGATTGTGCGTTCTTCAGTCACCTAACACTGTCAGTGAAGTTGTCACATATTTACAGTCTGAAACAAAAGTACAAAGTATTTGGGATTAGAAGTGTAGACATGGATGCTGGTGATCAAAACCCACCCAGTCTTGACACTGAAACAATATTACTTGTTAAAATTGCTCTCTTTCATGCCGCTATTGATTAGCCTAGTCCAGAGTATCATCAAAGCACTCTCTCTCTCTCACAAACACACACACACTGGGCAGCTGTGTCTCTATAGGACTGGAAACATGTGTGATGTTTAGCTTCTTTCACTAAATCCAGGGTTTTGTGTCACCCCCTCCACAGGTCCTCTTACCCTACCACTGTGACATGGCCGTCGGTGGCACATTGACGCCTGTATCCGTTCCTGATGAAGCTAAGCCGGATCAGCCATGTCTTCGCTGCTTTCTCACTCGTTCCTCCCGAAAACATAATCACAGTGGGTCTGCAGAGAGAGAACAAGCTTCAGAAATCCCCCAACATCACCAGCACTTCCAGCATCACCAACATCATCATCAAAGGCTCCTTCATGTCCGTCAATCAGGTGAGCGCTTAGTCTGGGTGAGTGGCAGGAGGATCCGAGAGACTGACGTTAAGCAGGCAGCTCTGTGGCCCTCCGTCAGGCCTGCCAGGCTTCTGTGACGGGGGGTGGGTATAACGTCCCTTATCCCGCCAGCTTAGCCTATTGAACTGCCAGCCCTGTGCCAGTCCACGGCAGGAAGCAAGGTGGCACTTATCGATGGGACTGAGGCGTCCAACTGAGATCTGTTCTACGGGGTGGTGAGTAAGGGTAAGCCAGGATCTGTTAGCAGACTTCACTTCCTTCAAAACTAACAAGGTGCAGCATCCAGACAGCACTGCATTTGCATATGCAGTAAAGAAAGTGAATAGGCTTTTTTAGTGTTTTAAGTATTTTCTTCTGCAAAAGGTAAAATTCCTTCAGATATGTTTTTTACTTATTTTTAATGCTTTAATGTTTCTAAAATGACTCCAGCAAACTCTTATCTGCCTTTAGCCAGACCAAAACACCAAGAACGACGTTGAAATTTTCCTTCAGAGACTTGATTTGTAAGGGCTCACCACAAGTTCAGCCTCTTATTCAGTGCAGTCATTGCTTACAGAGGGCACCACGCTGAGTATCAGATGTAATTAGCCGTATTTGCTAGAGCTGCACCTCCATCACTGGCAACGACTATTGTATTGCACTTCAAGAGAAACACACTAAAGATGCGTCCTAGTGGGAGTGGATAATAGTTCAGGGAGAAAAAAATGAAATGAAATGAATCCAGCCTCTTAAGCCACGCGGACCTTGCATCACAGAACATTCGTTTTCCTGTCGTCAGCGCAACACCCGGGAGCAAAGCTGGCTTGAAAAATAAGCGTTGTTTTCCATAGCATGTTCGGCTTTAAGTTGGCAACATACTTTAATTTGTTCCTCTTATCTTATCGGTGAACACACCCTCAACTGATGGTGGTGATGCTCTTAAGTGAAGTGCTAGTATTATCGTGCCGCCTCTCCAAGCCTCTTCTTTAATTTAGTTGTTATAATTAGCCATTAAATGGTGTCAGTTTCTACAGCTACTAACAGGCCCACTCTGTTCTGCTTGTCTGCATTATCAGTTTGGGTGCTTGTAGAGGCGAGGAGGGGGACCAAGAAAGTAAATTATAATGAAGGCCTATATAGTCCAATTACCGATAAAAGCAACCAAGTGCAGTGCTGTAATGAGGTGCCACTACCTTTCCTTTTCCTCCTTCCCCTTCTGAACACATCGGTGGGAATAGCTAATCGCTAGTTTTATTACTTTGAGCCCTTTTCACCGAAGGGTTTTAACCCCGGGACTTTCAATCTGAGTGGGACACTTACAACAAACAAATATAGAGGTAACGTCATCCATGCTAAACAAAGTTGACCTAGAGGCGGGAATGATGGAATGATTGGAGAGGGAAGAAACAGACAGAGGCAATGGAGTGAGGAAGAGAAGGATGTGCAGAAAGAGAAAAAGAGCGACAGGAAGTCTGTCCTCATGTTCTCACTTTAATGGGTCAGTATTTAATTATTTGGAATAGCAGAGCTGTCTTTTGTAGCCAGGGATGTAGTTCCTTGCTGGAGCACTTACAAGGCAGGCAGGTAATTAAAATGTAAGATCAACCAGCTCTTCTTCTCTTTCTCTCTATCCCTCTCTCATTCTCCTCCTTATTGTCAGGTGAGGCGCCACGCATCAGAAAACAAGAGGAATTCAGGAAATGGAGAGAACTGTGAGAGAGCGACAGACAGAGATGGCACAAATTAAGGCGGCAAGACGGTACTGTTGTTCAAAAGTCTCCTGCAGATCTAACTGCCGGCTCCTCAGGGGCAGAAAGCAGCATAAATACTGCATATTTAACTGCTCATCTTGAGTCCATTGTATTAGATAAAATTATATCCTCTTTTATAACATACCATTGCTGGCTTTAAAATGAATTGTCTGTCTTCACCAGCTTGACCACTAAACCAGAGTTAACTAACCAGGTTAGACCAGTTTATGCTGATCTATTTTGGTTTTCTCCGCAGGGCTGTTCTCCTGTATGATAATAAAATGAAGTGAAATTTCAAGCTGTAATACAGCAATACAGATTTGCTCTGGGATCGCACATAACTTTAAACAAAAAAGAAGTTGAAATTTAAAAAGTAGGTTATTGATGAAGTGTAACAATGCTTATGGAGATTTGATCCATATCATGTCCACACAAGAATTCTCTGAGCTCAGGATGAGATCACAGGAAGTAAGTTAGAGCATTTGGGTTTGAAAAGTGAGACAGTGTTACTGGTGCATTGTTTTCCAGACTGCACCGGGGACAGACGATGGATTAAACCATGAATGAGTGATTTATTAGCTGCTGCTGTCACGCTGCTTAGATGGATTACTACACGCGACCTTTGACCCCACTTACCACCACAGTGCGGGACGGAAGGTGTTCCCTGTGTGAACGTGCACACTGTGTGTGTGTGTGTGTGTGTGTCTCTGTGTGTTTGAGTCAGACCGCTGGCCAGCTGTAGGTTGGTGACAGGATGGGACCACTTGATCAATGGGCTAATGAACAGCCCATTTCATAGATGGGATGAACTGACTCTTGTGTGTTCATTGAGTGTCTATAGTAAAAGCCCACTCCATGCTCCTCGAACCCTTCAGTGCTTTATAAAACAAAACAATGCAACACAAGGGCAACAGACGTTCCTGTGAAAGAACTAAAGGGTGTTTATGGAAGGTTTATGTTCATCGCTCTTATTTTGAATGGGTTCATCATTAACCGTATGTTCTGAAGGGCATTATAGCAGAAACAGCTTCTTTACCGTCTCAACATGGATCATTTGTATCTCTGCCGCTTAAAAAATCTTTAATATCCCTGAGAGAAGCAGATACAACTTCAAGAAATATGAGCCTTGTTGGGCGGTTTTCCCTGATTACAGCAAAGTACAGCAGAACAATAGAAGGATTTATATATATATATATAAGGCAAATATTACAGTAGATGAAGCTTATATCATCCACAAAGTGAGACTGCGGATTTGCCTTAATGCAGCATATAAATCTAATAACAATAGTGTCTTATTTGCTTGTTTTGTTTTTGCTTCTTTTTCTTTTCTTACCCAATTGTTCTGACACAGATGTCTCGAGTCCTCCTCTCTCTCCTGTCCCCAGATTTATTTTTCCTTTTCCATTCTAACTTGCATGGCTCTCTTTATCTCTCTCTTTCTTTCTCTGTTCTTTTCTTACTCTCTCCATCTCTCTAATTCATTTCAGGAACTCTGGCAATAAAACCCAAAACAAAAGGAAGAGACTTTTGTACCTTTGCTGACTTTGTTACTCGCTGCCGTAATAAAGAAAAGTAATATGCTTTAAACATTAAATAAGACTTTAATTGGAGCACATGAAAAACGTACCATGGGAAGATGTAATTGAATGTTGCTGGGGAGCAGGGGGAATTAAAATAGGTCGTTTTATGCTTTGCTTTATTTTTGATTGAATCAGCTCCTAATTGGCCTCGACAGCAGTATTATCAGTTTTAGGAGGAATGTGAAACGCTCAGTGCTGCGGCTCCTCACTCACACGAGATGAGAGAGAGAGAAAGACTGAGATGAGAGAGAAAAGAATGACAGAGACAAATGTCTCCGCATTGACAGCTGTCCTCCATATTGCCCTCTGCACACACAACAAACACACAACAAAAGCTTTGCAAGCGTCTCCATCGAATTAATAATCACTAAACAGTTCATGAGGAAATTAGAGAGATAATAGCATTTTCGTTCACTTTAGTAAAGTTTAGTTGACTGGTGACAGTCATACACCTGCAGGCTTTTGTTATTTCAAAAAAATATTACAGATTAGCTTAGAGCCATATTGCAACAGAAAATTGCAAACAAATAAAGTCTGACTGTGAAATCTGTTTAAAGAGATAGTTCGCTCAAAAATAAAAATTCTGTCATTATTTACACACCCTCATGCTGTTGCTGTATTTTCTCAGTGGAACACAAAAAAAGAAACATTTTTAAAGAATTGTTGTGCAGTTCTTGTCACATAGCACCGGTTTATAGTGTTTAGGGGCTAACAAAAAAGGACACGCAAATAAATATAACCCATCAAAATAAAATATTGTTTTTTTTTTGGTCATGGTCACTATGAACTATTATTGTATGATGAAATATTCTTTGAAAAATTCTCCTCTTTCTATAGAGAACAAACAGGATACAATAACATAGGAACAAATAACATGAGGAATTAACAAATTATAGAATTGTAATTTTTTGGGTGAACTGTCCCTTTAAGAATAGGAATGATCAGGAGAACAATTGGAACGACTCATAACTGGTGGGAGTTGAGTTGACTTTTCCCACTTAAGAAGAGGAGTAAGTTAAAGGCCCCTGAGACCCTCATCGTCTTTTTTCTTTCATTTAGACTTTCTCCTGTTCCTGTTCTCTCTTTCCTTATCATCTCCACTCTAAATTTAGGTCTTGTGTTAACCAAGCTGCCAGTGCTTCATGAAAGACCTCATGGGAGCAACAATGCAGGGAGCGTGTGTGTGTGTGTGCTGGAGGGAATCCACCTCACCTTGGCAAGCGTTTAAGAGTAAAAGGAGGGCTAAAGTGTGCATAGAGCTTAATCCAGCTTCCTACGGTCTCTCAGGTATAAGGTGGCACTGCCCTATGAGAGGAATTGCTCTGGTATTGAACATGCTCTCAGGAGAGAGTTGCTCTTGACAGAGAAAGAGAGAGTGAGACAGTTTCCACGGACTTATCAAAGGCACTACTACACCACTAAGATCTGTTGTTGCTGTTATTTTTGAGTAAAATCTGCAGCTCTGTGGATAAGATCTAAACATGGTGAAAATGAATTAAACAGAGCTGAGAGTCCACTCTTATTGGTATGTAAAGAAAAATTGAAATGAGCCCAAATTAATAATGAGCAGCAGGGGCCAGTACAGAACTTTGTGAATGACAGGTGTACTAATTTTCCAGGAATCTGTGGCAGATAATGCGGCAGTTATCTGCAGGTGCAGGATCCATGTAGACACATTCAGATACAAACTCTTTTATTTGTTTCTGTGTGAGTGTTCATGTTTCTGTCCTAAAGATGAAGAAGGAGAGAAAGGGGAGAGCACAAAATGAGAAACAATGAGAAACTCTTAGTCTTAAATATAAGACTCTCTCTCTCACACCCTCCCTCTCTCTCTCTCTCTCTCTCTCTCTCTCTCTCTCTCTCTCTCTCTCTCTCTCAAATGGATAATTCTGGTGATGGCCCTGACAGCCCATGGTTTAGATTTTGATTTATGTTCTTCCAAAGCTAAAATCAAAGAATCCATCTAGTGCTATTTTATGGCAGCTGGGATGATGAATGGTGCAGTCTGTGGGCCAAACGAAGCCGCTGTGTCTTTGCCCCGGATTTTAATTGCTAAAGTAGCCAGTCGTTGCTCAGGATTCAACAGCGAGCATGTTGCCTTTCTCTCCCTCTCCCTTCAAAGTGCGCTGTAGATGGCTGCTTTGAACGAAAATTGAATTTAGTTTACTGTAACTTGCTGTTAAATCATTCATAGTGCGGCCATAGGGAACTCGTACAACAAGTATAAGTAATGGCTCTTGTAATGGGCAGAACTTTGAAGTGTAAATTTCCCATGTATATTTAATGTATGGAAATTAAAAAAAAAGAATTTACGCAGTACTCCAGATAAAGATTTTATACAGTTTTATGTTGTCTTTCTATTCAAACAGCCCCAGCCACTGTCCTGTTGTGTTATGATACGCTTTAGCATTTCTCATTTGCTCATTGGGTAAGTCCCACACACATCTTATCCTTTATTTTGCAACAGGGAAACGAAAGGAATGCTTGATTATCTCAGGCTAAGGAAAAAAAAAGTTGATTAATGTGTTTTTGTGATGGACAAAGTGACAAATACCACAGAGAATGTGAAGTTCTGTGTGTGTGTGTCAGATTATGAGAGCGCCGTGTTTAATAAGATGTACAAGAAGCTCGGCGCTTCTAATTTTACAGGGATACACACTTTTGCGGCCGATAAAAGTCATAAACACATGTAAATAAAATCAGCCTGTGTGCGTCATTAATCAAATAGGACAAGATGTCAAGATTCCCCCTTCACAAAAAAAGGAGGCATAAAAAAGGCAGTAACATCGCTCGCTAAACTCCCACAAAATCAATGATGCAAATGAGAAAAACAAGCAGGCAATAAATTCTTTCACATCTGCACACCCCAGTGAGAATTTTTTAATAATTTTTAATAAAGCATGATTGTAGTTTGTAGCACTGAATAATTTAATCACGCAGAGATATGGAAGAAAGAGAGAGAGAGAGAGAGAATCTGGTGGGGGAATTCACATTCGAAAATTTCAATCTCAAATCTTTAGCTGTTCGATGGGGGGTGTTTGGTACTTATGTATGTAGCACATTGGATTGTTTCCCCTTTTCTCTTACACCATAAGGGGGTCACATCAGTGGCACAGATTGTTTTCAATAGGACATTTTTATTTTATTTATTTATTTTTTTGTCAAAGGTATTTGCATGGCTTGATCAGTTAGTAAAACACAGAAACAATTTTTCTATATATTTAAAAAATAAATATAAATCCAAAAAATGTATGTTTATGTATATACATGGAGGCGTAGATGAGCAGCCTCAGGTGAAACAAAACCTTGCCAGTAATTTATAACAATGACACAGGAGCGAAGTTTCTCTAAATGAGGCATTCAGATAGCCAAACCAGTCATTTATCCTTATGATTAATACAAATGATATTCCTAATAATAAATATTGCTGCCTCGCAGCGAGCAGGCAGAGAGAAGGAGAGAGAGACAGGATACAAATTCATGTGGCCATGAACACCTCAATGTGTGTCTATTTGTGTTTATCATTGTTTGTTGTAAATGTTTAAAACTGTATGCGAGTTGTTGACATGAAATACTTTTATGAAGTAGATATGTCACATGGTGTGACATGCTATACTACATAATCATAAATCATTTGAAACTGTATCCTGCTAATTTATTTATAATTATTATGCATGGAGATTTCATGACATCATATTAATTAAGAGGCTGCGCGGAGTATTTGTTACACCCCAGGACAATTTCAAGCAAACTGTCAAGCAAAAAATATGTTTAATATATTAAAACAAAATGTGTTATGCGTAAGCTACCCATGTGCGTCTGTGGGTGTGTCCAGCTCTCAGAATGATATCACAGATTTTCTCTAAATGTTCTGCTTATTGTAGAATGGGGGAGGTGCAAGGTTCAAGAAAGATTTAAATATATATATATATATATATATATATATATATATATATATATATATAAGTATATACAGTATACCTTTAGTAAACGTGTGGAGTGTCTGAACAATGAGAGGGGGTAGAGAGTAGACAGAAATCCCATGTGAACATCTTCTCCCAGACATGGTCGAACCACTTATTTCCAAATATCAACCCCTTTAATATGTATTTTTCTCCTTGCTGGGCCATAATAATGCACAGAAGAGAGCTATCATAATCGGAGAAGGAGAGGAACAGTAGGAGCAGGGGCCTTTAAACAAATGAAGCTGTCAGTGCAACATAAAGCCCCAGAGAAAAATTACTGAGTTGGACGCCATACTTATGCAGAATGTGCTGCTTCTTCTCTCCAGCGCTGTTCTTCTGCAGTCTCTTCTTCTTCCCCCTTTTTTGTCCTGCATGCCGGTGCAGTTGTAAGACAATCAGAGGGATTATTCAATACCCAGAAACATTTTTCATCAGGCATGAACACAGTCTCCATTTGCTCTCAATATAATCTCTTTGCTGTCTTGGAGACACAGTTGAGATATTAAAGAGATTCCAGTTGTGATTTTCTTTCCCATGGAGACCACCCGAGCACCGTTTCCTGTGCTAGGCTTCTTCGGTTATTAAGTCATGTCCAACTTTGAACAAGCACGCTCTGTGGCACAAATGCATCACTTCAGTTAACTGCGGAATGAGGGAGGGGAGCGGGTGCAGTACGAAGGTTGTCTGTGGACCTTGGTATTCTACTAAATGTACTATTCTATACTTTATACCAAACTAAATCATTGACTTCCACACCACCCACTGCCATCTGATGAGAGGAGAGGGGGGGAAAAAGACAATTTACATATCTTGGAATCTACATAGATTCCACATCATTTGATATAAGGGAATTTGAAGTTTTCCTGCCACATTCAAAAGTAAACACCCCCCCGACCTACATGACATCACTAAGTAGGTTAAGTGTAGTCTCGAGTCGTCATCGATCATTACGGAATGTAGCATATTCTGCGTTGCGCACGCTGAGAGGTAAAAGTTTTCCACTGTACCAAGATGACATTTAATTTTTCATATCTCGTCCACAGTCCTGGAATGAATTTTGGCAGACCTGATGCAATTTAGCAGCTTGGCAGTTTCAAATTGGGCAATGAATCACAAGGATTCAATGGACTCGAGTGGCTGCATAATATTTTCTCGGTGTCAGGAGAAAGAGAGAGGTGCTGAAGGTTTGGACAGTGGACCCCTCCTCTAATGCTCTCTCTTTCTCACCTTCTCCTTCTCTCTGCCTCCCTCTCTACCCTCTTGTTGTGTCTCACTACGCAGATCTCCTGTAACATGGGAGTGCAGACCTCTGACTGCTGCAAATGCATTGGAAAGACAAACATTTTAGTCATTCAAAAATGTTGAAACACACTGACCTGTTTTACTGAAATTATTGTTCCATTTTTAAAGTCAATTTGCTTTATAGATTGAATCAGAGCACTTAAAGTGGTTTCAAGATGTCACATAATATCAGCTTTGAAACCTCATGCCGTTATTAGGCAGATAAATATTGTAGCAACACATAACTAAACTTTACTGTATCAACTTTTTATTAGTGCACCCCAAAACTCTGGTGCTGTTTTCTGATTAAATGGTTTTGAAGGACACCTTTAAAGGGTTCGTTCACCCAAAAATGAGATCTTTCTGTACAACAAATGTGACACCATAACATTCTTGTCTGCTGTGTCTGAAGCCAGACAATAATGGAATGTTTGAATGTGCACATGCATGGATGAAATTTGAGAACTGTGATGTCAATAACTTAAATATCTTAAATAACTTCCTTGTTTTTCATTCAAACTCAATATCATGTGATATTCTCCATGTTGTTGATAGTGTTTACTGATAATAAATTGCAGAGGCTCATCTGAACTGAGGTGAAAACAGCCTCACAGCAACATTTTGTGGTTCAAGGACAAAAGTCGCTACAGAGAAGTTTCCCTGGCCAGACTGCTGAACGTGACGTGGTTTAAAACTATGGAGAATAACGTGGGTTGACCGACTAGGAGAACTACCTGTTCTGAAAATTACTTTTAAAGCTGGTAAATACATAAAAAATGAAATCCAGTTGAGCAAAATCACACAATAAGTGCTTTAGGTGTAAATGTCACGGATTCCCACCCCCAAATCAGTCTGCTTTTACAGACCAGCTACAACCTCTCTTCTCAAACAAAGAGCACCATCACTCCCCATAAGAAAACATAAGAAACAGACAGACACACATACATGTATGTTCGCCTCTCCGCCCACCTCATAAGAGACACAGCATATGTGTTTTAAAAGGTGAAGAGGTCCAGAGGGCCTCGCTGTATCTGATTTTTTGACAAAGAGCAGCGCGGCTAGAAATCAATAGCGCCTGTTCGGGGTGAGGCCAGTATGAGCGTAGGTGCCACTGAGCACACCCGAACACTCGTCGGCCTCTCTCTCCAACCCAGTTGAAGCCAAACAAGCAAAGAATGGACTGACAACACTTTTGACACTAGCCGTTTATTAGGCGCTCTGCGCGGTTAAAGCCAATGTAGCCCTGCTGACTGGCTGGCATTGTTGACGGTGTGACCATAGGAGAGCTGGGGACGTTTCACACGATGCTCCATTTGTCAGGGTCAGCGTCAGGAAAATTAGTGTTTATTCTTGTCAAAAAAAAAGCATGTGATGAATTGGTTTATTTATATGCTAAGGGATTTTTGGATGGCCTCTCATGCCTGCTCTTCCTCCCTGGGATGCGCACTCCTACAAAAGCAATGATTTCACCCTGGGCTGCTTCGAAGAGCTTAGCGTTGCATACGTGAACAGCAAAAGACCATGTAAACATGGCTGGCAACAGCAGCATAAGAGACTTGAGTGGAGACATTAACCTTGAGGGTAATGCAGACAGGAACTGTAACCGAAGCTGACAGTTTTCACACAAGGTACAAACAAACTTATCTATACAACAAGATTTGTGATATAAATACTCATTAAAGCACCTAATTAATATATTTTCATTTTTAAAGCAGTAATTGTATTTGTAGTATACATTATATGTGTAAAAATGAAGGCGGCCAGTGTTTTACGAAAATAGACTTTTCAGAGAGGGAAAATTGTTCAATAATTTTTAACAAGTTATGTCACCATTTCTGAATAAACAGATTTAATTGTAAACTGTAATAGTAATTAATTAAAAAAATTTTTTGAGCAAAAGTGGTCCAGCCATCATTTAAAAACACTATTGGAGACCATTATAATGTAACTATAAACATATTTTTACTCTTACACAAAGCCCTAAAATCTTTTATAGAGCCTCACAATGGTGCTCCCATCATAGTCCTCCCAAAAAAAGTGAGGTAAAAAGTGATTTCTGACAATCAGTCTATTCAATCTTCTCCAAGACCTGGAAGAGTCATTACTATTAAACATAATAATGGCTTTTAAATAGTCACATTTGCTTTGATGCGGTGAATAATTTAAGGTTGTCAGCGCACACCCGCTGCCCTTGTGTGGAGATGCCTGGTCAGGTAAAGCTGTACCTGAGACAACAGTCAACAGACTGCCACATTTTCTTGAATTATTTATTTATTTTCCCCTCCCCATCACGTTTATTTCGAGCGGCGTTAATTATGCTCGCGCAAGCTGTTAAGCTGTCGTCTGCCGATTAACAGAGTCAAGCACAGACCTACTGCTGCCACCAGTGTGCAGCAAATGGGACGAGGGGGGCGGGGGGATAACAGAAAGATCAGTTTTGTGACAGCATTTGTTAACTCAAAGAGAGGCCCATAAAAAGTATGCAGTCTTTTAAAGGCAAAGCAAGCAAACAATTTTGAGCATGCTTCATTTGCTGAACGTCCCTGCTAATTAAAGACGCATCTGCACAATGCAGCAGTGCATTAAAAGTTAAAACAAATTGCTCATCTTCACCATGTAATTCAACTTGAGTCCAGTCCTTCCAGCAGATTCCACTTTCGCAGTCATTGCACTCGGGCCATGCGTGGTTTGATGCTGCTTGCATATGAAGTGCATGCTCAGATAGAGTTCAGGAGGGTAAGATAAACAGTAATAGAGATCTGCTGCTAACATAGTGGCTAAACTTTTGTGTAGTTTTAGGCCACATATAAGATCAGCTGCCTGCCCGCTAACAATTTTAGGTTGTAGGAATGTTTCTATAACTCCAGAACACTCTGCAATGTCTATTAGGTAAAAAATAAACTATTTTAAAATTATAGGAACATTCAAAATTGTCCATTATTTTAAACATTGTATTAACATTATTGATTGATTGTAAGAATGTTATCCAAATATTTATTCTGTAACATTTTTAAAATGTTCCACTAACAACTTAAGAATAACATGTTTGATATACATGATATCTAATGTTAAAATTTCCACTAACATTACTGCAAGAACATTTTTTAATAACTTTTTGACAGAACTTAAAGAGAATGTTACCCAATGTTCTGAGAACATTCCCTCTTGTTTGGGTGTACTTACCCACACTCTGCCTGAAATGGAAATTTGTCTCTGCTATAACACATTGACAGCTTGTTGTCATGATGTCACTCTTCTGCATCACAAAATGCATTTTCAGTCTCATTTGTAGCAATGTTTGCGTGGGCTTATCCGAGTGTTTTTTTAAGGCTCAGAAAACTGTCAAGATGTTTCAGATTGCTCTCTGATGATTTGACTTCTGTCCAGTCATTTGGAGCCGTTCCAAACATCGGTCACGTACATGTTCTCTGCGGAGAGTCGAGACGATGATGTGGTCATGTGAGTTCAGCAGCTCTCTCCACTGAAAACACTTCCTGCTGCCACTTTGTAGCATCACATTATTCTAATGAAAATACAACTGGAAGGAAAGTGACACAAAATGGCCATGGATGGGCTGCATGTCAAAATTCCTTTACTTTAAGTTTTTGGAGAAGGGAGGTGATGGGATTATGTGGATGGAGTGCAGAGGATGGAGTCATCGTTTGTAATGCCGCAGGCTCATGGCCGGCGCTGAAACCCTTCTGTCTGTATTGATGTCTCCTGTTCAAAATGCATGGAGAGAGAGAAACAGCAAAAACAGACAAATGCCTTCACGCTTGATACAGTTTAAAGCTTCTTGTACTCACTCTACTATCCTTTCTTCTGTTTCTTGGGGTCGGGGACCCTTCTGACATGGGCCATTTTAAATTTTTTTATTTTTTTTAAATCTGTGCCATGTAGTTGCCACTATGCCACATGTTGGGACGTGGGGGAAAACTAATCCTAGTTTCCATAGTTACCCATTATTTTACATGGAGAAAAAGATTTGGCTATTTTTGGAAAATAAAAATGTCTGAAAGGTGTTGCAACAAAATAGCCAGTGCTTTCTCCATTAGCCATTTGGAAAAAAAAACTGATTGGATGATGAAAGGACGAAAGGACATCTAAACATACAGATGGATTGTTTTCAACCACAGTAAACCAATGCCCAAGTAAAAAGTTGTGTTACATTAGTAAAATGTCATTTTCTGACTTTTAATGCGTCAAGTAATTATTTACCAACTTAATGTATTCCTAATACAAGGCAAGGTAAAGTAAAAGTAATGTTAACGCTGCATACATACACATGTTCAGATGTGTGATTCAACAGGCTTTAATTTTTTAATTTAATTTTTATAAGATTTTATTCTGAAAGCAGAATGTGGCAAGAGAATCGGGTTGTGTTGTGTGGTGGGTCAGAATCACAATCAGACACCATTAACAAAATTCTTATTTGCTTATCATTGCATTCAGACTCTCCGAGATTTATGATCCCTGCAGTCCGGACACATCAATCAGCTTAACACATCCAAGGAATGATAAATGCAGTCATGCAGAATTCCTTCTAAATCAACATAGTCATATCACTGACAAAACACAACCCGTATCGTAGAAGGCAACAGCGGGAATGTTTGTCTCCTCTGTAATTTTTTGTCCCGGCATCACCGTGTGCAGTTGTGCCCCATCACATCTCCAAATGCAGCTCAGCAATCTCAGTAAAAAGGATGAAGGTTTAGAAGGAGAAAGTTTATGTGGCACATCGGCCTGATTAAAAGCCCACAGATCTGAATGTAATGGGCTCCTTTACTTCATTTTGCCAGAGATTTATGAGTGTGACTGGAAATGAGTGGCAGGACGTTAAAACGGTCAAACAGTGAAGGAGAGAAACTCCCCCTCATTCCTGTGCTGGCCAACAGTCCTCTGCTGTAATAAATAAGTAAGAAAGAGTGTGTGTGTGTGTATGTGTTGGGGGGTCAGGTTGAGATTTTTTTTTTTGCAGCTATTTGTATGCCTACAGCAAATAAAGTTAACTTTAGAGATGTAAATGGAATTGATGACAAGTCTGTGAGGGCTGTCAGAAAAAGACCTTTAAAAGACCAAATTTATGTATATATTAAATCATGTGGGGCTAATATAAGTAAAGCGAATTGCACTGTTTGCATGGCTGAATTATCACAAAGTTTGAAGTATAAAATAAGTGATTTTTGCTGTAGTGCTTTAAAATTGTTTCACTCAATTATTTGTGAATTGTCACAGAGGTTTAGATTTTTAGAAATAACAAAATTAAACTAGTAATAATGAATAGATTAATATATTAGCTATTAAATTGGTGTGATGATGTTATTTAATACTTTGTGGAGCTTAAAGGATTTGTAAACATTTGTGTATTTGTTAAGAGTTATTGTTTTAGAAACTGTTTAAACATACAAGCATATTATTTCTTAAATTGTACTTTAAATCACATTTGTGTGTGCAAAGTACACACAGAAACAGTGCTGCATCCTCATCGTGACTCCCTACAAATGAAATCAGCTTTGCAAATGTGATGTGAAGCCCATGCACACTTGAGACTGATGCGCAGTGCCAGTCAACAGTGTGTGGACGGCACATCCAAACACAGCTGTCATCACAGAGTGTGGAGACACATCCCTCTGTCTGACGAACAGGGTTCTGCTGATAACATTAGCACATCATTCCAATAATGTGCCCTAATCTTCAAATAACATGCCCACGGCGACCAACCACTAGGCTAACCGCAGGCCTCCAAAAAGATATGCCGAAGCAGTCAATTATTCATCAATACCCCATTTATTAAACCTTTAATGTCATTTATATCGCCCTTTATAAGTGCTGCCTCATGTATAATGAAGCACACACAGACTCCGCACATAATTTATCATGTTTATGGTGTGCTGAATATATTATTTATCAAGAGGAACCAATCATTAGGAGCCACTGCTTCACATTAGCGTCAACAGAAGATGGACGCGGTGTGGATCGTGTGTGCCAGGGTGTGTGAAGGAGCAGTGAGGATGAGATGTGAAGAGAATGACCATAGAAATAGAGCAGTAACATAGCATTACAACCAATTGCTAATGCAACGATTGGATGTGGGGACTAGCGTTGCACACGCACTTCTTTTCCCAGCTAATAGGAAACGTTTTTAGAACATTGGCTGATGTTCTCTAAAAGTTCTCTCAAAGTTATCGCAAACGTTTTTGCTGTAGTCAAAATCAGTAGAAATCTTTTTAATGTTATATATCAAGCTGTATTCTTAAGTTGTTAGTGGAACATTTTAAAAATGTTTTCATTTTATGTTAATAAACAACATTTAAAATAACATTATTACCTAAGGGAAACATTAAGGGAAAGATAGGAAAAATCTTCTTACAACCTAAAAATGTTAGCTGGCTTAGCATGTCATCCAGAATCAGAAAGGAATCTGTGTGTGTGTTCAGTAGACTCTTGTCTTCTGTTTACTTGAGTAAAAGGCCAATGATGTCATATTTCATCAGTAAGAGCAGACAAACAAGGAGTCTGGATGTGTAAATATTCAACCGGTCTCATGACTATTCATAGTTTGAATGTGGTTGTAGCATGTGCATTTTCCTATTTTTTTTCAATTAGACATTGTGACATACAATATTGATGGACTGACAGCATCTAAACACCCTTTATTTAATATATAAATGTTTACCAATTTCTTTAAGGGTCATATTGAATTCATTGTTAAATTTATGAACAAATTAAGATTGTGTTTAAATGCCAATTATTATTTCATTTAATTTATTGCTAACAATTATTTCAACAATTATTTTGCACATTATAAGGGTTTCATTCTGTTTTTTGTGATTTTATTTCTGTAAGCCAAAATTACTGTGACATCACACACACATACACAGAACTGAGGGACTGAGTATTCAGCTTTGCATTTTAGATGCTTTACGTATGTCAGTATTGTACATCATCTATCCGAACATAAAGAAACTGTAATATCAAAATAGCTCAATGTTTTTTTTCATAGTCATGTATTCCTGAATTTAATCATGCCTTTGTCACTTGTTTCTGCAGCGTGCTGTCCACCTCTCCATCTCATCCTCTGTTTCTCCTCAAACCCGTGACCGGCACACTTTTACAATGCTCAGTTTGGCTTCAATTATTCATATGGCAGGAGGGACCATTCAGCCTGGCCTTTTGGTGAAATGCCACAAAGACATTAACCTATATATCTGCATGATGAGAAGTGGGGACCTAAAATAATGGAGAAAAGAATCCATTGTAAAACCAAATGTTACCTTTGCATGTGAATGGAAGATGGCAGAATATGTGAATGATGGGTTGATTTGCAACAGTTGCTCTCTTAGGGTGATCAATAAATTGCAGGCAAATGTTGATGTTAGGTCAGGTCGGGTCTCTGTCTACAACATGCAGGCCCCCGTGTCTGTGTCTGCACCTCTGATGCGAGGGTGAAGTACAATGCATGTTTACAACGAGACATGCTTATGTCACGAACTGTTTGTGCTTTAAATGGTGTATTATAAGTGTTCAATTGTACAGTGCTGTAAACAGCAGCACCCTGCTTTGGAGTAATTGAACAACATCTATGCAGATGTTATCTCTCTATTCTTTTTCTCCGGCTGCAACTACAAGATATTGTGTTTTGCTCAGCAGGAATCTATATTCATTGATGATAAGGGCACACACATTTGTCATTTCAGGGTCACTGTGTAATAAGCAAACAAGCGGGATTGCACCAAGGTAAAGTAGTCGCTCATGATCCTGCACACAGATATTTGGAGCCGGTGGTGAGTAGACAAGTGTCCACTCATCAAGGCTCTTATTACTTTTGACTTAAATGTGCCATAAGTGATATATTTTGGAATTGAGTGTCTGTCAGTCATTTTGCAAGTTCACAGGGCTGCCCATATATACGCAGGAACCAGGACCAACAGGGTTAACATTATCATAGTATTTTAAAACAGGATATTATATTTTCATAGTAACAGTTGTTTTAATAGGTTTTAAATAATTATTGTACCCCACCTATTTCTGGGGTAATATTTCTGTTTCAAACTTTTTAACATTTTAATTTTAATCTAATTTATAATCTAACTCATAACTAATGTTATGGACAGTACATTTGCGTATGCTAGTTAATCTTACAATTGTGGTAAATGCAGGGGTGTGTTTTGTGCAATATGTGTGGATCCATTAGAAATTCTTGAGGAAGTACTGTTACAACCTAACTGTGGCTTGTACACAATAATATTTCTAGTGTTGTGGATATTGTATTTCAAATTAAACAAGGTTTAACATTTATTAACATGATGCCATTTATTTTCATTTTTTGTGGTCTCCTCTACAGGCCTATGAAAAGACAAGCTTAAACATCTCCAAGCGATTAATCTTCCCCTCAATAAGAAATAGATTTCTAAAATATAGATGGTAGAAGATTAATTATTGAAACAGGAAGGTTAATTCAACAGTATTCAGGTTCACCCTTAGCAGGTGAAATAACATCAAGATTAGTGCAGGTCACTAACATTTGTCCAATGCCTTTTTAATATATGTATTGTGGAGGGTGTCCTGTAGGCAGACTACAGTTCTCAATATTATTCACATCTTATCATAACACATGGGTTTAGCTAAGACACAAAGAAAAATGAGAAGAAAAACATCTGTAATTGCAAGTTCCGATCTATTACTGTCTGTTTGGATCATTTTAATTAAAATGTTTAGCTGTTACGTTTTTTTAACACCTTTCAGAGGCATAAAATTGTTTTGAGAAACAACACACCTGATGTTTTCAAATAATCTCCCACTGTTGTTTTGTTTCCCTTGTTCTCATTTATACCACAAGAGGAGAGAAAATAGGAAGACCTTGAAAGAGATCTTTGCCCTCCCTGAATGATACAATGGAAATGTAAGGGAGCAGGAGAGAAAGGATAAGACCATCTCTGTTCGTCTCTGTAGCATCGGTAGCAACCGGCTCAGATAACACTGTTTAAACAATACACTCCTATTGCCCAGAGCTATTGTCAGACACATTGCCCTGCATAGCTTCTAAAAAACTTCCTATTATGGCTATTGATCTTTTTTCCATCTCTTCTTCCTTCTGTTTAAGATTAACAGCAGGTCATTTGAGTGGCTTCTGAGCATCTGTGAGTGCAGGAATATTATTAGGTGTTTAACAAAAGCCAAATGACTCCCCGAGCGACTGAAGTTCAATGTGAAATGAAAGAATATGTCATGGAGGAAGAGAGAGATCAGAATAAAAGCACTGGGAGTGAAGCATGTAGGGTGTCAGTTTGAGGAGTATTTCAAAGGGAGGAATCAACAATTAAAAAGTGTTCCACTGATAGTTTAAATTGGCCACATATCAGTGAGATTAACACTGTATTTGATTGTCTTTAGTGGGTTGCTTTGAAGATCTTCTACCTCATTATTGTACTATAATCTCTGAGATAAATATGCAGACATTTCAACTTTCTAGTTTTATTAGAAGGCTCTTATAGAGGTCAGTACAATTGTGCTTCATATATATTCACTCTGCATGAGGTTTACATTTACATGCATGTAGACACTTGTATCCAATGTGACTAATGTTGCATTTACGGTATACAGTGTTGTTAGTTCTTGCATTTCCTGGGATTTTGAACCCATGAACTTGGTGTTTCTAGCAGAATGATCTAATGTTTGAGCTACAGTGCAGCAATATTTCAGGATCATGGAATTAGAGGATCAGAGAGTGGCAGAAAACTGCTCTGAGATAAACATATCCAGATTTCTGCCTCCTAGTTTGCTGGGAAAATCTTCTCAAAGTCAAAGCATGTAGTCGCATACTTAATAGTGACGGTGGTGAGATTTTGCAACACTTCTCGAAACTCACCCTGAAACAAAATTTGCATGAATATCATTATTTTTATAACCAGGGGCTTCCCAGAATAACCACATTTGAGGGCAAACAATTGGGTTTTGAAGGGTTAATATGCTATTTTCAACATTTAGCAAAAAAATATAACACATACATACATATAGCATTTGGAGTATTTCCATTGTATACAATCAGTGTGGCTGCTGTTGAAAACAGAAAGATACAGTGATATCTTGTGTGTGCACTCTCTCCCTACCTTTGGCTGTCGTATTTTACTGATATAGTGGTGAATATATCCAGCAAGTGTTTTGCCATTTACTTTCAAGTTGAAAATTCACACTCTGAGATCCGCCACGCTTCTCACTGCGACGCGGCCCATCACTCGCGACATCTTGTCTCATTAGGGAGACGGTGGATTTCATCCTGCACTGGCGTATGTGGGGAGAGAGAGGGAAGGAAATGAGAGCAGGAAAGAGTTACCGACATTGCTAAATACCACTGTGCACTTGTTATTTGACAGAATTGATATTTTGGGCATGATCCACTCCCTGCTGAAAAGTGAGCCTGTGTGCTTGTTTGTGTGCGTAAGAGTGTATACGCACACCGCTTACAGTTTGAATGGCCCTTTTTTTCCTGTTCTCTCCTCTGGCACTCAGAGTGTCAGTTTATCAGTGTATCGCTTATGTCCCTTAATTCAAAGGGCACTGTGCATTGTACCCCGCTGGGCAGCCGTGTCATTGAGACAGACACATATTGGGGGGGGGGGGGGCGAGCAGGGTTTATCCAGGGGACCTGTCTATCTCCCTCTTCAAGTAAAATGGACGGGGGAAGGAAGTGAGGAGCAGGGCTTATCAGTCCAACCTTGGCTAGTGAATTAGCAGACCCTTGAGTGATAAGGCCTAGAAAGTGTCCAGTGAAGGAAAGAGTAGAGGATGTAAGTGTGTGTGTGTGTGTGCAGGGGGATTTGTAGGTGACAGCAAGCTGGCTGAGGCCTTGTCGGCTGTCACTCACTCTCCCACCAGCCTGTGGCAGTCTTTATTTATTCTGAGGCGTTCGGCTGTCGGCCGGGCAGTTCACAGACTCCAGCTGTCTGAATGGCTTTGCTTTCATTGTGAATGAGAAATGTGTGTCACCAAGAGCAAAGAGTGGGTGGAAAGACAGCCAGAGCTAGATATTTGTGAGAAAACGATAAAAATAAACATCCTTTCAGACTCCAATTTTGAGATAACAACCCCACCTCCACCCTGTCCGAGTGCATTTTTCCTCCCAAGTCAGCGTATATGAGCACTCCATTAACACTGTCTCAAAGGTAGAGCGTCAAGACGCAGGTGAACAAGCTGGGTGCTTCCGTTGGACCCCTATCACATTCCATTTCCAAATTTTTTCTGTTTTCATCAGCTGATGGGAATCTTACATCTTCCCTTGATGTGCATTCTCATGGCGTTCCGGCACAATCAGATTGGATTTTCCATTTAGGATCGGCACAGAGGAGAGTCGGGTTTGATTGCGCCAGACAGGGATGAATTCTTCACTGGGAACCGGACCTGTCGAGGCTTGTGATGCGTGCATGTCACCTCGCGATGACATGATCTAATGTGAGATGATATTGAACAACTCTAGTTTGGCACTTAAGCATTGAAGGGGGATTCAGGGCTGACAGCAGCCACTTTATTGCTTTAATCCCAGGGTCTTTTAACCCTGTTTGACGCAAATTAAGGTTGGCTTTTGTAGAGAGGGGGAAAAATATCCACATTGGCTTCCCATCTCCGTTCCTCTTCACCTAAAACTACTTTGAACAATTTATGCCAGCTTGTCAGCTTCATGTTTTGACTGACAAGTTGAGCCAAGGAGAGCGGGTGAGAGGAAAAGAGAGGGAGTTCTATTTTGTATTTTACAGTGAAAAAAATGAAGGCTGACACAAAAAACATGGCCTTGTCTTTTGTAATTAAAGGCTAGTGTTGCTCATTTATATGATATTAAATGCAGTGTCCACCAACAAATGGCTAACACAGTGTGATAAACAGAGATGGAAGATAGCACGGTAATTACAAAAAACAGGCTCCAGTGGAAATCAAATTACAGAGCGTTATATTTGCTGTCGATTGTGATATCAATAAAAACCTGTTCTGTTTTGAGAGGTTAGGTGCAGTTTGTCTTTAATTAATTACATTGAGCATTCATTATTTTGAGGACAGCCTTTGTTAAAACTGCAGGGATTAAGATAAATTGTGTTTACCAGTGACTAGGAAAAAAAGGTTTATGAGTGCTTAATCTGACGTGATAGTGTATTGGTTGAGATAGGTATAGCTGAGGATTTAACAGACTGAGAGAGGAGGCTTTGCTCCTTAAGGGGGACAGAGGTCTCACAGTAAGAGAGCAGACATTGGAGTACATTACAGTCATCACCTACAGTATTGTATTGGAATTATTATTAATTAGAGATCAAAATATGGTTTTGAACTCACTAATTGCTACTATATATTAATTAGTGAGGATTAGGGTCTAGAAGTACCACATTGTAACTTTTGCAGTTTTTTAAGGAACTATCCTTCAACATTTTAAGTAGCGTCACGTTTTGCTTTTGATTAAACAATTTTTTTTACTGATTTCAACAGTACACCTTTAGAATTAAGATTATTTGTCCATCAGTGTTTTTCTTCCTCGATAACCTTTCATAAATGCCCTCTTTCACACCGAGACTATTACTTTGAGCCCCAGAGGAATTGTGGATCTTTCTCTCCTTCAGGCCTGCCCTCAGGCATTGTAGAAAGGGTGGGCACAGTGACTGGGACAGGCCAGTCTTAAGACCTCTCTGTTAAGAGCCCTAGATAGATCTAGGTCAGCTTTGTCTAAGGAACTGCCAGGTACTATCTGGGGGTTTTGATGCACAGATTTTTGACTCTGCACACAACACTCACATGTATTTGTGCATTTACCAAAGGGACTTCATGTTGTGTGTTCTGAAGAGGTACAAGAGTGGAAGTAGCAGGGATCAAATACAGTCAAAAATGCTTGAACGAGTACTTAAACTGCACATGAAAAACGCAGCAGCAACATGTTTCTGAGCAAGCGTCTCCTACTAAAAGAAAACTGTAGATGTTAAAGCATGTTCAGCCTGTCAAAAATAGTGTGTTTTTTTCAAAGAGGCCTTCTTGCAGATGGCCAATAAAAATGAATGATAGTTGAAGGGGGTTTAAGATGGAAAAGGCCTGTCAAACACAACCTTTTTTCCAGGGGTGGTCCACCTGTGAATTAGATCAATCCAGCCTCAATGCTGATACAGCACACTTCAAAGAAATAGTGCAAAACTCTTATTGCTGTTTATTGTCTCTTAATAATAGTCTAAATTGCATTGCTTTTTTCCATTCCCCTTGTAGACACATTCCCACATTCTACCTACATTCAGTGTTTTTTCTTAAGCCGTCCTGAGTTTCAATTCGACCGTAAATGGGGGCTGTTTTATTAAGTAGTTATCGATTTTGATTTGATTAAACTCACGCTAATTTGCTGCGAACGAGCAGACATTTAATCAAATAAAAATCAATGGTGTCTTAAGAGCTCCTTGCTCATCTCTGGAATAGAGGAACACAGTAGGTACATGATAAATTATCACTCAGAGTTAGCCAATACAGCAAAGCATTCTGGGTAGTTGGAGTGGAGGGGAGGGGTCTAACAAATGTCACACCCACACTCTAGAGAGGGATGGATTTGCAGCTTGCCAAGGACACATGGGCTCAGTCTTTCAGTTCACTTTGAAGAATGTTTGAGTGAGACCAGACATTATGAATTATTGACACATGATGCAAATGAGGTCTTCTAATTTTAATTTAGGTCTTTCAATTTTAGGTCTTCTTTATGAGCAGCATGTGAAAGAAATTCCCAGGTGTTCGCTGGGAATAAAACCCAATACCTTGACGTCGCAAGCGGCATGCTCTTTTAGTTGAGCTACAGAAACATAAAATGTAAAATAGATGTTATCATTATATTTATTTAATAAAATGTTGATTTAGCAGGGTGCTTATTCATGCAGCATTGAAAGGAGGTCTTTGTTGTCTGCATTGACCAGCTAAAATCTTTTGTTTAATTCTTGTGATCAGAGCCAGAGACTAATGCTGTAACAAATGAAAGAACAGACATCACTGACATTAGCTCCTCACTTAAAAGTTTTTCCCTCTCTTTATTTTCTCTGAGGGAGGTCTAAAGTGCACTCATTTCCTTTTCACTGGCACTTCATCTGCATGTCTGCGTTTGTTTAATTGCATCCGGTGAGCCAGAGACTGACCTCTGTTAGAGAGAACACCCTCTCTCGCTCTCTCTCTCGCTTTTTCTTTGATTTCATTCATGTAATTTACCATCATGAAAATAAGTCACATCATTGCGTAAGCATTTGATCACATCTTTACAAACTCGGCAGACAGAGAAAAAGACAGACAGGAAAATGAAGGCATTTGTGAAATGTGAATCATATATGTGCCCTCTGTGATTGGAGGTGGTGACATGGTGGATTTGAACAGGAGAGGGGATTAGAGGGGCCTTACACATGCAATTATGCAGTAATCTGTTTTTAAACACTGTTTAGAGACAGCAGTTCCTGCCAGCCTTTCAAAGAGGGATCTGGGGAAAATTTGCATGGAACACAGTAAGGATTTACTAGAGTCATGTAAACAGAATCCTACAGGAGTGTGTAGAGAAGGGCTTCTGTAGAGAGATACAGCACAGAAAGACATGGCTTCACTACAATCCATGTAATCATTACATCATTCCATTATTATTTTCCCAAAATGGAGGACAAGCTCTTTAGGTCACCAAATATCACAGAGTAATGTTGGGTACAGTTAAAAGTAATGTTACTTTTGTTCTTTAACTATAATAATGATGTTTTCAAATCTTATGTACAATTAGAGATATGCATTATTTCTGTAATAAATATATTTGTACAACTAGATTCTGAAACATGCTAATTTCAGTTTACCAGAAAGTAAAGGTTTTTAATTGTATTTGTTAATAAATAAATTCAATAAATAGAAAACAAACTGTTTTTTCCTGGATAGGATTACATAAAACAAGTTACATGTGTAACATACTACTGTCAACACTGTAGAATTTATTAGGAGAGTATTTTGTTTCTTCTAGTTAGTAAACATAAAGTGATCTGAAAAGGACTCACAAGATGTGTTTCCTGAAAATGTACCATATTCATTTGAACTTTATGCTGTTTCAGAGTTCCACTGATCAGTAAACACTCATTCAAAACAATTTAAAAACAACTGAGTATGGATCATAATCCAAATGAACTACCCGCACAATGTCTGTGCATTGATTTTCAGTTCTTTCAATCTGAATCTCCCTGTTGGATACACTAATGCTGGCCTTTAATTTGGTGGCCTGCAGTAACCTCAGGAGTCAGAGGGTCAGCACACACGTTAGATGTCAATTATACCACTTCTATACATCTTCTCTGCTACCATTTGTCTTCATCCTTCTCAGTCACAACTTTGACCTCCTCTTTCCCATTAGAGGGTCCCACACGTACCGGCCACCTGCTTTTGAAGTGCCAGTCTCTCTGTCTTACTGCATCTGTCTGTCTGTCTGTCTGTCTGTCTGTAGCAGGCACTGTTCATTAGTTACATTATGTGCTGTTTATGCTTCTCTGGGTCAAATATTGTATTAGGCAGTCATTTGTGATGTCATTGGTGCTGTGTAAGAATTTGCAGTTTTTTTGGCTCCTACCTTTCTGAATGTGTTAAATGAAGCTTGATTATAATGACATTGAAACATCAAAAAGAATTAAATCAAACAAAGCAACAAACATCAAAAGAAAAGGTAACATATTGCAATGGTGGGCTGCTGTCCCATCTGGCCAAATGGCTATTGTGTCTCATTGTCTAAAAATAGGATGAAGACAAATTGTTATCATTTGGGAAAGCCCATGACAATAATGATGAATGAGCATTTTTTTCTTTTTTGGTTTGCCCTCTCAGAAGTCATTGCTTAAGGCTCTTTCCCTTCCCACTCTCTATTTTTTTCTCTCTCTCTCTCTTTTCCGCTTACCCCCTCATCCCATTCCTCACTGTGTGATCAACAATGTTAAAGCACTCATTCGGCCTCATTTGCATGGGCCAAACCCAGCGCAAATAGCCCTGTGTGTGAGCAGCACCCTCTCTGTAATCTGGTCAACAGAGGCACCTGATCCGGTGATTGATTAGCAATTTAAAATGACAACAAGGACCCCATTGCCTTTACCGGAGCCAAACTTTCCCATGACTAATGTCCCTGCTGACAGGAAAAGATAAGAGACATCCTTCACCATGCTCGCAGCCTGTTTTTGATAAATAACACTACTGATGGCGTGCTCTGAGGTCATTATTGTGTAAATACTACAATATCAAGCTTTTTCTCTCCTGATACATATGATGTTAGGCCTCTGTCCCACAGAATACACTTTACAAAAATTAACCATGGTTTTACCACAGTTTGAACCAAACACCATGGCTATTATAGTTAAACCATAGTAACCACAAACTAACCATGCTTTTGGTAAAGCAACCATAGTTTAACCATGGTATTTGTAGGAAAACAATGGTTATATAAATATAATCAATGCACCAAAAAATATGGTTACTGTGCTTTAACTGCAAAAAAACCATGGTTAATTTTTGCAAGAGGCAAATGAGGGTTTTCCACATCAAGTGTATTTCACTTTAAAATACTAACTGTATCCAATTGCTAATTTGGCATTAAATGTCAGTAATGAACTCTCAATAAAGGGTGTGTCATAGATGGTCCTTGGACAAGTATTAAGCTCTTCTGCTGATATAGAGGGGGAACAGTTGTGCAACTATAGTTTATTCATTTTCTTGCCACAAAATGAAATATACATTTTATATATAATCAACAAATACTTACACCGTTTATAATTTTTTATAGCTTTATGTGCAAAAGATACTGTACAGTGATTCTGCCCTAGAATTCAGCCAAAGTGATGATCTTAGAAGGCAACATTTATATTGTGATTGTATTTATGTGATGCCTTAAAGGCTTCTTCCACAAGCAGCTTACTATGTCTTGAAACAGAACACATCAGCTCACTTATCTTGAACTTGCATGATTTGGCTTCTAATGCTTTTCTTACAAAATTGTGTTGAACAATACAAGGGTCTTCAATTCGTCAAACTCTCTCTCCCTCTTGCATGTTCAATTACGAGTAAACAAGCCACTTTAAAAGTAAAAGTCTGAAAGACAGCACATGCTGCATTAGTATACAGTATACCCAAGTGCCCAGTAAAATTAGCTCATAAATACAAAAATGCAATCAAGTGCTGCCAAGTTTCTGCTGACCATCAGCCCAAACAGCTTATTTGATCTCATAATGTGGGCCTGATTGTCATTATGAAGTTTACAAACCAAGTGCTTTAAGCGCTTGCCATGTCTGCATTGCAGACGACAACTCACTGCTACACTAACACTTTTAATGGTCATGCATGCATTCAAATCTAAAAATAAAATCTAGATCTAATTTCTTTTTTTATAGTTAAATGGCATAGCGTTAATAAAAGTAATACCGTGAGTATATAATTGATTTTGCACACCACTCATGTTGGAATTTTTAGAATTTAGAATTGGCTCTTGTTCAGTTCTAGTAAGTTTTGAATTTGACTTGAACTGGCCACAGCCCATATGATGTTACTTTAGAATGAGAGGAAGTGGTATTTACTGAATTGTAAATCAAAGAAAAATGTAATCTATTGATTACATATCGTTGTCTACACCATTGTGAAGAGCATTTTTTTCTAAGAAATTGCATTTTTCTTTTTACTAAAGTAAAAGAAAATAAAACAAAGTATAATAAAACATTTCAACGCTGTTTTTCTGAAAATGCTATATATGCTGCTCTATGATTACGTGTATGTTTATGTAAAATTTTCTTATTACATTTAAGTTGTAATTATAATTCTACATCCTGAGTCAAACTGAATTGAAATTATTGAAATTAATTTAAAAGCCATGCTCAATATAGTTCTGAATGGATTATCTCTGTTTTTCTACAAACTGTAATTATTTTCTCTTTTCATTTTTTGGAGGGGAGAGGGAGGATTGTCCCATAAAAGGATTGCAACTCTATAGCCATGGCCTTGATAGAGAGTGAGAGAGAGAAAGAGGAAAAAGGGTTCAGAGCTAGTTCAGCTGCAGCGCTTGACAAATTATTTGTGGAATTGTTGCATTCACAGTCACTTAAAGAGGAATCTGTCAGAGGCTGCCTGCTCCACAGCGTACAACACAGCTTCTCGCTCGCTGTCCCCACTCTCTCTCCTCTCACCTATGATGGATTGAGCCTAATGCAAATTTACAACCATTTTATATGTCGATGCCTCCCCTGCCTGAGCAGGAACATACCTCAACATCACGCTTCAAGATGTCCGCCTCAGAACACCCTGCATCATCGGCCTCCTCTCAATCTCTCCTTTCACAAATCTCAGCAGAATAAAGATAAATGCCCTGACTTTGGCTGCTTTAACATTATGCCACAAAGCAACCCCTTTAATATGAGGCTCTGTGCCTGTGTCAATGTTATGCGTTGCACATATACACCAGTGGCCGTTTTCCTGTGTGTTTGAGAACATTATGAAAGTGGTATTCAAACTCTGTTTTTCTCCCTTTCTTGACACCTTTATTTTGTATTTGAATAAGCTTTGATGGTCCTTCCTGCATTTTTGCAAATGGATTCGAAATTGCAGTTTGAAAGGAAAAGGCCATTATGCTTTACATCTACGAAATGCATAAAGTAGAGACCTCAGTTTTTACACAGGGGAATATTTTTTGTTGTGAGGAATAAGTTATAGTGACTGTGTCATATGTAGGGGTTTCTTTGTTAATAGGTCTAGATTGTACTTCTTGTCCAGAATAGGAGATGTCTTCATAACATAATATCAACCTTTCTGAAGAGAGAGGTGGTGAGAAAGGGGTTAGCGAGTGTGTTTTTCACCCTATCAGCTAGGAAAAGGTAATGTTGTGCCCTTGTAATTGTGCAGGTAGCCCATCTATCAACTGTGCCACCCAGGATAATAAATATAGAGTACACACAGTCTCCTTTGAGATTTAGAAAAGGGAACAAGAGGTGGAGGGAAGTGAGTGAGTGAGACAGAGAGAGAGAGAGAGGCATGGAAGGGAGAGGAAGGGAGGAGGCTGTTTCAAAGCAGGTTTACCATGATATCCATGCATGCTGACAGATGAACTTGAGGGTATGGCTTGTGTCATGTGTGTACCACTCTGAGTCTTCATCCACTCAAACATACGCTCTTCGTATTATGGTTTGTACTGCACATAGCGCCTTCACGCTCTTTGAGTGTGTATGCTACTGTGATTGCAGAGCTCACTGCACACAGATGGTGCTCAGACAGTGTGAGGTGTGTAGCTACAATCCACACAATCCAGCAGAAAATACAACATTCTCAAAATACTAGAAGTTCAGCAGAACCCATTACACACACTCCATAGTGTGTATTACTACACACTATGTTTAGTCATTCACATTTTTCTGGCCTGAAATAGATGTAATAGACTCTCAGTACACAAATATATAATTTTTTCAAACTTTTGTTTCTGGAAGACTTAATTCTGATTGGTCATTCATGGCATTCTGTGGTCAAATTTTTTTTATAATGACCACAAAACTTGTGATTATTGTGAAAGGCAACTGATTTCCCACATGAATGTGCTAGTTTCACATCCCTTATATCATTCTGCTTTCATTTCATCTTAAATAGTTAACATCAAATTATTTATTTGTTAAATAGCCTCGTAATAACCAGGATAATATGCATTCAGTCAATAATCGCAAAATATTCACCCAAAAAAAGACCTTAGCCATGTGCTAGTGAAGGGTGTGTAGGCATTAACTGCACTGTGTTTTTTGTTGTCTTGTAACACCTTGTTTGTAAAACCCGTTTTAGATCAGTAAGGTGTGCTAAGGATCTGTGTCTTAAGGTAAGTGGAGCCTGTTAATTAAGTGGCTGATTTCTGATAATCCCTCCAAAAAGGAAGATACTTGCTTTCAGTTGTAATATTCTGGAATTGAGGTCATTATTGTGATGAGGCAGCTTTCTGTGCTGCCTGAGTATTTGTGTGCGTGCATGTGCGTGTGTGTTACACATAAGCGTGTCCGTGTGTGTAAATCTGTAATGCTGTCGATCAGATGCTGTCCTAACACTGGCTTTTTCATGTCAGCTCCCTCATTAGCACCATTAGGCTAATTACCATGGGTTACGCTCACCATGACAACAAGCGTATGAGTGGTGTAAACACACAACATGTCGAGAGGAGCCGTGGCATTAGTCATGACAGAGCTGATTAACCGAGACTCGACTGGGAGAGACCTATAAAACAATTCAGACAACACGTCCAATGTGTGAGCTTACAGAGAACCAGGTGTCTGATAAACATCCAATCAAATGTTACTGCCACACATAGCAAACACGCAGCTAACTGATTCAACAGTTCCACTGCAGACAAATTTAACTTGTGAGCTGAAGTTGATTAACACTTCTTTATTTCTGCTTTATTATTCATTTTTTTTTAGTTAAAGCTTTACGTTTTGCTATTCTAACATCATTGACATTAACAGTCAATCAAATATGTAAAATAATCAAGTCAGATACAATTAAACGAAGTAAACATAAAGCCGACATTACATTCAGGTTTGTAAACTAACAAGACTATATAGAGTTACCGGAAATTATGAAAATACATATTTTATTATAATTAAGTCTAAACCATAAAGAGATACATTTTCTAATGTATAACACCACCAGTACAACACAACAGTAGTTTAAAACTCAGCCCACATACACAGTTTAATGATAACAGTTATGGCAGTGTAAGTTGGGTTGCCCTCTGAGCATTCTGCATGTGCCAATTTCAGCTGAATGTTCACTGGAGCCTCATTTCTGCTGGCAGCGTTTATATTCATACTGCACAGACAGGATCATGAAGACTGTTTATGATATTGCTATCAATTCAGGCCTGTACCAAATCAAGATTGCATGCACGTAATATGGCCATGATGAGTGCATTGTGCATTAATTCATTATCAATGCTATGTTTATTGAATGTTACAGGCTCTCGTCTACCATAGAAATGCCAGATTTTGGCTCTTTGTCAGAAGAATGTAAAATAAAGAGAAATGGACATGTTTTGAGTATCATTATGCGGGCTCTATCAATCCCAAAATGTTTGATTTCCTCCTCATGATTCTGAGAGCAGAAATACTAATTTATTAAATTTCCTCTCCATTTAACGAGCCCATTTGGTGAATTTGCGTTTGATCCTCACCGGCCCACTGAGGCGTGAGGAAGGCAGCGTGGATCTGTCAGCGAGCATGTCACATAAATATCTTAATAGCCAGTGATCTTATCATCATAAAGCTACGCATTTATACACTTAGGAGTGTCATGTTGGTCAATTGCACAAAAACCCTGTGCACATGAAATATTAAATGCTAAAATCTTGTGTCTACTCCATTAAAATAGGTTGTGAAGATTTCTCTTTTTTATTGTATTTTGATAGGCATATGTCCTAAATGATCATCTTATGCTTTTGACTTTTTTCGAAAACCATAGAGAATGGTGCTGCATTTTTCCATTAACCATCAGTCACGCAAATGAGAAGGATTCTTATGGCCTCTGGTTCTCATGCTGAGAATCACATCTGTAATAATCAAGAAAAATTCATATTCTGTCCCAATAATATTTTATCCGTACCATAGATTGTTTACCCAAAAAAATCATGCTGGAGTTTAGTTTGGAGGACAAAAGTAACAAAAAATGTTCCCGTTTATGAGGATCTTAAACTATGTGACCAAAACAAACATACAAAATCACAGCTAGAGACAACAGAGTATTTTGACTCATCTTAAAGTTTCTGTCATGTAGCCTTTGTGACAACTTTCTCATGTGACAACTGGCCCCTGACTCCACTATATTGCTCCTTGCTTTCATAGGATTCACCTTTTCCTTCAGTTGCTTCTTAATTTGTGTGTCTAATCTTAGATAACTGATTGATCAGCTCTCAGTTTAGTGGGAAAACAGCATCTCTTTTGCAGACAGTTCTGTGCTGTGTGTCTTTGCTTCTGCTGGTCAGCTTATAGCCGAGTGAGGGGAAGTGATGACAGGATCTCTTTAACACAGAGGATGGTGAAAGCTGATATAGAAAGTTTAATATGAACTAGTGAGATGTGATAAACAGTAAGAGAGAAAGGAGAGGGGAATGAGAAGAGAAAGAGAGGGAGGGGGGGTGCAGAGCGAAGAGAGAGAGAGATAGAGGGATTATTATTCAGTTATCAGTGCTCTGTAGAGCAGAACTGACACGGACAGAAGCAGATTTCCTGCTTCTCACACATCCATCTGCCACCTCCCCATGCAGAAAGAGAGAAAGAGAAAAGGAAGGGGGAGTAAGTCAGATAGAGAGGGAAATGCACACATAGGCACACGTGCCCTACAGATCACACAAAATTACACACATACAGCACAGATGTCTACATGTTCCTCTCATACCACTGTTGGTGCACATGCCCCCAGATTTTTGAGTGAATTTTAAATGAAACTTTTACAAATGAAAAAGTTTTATTTATTACTGTTGGCTGCATGATTACCATAGCTAAAGGCTTTTATGGTAGAAATCATGCATTTGCATTAAAGACAAAGTCTACATTTCGACAGTCTGATTGATGGGCATTTTGCACAAATCATTTGTCTTCAATTGAATGTTCTGTCTTCATCTGCTCACCCTCACGTGGGGAAAATGCCTGGTGATTCCTGATTGCCAAGTTTAGTTGCAATTTTGCTTGGTTTATTTAAAATATTTATATAATAACCAGAGGTTTACCACTAGATTAACACATCTTTAACAAAGAAGCTTTTGGTCATATCTTCTCAAAGGGCACCAAGTGAGCCAGGATCACCACATCCCTCCCTCCCTCCTGAAAAAAATGCATATGGTGCTTCTGGGTGCAACAATAAGACCTGCAAGAATAGATGGATAAACAAAACCTTCATCAGTACATTTACAATCCATTAACCCAGCGTCCTTCATATTAGAGTGTGTGCCTTCCTAATTACCGGCATCAAGGCCATTTTTTGTCTCTATATGTCATGACTGGTGAGATGGATCTCAAAAACAGAGAGGACTAAATGGACCTGAGAGGACAGCAGAATCTCTGCACTGCCTGTGTTGACACCAACAAGAAAAGCGATCACAGCGCCTGTCAATATATATGGACATCAATTATTTTTTAATTGTAGGGGAGTATGGTACACTAATTAAAATGAGTATATCTTGCCATGCCAGGGGCAAAATTAATAATTAATTTTTAAAATTAATATTCACAAGTAGCGCTGGGAATATATTAAAATGATTTTGCGGTTACAAGGCTGATCTGGCTTGTAGCTCGTGAGATGGTGTTTCTGCTAAATTAGGCATCTGCACCTCTGTGGCACCTTGCGTGGCCCCTCGATCTCACCCCGCGCTCTGCTTGCATCAGACCGGCGGAGGTACTGAGGAGGTTCTGATAGGGGCTATTGGCCAGGGCAGCTTTGGCTTGTGAACCATGAAAAAAGGAGAAGAAGAACTCTCTACTGATTTAAGTAATGCTTAAAAAATGGAGTCTGTTGTCTGTACAATGTGTGCTATATTTGATTTGTGGTATCCAAAGCCTCATACATACATATACATAATGCATATGTATACACACACACACACACACATATATATATATATATATATATATATATATATATATATATACTGATATACATATATATAATAATATATATATATATATATATATAGATGTGTATATATATATATATATATATATATAATCAAAAGTTAGATTAAGTTAAGTACACTAACTAGACTGGTATGGTGCGGTTGTAAGTAACCATAACAACAGTCTCTGTAAGCGTTTTGCATTAAGCTCTATATTGGACAGTACATCAGTACAGTTAAACTACAAAACATAATTTTTTATCACTTGGTCATAGATTTACACTACAAATTCATTACAAAAACCTTTAGTGTTTTGTTTAAAATGTGTTTGAAATGCAGTTTGAAACTCCCTTCCTGTTGAATAATTCACACACTGTCCTAGGTTACACTACAGTCATGTCATCTAACATTGCTAATATGTAACCTTTGCCCGGCTGATGAAATCATCCCTCATCTGTGATTGTTCATTTTTTGGCTCTTTATTGATGAAGGCATAAATCTTGAATGTCTGTAAAGAGGTTATTTAGCTAATCTCTCTGGAAGCTATGACCTTACAGCAGTTCTGTAGTGTCACAGAAATGAGTGCCGCAGAACATAAGTGAGTAAGTACTGGGATATATTAACACTATAGCAGCAAGCATCATATATCTGTTTTAGTAACACTGGCCATTCTACAGGAACAGATCATTCATTTTTACACACAGCGCAATTAGTGAGAGTGTAATGTTGTTATATTTTATAAATTAAAGGATTGTGAATAACACCTCAAACTCTGTGATGTGGTATCTTATCATACCGAAACTCTAATTAAAGCAGTATATCGTCAGCTCCACAAGAGAGCAACATCATTTCCAAAATGATATCTCATATTCACAGGCATCATTTTTCATCATTCCACAGAATCACAGCCCCCCATATCAATTTCACCTCAGAATTAAAAAAAAAGCTAAACAAAAAGATAATGACTTGCATCTTGCTATTTCAAAAGCCCCCTCCACCCCACATTTTCTGAAGGGTGCAGGGGGTGTTTAGTATTTTTAATAAGCGTCCTCGATACTATTGAGCAGGGTCTCTTTGTTCATATGGCAAGATTAATTATACTGTCAGGCATTTTCAAGGCGTGCTTAACAAAGATTCAGTGATATAATTGGCCCGGCCTGCGTTTGACAATCACAATCAGCATTAGACAATTTCACATCCTCTCCTCTACGCAGCCACACACGCACCACCTTTACATCAAAAAGAAAGTCATTTTTGCCAAACAGACAGAAAATATCAGTGTACATTTACACACACACACACTTGTGTGTGTGTGTACAGAGAGCCGCTGTGCTTGTGGTGTCATTTGTTATGGAATGAGTATTATGTGGCAGAGCATAGGGGTTTCCTCTCAAGGACAGGCAAAACAAGGAAATATAATTGAGCGACACACCGGATTTGAACTCTTGCATTGGTAGTGGCTCTTCATCGGGCCCCTTTTCCCCACCTCCTCCACCCTGCCCCTGCACATTCAGATTAAAGTGAGGTTAATTTTGCATTGCCAATAGAGGCGGGTGAGGAGAAAGTGAAAGATGAGTTCCATCTTTGTGTGTGTCTCAGATTGTCAGGCGATGGATTGTCTGTGTTGAGTGTAGTGAGAGTGGAAGCTGTTTGGAAATGTGTTTTTGACACTGCAGTGGATACAGACTGCATTGGGGCAGCTTGTTTGCCTGCTCTGGCCTGAATTATGGAAAACAGTGTTACTTCCTGTGACTGTGGCAGGAGAGTGATTGTAAAATTCATGTCTGTTATTATTAACTGCAAATGATATAAGAGACAGTTAACAAATGTTTAATTGAGTAAAGCATTATTTTGGGTCAGCAACAAAATTCTGCATGTCAGAATCTGCCTGGCAGAAATGAAGAAACTTGAGGTTTTAAATTGAATAACTGAATTGAATTGAGTGTAGTAAACTAGACTGGTATCAGCATAGCAACATGGAGATTGAATGAGGTAATACGATACATCCACAAATTGTTTCATCATGTTTTCATCAGACTTTGTAAACTGGACATATAGGAATTAAGGTAAGCTCAGACCTGCTACGCACATATTTTAGAGATTTATGTATAATTGTAGATTGCGTGTGTGTGCGCGCTTGTGTACGTACAACACAAGAAACAGAATTTGCACACAAATGATTAACTAACCACTTACTGACAACTCTCATTTTTAAATCTAAAATGCCAACCAAATCTTCAGTCTTTTTTCAACATAGTAGTCTTTAAACAAAGGCAGAAAACCTTCAACCATGTATATATGTCAATCACTGTGCAAGAAGAGGAACCAGGTGAAAATGTTGGCCACACGTCCTCAGACACAAATGAGACAGATCACCCTGTAATCATGATGAATGGAAGAGGGAAGACATGTCAGCTCCTCATGTGCACTTGATGAATGGTATCATATACACTTATTTAGCCAAAGAAAGAGAATAATAGATCATTTGAAAGACTATAATTGTTCGTATAAGCACACATGAAAATCTATATGCGATTATTTTTCTTGTTATTAATAGCACATTTTCTAATAAGCTAATTGAAAATGTTCATAATGTATTGCTGAATAGTACCTAGATTGCTTTTTAAATTAAATTGATTCTGCGATAATAATGATTTTCAACGGGTTTTCAAGTACATAAAATGTATATATTTAATATATATTTTAATATATATTTTGCATATATAAATATAAACAGTTTATGTGGATGTTCATTAAGTATTGAAAAGTTACTGAAACTGAAACTGGGGTCTCCAGCAACACAGAGACAGCTTAATTTTACACTCTCCTGAGTTATTTTCAGATTTCTCAGGGAAAACAAGTCAAAAGGAGGAGAGAAGGAAAAAATCTTAATTGTGACAGACGATAGCGACGGAATACTAAGTGTGATATTTGCTTATTAGTCATTGACCCGTTCAAAAGAACATCACAAGGGTCATTAGGTGCAGCGGCGCCATAGTTTGTCATAAGCTGAAGACCAAACCTAATTTCTCTCCAATAGAGTTCAATTGTCCTTGAAACCTGGGCTGCTACAGTGACATATTCCTGCTTTGATACAAAAGATGTCTCATTATAGAGGAAAGCTAAACACCAAAAAACAAACACCAGATTTAAAGGGATAGTTAACACAAATATAAAAATGCTGTCACTCATCCTCAATGTCATTCGTAATCCATGTGATTTTACTATTTCTTTTGGACCACAACAGGAAAGAAATTTTGAAGAATGTTTTACATACAAAGAAAGTTTGAGCCTGTCAGTCGCTAAAAACATTTTTGTTTCATAAAAGAAAGAAAGAAATACGGGTTTGGCATAAAAGTGAGTAAATGATGATAGATATTTCATTTTTGGGGCAACTGTCCCTTTAAAAATTCTGACGCCTATAGGTCAGAGCATCACGTTTACATCATCAAGACATCAGGGGCTGGCAATTGCATAAACTGAGTAGACTGGTCTCACAAGTTAGTCATCTAATTATTTTCTTCAAGACTGGTCATTCAGTTACATAAAAAGGTAGATTGATTTTGATTCTGATTTTGAATCAGAATCTGAAAAGCAAGACTGGTCAGCCCTAAGTAATTGCTAGTTGATCGGGCTAGTTCTTAAGACACAATCTTATATTAGTGGCTATGTTTATGCAACTAGCCCCAAATCTTTTAAAAAACTTAAGTATAATTTTCAGTATTTAACACTACTATATGATAGTCCAATTCAATTTCAGGATGAAAAGTGGACATTATGAAAGTGCCCTTGACCCTCTTCTCAAGAAAGCCATACTCAGAAATATTGTATAGTGTGTAGTGCTGGAAGAATGATCAGGAAACTATGTTAATAGATCAACTGAACAGGCGGGGGGATCATGATGAGATGTGCAATTACCTGTATAATTCAACCGGCTCAAGATGCATAATTCTCATTTTATTGTGGAAAATATTTAAGATTCTATTGATCGAAGAAGTCACATAAAAGGCGTCATCAGCGCATTCATCGCACATTCAGATGAGTTTTATCTCCGTGCATAAAGATTTCTCTTAGTAACAGGGTCAAAGTGCTCAGCTTTAACGTTAGCAACATATCTGAGATCCTCCTGATGTGCGGGGGCTCAAATCTAAGGTGACGCCTTTTAACCGCTCATAACATACAAGCCTTTATGACCCAATAAAGGAAAAGCCACTGAGGTTCTTACACAGGGCTTATTGGTACAAAGGCAAAATGAAAATGATAAAATAATGACCAAAATTAAACAGAAAGTAAATCTAGAATAACCTTAACCCTTTAAGTACTCAAGACTAGCCATTTTGCCTCAAATACATGACCCATAAGTTTTATAGTTTTTTTAGCACAGAAACATTTTATTTGCTGTTCATTTTTGAGGGCTGGAGAAACATAGACAAATCCTTTTAATAAATGAATCATAACATGACCGTGTTGTGTTGATTTGCCTGAAGCGTTTTTGTGAAAACTAAGTAATTTGCTCGCTAACATATGTGAGAATCAAAACGTCCATAAAAACACTCAACTAATCCATTACCCATAATACATTCATGAGTATCTTTTATATAGTCCTACTGTGCAAGCAGGATATAAAGGAAGTCATATTATCATTCAGAACATATTCTCCCACACACGAACACACACACACACATGCACACTACATATTACCACTTCATTCTTTACAAGCATAGCCAGTGGCAACATTCACACCTTGCTGAGATATTTGTATCGTAAGCCATAACAGCAGTAAATTCAGATATAATGGGACTTTTATGAAATCGCTTGGATTCATAAAATCTTTGCCGTGTGAAGATGAAGCATTGCCCTCCGGTGTTTCTAAAGGCAGGCATGTAATACATACAATGTCTAGTAAGTTAGATCAAATCAGATTGAGGTCTTTAATTGAAACATGGAACATGTAACTACGATTAGATCTGATGAGTTGTCAATCAGAGGTTTCAAAGAGAAACTGTCTGTAACAATACTTTTCAAAAATCCCATGACGCATGGGATTGATGCGAAGATCTCTCGTTTCATAACTTTGATCTGAGAGGAGCATTTATCAACGAAATGAACAATCTGTATGAAGATGAGAGGGGTATATCATCATTGTTTGAGTTTAATGAGAACGTAAGAAACAATTTCAATGATACTCAATCAGTACATTGTTTTTGTGAAAATATACGTTATCCTATAACTTCTATAACTAATGTGACAAAAATAGCTAATTATCACATTTATCGCTAATGCTGTGCTCCATACAGCTCTAAAAACCTATGGCCTGTTGTTTAGCCATTCTGAGGGCTTTAATTGTCTGTTCTTTATGAACTAGCTGATACAAGTTTAATTACACTAAGACCTTAGACAACAAAAGCCTCATGGACAATTTTTACATCCTTAATGAGCATTTTGTTGTCCTCTCACATGATTCTGATGTCACATACATTCTTTTCCTAATCATTATAAATTACATTATGACAAAAAAGGGGAAAAAAGAAAGAAAAGATCTGCCATAATTTATAGCTGGAATCAAATTAATTGCAGGCTTGACAGGTGATAGGAAACTGCGTTGACGATAAGGTCATTAAGTTGTGCTTATGCAGTAATGAGGGAGAATGAAGAAAGCAATAGAAGCAGAGAGTGTGAGCGGAGCATTGTTTACACAACTAGCAGAGGTTGCTCGGTGTGATGTGACCAATGCTGAACGAAAAAGAATTCTCCCTTTGAGAAAAAAATGGAGAGACTGTGAAAAAAGAGAAAAGAAAGAGCAAATAAAGGCAGGGAGAGAGCTGGTGGGTCTTGTGCGACACAGGGAAGCTGTCAGGGCAAATGCCACTGGATGTGACACTTTTAAAAAGTCTCAACATGTAAATCAAAAGTAGTTTGGGCTTAATGGATGTGTTTTAGCAGATGTATCCAAGGCAGCCAGGTCCGACGCCACGGCAACTGCCAGCCATGTCGGCGGGGATGATGTTTACAATAATGGGGAGAGGCAGTCCAATTTCACGAAACACGAAGGCGCAAAAGCCACCTCTCTCCTCAGCCCGCCGCCACGTTGGAAAGGAGATGAGGTAGAAAACAACACTAACTTCATGTACGAGACTCTTGGAAGAGGGAAGCGTCTCAAAAGCACATCAAAAACAATTTCACCTTGGCAGGGCGCTTGTCAAAATCAAGAAATATCATACAGCGGCCTCTTTCCACCCTTGTTTTGTATAACTGTATTTGTAGCCTCAGGGTGTCAGTCACATGCAGCCACATGCACACACAAACAAACACTGGCTAACATGCAAGACCCAAATAGACTGTTCCTGTTGTGTGACAGTGTTGAGATTGAGTGAGTATACACACCCACAGACAGTAAAAGACACAACAAGGACCTTGAAGAACACTTTATAGACTCTGATACATTTTTCTGAATGACAGGAAATTCAACCAGGTTCTTTCTGTCTTTGCAGCAAACAATGTAAATGCCACTCTGCTTGATTAATGTGATTTGACATTGTCTCCACAAGACAATGTCTGGACACCTTTTGTCTTTAATCTTTGTTTCTTTGACTTTCTTCCAGCTGAGTCTCTTCATTAGATCAGGGGAGTTCATATCAGTAGCATGTTTTAAACTGCACCTCACCTTTTCGACAAAGTGAGCATGATTTTACATCACGCTGCAAATGAACAAAGATAATATTTTCTAGTGGATAAGCTGTTTAGGTTAAACGGAGCCTCGTGATATGTCACTGCGTGAGAGAGACTAATAGTGTCAATTTGTTCTTTATTTACACGTACAGTATGCACTTTTATGTTTATGCACACCCAAGATTTGTCTGTGAGCTAAATAAATACAGCAACGATTTTCTGTGGTGTGCAATCAGTGCATTTATGTAATTATGGTGAACGAGGACTAATGAGGACTTCTTTAGCCTCCCACTTTGAAAGCGCAAATGGGCATGTGGTGTTGTGTCTACCCCTGAACTCTGAGGTGAGCACTTGGTTTGAGAAGGTGAGGACCTAACAATGGTCCTCTTGACCTTTTCCTGCCGCCGACCAAATGACTGCAGTATCACAAGTTCAGGTGCAAGAGGGCCAATTTAAGCCTGTCGAGAAACCAGCACATCCTCGCTGCCACCTCTACTCCTCCGCTCTCTTAATATGGAGTCCAGTCTGACCTACACACCTTTCCTTGCTAAAGCTAACTCTAGCCCAGCATCCTTCACTGTAATGATTACAGAAACAGTCAGAAAAGCAGCAATAAGTAGGCAAAATGGAGGGCAGGGGAACTGAGGACCTTACTGAAGGACTGGAACATGTTTGAGGGTCAGTTAGAGATGACCAAGGCAAGTGAAGGGCAGACGGGCCCTCACTGTGATCTGAATCTCACACAGTTTGCAGCCAGGAGAAGTTCATTTTGTTAAAAAGCCACGGCAAATTGTGCTGACAGTGGAAGTTTGAAAAGGTTAATTGGGCCATTATCTGCCTGTAGAGTTTGAGGGATTTATGGACATCTCTTCTTCTCATTGGCGAAGACACGTTTTCTATTTAAATATTAAAAATATTGTGTACCTCTGTTTTAGTGCTTCAATGATAAATATATCTTTAAATAAAAAATACATCCCTAATAATCACTAGTAATCACTTAAAATCAGCTGTCAGTTAATGAGGATGTATAATAGTAAATAATCATATTTTTTGTAGTTAATGTGTTAACGCAGGAAAAAAATAAGTGTGCCCACTTATATCATTTTTTTGCATGTATTTGTGTGTATATAAAAGACACAGAAAAGATGCAGAGTGTTAGGTTAAAGATGTTGAACTACAAATTATGTCAAACTAAAATGCATTAATGCATTAAAATATTAAAGATAAAAAGGCATTCAAAATAATAATTGCAGTAATAGTTTGGGACAGGCAAGTTAAGAGTTACACAGTCAACTTTCTAAAGAGGAAATGTAGCTGTGTCCTTCACCTGACCCCCGTCATCCTATGATCTTATCTCTGGTGTTAAATGGCCATCTTATCAGTGACTTAGTAATCATGTTCTAATCGTTAAAATGTGATTGTTCTAATCTGCCAGTGGCTGTCTGCCTACCCTATCCTAATGACTGAAGAGATAAGTTAATAAATACTTCCAGGAGGGGAATAATGTTGAACACATTTACTACATGTTTTAAGGCCACTACAGAATGTCAGAACCTCAATGCTTGAACTCATTGTTTTGAGTCCCATGCATCTGACAGCACTACGAGGGAATCCATAAATTTACAGTGTACTATGTTAGCATAGTGGGCCATTTTCACAAGCCAAAAATAGGTTGTGTCTCATTTTGCTCCTTAGTACTCTCTGTCATTCGTATATTGCGAAGAGAAATTTGGGCAAGGGTTTTGATCTACTAAACATTGGGACACAGTGACTCAATTAAATGCAACACAATTACCTGTACATGGTTGCACATTGAAACGTAGCTGGTATTTATCAACCTTGTAACTATTAGAAAAGAAGGTGCCATTATGAAAGGCACTTTCCCTGCATTTTTTATTAAGCAAACAAGATAAATGTACATATATAAATAAAAAATGCAGAACATACTTAAAATGAATAAATAAAAAATGTATTCATTTTTTATATATACCTTATAATACGCTATACATAATTATTTAGGTAAAGAAACAAATTTGTTAATTTTAGACTTTCCTTTTTATTTATTCATTTTAACCAGTCCTCATTGGTTTGTAACAGTGCATTCTGGGAAGTCATTCTAACAATGGGACAGCCCTAAAAATAGCTCCCTGGGAAGTGGACTTGTAAGCAGATTGACACACACCCATGTTAAATATTAGTCAAGAAAAACACACAAGCATCTATGGGCCTCAGCATCCTCACTTACTCTTCTCTCCCATTCTCGCTCTTGTCCCCCTCAGACAGAAATGCTCTCGCACACTTCCACCCGAGAGAGTAGCCTCTGATTACCAACCACTCATTTGTTATGCTCTCTGGCAAATCAGTGGCGATTCAGATGACAAATAAGAGGAAAAAAACAACTGCTGTCAGGGTGTGATGTGTTAATTTCTTGACAGTCTCAGCACTGAAACCAATTACAGATTTAAGGGCAGGGAAAAAGAGGCCCTCAGCTACGACTAATTAGGCTCCTTCAAGAATGAAAGAAAACAAGGAAAGGAGGAAAACAGGTAGTTACTAGAAGCTTTGGAAATAGTGTGTCTTTAATATGTGTTTCTTCTGTCAATCTCGTACTCTTAATTTTTAAGGTGGGCTTCTTATGGTATTGTATGTTTAGGTAAGGCTCTCTCCCCCTCTCCTCCCTAGAGGGCGTCAGTTGTATCTTAAACCCTAGGTTGGATGTTGATTAGTTTAACTCTGGCACAGGGATCTTTTCAGGTACATTTATTCACTTTAATGCATGACCCGTCTGAGCTCAGGTCCCAGAGTGGAGTAATTGGGAAGGTTCATTGCGCTTCAGGGTCTTCGTCCTCCACCTCTTCATTCTAATCCCCTGTTCTGCAGCTTTGTGGGATCTTGCCCCCATCTTGTTTCTTCTAATCGGCTAATGATGCCTTTGTCCAATAGTGTCAATGGTTATATAAGAGAGTGATACTGTAAGGGAAGAGTTGGGAATGAGATTGTCATAAGGGTAAAATAATGCAAGGCTAAGCAGATGGTGTCTGGGTTATGGATGTGCCAGCTGGAGATGTGTGTATCTTAAAAAGGGCAACTGCAAGGATTGTAGGTCATTGTATTTGTGTCAGGAGAATATTTAATGAGAACTTTCTACAGAAACACTGATTGTTTGTTTGGGGGAAAAGCAATACACTTTGTAGTCAGGTACACATCACATATCAAAATATATATGATTAAGTGGCAGTATCATTAGAGAATATTGTAATTGATTAATTTTCTCCAGAAGTCTAAATGAGCACAAACATCAAAGACGAAAATGAAGAACTGTGTTTATAAATATATAATTAGTTTTAATTTCTTTAGATCAAATGCAGATATAGCCTCTAGAGAAAAGTATGGAAATTTACTCTGTGTTATTAGTTTCATTGCTTTGTCCATACTGTCTGAAATAAAAAGTGGTATATTTTATATGCTAATGATTTTGTTTGAAGTCTAAGAGACATTTCTTTTTCTGAATGAGCATGTGAAATGAGTCACAAGTGTGTGATTTCCAGAATTAAATCATCTTGACTCCCTTAGACCAGCAGCAACAAGATGAATGCATTTCATAAACTGGAGAAGATTGCTGTCTTTCACTGTTCCACGAAAATACAGGCGTTCAAAAACCTGTTGTTCTCTTTACGTCTCTTTTTCTTCAGCTTTACATATTACGTGTTGAAAGGAAAAAGCTACTTGATTCAATAAAATCAAACAGACGTTTAGAAATGTGCTGTGATTGCTGCTTAGGAGAGTCGTAAATGTCTCCACCACACAGCGATTAACTGTCAGTAAACACTATGCACTATAAAATTAATTACAGCTATTATTTTGACTGGTATATTTCAGCAAAATATTAAATCAAAGGAACTAGAGAATTATATTCCACTGGAGTTTGATGTGAAATTGAGAAATTCAGAAGTTGCAACCTACAGATACATGCAAGCAGTCGCTGTGGACACTTCCTCTGTGTTCCATAAGGCCATGATAGCTGAGGAGCCATCAGATTCAAAGAGAAAGAAATATAGTCTGGCAGCTCTATTCAAGTGTAACTGCTTCAAGTACCAGGAAAGTTCTTTAACTTGTTTAAGGAACATCCGAGTAGATTTTTACAGTTGTGGTTACTCTATCATTACTTTCAAAACGTGGTACACAAAGATCTGTGTATTCCAATGCCAGTTTTGTTAGAAGCTCTGTGGAGTTTACTCTCATTACACTGTATCTGCAATCTTGCATGTTTTGGCCTGTATTAAAGTCTATTCTCTGTGGTAAATTGCTGGAATGATTTTTCTCCTGCTGTGGTTCACTGGGTGAAAGGGTCTTGCTATTGACTGCTGTCTCTCTGGAGTTCTTGGTCGCTAGATCTCTGCCATCAGTATTGGTGTCAAACTAGCAAGAACACAGAGTCATTAATCCACTGGCCAGCCTGGTCATCAGGGATGAGCTGTACTCAAGCTGCAATCCATAACTTTTTTGGATTAAAAATGAACAAAAATCAGTTATTGAGCAAGTACATGACAGATCAGTTTTCAACACAATCTCCTTACCCCGATTCCCAACAGTAAGCTTATAATAGTGATTTATAATTTTAGCTGTGGAGTCTGATTTCCTGGGAAATTTCAGTTTGGCTTCATTTGACTTTAACATATGTGATAAAACATACTTAAAGTAACCAGTTTCTTCTTTCAAACAGAGATGGCAGTAGAGGGCCAAAAGTAATGGAACACTATATATATATATATATATATATATATATATATATATATATATATATATATATATATATATATTTATAAAAGAAACAACAGCGTTATTCAGTGTGCTAGCTCAGACACTATCCGAGCATGCTGCTAATAAGTGGAGGGGCCACTTTCCTGTTCTTTCCTAGCTCTTCTCATCTCTCCTCGCCAGCTAATGCATGCGGCTGTGTGAGGAGCGGCTCTGCGTCTCAGACAGGCCGATCATCGCTTGATTTATGGCACTGACCGTTGCCTGCATCTCTCAAGCTAATGACACATACACTAAAGTCATTGATTTGTATGAATGCCCTCCGCTCTTCATCTATCACAATTTAATGTAAGGGGCTTTGCAATGCAGAGGTGGAGAGGCAGAGAGGAGCATAAAGAGGCGAGTGGGATGGGGCCACCGGTCCCCCTTCTCTCAAGTCATGAGTCATTTGGTGCTACTTTAATATATAGACTCCTCCATTTATGTAAATGGCCGTGGAAACTGAGTGCTATGTTCAATAAAGCAGATAATAGCAACAACAGGGACTGCTCGGCAGAATTACCTCCACACTCACTGGTTTGAAAAGGTAGATGTTGTATCCCTGGCTTACTGCAATAAATTAGACAGTGAATCTGAATCAAACCCTAGCTTGAATTGCGTATTGTGAATTGAATTTAACTTTCAACAGCTCTTGGTGTGCAAGCAGGTAATGCAGCATTCCGCAGTTATATTGTAATCTCACTGTGTTCCCTCAACTGTCCTGATAGAATTGGGGACCTTGGTCTCACCTGGGTGACAGGAATGCCATCCCTGATGAATATAGACTCTTAACTGTCTGTAGCTGTAGTAATTATGACTGTTGAACAAATTTTTGTTTTCTTTTATTGTTTAAGGCACACAGAACTTACAGAAAATCACACTACCTCATTACATGGCCCAGTATCTTTATTGTTTTTATACTATTTATTTAAACTCAAATCAATGCAAAATGTAGACCACAAAGGTGCCATAATTCCAATTAGACTCCCAAACAAAATTAAAGGGAGATAAAGACTTGAAAATAACAAATTACTATAGTGAAAGGAAAAATTAAACCAAAAGATCTGTGGCAAACAGCCTTTCACCAGTCTGCCTGCTTGACTCATAACGCAGGGTTTGTACTTTGCATACATACCAACATAGCTGCTAACAATGATTAATCAGTCTAATTGGTGAGAAAAAGGCGTGGTAAGAGTTACTGATGGTTTATAAGGTTTCCAATCACTTGCTTTCTATTTCTGCTCAAACTGATCTAGAATCCAGCGAGCACAGACTATTGTGTTCCGCAAAGAGCAAACTAAATGGTTAGTGTAATACAGCTTGTTTACTATTGGGGCATATGTTTTGCAGTTCCCAAAATTATTAATTGCTCTGTGTACTTTCATTAGTTCTGGTTCAGTAGCCAATTCGTCTTCTATCTCTCTGGTAGTCAGAGCTATCTGTGTTACACGCAGAGAAATAATTTCTCCCCCAAGAGCTTTTGCAATGCAGTGTTCTGTTTACTGGGTATAAATACAACTTTTCATAGTCATACAGTTGTAATGTAAGGGTACATCATTCTATGGGCACAGGGTTTAAAGCAAGGGCCATATATGGCCTCTAATGGTTTGTGGTTGGTGACCAAATTATATTTTTAGCTATAAATGCAGGGATGAAACCTCTTACATGCCCATACAAGAGTGAGGGTTTCTTTTCACTGTCTGTGGGCATCTGCAGTAACAGTCAGTAAGACGGGTGCATTGGCACCCTCTTCCCCTTCTGGATGTGAATCCCAGGTGCATGTAATCCTTCCAGACTGGTGTGCTAAAACATTGGCTGGTGTATCTCTATTAAAGTTTCTCTGAATTCCCATGAATATTAGTTTGCTGATTAGCCACTAGCTGAACTGCCATTTTTAAGGGTTTATTGTCACTCTGTGCTCATTATGCTCTAGGCCATTGAGTTGGGCCATGAACAAGTTCTACACGACCATATTCATTAACTCTTTAATGCTTTGCTGTCCCTAAGGTTACACTCTATACTTCTAAGCAACCACACCACTAGTTTCACATTTGATTTGCTTTGTTTTGAGCTCACCACCTCCATTTAACAATCTTGTTCTTGCTTTATATCACTTACAGCAGAGACATCAACACCTATTTTCAAAACTTTTGATAAAAGCTTAAAATTGGTCTTTTTACCCTAAGAGTCCTCCCCCCTTGCCTTACAAGAATATTGATAATACATTCTGCCTGCTCAGTTTTGTTGAGAAAAGAGCTTGGGTTAGCTTACAAAAAATGGCTGACAATTCTTTTAATGCTTGTTCTACTGAGTGCTTCAGCATGGAATTTGACCCTTCTTCTAATATTTTTAGGGCATAATCAGATGTGCATTTGATGAGTCTTCACCAATGATAAACCCTCTTCCTATTAGCATACATTTCTTGCATAAATCTTGGTCTTAGTGTGGTTGGGTCAAAAAACATTCTTAGTTCTAAGAACAAACAGCATTATAGAATTCTTAATTCCACTCTTATATTTTGTCAATATTAGCAATAACAAAAAAAGCTAATCATGTATCTTTGCCTCACTGGAACAAATTATACAGTGATTTTAAAATAAATTGAACACTCACTCTGTAACTTAAACAGTTTCACTTTTACAACACATTTCATCAACCTAGTGACCCTGTGTATGTGTGCCAGCAGGTAATGTTCCCCATTTACATCATGATACATGACAATAAGGGTGCACTTGTAATTCTGAAACTGTTGGTTTTGAACCAGCACAAATGTGGTAGAATCATTATTATGTGACATTTCAGAAATGTATGTTAGTATGTGTATATGTAATGTGTGATATGAGTGGTCTGACACTCACAATCTCACAAAGCATTTCCTGTGTGAAGATTCAAACATGGATTACTTTTGTTCAACTTTCAAAACTAATTTACTGTAAGGCAGAACAGTTCCTTAAAACTCAATACAGCAAACATTATGTACACACTTAAACAAATTCCTGAAAGCCCTTTTGGCTTCCTCTCAAACAAGAAGGAAGTAGTGAGTTTTGACCTGGTTGGTGTTAAATCAGCCTGTGAGTAGGAAGGAGAGGGAAGTGGTTGGGGCTTCTGCTCCTCGGGGTAGATCTCATTCTCTTACAATATGAGTCTGCATGTTTTAAAGTGTCTGGAAACTAAATGTGGCACTCTCTGTAGGTTTGCAGCAAACAGGATGCCCCTGTTTGAGTACAGGAGTATTAGAACAAGTATAGAAAAGTAAAACGTTAAAAGTTATACATTTTCTTACCTAAGTGTCTGATTACTCCACCTCAGGCAACAAATTGGAAACAAAGTCCTAACATATGGAAAACCAAATAAAAGTTTTAAACATAAACTCAAACTTGAACGTATTTATTATAGATATCAAATACCCAACCAGCTTATGACTGTAGCAAACCATCTTAACATCTTTACTTTTCTTTCTATTTGTCACTTAATTTAACACATTCTTCTACTTTTGCTTTTCCTTTATCACATATAAAAATATATAGTTTTAGTGCTATATGGTTTAGTGTTATTCAGTGTTGTATATATTGTATTGTATTGTACATCTTTTTACTTTTACTGTTATTTTTAACATGGATAGCACTTTAACACTTTCCCCTTCACTTTTGTTAATGTACTGCAGTATCTAAGACAATTACTTAAAGAATAAATAGCTACGACATTTATCTTTTCTTTCAGCCTGCATTTATTGCACAGGGAATGTGCAATCTGAGAGAATAAGCAAAATAATCGGAGCATTCCTTTAGCATTTGTGATGCAATAGGGTGACACTTGTGTAAAGTTCACAACAGGTGGTTTCTCATATAATGGAATTCATCTTTGCGAGACTCTTTCCGATACAAAAAAATCTGACTCATATAATGTAGGTTTTTACTTGATTACCCAGGATCCAAACAAAGTGCCAAGCTAATCAGAGGCATCTTGTATTTTATAAACAAAAACAGCCCAAAGAGAAGTCATCTGTGTTTGGAATGTCCGTGTTGAACCTGAGCATCTCAAAACAGATGTGTAACTCTAACCTGTTTTGAGAAAAAAGAAACAACTCTTCTGTCTTTGGTTAGTCTGAATGCTATAGTTATCTCATTTCTTTGACATGTTTTAAATAGTCAGTGCAAGATAGAATAGAGAGCCTCAGACTTCCTGTCTTGGTCAATTTACAACAATATGGCTTTCACATAATTTAACTTCAATTAATCGTAAACAGACTGTTTATTCATTGTAAATCTATTCTAAACTAAGCATCTCCCTCATTTTAAATGGGCTCAGACAGTCTGAGGAGAGGTGATTTCTCATTCTGTTTGGGGAGATGTTTCGTTCTTTTAAGGGTAGCTTGATTGCCAGAGCAAATCAAGCTCCAGGACCAAATCGTCTCCAGGACCAATAACGAGACGTCATTCTTTTAAACGGTCATCTTTTCCCGAAAGTTGGAACATTTGTCATTTACAAAGGCTTTCTGTGAGGCGTCTGTCAGCGCAGGCTCCAATTATGCAGGCTGGACATCTCTAACAAGGTGCGAAGGAAAGGATTTCTAGACAAACAACGTCCGTCCATAATGAGAGACCCTCATTTGAGCATCTCCTTGCTCACAGGGATTGATTCCTCTGCAAACTATAAGGCGAGATGTTTCCCTCCACTCAAGAGCATCACTTAAAGTAAACACAGAGAATTAATATAAAAAATGTTGTGTTTGTCCAGTGTTGCTTACAAGAGAGGGTCTGAGCTGAAAAGTTTGTTTGCTCACTCAAAACTTTCGAATGTGTGATTATAAATCATGGCAGAAGCTGTGTCGATACTAAGGCAGGGGAAGGGGGGCGAGAGACAGGGATCACAAGGAAGATGGTACAAGAAACATTCACTGGAGGCTCGTTTTGCCCTATTCACGCGCATAGCCAAACAAGGCATGGATTGTCAATGCGGGAGCAGTCGTGATCAATGCTCCGGGGGCCTGCTGGATCCACATTGATTTCTGCACTCTCAGATTTTCCAGCAGGCTCTTCATCAACACAAGCACTTTGTCCTTCCTAAATAATCAGATCGAATGGCGGGTCCCAGTCGTCCCAACAGACCGACATGTCTGTGATGTCATTTGAGGTTGAGACCAGGCCAGGATATGTAGGTACTGCAGCAGAGAAGATGAGGAGGCAGGAACAGTGAACAAATCAGCTCACAGTGTTAACGGTAAAGATGATTGAAGAATTGCCTAGAACAGTATAAAATCAAATAACCTTGCACCTTAGATGCTGTACAAACACTACAGATTAGATACCCAAGTACATGTTATCAAACAAAGCCACATCTATTTTTTTAACCTCTGTCTCCTCGTCTGGTAAAATAGTCTCCTGTGTCTTTAATTTTTGATACGCCTTATGATAAATGTCTTGAAACATTTTATGGAGAGGCAGGTAATCCTGATAATTGACCTTCATTTGAATTTTTCATAAAAAGAGAGGGAAAATATGAATAAATCCATGTCTACTTTTGTTCCAAAAAATACATTAATCCGAGTGTTTCAACCCCCCACCTCCAAGTGAAACTATTCTCCATCAAACTTCCCCTGTCGCACTCACAGAAACCAAAATTTAATTCCTCTTCCTGAATGTGTTTCTGTCAATATAAGAGATATAAATAGCTGTGGGAGACAGTGACCATTCATAAATCTAGCTGAATATTTAAAGAGGGTCTTTGGGCGAGAGAGAGAGAGAGAGAGAAAGAGAGGGAGAGAGAGGAAAGGGTCCCTCAACTTGCTGCTCAATTTGATCAATTGTTTTAGTCTTACCTCTGCACTCGGAAAATTACAAATTGGAATCATGGAATCAGGGGCAGTTTATCATCTCATTGGAACAGGCCTGTGCAGAGCTCATGTTCTGTGGGGGGGTTCAAAACAGTGGCGATATGTTTCTGGGCAAGAGAAATTTAAAATACACAATTGCTTCAGAAGTATTGGAATCTTGAGCTGGTAAAGGTATTTGTTTGCAAGCCAAAAATGGTTTATCAACACAGGAATTGACAAATAAGTAAACAGTGTCATTGTATTTTGTTCCAGGCAATAACATGCTGTGTTAATGCTGCAGTCTGTTTTGCCTTTCTATCGCCATCTCTGTTTGAAACATAAAATTGCAGGTTTCTTTGAATTCTTTTTTTGCAAAAGTCAAATAAAGCCAAACTGACGTTTCCTGGAAAATCAGACCCGACCATTATTATAAACTTTCCATTGAAAACTGGGGTAAGGTAGGGAAATTGTTTTGAACACTAATCTGTTGTTTACTTGCCAATAACTGAAAGAAGTTATGGATTGCAGCTTTAACTGAAGCTAAAATGTCTATTACACATGTCATGTTTGCAATACTGTGCTTTATTAGCATTTATAAAAGAAACATTTTTTGTGACGGGTCTAAACCATGTTATCACGTCAGACAGTGCCAGTGAGTGATGACATCATGTTATAAAAGTGTGATGTAATGGGTGATATTCATCCATGTGCAGGCACAATTAAACTCTATGTCTTTGTGTAAGAGTGTAAGAGCTCTCACTCTCCATCTCTCTCCAGGGAAGAAACAGGCCAGCAAAAGAAGACACACTCAGATAGAGTCTGTAGCTCATTAAAGGACTATTTTAATAAGCTGACTGCAGGCTTGACGGAAATTTAGATACCAGGCCCTCTACGCTTTAATTGTTTTAATTAGTTGATGTAATTGGCCTACCTTATTGTATCACTGGAGTGATGGTAATATGTCACTTACAGTCACAGAAATGATTCTCTTCATGTTCTCATCTCAGTGTGGATGTGCTTTGTAAATTAGATTCATGCTTGCGGAGCATGCTGTTTAGTTACTGAGTACTTATAAATTAAAATCAGCCATTGATAGTCCTTTTTTTAATCATTTTGTAGTCTTCGCAGCTGTGTCATGTACTGTGAATTGGACTTGGGCAAAGTTTAGTTTTTTATTGGAGAAATTCTTTTAAACTGTAGTGTCATCCAACATGAAACTAAATGAAGTTCTGTATGCAAGTTCAGAAGCCTGATCATTCTGTTCTGTCCATCATCACATTTTTAATCAGTGACAACCCAATGACAACCCTCCTCCACCCTAACTCCTCCCCTTTTAGGGGGGGTTAGCTCAGGGCACGTCTCATGGAGCCCCTATTTCAAAGACAGCAAGCCAAATGTATTAACTGTTATTTCTATTAAAACCATACTGTATGGGCAGGTGAACTTGTAAAAACAAATCTGCAAAAGACAGCTTAAAACAGAAGCATGAAGCAGGTTTCAGCCCAAAACACTGATAAACACATTAGACCAAAAATGGCATAATAATATAAAATATAATAATTTATACATTAATTTATCATTTAATTGTGTAAAAGATTATTTTTAGCATATTTGTGGAGACACAAATTTGTGCAGATCAGTCAAAAGCACCCAACCAACCAACAAAAAAATGAACACATGACTTTTTTGTTGGCATAATTTGACTTGCAGATTTCAGTAACAGACACATCTGCAGAGAGGTTTACAAGATCTTCCGCACGCCTACCCTGCTTTTATTTCAGCAATTAATACCCCACACATGAGCTTTCTGACATTTGTCTATCAACCACACTCTGAGTCACAACCACTAATTAATGTCAGAGCAGAGAGCAGACAGACAGTCTCGCTTTACCCTCCAGTGCTGTTTAATGATCAAACCCAGAGGGCTTGTCATGAGTGACAGGGACAGAATATAGGCAAACATCACATTAGAGGAAGTACTCGCACATTAGCCCCGCAGTCTCTAATCCAATAGGAACTCGAGGCATGTGATTCTCCCATGTCAATGCCAGAAATTCATACTGAGAGCCACTGAGAGAGGCCTCTTTTCAAAGCGCGCTGCATTGATTTTGTTCTGTTATCTTTGTTACTCACAGGTTTTTGATGATGTCTTAATATTTATTGTCATTTTAGCTACATACAAGGTTCAATCGGTGTCCCAGTGTGATTTAATCACGAATTGTTGTGTAACTTTATCGTGACATGAAGTCAACACACATAAATGTCTACCCTCATCTAGTCATCTTTTTTTGTACATCTGCTGGGTTCCTCCACTTTCCCTGGGGTGAGAACAAATTGTTTTGTAGCATTCTAATCTGTCTGACCTCCTCTCTGCTGATGGCCTGGGTATTAGAAGATGATCGTCACTTCCCAAGCAAGCTATAGTACACAGCATGCAGCCAAAAGATAGCAGGGGATAAAATATGTATTGGTTTTTGCCAAAGGGTTTTTTATACCAAGCTGGAAGACAAAGCAAGAGAGGAGGGAGGCATATCAACATTCAGAATCTGCTTATTACTTCTCAGCTGTCTGACCCCCCCACCCCCTCCAAATAAAACTGGCCAATATTGTGGTATTTGTGAAAAAATATTGTGAATTTTGGGTTTGTTCCTTGGTTATCGTTTTCTGCACCATGCCCCAGCCCTGTGTGCCCTGCTCTCCATACAATCTCCTCCTCGCCCCTCTTATTTCTCCCATTTTTTTGCCTTTTTCTCTTTCTCTCCTTCCTTTTTTCTTCTTCCCCACTCTTCTTCTGACAAGCCTTGGGTTTTCAGCAAAGAAAGCGAGCATTAATTAAGACAGTGCCAGCTGTAATTTTCTTGGGAAGTAAATTTCTGCACAACTAAAGGTTACGGGGACCTTTTCACTGTCAGAATTTACTACAGCCTGTGAATGTTAATGCAGCTAATGAAGACATGCTCTCAGTTTCTGAACTTAAAAGTACCACTGCAGAGAGAGAGAGAGAGAGAGAGAGGGAGGGAGAGAGAGAGAGGAATGGAAAGGAAAAAGGATTAAAATGAATTTCCATTGTGACGAATGCAGTCAGATCAGCCATATTAATTTGATAGGACCGCTTGGTTTAATTGCAACATTTGGAGGCTTTGTTTCATTCCTAAGCAGGATCAGCATTATCAGTGAACATATGTTCTGATAAACATACTCCACATAGAGACCAGATACAAAGCCAAACAGAATGCGACTATTAGTGGGACATTGTGCGAAGTAATCACTATATATTGCTTCAGTGAAAGTCACATTTTCTGCCTTTCTTCGCAATCAATGTACTGTGATAAGAAGCATCTTTGAATTATGTTACAGCAATACAACCACCGTCACTTTGCTTGCTTGACCAAAAAACATGCCAGTGAAAAAGTGTGACTACAAAATGGACGCCCTGGATGACTGATAGCACTGCTGAGCAGTGTAAATAAACATCTAGCCAAGGAGCTCTGAGATGCTAGCAGAAGTCCCTCTCATGGGTTTCAGGCTGTGTGAGAGAAATGTTTGAAGATAAACATGGTTCCACCCGTTGAAAAAATAAGAGGCTTTCAAAGGAGAGGAGGAATATAGATGGAGGTCACGCCAATGAAGGGAGTGCCATGTTGGGAGGCAAAGGCACGAAATGGGGATGTTGTGTTGGTGGTCTGAATAATTTAAACATGACAAACCCAAAGAATGAAACATATCCTTACAAAGTCTAGAGTTTTTATTTTATAGGCTCTTTAAGATAAAAAAAATAATAGCCAGCTAACAATTTTTGGTTTTAAGAACATTTCCCTAACATTTCCATTAAGTAACAAAAACATTAAAAATATTATTTTGAGAATTCACAACTGAATATATTATATTAATATTTATATTCTGGTAACTAATTGCTGTACTAACCTTACTGCAAGAATGTTTTTTGATCATTTTAAGAGAACCTTTAGAGAACATTAGCAAATGTTCTGAGAACGTTCCCTGTTAGCTTGGTACACAGACAAGTACAATGTTTTCCCATAGCTTTATTGGCACATCATTGTTTTAGCAAGGGCAAGTTTAGATTTGATTCCCTGATAAAAAATTATTTGATACTTTAAGTGCACTGTTCACTTGTATTTTTATTATTTTTTTGTGTGTCTGCTAAATGCCTCAGTGTAAAAACATATAACCACACAGACAGCCATTGAACTCATCCACACATGCACACGTTTTAGCAACGCAAGGAAGATGATTCCATGTTGCGGATACAAAGTAGATTTGAATCGGCCAGGCCTTGAATTTTCACATGCTCAACACTTTCCCTGCTGATGGGACAAAGAGATGCTGATCAGAAAACAAACAATACAATGCTCTCCCCTCCCTCCCCGAAGCAGCAGAGGCTTTCACAAGACGACTCTGAAAGCCGTAATCAATGACAAGGTCATAAAAAGCGGGGCGGCACAGCAAAGAATTCCTGAAGAAAGTAATATTTAACCTGAGGCTAGAGAATAATTTGACTTTCTCTTGATCAGTTTAAAATATCTCCTCTGTCAGTGGCGGCAGCTTTATACAAATTAATGGCCTTTAGTGAAAATCTCCCGCGCTTGGGTTATTAATTGTTAAAGTGCATACATTAAACAAAATGAGTAAAAAGTAATTTTAATAAATTATCCTCTCCCAAAACCTGCCTGGAAAGGAGCGCAGAACGCAGCACGATATCTAAGCGGTTGCGTGATCCTTCAAAATAATGTGGCATAAATAAGAGGGAGAAACGAATGCGGTGTCCACTAGTATCTCATTAAGCTCTGAGCCTTCAGCACAATTAGCTCACCCCCCCACCACACACACGCACATGCTCACACTTCTTTAAACAGACCTCGGATTCCTGGATTACTCTCTCTGTTTGCCTGTGACGGCTACTCTGGCCGCTTCAATGGGTAGCAGATGCGCAGGCCCTGTTGCATGTTTGTCAGTGGTGAAGCAGAGGTTAACTCCAGTTCACTCGACAGGGTAAGCAGCCATTTAATTACAGGACTTTCTGGTCAACTGAACACGCCGCTGTCAAGTGGACAGGCTTGTGTCTGCTTGTTTTCCTGCCTTTGCTGTAACATCCAACAAACACGCATACACACTCTGCTGTATAAGGGCACCTGTGCATGTGTGTGTCTGTGTTGTATGAATGAAGAGCTGGCTTATTGAGAAACTTTAGGCCTGACTGCTTGAAAACTGGATTTTTTTTTTTCAAAATAATAAAATAAAATAATTGGCTCCTGCATGCAGATCAAAACAATGTCAATGGCCAAAACAAGACCATAACATAAATGTTACGAGAGTAAACGCCAATGCTGAGAGCATTAGATGAGAACAGTGGAGGTCTTTAAATTTATAGAAAGAGATACAATATTTACAAATCAGCACCAAGTCATTATCTCTTTGACAATTTAAATTTTTTTGATTTATCAGAAATTCTGATATTTCATTACAAATATTCAGATTATTCATTACAAATAAGCATGAATTATATTTTTTTATGTTTTTTGTTTAATTTTTTATTTTGTAAAAATAAAAAAACTATATTTCCATGTTTAAAACAGAATCCAAGATTTTTCTGACTTCACTGTATATCTTTATGCTTTAGACATTTTTTGCTCCTCTTTATAAATCCTGGTTCTCTCTTTGTTCTACTGTCTCTGTCTCTCTCTTATTGTGCAGCATGCTGAGATTCATAAACCCAGAGAGGAAAGACAGAATGATATCTGCTTGAGGTATCCAGGGAGAAAAGCATGGATGAAATTTTCCAAATTTCGCCCTAGGAAAATAAAAGTATGAAATTCATTGTACTGGTAATAGCACAACAGACACAAAAAAAAATCACTCATAAAAATAATGAACAAATGTCATCTGGTGGCTTTTCTCTCCTGCCCCCTGTTTCCCTTTGTGAAGATGACACTAGTCATCACAGAGCAGATGTGTTTGTGTGAGGGCCAGGTGTTTATGTATGTCCCTTGCAGCTGAATTTTGTAGGTCTCTGAGTGCTGTTAAAAACAGGGGCCTCATAGAATGGCACAGTCCTCATGTCTGCATTTCACACTTACAAGTCACATCTTATTGAAAATCATAGCACCTGAAAGAAAGCTAGTGTGTGTGTATACTTCTTTCAATTTACATTGCTCATTTTACCCTGTCCCTGCTTGATTGTTTTGCATTTTCAGTCTTAGGGATATGTCACTAATTGTAAAATTATTATAACTGTATTGTAAGTTGGGTTTTTCTAAATTTAGCTAAATGTATTTATTTATTTATTATATTTTTAGCAAAACTTTTTCATTTATTCATCTATTTTTGTAAAAGGGCATACGCAATACGCACTTATCTGGTGGAATACCATTTTATTACACCATTTTTTTAAACAAGTATTTAAATTGATATTCTACAGTTTTATAAATGGGAAGAATGGCAGTTGCTTTGTCACTCCATTGCATTTGTTATGAATGGTGGATACTGTTAAAGGTAGTGATGATGTCATCTAGTGACGATGTCATAGCTTGCCTAAACCACCAGAACCACTATCAGATTTTAGGGCCCCCCACCTCCAAAATTAGAAATTTACTCCTAATGTCAAACCTTCACACCAGCTACACTACTAACACAAACAATCTCCTTGTATGTTAGTCTGCATAACACAGGTCCTGCCATTAATTCAAATGATCAGTTGATCATCAACATTCTATCACTGCATTTAAGAAGAGCAAGCGACGAAACGAAAAGATTCATTAGTGTGCGTTGGGTAGAATATGTTTGCTGCATCCTGGTTTAGCAATGAAAATCGCAGGGGCGTAAAACACTAATAAAATGTGTGCTCACATGAGTTGTAATGGCAGGGAGAGAGAGTAGTTCACTGCACACAACAGCTCGCAATAGCAAGCAACCACATTAGCTAAAAGAATCGCTTTGTATTACAATAATGTGACATAGAGCTTGTGCTAAACATTGCATATTTAACACCACAGCCAGATCTATGCAGACCAATATGAACTATACTCAGTAATGCCACGAGAACAGCTAACAAAAATTACATTTCATTAGAACGCCGCTAAAAGTGTTCCAGGCGATGGCTTACAAGAGAAATGGGGATTTAGAAAGGTTGAAGTTCAGGCCAGTATCTGTGGTTTAATATCAAGGCGAAAGTGGGCATTTAACTTTCAAAAAGGTAAAACATTTGCCTACTCTCTAAGGCCCCCCATTAACTAGATGGGGAGGAAAAAATGAGGTTGGGGAGGGGTGAATCTCTTTAATTCTGTGGCGTTCCAGTACTCCAGGGTTAAATATCTGCCATCGTTTCCATGTATTTGCATCTGATTAGCATAGAAATGCTCATTGGGGGCTAAAGCAAAGCCATACAGACAGGGGGAGCCTGTAATTTCATTAGGTCACATATCTAAGTGTTTAACTTGGAGCCCATGATAATGTATTCATTGTTGTCGTACTGCCATGGAAATAGGCCAGTGAGATAACCAGAATCTATTTGCTCACGCTGGAAAATGTTCTATTTGTTCTAGAAGCAGAAGAGAGGTACCAAAATTGTCTTGGGTCCCTAGAAAAGCTTTACCTTCAACCTCTCCCTAAGCCCTCACCGTTTCTAATTTTACCTCATTTGTAATGTGACTCATGGAACAAAATCGCTTGTAATTCAGCAGTAGGGGAGCTGCGGTTTGAATATTAGCTTATGACTAGTTAGTGGCAGCCTCATTCGTCCCATGTTAGATGGCCATCTAACACAGCATTCAAGAGTTTAACAGTGGGCATCTGCAGCAATGTTAGCAGATACCCAGTTGGATGCCCTCACAATGTGATGGGGCAGATATTAAACTGCTGTGAGGGAGAACCCACTTCAATGCCCTTGAAAAAAATCGGGTGTGTGCTCCAGGGAGGGCGCGGTGCATTATCATGAGGTAAAATAGTACAAAAAAAACAGCAATAAGTGAAGTCAGTAGGTGGCTCTTAGAACCACAAACCTGATGTGTTACATAAATCATTGTAATGCAGGTCTAAAATGGGTGTGTATTTTAATGAGGAAGAGACAGTAAGTTTGTGAAATTAGTCACAGATGTACTGGTGGTCATGCTTGCAATGCATACGGTGACAGTGTGTAGCAACATATTTAAATAGGCTTGCTCAATAACATGTACTCAGCAGCTATGCATTCACTCACAATGTTTAGACATATTTTGAGAGTGAAATGTCAAATATTTCTGAGTGATCTACAACATAGCAGCTATGCTCTAATTGACTATGTTGTAATTGACAGAGGTCCGAAAGAGAGAACTCGGGTATACAAATATATATAGTGTTCCTGTAGCTCAGTGGGTAGAGCATAGCATTAGCGGCACAAAGGTTGTGAGTTCTTTTCCCAGGGAACACACATACTGACAAAACCTATAGCTTGAATGCTGTGTAAATTGCTTTGAATAAAAGCCAAATGCATAAAATGTAATAAAATCTACACAAAAAAGTACTTATTATATAAAAAATAATACTTATTAAGCCACAACACAGAATTCTATAGATAATCAAATGAACAAATTATATATGATATTATGTATCTTTATATGTTGTATTATAGATTATATATTAAATATTAAAATGTTGCTATTTATTTATTTCTATTATTTTTAAAGGTACAAAATGACATACTGTTGTTATTAAATCAATATTGTCTGGCATTCTCAGAATGGTGTTTGTCTTTTGAGACAGCCGTTAGTAGTCGTGTTACCAGTGTGTTTTATGCACAAACAAACATGGTGTGAATTTGGCCTGCTTGCATGCAATTTACCAGGACAGAATGTATGCGGCAGGGGAATTTGTCACTGATATACATGCTGTGCCCTTAACAAAATGACGGCACTGTCAGCAGGCAGAGGGGCCCTGCGACACTTTGGACATAAATCCACTGAGGAGATAAAGAAAGTACATGATAAATTAAGCGGCGCGTATAAATTCTTAAGAGTCTCCATTTTAATGCCGGTCATTATTCAACAAATTTTTCTAAGAAATGCCACATAGGCAGGAACAAGTAATTAGAGGGAGAAAAGTGAAACTGTCATGCTTAATGGTTTACTTCAGTGTCTCACCTTCTACAGAGAGCTGAGCAGGACCAAAAAGTAGGGGGTGGGGTAACAGTTACAGAAGGGCAACAAATGACCATTATACCACCGCCAAAGTGTTTGCTGAAACAGGCGAGTGTTCGATCCAAAGGGGATCTTTAAATGCTTTCAATTGGTCCATGGTGGAGATGTTTGGTCTGTACTATTTGGACGTCAGACTGTGGATAGAACACAATTTCCGCGTTGCTCCCCTGGTATCATGTCACCCTCTTGTCTTTTCCATGGTAGCCAAAGCCCTCAATAGATAATAAATCTGAAATCACAGGGGATATTGTTAGTGTTGGGCAACATACTATTAAAATGAAAGGGAAATTTATGGATGACACTTTGTTACAATTAATCTGGATGTTGATTAATAAAGTTGCTTGGATATTCTCTTGAAACCTAGGAGGCTATGAGCATTGTCAGACGGATCATTTTATTCATTATTTTTGATTAATGCGCCCAGATACTGTGACTATAAGAGGAAAGAGAGAAAAAAATACATATCCTCTATGCAAAATCATAAATAGTGAATGAGCATGTGTACAGTTAACCTTGGCCATGGCAAAGGGATCTCAGGGAAGGAGAAATGTGCATATTCAGCAAATAAATGACTACAGGGATTAAAAAAGAAAGAAAAAACAAATTGGAGCGAGTTTGAAGAACATCACCTCTCTAGACCTGTCCGTCTTCAACCAATGCCAGTGATTAATTAGTTTGTTTAGACACTCAATTAGCCCAGCCAAGCATAGAGAAAGAGAGAGAGAGGCGCAAGACTGATAAGGACAAAGGTGCAAAATAAACATGGGACTATATTCTCTCTCTCTGCTGAGATGGAGGAGCGCCACGCAGCAGATCTCTGATGTGACATTCAACCTTGCTCTGTTTTGTACAACAAGGTTACAGAAAGTTGAATGTTAGTATATACTTTCTGTCATATTCTGTCATTAATCCTTCTGCTTACTTGGTATCTTGGTACTGGATTAGCAGTTGATGATAATACTTATTAATAAATACACCCTTAAAGGAAACATTAAGAAAAATAACATTAAATCTAATCCACTGAGCAGTCACAGTAAATGTACCTCCAAGGACCTTCTTAGGCAACATCCTAATTGAAATGGAACCTCATGTGTGACTGATTTGGAACGCTCTACATAGACAGCAACCCATGTGTTATATAAATAGCGAAGTGCACAAGAGACTTTCATTACAATTGATTTCAATCGATTTTTCATTAGTGTGTAATATGTGAATTAGGATTAAAATGAATGGTACACACACATTTTGGGTAAACAAAACTGCACTTGCATAATGCATAAAAAATTGCATATTTTTAGTTACATGTTGAAGCACATAAATATCATTTAGCATTTAAATATCTTTATATCTGACTTCACCCTCATGTATTTAGTTCATCGCAATGCATTCTGGGATTGTCTTCTGCACAACAGATAGGCCTACATGCAACACACTGCCTTAGAATTTGGTCAAAAGAAGCTCTTACAATTCTGGGATGCAGCATAATTAAGCTGCCTATATATTTTAATAGTCTTTGTATTGGAATCGCACCTATGATGCCTTAAAAAAAGGTTTTTGAGCTAGGCTTATATGTTTGCAATTCTTATTGTTAAAAGGGTAAATAGCAATATCTAGCCTCATTCAGCTGAAATGATGCTTCTCTTTAACTTGCGTAAAAATATCAGAACTAGAGTGCACATGTGAGCTGCAATCTTTAATACATCTGCCCAGCCGTAGCCCCACTGCTGGAACATTCTGCATGGTGGCATGTGATTACCTAAAACAAGGGAATGAGAAATCAGATTAGTATGGTGAGTGTAATGAAAATGGTACGGCATTTTCCGTCAACATCCGCTGCCTTTTATTGGGAAAAGATGCTTGGCCACGTCAAGCAGAAAGAGTCAACACCAGACCACAAGCCGACCCCTGGAGATACGGCTGCGTCCAAAAACACCATCACACTGAACATTTCATGATAGAGATGAAAGGGTCAGCTTCGATTTGTTACATCCTTCAGTTTACATTTGATTTATTAGCATTCATTCTTCTGCGCGTGACTATTAATGACAGCCAATGGTCAGAATCCATCAGTTTTGTTAATAAAGAATGATGCGAGCTGTCATGTAGACAATGAAAAGTTTAAGATGCATGCTGGGAAGTTCAGTGCATGTCATAACATGAGGTAACAATCATTCCAAACGTCCACACATTCATATTGTATGACAGATATGTTTTCTCTTTAGTTTGTTTTTGAAACTAAAACTGCATGAAGTAGATTCCACATATAACTTGAGTTTGTCAAATGCAACATGAGTTTTATAGTTTGTTTCAGGTGGGGTGAGTCTAACTTGGATTTTCTGACTGAACTGCTTCGCTTTTGGCAAACCTGATGTGTATATTATGCTTGCTGAACTCTGTGTTGTGCTGTATGAGACAATTGTAGTAAGTTGATGCATGATTTTCCTGTTTAGTGCTGGCTGTGTGGAATAGATACATAACAGTGTTTTACACACAACAGTGTTTTACATCCATGTGACGTTTTGATTGACAGCTGCAGCCAGCTCTCCTGGTTGCCTCATGCAAAGTGCTTCAAGTCTCAGCCATGCCTCGCGCTGGACATTAATTATGGACATGTGCCTGTTGAACTGATAACACACAAGATAATCGCTGCATCCTGACCTCTTCAGACATGCATGCGTACACGTAAACATGCATGCACTTCTACAAACCCTTTCTCAATGTGTCACATCACATTTGCTGGAATGATGTTAAAAACATGGCAGTTTCTTTCTGTCTGTCTTCATTCCTCTGTGTCCTCACTTCCTATCCCCATCCCACGACACAATTGGAAGGGGGGAGGTTCTGCAAGGTTTTGACTCATTGCCCAATAACCCACCAAGGAGATGCAAAGAAGCTGCTAATGGACTAAGCCCCCAAGTCCTTGTCTCACAAACATTTCTGCTGTCACTGGATTTTATAACAGAGTAAGAGAGAGAAAGAGAGAGATGTGTAAATAGACTATTGGTGCTCGCTCTTTGTGCTTGTGTCCTAGCAACACGTCTCAGTATATCTTGGCCTGCTCTGCACAAGTATGAATTGAAGATGAATGGTATTTACACACAAATTGCATCAGTGGGTAATAGAATTTCTTAATAGTCAAGCTTTGACTTTCAGTTTAAACACAAGCCACTCATGTCTGTTCCACACTGCTGATTCATGTTGCACTGAATTATATCAAATTACCAGACAGAAAATTGTGTGGAGGATACCATCAGCCTTTGACAGAAATAATACAATGGTTTTTTTTTTTACTGGTAAACACGTTTATTTATTTTTAAACTTTAAATGATTTATTTCATTTACAGGTATTTGGCAGATACTCTTCTCCAAAGCAACTTACTGTGCATTTACAATTTGCATTGCATCAGTATGTTTATTGCCTGGAGTTCGAACTTATAACGTTAGCATTGCTAGCGCCATGTTCTGCCATTTAAGCTACAGGAAGTTTTAAGGCATGGATGTTCTTCTTTGATTTGTAAGACGGATCTGTAACTTAAAGCATTTGGAGGGACACCTCTAAGCTTAGATGATTCTGTGGTGAGCGGAGAGAGAAGGGGGAAAACAAACTTGTAGAGATTGCTTTGCTCTGGGATCAGACGTTTTGGTGTCCCCAAAGGTCCAGATATTTGCAGCTTGGCGTAATTCCAAACAAATCGTTCCACACTCGTAATGGAGATGCTTCTAATTCCCATCGGACCTTGAGCACTTGTAATGCTGCCGCTACGCACTTTGGGCTGTCCTTTAAAAAGCTTAACCAGGAGGGACTTGTTTGTCGTCCCCCCACACACACACACCCCACCCCACACACACACATGCATTCACATGCTTACATGCTCACCCACAACAGCCCAAGTGGCCTGAATTATTCATGCTTATCTTCAAATGTGTTCAGTGTGTTTCACAAGTCAAATGGGGAGTTTTGTGAGAGAGGCAGATGCAGACAGAGAGCTGTGTGTGTTTATGGAAATGTTTAGAGAGTAATCTGAATTTCTGTGTTTTTTTCAGGCTAGTGCTTATTTGATTGAGTTCAACCCAGTGCTATGTATACAGGAAGTAATGTTGATTATAAGCCTCATGGTAGTCTGTCATTCAAAGATGACTCAATAAGTTACATATCACCATCTCAGCTAACAGGGATCATTCTCAGAATGTTGGCTAACGTCTAAAAGTTTCCTCAAAGTTATCAAAACATCCCCGCAGTAATGTTAGTATATATCATAAATATCACAAACTTCATTCTTAAATATTCTTAAGTTAGTGGAACATTTTAAAAAGTTACAGAACTAAAAAGAGGAGTTTGAATAATGCAATGCAATAACTTTAATACAACATTTCTAAAACATTCAAAATAATATTTTTAATGTTTTTGTTACTTAATGGAAACGTTTAGGAAACGTTCTTACAACCTAAAATTGTTAGCTGGGCATATTTGTGCTAAAAGATGTGGTCTTAAGTTGTGTTAACCTGATAAAATCTTAATATAGCAGCAAGATCATAAATAAGCTTTAGACAGTGATATTGGCTGAGCTGTAACCAATCGCCTTTAAAACACAAACAAAACTTCACAGGAGAACGTGCCTATGGTGCCTTTGGCTTAACTGTTAGGATTTTTTGGTAGGCCAAACTGACATGCACACAAACCATTTCTGATGTTGAACATTTCACAAGACAGGCTTTTAGGCCTGGCAGCATGACAGTTGAGGGAATAGACTGTGCAGGAATGAGGGGGGTTGAGGGCTAACCATGCAACTTTAAAGAGACAACACAATACTAGAACAGTTTGTTTTCTGAGAGACACAGAGAAACAGACAGACAAAAGCAGAAGAAAGCAAGAAAGACATTCCATTTTCTTTTCACATTTACAAGCCAAGCTATGAGGCCCCTTTTGACGTTCTCCATCAACGATCTGTATCTGCACAATCTTTTGTTGGCGCTCGTTGCGTTCTGAGAATCTGCAACATTTTATGCTAATTTAGGAAGATCTGCTGCAGTGGACATTGTGAAATTCCACAAATTAATGCTGTTGTTTCCTTGTTTAGTCAGTGTTAAACATTAAATTGACTTCTGCTTTATCGTGGGATTGTTTCACAAAATGTGGGTACATTTTAATGTCATTAAGCCCTTGAAAGAAAGAAACAGAAGCATAATAAAAGGCAACGCAGCTCTGGTTTGTAGACTATAATGTCACAGTCCTCTCAGGGCAATTTGCTTAGCTGAGTCTGAGAGGACCAGGCCTAGTTCCTTCCAGCTGCTCCAGCAACAACAGAAAAGGCAATAAAAAGCATTCATCAAAAAGCCTCAGTGAGTGGGGCAATTCATTCAGAGGCCAGGGAAGAGAAATATCATCAATATTTGACATTGTTTTATGGAGAAGCCACTTGATTTCATCCCATGACGCCCAAAATGACCACAAGCAATCAATTACAGAGCTTAAAAATTGTGTGCATTTCTTATTGTGGGTCTCTGTTGTCATTTTTCGCACATATTTTAGTCAGACTGAGATCATTTGACCATAAACAATGCATTCTGTGTGCCCGTTGTCGGAAACATTGTTGGGGTGTTTTGAGAATGCTGTCTGAACGTTCAAGTTTCAAGCCCGGGTAAGTGTGTTAGGGTAAGGTTTGCAGGTAACAGCAGGTCCTCGGGAGGCTACAACGAGAGTGATTTGTGGCCGTGGAAGACTAATGAAGTGGTCGGCATGCCACCCTGCTTCTTTTGCAAGATCAATTCGGTGGCGTGCGGCAGCAGCATGTTTTATGAATGATGGAGACCTCCTCAGGCCATCCATATACCTAAGCCTCCATGTCACTGCAGGCCCCCTTTGCACCAGGAGGCAGGAAAGTGGCCATTCTTCTTGTTTGCAACACAATACATTATTGCAAGCAGGCTGCATCAACACTAACTGCTGAGAAAGACAGAAAATAGTTAATGACTTTGTGATCTCCTCCTGGAAGCATTCAAAACGAGTGCTCAGATATGGCATCATCACACCAGACATGCTTTTAAGACGATAGTCATTACCTGAGCCCAGCTAGCAGCAGGTAACTAACATCCCAACTAACAATTTTCGTTTGTAATGTTTCCATTGTCACAAAAACGTTAAAAATTTTATTTTGAAAGTTCTAGGAATGTTCAAAACATCTAGTTTTTTAGACATTGTATTAACATTATGGCTCAGTTATATTCAAACATTTTTTTAATTCTGTAACATTTTTAAAACCTCCATTAAAACCTTAAGAAGAATGTTTTTAATATAGAATATATAACGTTAAAAAAGTTCTGTTAACGTTATTGCAAGAACGTTTTTTGATAATGATGTGAGAACTTTTAGAAAACATTAGCCAACATTCTGAGAACATTTCCTGTTTGCTGGGATCTCTGGAGAGCTTTGGCTTTTAACACTAAATGAATTCAAAAAGGGATTTTTAGATATTCACTCTGCTGACCTTTGACCACTGCAAGACGGAGATTTTATTCATGTGTTTGTGAAATGAGAGAGTTTACCATATTTAATTCAGCTCTGTGTTCCAGGGATCCGCAGGGTAATGGCATGTTTGTCTGAGTGATTAAGTGCTACCTCTTTCCTGGTGACACTGTTGAACTTCGCCATAAAATAGGTTGCTGAAGAAAACGAAGAGAAAGCAATTGGATTCAATATCATTTCATCATCTAAAAACACCCTCATTATAATTAGCTGGCTTTCTTCGGGGGGAAATGTAAAGCAGTGTTTTAAAAGCAAGGCACAGTGCCCTTTGCCTCGCACCGATGGGCCACTCCAGTGAGCGTGTGTCAATAAGAATGATCTGACGCTGGTGTTTTTGTGTTGAGAGATCATAGTGCAGAGCTCATCTAAGGCATCGATGGCATTTTGAAAGAAGAACATCGTATATAAAGTTGTCATGAATGCAGCCTCCTGCGGAGAGGTTGAAAGGAAAAAGTAGAACACAATGAATAGTTGCCAGAGTTTTGTGGAAGCGATGAAATTTAAAGGCCTTCCTTTATTTTTGCACAGATTAAAATGAAAAAAAAAGTGGAAGGGGAAAAAAGAATGAGTGAGAGATACAGAGAGAGGCAGAACAATACTTGTACTTTTAATCTGAACTTTGTGATTGATTGACTGGCTCTGTCTTTAAATCAACCCTTCCCTGACAGTAGTCTCCTTTTATTATAATCCGTGTGTCAGATGTGAGCAGGATATGAAGACACTGACAAGGAGAGAAGCATCTCAGCCAGCTACAAATGGAACTGAGACGCTCTGACGCTGCAGCACCTGGCTTAATATGAGCTTTTTATGTGCCTTCTCATTTCACTTCAGAATGAGGCGAGAAAAAAGGCTTATGAGCCGATGATTGTTTCAGATATTCAGCGAGGAAAAAATATGGCTAACTTATCAATAAACGTAATCGAATGGGATGGTGATGTGCCAATAGCGGCTGCCTAGACATCACAGAGGTGTTTAATATTAGATGTTTCTCAGGTACTTTCTCTTCTGCGAGGAAGCTGTAGAGAGATGTGATGCATATCTAACCAAAGTTGGGTACAGGTGCAGAAAACACTGCAGAAAACATGAAAAGAAAATGGGTCCCATTTACTTATTAAATGTGTGCATTAAATTGTAGTTTTGCATACGATTTATGTTTTAGAGAAAACATGATCCATCAGTTCACAGACTTTGGGAGAAAAAGTAGGAGAAAATTTAGAACCAACTTCAACCTTGTGACCATAACATGTTAAGCCGCCAAAATGTTTCTTTCTTTGTTTTTTACATATACTATTATTAGATGTTACTAAAAGTACTAGGTAACTAAAGGACTAGTTAACTAAGTGACCCTAAATTTAGTAACAAAAAAATGTGTTATAGCTCGATCTGGCATAGGGTCTGGATAGTATTTATATAGCTAGATCTAGGCTATATAAAAGGTGTTTTGAGAAAAGCACAACTGACATACATAATGTGGCGGTGTGTCTTTAGCAAGCAAGAACATGCTTCTTTGAGGATTATTCACTAATAATTGAGATCAACTGTTCTTATGTGCCGAAACCATTTTATCACACATGCTTCTACAAGATTCAGAACAGGTGTGCATGCACCTAAATCTGTTCTTACCCTCATTCTTATGTTGATAAGACTATATTATTTTAATTGACTGTATTATTTTAATTAAAGTACATGCCCACAGTTAGTAGCTAACAGGGAACATTCTCAGAACGTTCAAATCAAAAATGTTATTCTTTGTTGTTAGTGGAATGTTAAAAAAAAACATTATAGAATTAAAAAGATTTGAATTGCATTCTTATAACCAAGCAGTTAATACAACATCTAAAAAAACATTTTGAATGTTCCTAGAACTTTCAAAATAACATTTTTAATGAGGGAAATGCTCTTATAGCCTAAAATCGTTAGCTGGGTTAGTATAATACACTCCCAAATCTATCCTACAAAATTTATGTGCAAACTCGTAAAAAGTTAAAACTTACTGATGAATCTGTGTGAAAAAGTTTGCAAACTTATTTTACACACAAAAACATGTATGCATAGTGACTGTGTGTGTGTGTGAGTCTCACTGATGTCACTGATAAGGTGTCTTTCAGGTAAACATTACACAAATAATAGTGTTAGAAAAAAACGTACACACTTATTTCATTAATCTATGTCTGTGCATGCAGCTGGGTTGTGTGTATGTTCAGTCTGTTTTGTATTCTGATATGTCCTCCATCCGTCTAGATATGTATATCCTTGCAAAATTTGGTGTCCTGCTTGTGTTCACCTCTTCCCACCTGCAGTAAGACCATCTGCTCTTCATGTATGATGACCTGAGTGTATCTGCTCAACTGAAGGCAAAGTCCTTTGGTGGGGATACATAAATAAACTTCAATCAAATGCACATTCCCTCCCTGTGATATTGCGAACACACACGCACAAACACAAGCCCATACCCACAAAAGTAATTTACAGGAAATCGTTCAGTGCAGGCATACACACACACGCATTCACACACGCTCTGGCTGGATCGCACACATGCTTGCAGGCAGGCACGCACACAGCTGAAAGTAGTCTTAGGGTGAGATTGACCATGAGATAACTCTGCAAGAAAGAAGCCCTCTCTTGTTCCCCTGAGTGTTCTACATTTATTTTCCTTTATATATTATTCAAGTTAAAATAATTAATTCAGGATATTAAATCAAGATGTTGGAAATCAATCCAAACTCTGTCTCAGTCTGGATTTCATTACAGTGCTGTGACTGTGACTGGTTAAGCGGGGCTTCGCTTCACATGCATGCCAAAGCTGTTACGGGACATCCGATTGGCTGGTTGAACAATCTTTTTATTCACCACATGTAATCTGATTGGCTTGTGGAAATAATTTGGCATAAATCCAATTGGATGGTCCAGCTGTCATTTAGAATGAAACATAGCTAAAAGTTATGGGTCGTTCCCAGAGTGTGTGTATTTTATATATAGCTTGATGGCATGTGGTGATGAGGCTAAGTCACCTTGCTGCGTTTTCAGTTCAATGTGAATTCATGTTCCAGTTCCATGTTTAATTATCAGTTTCTGGGTTAAAGGCATATGGAACAGCTTTTACATTACTCTTGGGGACTATCAACAAGCAACCTGGAACATGATATTTTTACTTATATTAACATACTACTCTTTAAATCGAAGCCCCATCTTCAAATCAGTCTCATCAGGTTCTTGCGTTTTAAACATTTTTCACTTTGCTTCAAAGATAACAATCACAATATTTGTAAAAAAAATATTCTGTGCTTCCCAAGGGAACTAGCACTTCTGGTGCACACCCAGGTATCTTTGACATCAGTTTTGTTTGTTTGGCTGATGTGAACAATATTTTCCTCATATTCATGTCGCACTTTAGAAACTCAAAGAGACAGGAGAAAGTTGCACTCCTATTGCAACTTTTCTGCTGATGGCACTGTTAGACAGCATCACACTACAGATTGATTTATTTAAACAATTATTGTACTTATTATTTGTACTGCATTATTTTCACCACCTTATTGGCCTCCTCACAGAAAATACACCTGATACAGGTTTAAACTGTAGCATGTGTTCATTTAAATAAAGTATAAAAACTACTTTTCCAGAAACTCAGTTAATTTAACCGCTAATTTAGAATGCTGGCTCAGGGATTTTAAATCTGCAGACCTGTGTATTATATCATTTATGTTTTCTCCTTCACTGTCTCCCCTAGAAGACACACTGGCTACTGGCTTTATGGGAAATCCGCTCTGTATCCCGAATGTCTGTCTGAATCAATACTCTTGTGAGATGACACCACAACGGACTTATCCTATTTTATGTTGATGGCTAGCTAATTTTGGAATGGCGACATGTTTCTTCTCCTCCGCCGACAGACATGGAATAATTTTGTGGTAAAAATGTCAATCAGGCGGCAGATGCTTTGGGCTGAGGAGGCTGAATTCGGGGTGAATTTATTGATGGGAAATGTATCTATATACTGTTTGAGACACTCTTAACCCCAAATCTGGATGTTGGTGATAATTCCCGGTTGTTAAAGTGACAGCATGCAGTGGCCCTCCGTGAATGTAAGAGGCCGGCTCTGCCTATTAGTGTGCAGTATTTCACAAAGACTCACACATGGGGATGAGCTGAGTGAGACCTGGGTCAACACAAACACACACATACACAATAACTAAGAGTACAAACAGATGTGTCCACACACACACACACATACACACACACACACACACAAAAGTATAGATTACCCAGGGACCTGCAAGGAGGTAGGCGCACACACACATAAATATACTAACAGCAACATAGAGTTGTTCTCTCTTTAAGGTTATGCAGTTACTACAAAGATCATTTCTGAAGTACACAGATAGTGCAGAACATATCAATACTGGATTTATCAAAACAATTTCAGATACTCATCTGGTCAATTCACTTCATCTCAAAATTGTTTAGCCTGTTTAATTTCATAGATTTGTCCATATTTTTCAAGATAACTTTCTTAAAGCTCTTTTGAAAATGTCAATATCTGTCACGGATATCAAAGTGAATAATTACCCTAATTTATACCCATTGGCAATTTCATATCGATAGTCTGATCATGAGTACTCTGAATTGAGCAAAAGTGTGTCTCATTTTTAGGCTGGATGGTACTTGTTTTCTGGGATCGCAACCAAATGTTTTGGATGTTGAAGTGTGTGTAAATGAGACGGCAACCCAGGTCAACACACCGTATCTCTAATATACCTTTCTCTCTCTCACACACACACACACAAAACATAAGCTTGTTTTCCGATCACGTCAGTAGCAATAGTTAAAGGCTGTGACACTGAAGGAGCTGTCAAAGGGTTTGGACTTATTTCATGTAAGGTACCCTCGCCATTAGCTCACACTGACCTTTCCTGCAATTTCCTTCTGTCAGATCCACAACACGCCCCTGTGTAGACTCTGTGTGTGTGTACGTGTGGAGGGGGTTACTTAACCATATATTGGGAACAAATTTACAACCAAAAGTGAACAAAACCAGACATCTCTGAGTAAAACCTCCTTTTGGGGACGTCCTCATTTGAATAAACGCTATTAAAATAAAGTAAATACAGTTTTTTAAATTGTAAAAATGCTGAATGTTTTCTGTTAGGGGTAAGGTTAGTGTGTGTTAGGGTTAGGTTATATTGTTTATAATCAGCTGTGTATAAATGTCCCTATTTAGATAGATAAGTAAATGTGTGTGTGTGTGCATGCTTGTGTGTGTTTCTGTGATTGCATTTTTATTTTATTTGAATTCTTCAATATGCCTATGAAAAAAGAAAATCGTCAGCCACATTAAAACGCTGCTAAAAAATGCACTTGATCTAAAAAACATGTTTGTCAACATGTTTCCTCTCTTCTCAAACATATGTGCTTACACGCCAGTATGCACTCCCGCACGCCAGCTGCAAACATGCACATTTGTCTATTCTTCTAATCCTTAGTAATTGGAAATTAATTCAACGGCCGTCCGGAGAAATCGATAAAGAATTAATGAAAGGAAAGAGGGAGTCATTAAAAGCAATAAAGAGAGAGGTTATGATGGCATCAGTGCCAGACAGAGACATTCAGAAAGGGGAGATGTGTGTGTTTGGGGGGGTCATTTCAGTGTTTTTCATTCATTTGAATAATACATGAACAATTTAGAAATTGTTGATTTGGTGCTGTATTCAAATCCTTTATTTTTTCACATTTTGTTTAGCTAAAATGTATAAATAGTTTGTTAGCAATGTGAAATTATGTAATTATGTAAACTGCTATAAATTGTTATAAAATACATGTATATACTGTATAGCATAATCAAATGCCATTCATTAATCCTGGACAATTCTAATGTTCACAGTTCTAATAATTCTCATTCAGAGACCATTCAGTGAGGTTTTAAAGTGACATTTAAGTCTACAATGAATATTTCGAATTTTAAACCAAGAAACATCTGAAAAAAATGTGAAACATTTTGCACATTTTGGACCACTAATTACTGTGAAAAACACCTTTTTTAATCTGTAGACCCATGTAAATGCAGCATATTAGATACAGTAGATATGGCTGAGTATAGACAGCACACATACCGCACAGACAGCACTAAACCACCCATCACACAGAGAGCACCACAGCCCTGATGTTCACCTACCATTCAGCCAGCCCATAAAGCTGACAGACTGAGACAATACAGCCACTGGCGTCTGGGCTGGGATAATAGAGAATGGGCAGTAGCTGGCGGTAATATCGTTGGATAAATGATTATTGATTAGATAAAGGTTGAGATAATCATTAGCCTTTATCCGTTTCACTCAGTGTCTCTGACCTTTCTGCCTCTCTCTCTCTCCCTTCATACTGGAGTTATTCATATGACGATTTGATCATCTGTGTCATACACACACGTTAGGTTTCTATGCTTTATGGGGACTTTCTGTAGACGCAATGATTTTTATGTGGGGACTGCTGGATGGTCCTTACAATGTAGGTGTGTTACTTTAACCATCGTAGTAGGGACATTTGGCCCCCAAAATAATAGAAAAACAAGAATGCACACACTCAATATGAGTTAGAAAATGTGAGGAGAAGTGGGGTGAGAGAATATAAAGCGGATAAAATGACAAGTGTTTTACTGTTTGTGGGATTATATGTTTGGTTATTTAGGTTCTCTCTCTCTTTCTGTCCAGCAATGATACTGTATGGGTGGTATCAGTTATTCTATTGATTCAAGTCTTAAATTCCTAACACTAGCATAGTTTACTTAATTACACCTGAATCTGATAGAAGATAGAAGACTCGGATGCTAAAGGAGCAACTGACGTACTCACCAAAGCAAACAGATCCATAATAAATCCACTGGGGACACTATAACATCTTTGAATCTATCGTATGTGTGCATTTGTGTGTGTGAAGGCACAAAACATAGGGTGATCTATTGGAATTATAAAAAATATTGCAGCATATATTCTGTTTAAATACCATGGAACTGTAGTTGCTGCTATAGTATGTATTGAGTCAATGAATTTGTGCTGACACATTTATCAGATAGATATAGAGGGACGTTATGATGTCATAATTATCAGGGACAATGAGACAGAGATGTCCTTTGGTGGGAGTATTTTGGGCTATTTTTTTATAAAATGTTAGGAAATTAATGAAAAAATTCATACTGCATAATAAAATGTGATTTACATTTACACTTTTTTATTTTATTTTTACAGCAAACTTCATTTATTTGTTATCTGAATCTGTGTACATGACTAACTAAAATGTGTAAAAAAAATAAGAAATTCACTAAAATAATATATATTGGAAGTGTGTATACATGTGACCACTTATGTTAAAGTGCTTTTTTAAAGGATGAGCGTGAAGGCTCTCTGCCTGCATTATAACACATTAGACTATAGTTCCTATGGCGGCTCTATTTATTGAATTACTCTGAATTTCCCTCTTAATAGCCAGTTAAGCAGCAGCAGACCCTGGCTAACATCTGGCTGCAATCAGCAGAGGAAATCCGTTCTTTGCCTTTTGTTCTATTTATTCACAAACCCATGCTGGAATTGCAGTGTTTATTTAAAGTAATACTGCCCGTACAACTACTGTACAGAGAGACATTTGGACGTTTTTACACAGAATTACATTTCCTAAACAATTGTCGCTGACAATGCCTGTGGTTAAGCTGCACTGTGGGTTTGTGGGTTTAATGTTTTGCATGAACAGAATTACAACTGGGCCCGAGTTTCAGCATTCTAGAGTGAGAGTATCAGACACTGGAAACATGGAAGAGGCTCTACAGGAAGTGCTGTGATTCATCAGTTACCTCACAGAACAGAGAAACATCTACTTGTAGGATTGTCAGCTGTGGGGCTGAGTGACACACTTCTTACTGTGCTGTAGTGTATGTAGTGTTGTCACAACTGCTTTGGTTTGTATGTAGTTTGGGGAGTGTGAATAACAGTGAAAATTGTTGCTCATACAAGCCTTCTAAAACCTTCATCTTTACATTTTCAGTAGCATCCCAGCTAACAGGGTACGTTCTCAGAAGAATATTCTCTTGAAGTTCTTTCAAAGTAAAAAAAAAGGTTGCAGTAATGTTAGTAGAATGTTTTGTGAACATTATATGTCATATATCAAAAATGTTATTGTTAAGTTGTTAGTGAAACATTTCCAAAATGTTACAGAATTAAATAAAGTTTGAATAACGTTCTTATAACCAAGAAATAATGTTAATACAATGTCTAAAAAAACTGGGCATTTTGAATGTTCCTAGAACTTTCAAAATAACATTTTTAACATTTTTGTTACCTAATGGAACGTTAAGGAAACATTCTTAGAACCTAAAATTGTTAGCTGGGATAAGACATTTGATCAAAAAAGGGAACTTCACACCTCAAAACGACTAATCCTTTCTTATAGAATTTCTGTAATGGATTACACAACATCCTGTAATGGAAAACATTAATTCATAAATACTTTCAATCATTCTGAAGTGAAAAAAGACAATCCACTTGAAATGCCAAATCTGGTTTAGGTTTTATTAACACTTTATGAGTACATCAGTGACTTGGTAAAGGAAAAAGCACACACACTGATCCAGAACATTATGGAATAGAATTTCCCAGAAAAGCAACACATATGAATGTTTTTGACAGACAGGTCAGAGCCTTGGCTGCAGGAAAACATAACCAGTTCAAACGTTTCTTCATGGTGATAAAAACCATATGGATGTCAGTTACACAGCTTAAATAAGCATTTGCACAACTCACAGGCCAGCTCTGCACACCCGGCTGACTATGAAAATAATTAGTGCGTGTGCTGGAGCTCTTGTGGTGGCTAAGCTCACAGCTAACAACCCCCCGAAGAGCTTCTGTGTAGGCCCCCCCTTCAAGGCCTGTGTGTATGGAGGGTCTAGAGGGACAAACACAACCGTGGCTTTTCCAATAATGCTACCATGACGTTTACTAATAGGGTAAATGGGGAAAAGAGGTTTGTATATGAGAACCTCATGATAATTGTGTTTTATAGATTTACATTTGCTTAAAGGGGCACAAGCAATACACAGTATGTGTGGAATTTTTCACTTCCTGTCTGTCTGTAAACATTATGGACAGACAGGAAGCAAAATAGGCAGATCATCAGCTTCTGTGAAATGATACTGTAAGTTTCCACACCCACCTAAACTCAAACACATACACAGACACACAAACACACATTGGGTTTTCAGGTTTTATGGGGACATTCCACAGACATGTTTTTTATATTGTACAGACTACACAAACTATTTTGTACACACCCCAACACAAACCCCACCCATAAACCTAACCATCACTGAAAATTTCTGCTACATTTAAAAAAAAATCATATCATTCTGTATGATTTATAAACCAAAAAATGCCCCCACAAAGGTCAATGTACTGGTATTACTATATAGTTGTGAGGGCATTTGGTCCCAATAACATAGTGAATACAGGGCCATACACACATTTTTAATTGTTTTGTAATGTTAATATTTTAAAATGAATTATTTTGCATGTATATGAAAAGCTTGTATAATTGTTACATAACTAAACTAAAGAGAACCTGCTGATTCAGATGGGCAGTTCTGTCATTTAAGTTTCTTTCTCTTCTAGTCCATCAATTCTTGCTTTTTTCATTCCGCAGCTCTGTAAATATTTCAGCTGGTCATCTGTGTGTGTAGTGTGATGGGTCGTTTCGTCAGTTAGGCCGCTGTAGTAAAGTGCAGCAGGGCTGTTAGACCGTTAGAGGTGAAGCAGAGTGAGGGAACAGATGGAGGAGTGTTACTCTGATGAGATGTGAAAGGGAGAGAACGACAGAGACCGATAACTAATGTGCTTCCTGTGTTCTCCCCTTTTCCTTGTCATCTCTCCATTCCTGGATATGTGTCTGTGTGTGCCCAGTGATGGTAATGTGTGAGAGATGATGAAGATGATGATGATGTGTCTACTTGTGTGTGAAAGAGTAAAAAAGTGAGTGAGAGCAATGATGATGAGGAGAAGGAAATGAAAGGTGACTAAAACGTTCACTTAGTAGAGAGAATGATATTAACAGCGGCAGACACCTATCTATGCGTATCAGCAGCTTGCATGCGCACACTGTGTGTGTGTCTCGGTGATTTCATACATATGGTCCTCATGTGGAATTTCCCTCTATGTCTTTGATGAGCATGTTATTTGTGCAAAAGTTTTTGGGATGCAAGTGTGACTGCTTCCAGTCTTTGCCAAAGGTGCATGACAGAATGATCCGTTTAAGGGAATGAATACTTGAATGTGACCTGTGTGAGTGTGAATTGTATGATTGTGGATGTGATGCGTTTTGAATGTGATGCATTTTGACACTGACCTAAATCCCAGATCACATACAAGTGTTATCCATCTCACTCCTCAGGAAGTCACTCTTCTGCATAAAGAGAAAACATGAAAAATAAAAGTACATTTTATTGTGATTCCTACACTGTAAAAAGAGGTACCATGAAATCGTTCTTTAATTCTGTTTGATCTATCTTTTAAAAATGACTTGTTTGTGCAGCCTAAGGTATTAAGGTTGATTCTGTCACATTAAATAATACTTTGGACTAGAGCAAAATTCACATATTTTACTTTTTTTACAGTGCAGTGTTATGAAGCTAAAAAGTGTACTATTAGAGAAGACAATTAAAAACAAGAAAAAAAAAATCTATGTTACAATGTACAATGTCAAGTAACAGCAGGCTGCATGTCTGCTAATCATATGATATACGAAACATAGAAATCAATCTCTCTATCTGTCTGTTTTGTCAGTAAAGGCATTAAGTCCCCTCCCACTGGTTCTCCAATGATGTGCGGTGGTGTAAAATTGCTCTGCTGTGAGGTGTGTGGAGCTCTCTTACCTTCTCACCTGATTTTAAAAATAGAGACAAAGAGGTCACAAAGCTGAATTAATGGTATGATTATAGCGTCCACTTAATACTGGTTACCATGGAGCTGCCTGCTCGTGGATCACGATCAAAGTCTGAGCGTAGACTGACATCATGATGGAAGCCTTTATTTTTACTCACTCACTGAAAGGCAAAGCATTATAATTATGGATAGGAGTATTATGAACCATTCAAGGGTTGTCTTGCTTTTCCTGTCTGTTTTATAGATGTATATGAATTTAAAGTTAGTATGAGCATGGCTCAATCTGTAATGTATGTTGTTTTGAACGAATAAAAAGAATCTGTTTAAATGAAATCTAGAGATGAGTTTAATATGCTTTTTAGCTGCATATCATTGAGCTTAAAACATTTTTTATGTTAGTATTATACAGAGTAGGTAGATATCTGATTTTTAAATAAAAAATATTGGAGTATTGGACAGATAGCATGTCTATTGGAACCCTTTACCTTTTAGCCTTCACTAGTTCATTTTAAATTCTGTTTTAAAGTCTTGTGCTTTGACAAATGAATTGTTAAAAGTACAAATATTTCAAGTGGTCTCTAAATTAATTTGAGTTCATAAAAGCTAGATGCATAGTAATTAATAAAGAATTAGCAAAATAATGTTTTTGATAACATATAGCATGTCACACCACAAGACACGTCAAAAGTATTCTCAAGTATGCCAAAGGTACCCCGTGCATTTCTAAAAGGCGCAAAGAAAGGGTTCAACTTTTTAGCACTGCAGGGAATAAATACCTCACATTAACCCCAAAATCACAAGCTGTTCTGTTTGAAAAACGACCTAATCAAAATGTAAAGCGCAACTCGCTTTTACAACTAAGTGCTTTTCCCCTTTCTCTCTGAAAAGCCTGGCCTCTGCCCAAGAGAAAGCAAGACTTTTATGTCCAACATTAATTTGCTCAGATCAAACCATTTTGCAGACACTTTGCATGACACTTGGCTGGGAAACACAGCACTAAAATATAGCTGAACACAGGCCACAATAAGCCCAAGAAAACCAGCAGGATTCATTTAATTTAGTCAGTACATAAACAGTATGCACCTATTTTCAAATATTACCATTGTGTTATGGTTTTGAAATGTATGAAGCATGTGTGCACAGAGATTATGCATCTATACTGTAATTAATGTTTTCATTTAATTATTCAACCCTACACACACACACACAAACACACAGTCTCTAGAGTACATCCTCACGAGTGTTTGTAGTATTTATGTATTCTTTCATTTTAACCACACATTTTCCTGCTAACTTATGTTAAAACATTTGGCATATAGACATTTATATTATCAATTTCCTTCCAATTTTTTGTCTCCTCTCTCTTGCACCTCTCTGGGATTTTATGCAAACCCACTCCTGTTTTGAGAGAAACAGACTAGGGCAGAGAATCTCTGGTCATCTATGATGGGGTAAAAAACGTATCCTTTCCTAAATCCAGCCAGATCAGATTTTCCCTATTTCAATGGGAAAACCCTTCAACGAACACACACACACACCAAAACGTTTTCATTTGCATGCTTTGTATAGTAAAAATAGAACTCATAACACTGGTGATACGGGCAAAAAGACCTACTATAAATGAAATTTTTCATTTTGAGAATATTTGATTTTAATTTAATAAAAAGTGCTGTGATCACACAATGCTTTTATTACAGTTACATCTTAAACTCATCTCTGGTACTTTCATTGCCTGTGTATTTTAAACATGCCCTGCATAACCCTTAGAGGGACATGAAGAGAACATGTGGATGTGAGAAGTGTTGATTTACAGTGGCAGGAAACATACAGCAGCCAGTTCTCAAGTGTCATTTCTAGCATCTGTGTTTAGCCACGGGTATGCTAATCATTGGGCTGTAAAGGTAGACCTTTGGGTGCACTCTCAGTCTTTCTCTATTAAATCAAGTCACCTTGGTGACCAAGTCACATAATGACATCTGATCTGAGTGTGTGTGTGGGTGTTTGTGCGTTTGTTGTACTGATGGGTGTTTGTATCTGTCCCCTGATCATATATATATTTAAAAACACTGTCATATTGGTTTAGCTGGGATGTGATTATTGGTTTTATTGAGGGGGATCTTGTCTTTTGTGGCATCAGCTCTGAGAAAGAAATGTTTGACCACATAACCACATGTATACAACTTCCTATGACACTGACAAGATAAAGCAGTTGTGCTCTCTGTCTGTATCTCATGGTGGACTTCAAAAAGCACTGTTTTTTTTCTGGGTGTTTTAGTTCAATGTAAATTCATGTTACATATGACGTTTACATGGTTTTTTGGGTAAGGCATGTGAAATAACATTACACCTTACATTATAAACAAATACTAATAAATGTAGGTTTATATTACAAAAATACAGTAAAAAGCATAATTCATTTAGCTTTTATCTGATACAGCTGATTGAGAGACACTGTCTTCCTCTGACATTTTATCCTCTGGTGTTGCAGTCAGTTTTTAAAAAGAAAATCAAATATTTCATAATATCTGTTTTGTTTTGTTTTTGTATTGTCAAATTTTTTTGGGAGGAACTGCCTCTATTGCCTCCTCTGAGAAATGCCCCCGGCCTTCTAAGTATATTTATTTTTATCCTTTTTCTTTCTCTCTCTCTCTCACTCTCTCTGTCTGTGTGTGTGTGTGCGCGTATGTGTGTGTGTGTGTGCGTGTGTGTGATTAAGCTTGTCTTTCCAAGTGTGTGTGTTTAGAGGTGAAGCTTCTGCTTATGAGGACTGAAAAATAGATGGAGCAGAGAATGTCAGTGTAAGATAAACACCAGCATAGTGAAGTGGCTCTCACATGCTTGACAAGACACCAGAAAGAGAGGAAGAAAGGTTGATCTTTCAGATGGGTTGTGCTGCTTATAGCACCACTCATTGCTGGTTTGGGCCTCTTTGATCTTTCTCAGCCCTACTCTCCATATCTGTAAGTTCTTCCTTTTTCCAGTACAGTTTCCTTGTTTGTAAACCCTCATTATTTTGTTCCATAATTTTTAATTTCCCATTTCTCCTTCAGTGCATCTCTGTGCCACCATCACCATGTGTTTAATTGTTGTTTTCCGAGAGTCTTTAATTGTAATTTTCAGGGTGTGGTCTTTTGACAAGTGGGTGGTTTGAGTTTGTATATATAATGAGGAAGGAAGTGTGACAGAGAGAGGTCGTATCAGCGTTACATCACACCTAATTAATAAAGCGGGCCTGCATAAAAGAAAAAGTGTGATTAATGGATTAATGTTGTTGCTGGCGCAGAGCCGTAGCATTAATGGCCGCATGGGGTAAACACACAAACACGCTCAGTGGCTGTCTGTCTCTCTACATGACCGAATGCATTCGATTCTTTATAAAGAATGGCAAGGGCAAAATTGACAATAAAAAAGCATGTAAGAATGTCGAAGGGGAAAAAAAGGCGAACCAGAATATATAACGTCAGCAGCTATATTTAAACGGCAGTATAATGACAGCATGTTATAAAAAGTTATGAAAATACATTTGGGATTATCTCTCTCCAGTTCAGTCACAATCAGTGTGTCGCACTGATCTCGGAATCATGATGCTCATTCCAATGGATATAGATTGTGCTCTCTAGTAATATCAACCTCTTGGGAATAGAACACTGGGAGTAAACCCAGTCAGGAAGCCAGAATGAGTCAAGCTCCATCTGCTCAGTAAAACACACATGCCTTGATTAGAGCGGCTGGATTTGATGAGTCACATATAGCTGAATTGTAATCTGCTAGTCTACAACCCAGCTAACAATTTTAGGTTGTAAGAACGTTTCCCTGACATTTCTATTATGTAACAAAAACATAAAAAAATTTAATCTGTTTTCATTTTGGTTTAAAAATTTTTTATTGTATTCTAGGAACATTGAAATTGTTCAGTTTTACAGACACTGTATTAACGGTTTTGCTTGGTTATAAGAAAGTTATTTAAACCTTTTTTAATTCTATAATGTTTTTAAAACATTCTACTAACAACCTAAGAAAAACATTTTTGATACATATGATATAAAGCATTCTAAAAATGCAGGAACTTTTTTGATCATTTTGAGAAAATTTTTGCCAATAAGAACATTAACTAATGTTCATGATTTGCTGTGCCACAAAATCTCCCAGTATACATAAACAACATAATATAAAGTATTTTTTCCTGGTTATCTAAATCTCAGACATGCCTGAATCTTATATAAGGACAGCACAGTTTGACGGTCAGTGCCGGTGACCTTGCAGGTCTGCCTTTTAGAGGCCCACTCATATCATTATTAGCGTTAAAACAGGGCCAGGGCTATTAGTTATTCCGTTAGGAGCTGTGAGCCGGGCCGACCGTGTTTGTCTGGTTTTCATTGGAGTAAACATTTGTTCCAGTTGTAGATGTTGTGCGGCAGGAACATGAATCAGGGACGAGAAGCGGAAAGAGCTCTGACAGCTGCAGCTCATTACCACCACCATTACTGCTATAGGGGGCTGCTGGGGGAAATTCCTCCTTCCAGGGAAAATGTTCCTGTTTACCATACAGCACTGTGGATAAGGTCCCGCACACAGAGATGCAAGGCAATCTCATACAGGCTCACACACATGCACAAAATACTCATATACACACACACTCAGATGAATGAAAATGTGCCATTTTGCACACACGTGCATGCTTTTATATACACTCACTTAAGCTCTTATGTCTGTGGTCGTGCTCACACACACAGACACACACATACACCCAGACACACTCACTTCCTCTCTCTGCTCTCCCACACACATCATGTGCACTCTCACACACTAACAATCCTTCTTTCTTGTGAGCTGATACTGTAGAACCTCCACCCACCTCCTTCCTCCCCCCAACGCTCTGTGTCCCTCACACACTCACATGTTCCTTCAATCACAACTGACTCATGCCTGCTTTACGTCATTCCGTCCAATCAGAGAGAGTTCCACGAGGCCATTAAACCAAAAGTTGTTTTCTTTTTACTTGGTCATTCTAGCGCTGCTACATCAAAGACAAACATTCACTCGTAATCAACCTCTCCGTCCACATCTGCTCCTTCATTGTATACTCGTAGCAAATCTTTATCTCACTCAGAAGTGTCAATCACTGTCCATTTCCAATGATAACTTGAAGAAAATACTTTTAAGATTAAGAACAAATGCCCAAAGCTGCACCCAGCTAATAAGGGATGTTTTCAGAATGTTGGCTAACATTCTCTAAAAGTACTTTCAAAGTTATCAAAAATGTTTTTGCAGTAACATTAGTAGAACTTTTCTACCGTTATGTACCATATTTTAAAAACGGTATTGTTAACTAGTTATTGGATTGTTTTAAAAACTTTACATAATTAAAAAATTTGAATAATGTTCTATGACCAAGCAGTAATGTTAATACAGTGTTTAAAAACTGGATGCTTTGAACATTTCTAGAATTTTTAAAATAAACTTTTTAATGTTTCTTTTACTTAATGGAAATGTTACAGAAATGTTCTCACAACTGAAAAATTGTTAGCTGGGATGCACTCAGAGCTCTGGAAACCTGGAAACTATATTGAACTATGCTAACTAAATGCAACTGATGTAACTGTAAACATAAATATAGTGCTAAATGTAATTTTGGGAGGAGCCTGATCATTCTGACTTGACAATCATGTAAGCGTATGTAAGAAGCCGCCTACCTGTCTCCAGTGACAATTCTTCCAGCATCCCTTCTCCGCCCCAACTCCTCCTCTATTCTAATTAACCTCATTTTATTTAATTCTGTAGCTGAGTCTCAGGATCAAGCTCCTCCTTGGAAGGGACAGCAATTTTTTTCACAATTATTTATATTATGACTGGACCGGGCGGGTAGAGTCATGAAAAGAAAAAAAGAATATGTTGGCCTAGTTGTGGTGATGACTAACATCAAAGATATTTAATAACAATATAAAATATTAAATATAATGTACACCTAATCCTAGAGTTTTGGCTCTGATGAACACACCTTAGGTTACACCTGATACAACTGGGTAATGTTTTAATTTTTCTGTGCCTCACCTTGGAAGCATAAATCAAAAGAGATGAAAAAGCACCACGTGGCTTGACTGCTCCCTCCTCCTCTGACCTATGCCAATTTTTATCTCAACCTGCTTTAACTTTGTAGATCAGACTTTAATTTTGAAGCGGGTCTGTGGGACAGTGATGAATTGGATATATCAAGCAGGGCCTAAATTACCCTCTCCCTCGTGGCAGTGGATGAGAAGGTGCTGGAGAAAGAGGTACGCGGGTGGAGGGAGGGTGCTCTGTGACCTAGTAACAGGCAGAGAAAGAGGGCTGGTCAGCACTTGCCCTCTCAACCCTGCAAGCTAGCACACCCAGTGAGAGAATAGAGAAACAAAAGAGCAGGCCCTAACACTTAAGGTTCCTTTTCTGAGAAAAAAGAACATATGTGAGACACATCACTGGTTAGAGGTGGAGAAAAGCAGTCAGACAGCACTTTAACTTTCAGGGCTCCACAACAATTATGAGGCAAACTAAATGAATGGCGAAGCAGTTCTATTTCTAGGGTAGTTACTTTATGGTGATCAGTGGAGTGACCAGGGAGGAGGCAAATGCATGTTTCAGACAATGTTATTTTTTACCTATAATAATCATGAAACTTACTTATCAAAGATCCACTTGATGTTTTTGTTATTCAAAATTGATAAAATTGTGAGGGTCCAGAATGTTTTGCGTACACCTATTGTAGTTTATTGTTACTGTTGAATTAAACAACTGTAATAATCAATTTAAATTAAAAATTGAAGTTATAAAAAATGCATTTACATTAAACTGTGAAAAAATAAGGGGGGGTCTTAGAAACAAAACGCATAGGGAGCTGTTTAGAAAAAGATGCGTACTAAGTCACAACTAATTTTCAATAAGAGTGGCGAGCAGAGAGAAAAGGGAAGTGTAGTCCTGTGAAACTGCCGTGGATGAGTGATAGAGAAATAGATTTGTGTGGGATGTGGGATGCCAATGCATACCTAGGGTAAGCATTTGCTGCCTGTTACTGAGTAAATGTTTCCCTCTCTTGAGGAGATCTCTCTGATGCCTACCCTCTTTACACACACTACTAGGAACAAGTGTGCCGTGAAGATGCGTGCGGTGCAGGAGAGCGTGCACACTCCAGAAGCGGGAAATCTCCTCCAGCTCTAATTACGACACATGCTTTTTATAGCTGGCCTGGATCTAGTCCTAGCCATTGTTTTCAGAGGGTAAGGAGATGACGGTAAACCCAACTCAAAAATCGAGCTGGGTGCTCCAGTACATCAAATCAAGCTTACTCTGCATGGAGACCATGAATCAGACTAAACCTGGTGTAGCACAGCTGGGGTGTCCTATTCTCCTGGGTGGTGACTGGGGGGGTGGGGGCATGGACACTGTATATTAACCTTTATGCATAAGAAGTGTGAAACAATGAGCCCCTGCCATCTGAATGTGTGCGAGAGTTAAATTAGGTGCTTCCCTAGGGCTAACCTATAAAATGTGTATCTTGTGCTGTATTGTGATGTTGTATTTTATATTGTTCTGCACTGTATAGTATGTTGTGTTTAATGTTGGAAGTAAATCAACAAAAAAGTCCTTGTTAGAGCAGTCTTGCTTGGCCAATAAACCACAACTTAAACTTTAACTTCAACTCTCCTCCACTGACTGATGACTGATGCTCTCCACTCATGTATCGATCACGTCCAACTGCGCCTCTGTTCCATATAAACGTGCTCTTGTTGGTATGATAAGAGTATAAATAATCGACAATGGCTCATGCTCCATCAGTAAGCCTCGCCAAAAGAAAAGGTGTTTCGAGACAGCATTTCTTTTGGTGTCATATACACTATGCACGCAATGTTTATATTAAGAAAACTACTTTTTATTTACCTTTCTACACCTTTGTAAGTTATATATGGGTGATTAGTGTGAGTGTTGGGCTGACGCTAAACTCTGGCTAATGCCCCAATATGAAAGGCACCTTTACTCAGTGTCAGTGCACAAATTAATGTTAATTTTATTAACAGTTAACAAGAAAGAACTACAGAGGAGTCCTGGACTGTGGCTATGCTCAGTAAATTTTAAGACACTCAGTTCATCACGAGGAGAAAAGTATCAAAATCAGGATTAACTCATGTCGTTTGTTCCTTGTACCTCTTTGTTTCACTTTAATATGAACGTGAGATGAATTAGATGAATTTAAAGCCCTCCTGTGGGTCTGTTTCGTGTCAGCTTGTGCACAGAGAGAACTCACAAAAGTGAAAACAGGCGTTAAGCTGAAAATTATGAAGAAGCGTCAGCAGTGTTAATAAACTTTTTGTTTGCAATTAGGTATATGCAACAAGAGAATATGAGAACGTGTCAAATCAATGTGGTTTTATTTTTATTTTTAATTCACTTTATTATCAGCTTTAGGAAGAAGCTGAATTGATAGGCTATCAGTGGACGTGATTATTATGTGTTAAATGACGGTCACACCATTAGCCTATCTGATCTCTCATATTGTAACGTAAAAAATGCTGATTATCGATTTCAATCGTCTTATTAAAAATGTAAGAAAATGATATATTATAATATCATTTTAAAAGAAAGATACATGGCAAATGAATGAGATGGCAAACGGATACTCCATGTGCCTGCACCGAAGGCGCAGTAAACAGGGCTCTCGTGTTTAATTTTTTTGTTTACTTACTTTTGTGCCTTTACTGTTCCTTATTTTTATTTCGCTCATTATACTTTGTAAAATTATAGAGCTGCCGCAAAAATCTGTATTAGTAAAGACAAATTAAATTCATTAATCTCCGGTATTTCGTCAGATTTGAAATTAAAAAAGGTAAAAAAACTTCCAATAAAGTTTTAGTTTGAACGTATAGCAAATTAAAAACATGCTGTGGGAACGGTCAGGCTATTATGACTTGTGTCCATTGGGGCTATTTCAGACTTTGCACACAGTTTAAAACACAAATTCTCAACTCTCTCGTGAGACCTGTATTAATAGACCAAAAAACGTATTCATCTTATTTTTTGTAATTAATATTATTTTACCTATCACTTGGTGCAACTTTTCTACGTGTTCTAAATTTCAGAAAGAAGTTATTGTCACTTTGTGGAATGGATGGGGAACTCATCAAACTGTGATCTACTTTCTTGCTCAGATTACATTTGCATTCATTTATACATCTGTCAAGAACGTTTATTTAATGAAAATCGTTCTTTCAACTGAACTAGCAACATTTCATAAATCAAGAATATTGAACAAAGCAACTAGCAACAAAGCAAAGAGCCATGCCATTGCGGCACATAACACACATTAGCGTTTCTGTTATCCTCAGCGCATGTGGCAATTAAAACAAGCCTCCAAGTGCTACTAAATCACTTATTATTGAAAATACATTCATTCGCCATATTTTCTCTATAAATAGTGGCATATGTCTACTACAATCATAAAACAAAATGAAACCAAATTTCACAGAAATTAGGATAAGCGTCATAATAAAATTGTAAAAGCTGCATTAAATGATAAAGTTTTCTATCTTAGAAAAGTAGTACAGGTTAATTTACAAATCTCTGTTTTAATGTTACATCGTTATATTCGACATCAACAGTAATAAATAATTATGCATATTCTGAAATACAGATGACTATACCTTTATTGTAGATTATAATAATAATACTGTGATACGTGTGAATAGTGATACGAATACTACTAATAGTAAAACAATAGTTTTAAAATAAAGACGTTATCAAGTTGTGGACATTTGTTGGGCCCGTGGCAGCTAAAATGTGTTTCACATTAAACAGATGTCTCTAATTTTAATTTTGACATTTGAAAACAATGCTTACTGGATATTTTGACAGGCCAACACACAAAATACACACATAAAACGTATAAGCCAGGTTTTGTTCAACACATGAAGGGTATACACATGAAGAAACTCATAAAAAGTGAAATGAAATACGACAATTATGTACCTTTTCTTCTACTTAACAGAACGAACGTAACCACTATCAGTGATAAAAAGTAGTATTTAAAACGTTCTAAGCCCATCTAAATAATAATAAATATATATATATATATATATATATATATATATACGTTTTTTAGGCATAAGTCTTAACATAGAAGGGGGCGGTTACAATTCACAATGTGCGCTCACGTTCATACACTAATGCAGCTGTTCTTTCCTGCACACACACACACATATACAATCACTAAAGGACGTGTAGTTATTACGTGTCGTTGGCATTCTCTTAATCATACATATTAGTCCATTTCGTTATATGCATATTTCTACACTGATAAAAAGAACAAATTTGAGGTAGAGCCTTAATTGTTTAAAATCTCTCTCTGTCAGTCAACAGTCCTGAAGTCTTAAGCAGGCCAGCATTAGCAGTGTATAGTCATTTGTGGTTATTTTAAGTTAAAAATTCACTAAAACTCCAAATGAAATCAAAGACGTGATTCTTAGAAAATGTAATGATATAATAATACATAGTTGTTTCACTGGTAGATAGTCACATGTTGGTAAATTTAGGCCATTGGTGATATGTGGCCTAAAAATAAAGACAGAATTCCAGAATAAGTGATTTCTGGGCCGTGTCATTTCACAAGATAATTAATGGTAAATCACGGTGTTTCACATCAATGCTAGATGTATTAAAAACACATTTACCTCAATTTTTACAACTTTCAAAACTCGTGAAATTGTAAATGACAAAAGTGGTGTTATCAAACTGAAACTAAAGATAAATAAGCTTAAGATAAAGATCAAAGATCACTTGTATGAATTACATTTTTAAACAAGCACCCACTGTTTTCTCCGCAGTTGTTCTGCTTTGTTATTCGTCGCTGTTGTCATTGCGCAAAAGTTGTATAAATATGAGTTGTAAATAAGAGCTAGAAACATCGGTTCACTCTACGTTTCGGTTTAAAAATACATTATACATAGGGTTTCAGTTGCAGAAAATGCTACGTTTTGTCAAACTGTTCTTTAATAGCACGCAATTGGAAGGCATTCTCTTGAATTGCTTGCTTTATCAGTCCTGCGATAAAGAGAAGCTGCCCGTAGTTAAAGCGACTCCGTGCGGCGTGTGTGTGTCTGCGTGTGTGTGACACTGATGGATGCGCCAATGGTTAGACGGACAGATGCTTGGGCGGATCTAGCGGCATGCACACACGGAGTGAGATTGGGCAAAAACATCCTGGATTCGTGAAAGACTGCTCTTTCCTTCCAATCTGCCCTGTGACTTCGGAGATTCTGTACGGACATTGTAGAGATTCTGGTTTATTGAACGGCACGACTCCCAATTGCCCCCTTCAGTGGGCTCGATGCGATTCCCTTTGTGGTCAGATGTGAGTATTGACTTATGTGAGAGGAGACAGAAGCAACGCAAGGCGAAGACACGGACTTGAACGCATTTAGTAGAAGAGGCAGTGTCTGTCATCTCACCCTCAGCTAGTAAACAGAGAGGAAACAGCTCCTATCTCTGTATTGTGTACTGTACTCTGCATTTCCAATTCAACACGGACAACTTCTACCTTTCTCCACTAAAAGAGTTTACACTTCAATTTACGCGTGCAACACGAAACAAAAACTGTCATCATAACATTGACGTTCAGTTAGGCACCAGATGTCGGTGATGATGCATGGACATATTTGGAAAATTTTCATCTTACCGTCTTAAAAAGTCCATTCTGTGAAGGAAAGCGTTTGTTAACGGATTTTGAAAGTGACATTACAGGAAAGAAAAGCATCTCGGAGCTAGAGGAAGACGCGTCTGCTTCGCCCGTTGCTGTTTTTAAATACCTGCTACGAGTCACACAAAGAAGGGTAAAAAGTGCTATTAGCGGCCAAGAAAGTGTTTGGCAATAGCTCAGTGATCCATGCTATCGCACCAGCAGCAGCTGAGGCGCAGCCCGAGTCCATCCCCTCCTTCTGATGTGCGTTATTACAAGCAGGAATACCCAATCAAACACCTATCGCATCGATTCGCACCGCTCTCAGCGGATTTCCAACGCGCGCGGACAAAATAAGCAAACGAGGCAGAGCGCGGGCGACAAGTCCGTTCATATCCTCCTTCAAGCTTTTTGTCTTTCCCCTGTTTGTTTGTTATGAAAAAGATGGACGTTTGAAAGGCTGCGGGGACTTGGAGTGTTTGGGATTTTTACAGAAAAGCTCTCGGCGACGCACTACAACGCTATCCCGCTGATTCTTTTTTATGTTTTCTTGTTGTTTTCAAATTACGCTCGATTACTCGGGTTGGATTCCCCATGGATAACACATTTATTCGCGCGATCGAGTAAGTAAAGCTTTGCTTTTGACGTTGGTAAATCATTGATAAACCTGATGTGCTGTCCTCACGCGTCACGCGTTTGAATGCTGAAACAGTTATTTGTTTAAAAAAATTTACTCAGATTGTTGGCTTGACAAGCCCCATGTAAGTGTCAATCATTTCATATTTATAGTCTTGTGTTTCTGATCTGCTACTTTTACTATTAGCGTGCATTGGGGTTGGCTGCGGTAGGGAGAGAAGGAGAAGGAGAGGGAGAGAGAGAGAGAGAGAGACATATGCCTACCCACATGACATAAGCTAGCTAACCCATTCGAGATGGAAGGAGTTAATATGACAGTGCTTGATGTTTGCCTCTGTTTGCAGACTTTGAGTGACGCGATCATTTCGTTTTCCTTTAAGCTTGCCTGTTGCAGCTTCCAGCGCGGAGTGAGTGAGAATCGCACTGAGGCACGAGCGTTTTTTCTCCCCACCGTAGCGGCTCGACTCCCCGTCATATCCAAAAGCCGACCGGGGGTAAAGAGAGAGAGGAAAGAGGGGAAAAATCCCGCTTCGTCTTCATCATCTTCAGATCTCGCCGTCTGATTTTTTTGTTTGAAAACTGCCGATACATGTCAGGCGTGTGAAAGCGCCCCAGGTGCCGTGTATCAGAGCAGAAGCGGAGCAGCTCTCGGGATCTCAGGGGCTGAAACTCCTGAAAAAAACCCCAGAAAGAGAAACATGCCGCGGAGGAAACAGCAAGCGCCCCGGCGCTCGGCAGGTACGGCTCTTTTTTTTATTTACTCTTCATCTTCACCTTTCTGTTTTTGCGCTATTTTCACATTAAGGTTGTATATGCGTGTGTGATCAGGAATGATCTACTGCTCCTTTACTCAGTGGGATGATGGTTACACTGTATCCGAAAAAGTTTTTCTTTCTGTATTTTTTTTTTTACTTCACGTCCCTCCACCTTTTTGAAAGGGTGGCGTTTTAAGTTTATGATGACAGTGTAGCAGATTCTTTGACATTTTTTAGTTAAGATGAATAGTCAATGTACAATAGAATAGTCATTATTGTACATTGTTTAATATGGCAAAATAACAGTTTCCCCCCGTGGAAACTGATTATTTTACAACGATTTTACCCATGTAGTTTTTGTACTTTGATCAGTTCTCAGCTAAGGCTGCCCGATGTAGTCTGAATCGACTGTTAGTCTTTGATTGTTCTCTATTTAGCCTCTTATATGCCGCTCTCTTCCCTTGTAGGGCGTAGATATTGACTCCATGAATTAGAGATCTATAAAGCAGCTCAGGAAAAGGGCTTGGGTGTCAGCTGACTGTCATGACTCTTTTTTTATGCTCGCCTTAGTTGTTTTGGGGGGCTTTGTGCGAAAACATTTGATCAGAAAAAAGCCAACTTTTGTCTAGTTTTTTTTTTCTTTTTCTCTCTTACTCACCGTTTCTAGGAAAGACTCAAAGATTGTTTTGTAGCCGACACCGGGGGAGGACAAGGGGTCTTAGAAGAGGCTTTAATGGACAATTGCCATCTTTGATTTGACGGCTGATTGATCGCATGTCATCCGGTTGCTTTTGATCTATTCGTTCCTGATAAACATCAATAAATCACTCGCCATGGCAACGCCAGAACCCTGTGACGTCACGTCTGCTTTGACAACCATCCATTAAAACATTTTTAATTGCTGCTTTTGTACTTTTTTACATAGGCAGGGCGCAAGGCCACATGTACTTACATATATGAGGGACATAAAAAAACCATAGACATAGACTTAAAGAGTGATAGGCTAAAGCATATGTTTATTTATTTATTTTAACAAGCTTTTAAAAACGCCATGTCACGAATACATCAAAGTGTGTAATATTTACATTTTAAAATGTAAAAATTTTCAAGGAGGAAACGTTAATGAAACTTGTATCAAATAAGGACCTGTGATCTGGGATAAAATATCTTTTTAAGGCCTATGTTGTAAACACTTTTTAAAGTGATTACCTTTAAAATATAATTTTAGTTGTGTAGAATCCATATGTCTTGTGATCTTGAATCCTTGTGTAAACTTTACTGGAAGACACCAGAGGTCTTTGTTTATTCATTTTTGAATTGCAGAATAAATATAGGCTAGTGTATGATACATGCGAGAATATTTAGCGTTGTAACTTTGAAGTGAAGATCTTATCTCATGAAAAATAGACTGATGATTATCATTTAGTTTAATTCAACACTTGCTGCGATCATAAGATATGGTGCTTTAAACCAGAAGTATTTACACCAAAAGCACATTAATTACAAGGCATATATCTGTACTGTTTGATGGCCACAATCAACACTCATTCGCACAAGAATCTCACTTGAACACTACACACATGGACGCACTCCAATAGAGGGAACATCAGCCTACAATCTACACATGCAGTTGGATTTGTAGTTAGATTTAAAAAAGCACAAAACTAATAACCTAATCAGGAGACGGAAGAATGGTTTGCTCCATCAGTCTGACCTGTCAAAGCAACTTTGTTTCATATTTGATTTAATTGTCTCTCCTTTGACAGCCACATTCATCAATAGCTCTAATGGTCAATCAGAAGTTGGCAGAGTGAGTGCTCTCATTTTGTCCCCCCCTCCCAATACGTTAGGCTTGTGCTTTACTTTATCAAAATGCTTTTGCCTAATGGACACGCAGAGGTAGAAGGAGGGAGGAGGCGAACAAGAATGACTGAGAGGCTTCTCATTTCAGAGGAGTGAGAGAGAAAAAAATCAGGCATTTATGCCTTTGATGAGTGGATGAAGACAAATACAAGAGCAGGCTGAGAGCTTTTTTTCTTTTTAGACAAGGCAACTTCCTGTTTTTTTTTACTCCCTCCTTTCTTCAGCCCACTGCCCCTCCTACCTCTTTCTGTCTCTCCTTCTCACTCACTCACTCCATCCCTCCCTCCCAGCAGCCCTCACAGCTGCAAGTTATAAGGTTGACGACTGCACTGTGGCATACAAAGAGTGATGACAAATTGATTGCGCCGTCGTGATGGAAAGAGCAAAGGAAAGATGGCAGATGATGGGCCTTGATTAGGAACTTTGGGAAATCCAGTCCCCTGCAACCTTGAGCTTTGCATGAGAAAATTTCGCCCTCCCTCACATTTTCTGTCTCTTTCTCCTCTTTTCTCTCTCTCTTCTACTCTTTCTGTCTCTCCCTACCTCCCTCCACCCACCAAATCTTGAAGGCCCGCTCAGCCGTAGAAAAAGAAAAGTTGTTTTGCCAGCTTCATTAGTGTTCACCTAATTAGCTGTAAAGCTGATGGATTCCTGACAGGCCTAATGATTGGAGATGACAAGCTCCGCACACTGTCATCCAGCCCAATTAGGTTTGCAGCTAGTTTGATGTAATCAAGTTGATATTACACAGTCCTCCATGCCTTTAGTTGGTGCACTAACTCAATTTGCTGCTGCAGGTGACAAATGGGCCGGGGTACCTGGGTAATCACGTTGGCTGAAATAGAACGCTTTTAATGGTCAAGAGAGTAAGAGCAATAATAGCAGCGAGGTGACAAAACAAAATCAAATGCTACAGAAAAATTGTGTTGTGAACAATATAAAAATGCATCGCGGCCACCGTACACGTATGTGCACACCTTTGTTGCTATTTTTTGTAGGGAAAAATTGTCTGCTCTGTTTTTGTTTAGTCTTCTTTATCTATCTCTCTTTTTATGAAAGACAGACACAGCACTCTCTGTCTAGAAAGTGTGATTCACCCTCCCACCAGAAAAAACACCTATTCAGATGCAGGCAGTGCAGCGTACACCGTGTTTGTCTTCACAGGCTTCAAAGCTTTTGCCAGACCAAACATATCAATTGTTTTGGGGAGCAGAAGGAGAACATTAAACTTTCTTACTCTCTTTGCCGGTCTTGGTTTTAAATGTCAAAATTAGGTACTGAAACACATCGTTGTTGGAAACATCTGTACGTCCTTAATACCTAAGAGTGTCTTTACATTGAACCTTCTGTCTTGGCTGTTGTGCTCATCTTGGTTTCGTGAAACGTAGTCTCTGTGTGAGCATTTGAACCGAGCGGATTTGATGTATGAAGACGGATGATGTTGGTATTGGTCATTATTATACCGTTCATAGCATATTTAAAGTTAGTTTATCACATCTGGGTTAAAATAAATGCAAACTCTCAGCATTGTGTTTAGAGCGACTAAATATGATTTATAAAAATATTTGGGTTGTGACGAATGTAACAGAGGCAGCTTGGAGATGGATTGCAGTTGGGGAAAGGAGCTGATTTCTGTGATTTTGTGTGCGTTTGATTGATTGCAGACAGGGAGCAATGATTAATCAAACTCAAAGCCTGTTCCGGAGAAGGTTTGGAGCTTAGAATACGTGGGATTATATGGGGGACCACCGATGAGCTTGTAAATACGGCTGCATGCAGATAAACAAGCATGTTTTTGCGCATATGTACAGGAATGCTTGGATCATAGCATAAAGGTTTGTTGTGATTAGCCTAAACAAAGTCATTTTACACATACCATGAAGCTCTTCTAATTGAGCTATATAGCTATGCATGAACGTAGTTTGCAGAGCGTGCGCGCACCTGTACCTTTTGACTTTCCTTACAAATTAATAGTCCACTTCAGTTCAAGGTTTCTTTTCTGCTGCAATTTAATTACTTAAATTATAATGAAACATGGCAACTTGATTATGTTAATTATCCTTATTAAAACCTAGTCATGATAATCATATGCATTATTAAGAGAAAGAAAATTGTCATGTACACCGCTGTCCAGAATTACATTCAGCTTTTCCACTCAATGAAAGTTTTTAATCTATAAAATTATTAAATTCACAACATGGTTATTCAGAGGTTTGCATACTAATGCAATCTCAGATGGATGAAATTTTAATCTAGATGTTTTTCATCCAATAAGCAAAAGAGTCAAATTTTCAAATCTGACGTGAGATCTAATTCACATGAATCTAATTCCAACTATTTCTGTATCAAACCCTTTTCTCATCTCATAGTATTTTGAATAAAACACATTTTGTTATAGCTGGACGGTCATTCAATCAGAAGAGCAAACATAATGTTATTGTGCAGGATTAAACTGAAATTGTAAATCGTTGTAGTTGCAGATTACATCAAAGAAAGTGACGCTATTGCATATTTTTCCTTTTATTTCCACATGTCTCGTTCTGATTTCTGCACTCAGTGGTTGGACAGAGGGCTGCAGTTGGCCCTGTGTAGGTGTCCCTTCAGCAGTGTGTGTGTGTGTGTGTGTGTGTGTGTATGGATTATGGGGCCTGAGTCTGCGTCTTGCTCACATTGCTCTGGCCCAAAACCTGCGCTCCCAGGCAGCCAACTGACACTATGATTAGTTATGGCTGTCCTCCGCCTTTTTCACCGCAAGTAGTGAGCAACAATGAGAAGGGTTAAGAGTAGAGAGAAGGCGGGGATAAAAGCACAGGAACGAAAAGAAAAAGAAAGAATGAACGAAAGAGGGATGGGGTTAAGGGAGAAAGCTGAATAACCTAGGAGCTAGACAGAGAGAGAGACAGAGGAGGGGAAGTCCTGTGGATCCACACCAGGGCTGATGGCTGATAAACAGAATTTTTTCCTGAATCCTCCGTCATGGCTCCCATTAGCTTGACAGCTGTCAATTAGGGCTCCCTTGGTCTCGCGGGCTGCAGTTTATTGCAGGCGGTTGATGCTGTCATTTCCCTCACAGTTTCGCCTTGAGCGTTATCAGGAGCGTTCACACAGTCAATAGCTGATGCATCAGCACTTATTTCTTAAATTGGCTCACAAGGCTGCATCCTTCCCTCATTTTTTCCCCTTTCTACCCCCTTACTATGTCTCTCTCTCTCCTCTGTTTCTCTGTCTCACCCTTTTTGCTTGAAGTTATGACGATGAATGGCGACTGCAGCAGGGTTAATGAGGGTGCAGGGCGATTCTGTGCGACACACACAAGTGTTTGTTTTTTGTACACACACACTAAAACATTTTGCTTACTACTGTTGTAGGATGCAGCATATCGAGCTTGTATTTTTACAGGTTGTGTTGTTTTGGAATGTGTAGTTTGTAGCAATTTGATTTAAATAAATTTTGAAATATGCTTTGTAAATTTAAATAATTTTTTTTATTTTAAATAGCATAGCATTTATTAGGCCTATTTTGTTAATTTTGACAATGTGGCAGTTTGCCTACTGGTTTAGGGATTATGATGCTTTTATTTGTGGTAAAATATAAATTTATTATCTTTAAAAGAAGTGTCCAGCGTCATTTTAGTTTTGACTTGTTTGGTGTTCTTTTACCTTTTAATGTTTTTAAAAAGTATATTTTTTTAACAACTGTTAGCAATGTTTGGACAAACATTCTGAGTACATTGTCTACCACAGATTAAAAATACATTAGTTTCGTCAAGGTTTCTATGCGTGTTGAGATAAGAAATACTGTTTTTTACTAGTTATTTGCTGTATTTTATTTATTATTGGTTTAAATTGAGAATTTAAACCATTAGTACCATGACAGCTGTACATATTTTATGAAACATTTAATTCTTTTTTTTTTTTACCAAAATAAAGCCTGATTGGGTGCACTTTTTTAAATATGTATTTTTTTAAATCTATCTGTGCATGATTATATAGTTAGTTAAATTTTATTATTTGCATTTAGCATTATAATTTCTCATGCTGTCTGTCACCCTAGCAGATCGGAAGTGTAAACCCATTTTTGGGTTATGACCTACCAGTTGAGAACCACTTTTCTAGACTAGACCTCCAAACCTACTTGTTGGTTCTGCTGATAATTGGTCACAACTTTAAGCTGCGCTGCATGATTCCCTGCTACCGTGGCCTACACTTCTTCCAGAGGGAGTTGGGGGGAGTTGCAGGCGCTTTGGGAGGAGGCAGGAAATGAAGAGGGTTTCTGGGATATATGTGTCTGGCTGTGGTAGATGGTTATTTTTACCCTGCCTGCTAGGAAAGCTAGGGATATTAGCTTAGCCTTACACTGAGGTGGCACTGAGTATCACAGTACTAATGAATCATCCGGTCTGCACTCTTTTCGTCTACTCGAGTTTTCCCGCCTTCTCTCTCTCTCCCTCTCACTCTCTCTCTCTCGTTCTCTAAGCCCTGAGCGATACTGTAGCTCTTTGTGTGTGTATTTGTGAGTTTAGTCCACTCTGGCAGATACATGCAACTGTTAGAGTCCCAGTGTAGCCCAGTGAAATATGGCCGTTTGGAAGTAATCCCTGTCTGTGCTGTTGTCATGTTGAAGAGGGATGATGACGTGCCGAGTGAGGGAGGGAAAATGACAGAGAGAGAGAGATTGTTGGGGGCAGGGACCAGACAGTAAAGATTTTGGCAGGGGGCTGGTTGTTGGTTCCCGGCAGGGGTTTGTTTTAGAGTGGCACTCAGGCCTTTGCTGTAAGTCTGAATTTTTTTCTATGTATTTGTGGGTGTGTGTTGTCCTTCACAGAAATGGCAGAGGTCTTGCCCCACTGCTCAGCTCGGTTTTCTCCTCCTCTTTCACTCTAAGTCTGAAAACTGACAGCCATCAGTCTTGCATTGCTTTTTTTATCAGGGTATGTGTGTGTGTGTGACATGCAGGCTGCTTTTTGATGGCGGTGCTGGTGATGAAAGGCAGAGCAGCAGAGAATGAGAGAGAGAGAGGGGCCCTAGTAATCAGGGCCAGCCTGAGCTCTGACATCCTTCTCCGGCCTGACAGGCCTCTTCCTCCTCCTCTCCTCGCTACCCAGAGTGAACGAAAGAGAGAAGGATTGAGAAAGAGAGTGAACTCCTTCTCTCTCTTCATGTCCTGATCAGTCTCAGATGCTGGGAATTATCTTTCCTCCCTCTGCGCTGTGTTTTATTTAATGAGGGCAAAGGAAGGCAGGAGAACACGGAGCGCAGGGGTAGGAGATGTTGTTAACTCTGCCCGTGTCCCTGGTGGGTGTCTGTGTGTGTGTTTGTCCACGACTATGCACCTTTATGGAACCTCCACGTACAAATATGACTTTACATAAGATGATGTGTGTTTTCCTGTATGTAATGTCATGTCGGCATTTCCTCCCTGTACGATCCTGATTGTGATTTTGCATTTGATTGTGCATGTGCGTGTTTGTATGTACACATTCCCCGCTTGGGTTAGTTTCTTCGGTTCTTGGCACAGGCAGGCAGGTGTGAGGGGCAGAGAGAGAGAGAGGGAGGGCGAGAGAGGGAGAGAGAGGGGAAGTCTGTTTTATTTTATACTGCGGGCCTGTTGCTAATTAATGTTTCTTGGTAGGATTCTGTCTGAGTTGAGTAATGTTTTTGATCTTTATGCCTGATAACTGCATACCTAATGAGATTTCAAAGCTTCCCGAGATGTGTGTGCGCTGCTCCCCGCAATTATTGACAGATGCCTTTTCTCCGCCATTGGGTTCGGCACCATAAATCCTCTGGCTGTAATGAGCTTGAGAAGTGCCACCCTGCCAGTGAGCTAATGAAAGAGAGAGAGAGAGAGAGAGAGAAAGAGAGAAAGAGAGAAAGAGAAAGAGAGAGAGAGAGAGAGAGAGAGAGAGAGAGAGAGAGAGAGAGAGAGAGAGAGAGAGAGAGAGAGAGAGAGAGAGAGAGAGAGAGAGGGTGGGGGATCACGCTTCCTTGACACATTTTTTTTCTTTAAATGCACTCTGCAGATGTCAGGCCCCCACAGCCAGTGTGTTAAAAAAGAAAAGAGCATGAGATAGAGCAGGGAAAAAGAGAAGATGGAGGAATTTACAGTAAAGGGGGTGAGTCAAAGCCTTTCTTTGAAGAGAGAAAAGGCGGGATGAGCAGAGTTTTGGTCGGCAAAGCGTTTCAGGTTTCAGTCCTGTGTTAAGGTCATTTGTCTACTATATGTAGTTTTTATTTGAAATAGTAGTCGCGTTGTTGCTGAAGTTGACTTTGATTGATACCACTGCCCTCTCACACTACTCTGAGATGGGTTTTTTTAGCACTTGTCTTTTTCTTTCTCATACGTGTGTTTTTTCCCTTTTATTTCTTTTGTTGGCCTGTTCCCTCTTCCTTTTCTTTCTTTCTTTTAAATGGGATAGAATGGTAGCAAGAGTGAATGAGAGGGAGAACAGGAGAATTAAAGAAGGACCAGGCTGTTCTCTGGCTTCCACATGCACAGACACAATACTTCGGCCCTTTCTGGTGGTGTCCTGAACTCGGATAGCAGGACAGAAAGAGAGCAAGAGAGAGAGGCGTTCCATGCCAAACAGTCGATTTCCCTAGCTTCTCAGCATGGTCATATATCATGGACCCACCCTTCTCTCCTGACAGAATGACATGTGTCATTTATCAAACGGCCCTTGCCAAGAAACCCAGTGTTAGGGGCTGTCCCCCCCTCAGAGAATTGCCAATGCCTCCATGCCACTGAGGGGTCTGTACTCTGCTAGGGGAGGGGAGGGCAGGTTGGGGGGGCTTCAGTAGTTCCAGTAACAATAACACTCAGATCTCTCAATTTCCTCACAATTGCTCTATTTATGTTTGTACATGTGTCATTTATGTTGTTTTAATAACAAAATTAGAGAAGTTTTTCTTTAATGTATTTATTTTGTTTATGACACAGGAAGTATGTGCAATAAGTTGTAGCTGTTTAGGTAAGTGTAAGTCAGGTAGGCTACAGGCAAGGGCACAAATGTATTGTGCACCAAAAATGAGTAAAAATTGGCTAGAAAAAACAATATAATAACTTGCCAGTGGACAGTAACTTTGTTAGGAAGTGCAGCATTATATATAACTTAAATCACATTTAGGAATGATAATCTGACCTGATGTAAGTGACATGAGCAATTCAAATCAAAAATGTACAAATAGATTACTAAAGAAAACATGTCAAAACTCATGCATTGTGTGATGACTTTAGCCATCCTCTACAAACTTCAAATGGTTAAAACTGCAATCCATAACTTTTGTCTCTACTGCCATCTCTGTTTGAATCATAAAATTGCAAGTTACTTGTAGAGTCTTTGTGAAGTTTAAATTTTAAACAAGTTTCAATTCTAAACAGCTGCTGAACAACAAGCTACAACGTTGCACCATCTACAGTACCTGGACATTCGATATAGTTACTGGATGTTCTGCTTCACTCTGTTTACAGACCAAAATGTCATGGGGAAATCCAACCTGACTGCTTAAATTATAAATCATTATTATAAACTTACCGTTTCAAATTGGGGTAAGCTTAGGAGATCTTGTTGAACACTGTTTTGTCATGTACTTGCTCAGTAAATGATTTTTTGTTTTTAACCAAACAAAGTTATGGATTGCAGCTCTAATTTTATAATTTTTTATCTTATTTATTTTTTAATGTGTTTATTCACTTGCCATTGGCATAAATAAATAAATTAATATAAAATAAATTTTAGATCTTAGCTACACGTGTCCCATCATGTCTTTCATTCTGATCAGAGAAAATATCATGCTTGCGTAAGAGACAAGCCGTCAGGTATCACTCAGAACCCAAAGCTGCCGGCCTTCACCCTCCTTCTGTCCCTCCTTCTGCCTCTCCAGGGGCCTGCACGAGTGAATCTGAGCTCTTTCACTTTCCCATGATTCAAAGGAGCATTACTGAAGATGGATGCTCCTTAAAAAAAGAAATTGATGATGGATACGAGGCTGGCCATGTCATTCATCATTTTGAATATTATTTAGACTGGCCGTGTAAAGCTGTAACCTGAGCAGGGCTCAGAGAGAGAGAGAGAGAGGGAACAAGAGAGAGCTTGGAGCAGGACGTGGGCTTCCTCTGATGGATGGGCAGAGATCTTGCACTGTTCGTTACCAGATACCAGAGGAGCCACACTCTTTGGCTCACTCCTTCACCCACTTACTCCTACCCAATTTTTTTGTGCCTGAAAGGGCAAAAATAAAACAAGGGGTGGCGGCGCTTGAAAACAAAACTCAGTGTTTTTGTTTGTCATCACCGTGGCCCTGTAACCTAGGTAACCCTGTTTTTTCGTTTTTGTTTCCCTCCCCCTGCATTGCTTCACTGACACGTTTTTCATCGAGGTCATAAAGTTTTTTGACAGCCCCTCAGGAAGAGTGACCATTGTCGTCATGGACGCGAAAAGAGCGGGAACAGCTGGGCTTCATTAGCAGGAAATGAAGCCGACCTTTTATGAAAGGAGAAAAAGAAACACGTCTCTGAGCACTCCAATCGCACGTGATCCTCTGCACTCAACTTGCGCTAATAAAAACATTTATGTCACGTTTTCCTTTGTCCCTTTTATGGCTTTAAAGCGAAATATTGCACACATTTGGAGCTGATGATTCGGAAAACGGTGAGCTCTTGCTGTGCACCTAAAGTTCACAGGCTGGTCAGATTCCTGTCGTCTGTGGCAGCTGAGTGCTCAACAATGCTTGATATATTTGTCCATTGTTGCGGTTGGGGACTACACGACCAAAGATGTAAGATGCATTACACTCTTGGACGCATTGAAATGGGTTAGATGAATTATTTTGCTTTGTGTCATGTGCCACAGTTTTGTTGTTTGATATAGTGGGTGTATTTGGATTCATTGTTCTAGATTTTTCCTGCACCTAGAACGTGTCCCAACTTATGACAAGCCCCACCCTATGACAAAGTCAGGGAGCGCTAAGGTTTCAACAGTCTGAACCTATATAACCCTATAGGTTTCTTCTGCACGTAGAAATCACATTTTGGAGCTGTACCCTCCTGACAAGGGTTGAAAGCTCAGGTCATACTGTTCAGAGAGGTTCAAACCCATTCCAGCGAGTGAAGAGAGAAAGAGTATGCAAAAAAACATAGGGTCGTGAGGGAAAGCAAGAACAGGATGGAGAGCATAGAGTGTTTTGTTTTCTTATGCTCTATTTCTTCCCCTTCCTAGTACCCCTCTCTCTCTCTCTCCCTTCCTAGCTCTCTCTCCCTCTCTCTCTTTTTTCCAGTTTTATAGCAGGAGACATGATTTATTGTGGCCATCCATCTCTGGGTCTCATCCATCACCTCCTGGTTGCTAGGCAATCATGGCAGCAGCTGTTTGCTTTGACTCAGACAGAGGCACTGTCAATCAAGACAGGCAGGTGAAAAGCATTAGAAACACGCTATTGTCAGACGGAATAATTAATCAAAGGCAAGAAAGATAATTAAAAAGATATGACCCTTGCTAGCACTTGCTCAGGGTTGCCTGAGAAGAGAGTGAAGAGGGAAAAAGAGGAATAGGAAGAGAGTTGAAGGAAGGAAAGCACTGGCGTGTAGCATGTCTTCTCCTTCCTCTCTCTCTCTCTCTCTCTCTCTCTCTCTCTCTCTCTCAGCACAGTGAGGGAGTGGAGCAGAGGAAGATAAAGCTCACTCCCTCCGTCACTAGACCAGGTTGTAATTAATTAAAAAGAGATCGGAGGAGAAAAAGAGAGGGGAGAGAAATAATAAAAGGGCTGGCTGAGGAGATGAGAGTAAGTGAGGAGAGAGAGAAAGAGAGAGAGGAACCACATAAAAGGGTTGAGTACCTCGCTCTGATACGAGCAAATGCTACAAACGCGTACTTAAAAGTGTTCCTCTTCAAATCCATGTCGCTAGCTCTCCTGTGTGCCTGAGCGTGTTTCTGTGCATGTGTACGTGCTGAGACTTTCCCACAAAGCCTCAGGCCTACACAGTGTGCCTTCTTTTACTGTAGCTTAAGATGTCTCTGTTGAAATGCGTGCACACACACGCGGTTATTTAGGCAGCTAATGTTATTCTAAGAGTGAAGGCAAGGCTGTTATTTGGGTACAGTGAGTGACTGGCAGCCCTTCAGCACAGAACGGTGGGTGACTGGGTGTTGGGATACTTCAGGGCTCTATCTTTGGCACCTGTGCAGGGCCGGGCTTAATATAATGCAGATTAGCATCATGTTACACCTTGCTTTCCCATGTCAATAATTGAAAGGTGTTGGAACAGACAAATTAGCAATATTGTTTTATCTGCTGTTTGTATTTTATAAAAAAAGCTGCTGATCATGAGGCATGAAACTAGCACAGCTGGATAGGAAATTGGTTGCCTGGGACAACAGACACTTGAGCAGTTTAGCGGTCACTACAAAAAAATGACTACTGCATGCTAACCAATCAAAAAGTATTCCAGAGAGTTGCGTAACAGGGTGGGAAACTGAAGGGAAATGGCAATACAATATTCTATCAATATGTGGGTCACTATACACTAAACAAAGTTAGCAGTATTATTGTATTACTGTTCTTTTCCTCCGTGTTTCACTATTATCTGCACTGGACAGTGCTTTGGGCAATTATATTTTTAGCACTTGAGTTTGGATTTTGGTCTATTCGAAATGTAACAGAAATAATTGTGTGTGTGACCTAAGGCTACAGTACGTTTATACTTCTCACGCAGTTGATCGATCTCCTTTTTCCTAAAAATATTCCTGTAAAAAAGTTGATTCTTCAGTGTAAAAATATTAATACGGAATTGTATAATGTTACACTATACTTTGGTATACTGACCCCACCCCTGCTAAGTAACATGGCGTGTGTGCAGTGTTTGTGCCTGTGTCTCCGTTCACTTGGTTAGACAGCAGTGTCTCCTGCACCTACATGTCTCTGAGGTAATGTGAGGTCATGTTGCCTCTAGCAGCAGCTCTCCCATGGGCTTGACTTTTTCTCTCTTTTTGTCTCTGTCTGTCTGTCTCTCTCTTTCTTTCTCTCTCTTTTCTCTCTTTCTATCTCACACTTTCTGCATCATTTCTTTCTGCACACATAGATAAGACCCAGAACAATGCGCTCACGTCTTAAACCAAAACGTTACCTAAACATTTCATGTCTGTTAATGTTTACTGCAAATGTTGGAAATCGTCTTGTGTACTTTTTAATGTTTTGACTGTATGTGAATAGAGGGTGTTTAAAACATTAATGTAGCCATTTCCCACATACTACTTTAAATGTGAGGGTGAGCATTTATGCTTTATGTTGTAAGCAGTGTTTGGTTAGTCATTATCAGATAAAAGACTCACTCTAATCTTCTCGCACAGGTGCAGACCGAGAGTCCAGTCAAAACACGGTGAAACACACTTATAGACGTCACACTGACATGGTTTGCCCTTTCTGCAAATGGAGAAAAAATAGCTTTACTCTTTAGCATTGACTCGCACCACAAATATGATTCAGATAGAAATGACTACTCTGAAATCTCCTCAACATACCTTTCTGATGAAATTACAGAGATTGAAATGTCAAGGCTCTTAACTCGGTGTGAACGTTACAATCTTCTGTTCACAGGGCAGTTGCTAGCTGTTGAAGTCGTATCGCATTGGTGTTTTACGTATTTGACGTAAACAAAACAATTGTTTTGCTAACTTGTTTGACTCCTGCCATCTTTTTTAAATTTTATGTTTAGTGGGGCTTCCCCCTCAAAGATTAGTTTTTCTTTCTTTCTTTCTTTCCTTCCTTTTTCTTCTTTTAAACATATTATAGATAATCAAGTTTGAATTCTAGTTTACTGTAGGGCAAATTGCCATATGTAAAAATGTTTTCCTAGCATCCCTGCTGTGCTCTTGGTACGTAATCAATTGTAGGTTCAGTTGGTGGCTCTCAGTAAATGTGTAGCTAAATGGCTTATCAGCATAATCTCTCTTTGTGGTTGCAGTTATGTCAAACATGGATTTAAGTGATTTATTGAGCAACTGTGAGGTTATATATTGACCTGGTCCTGGGTCAATCCCTGAAGCTGTTAGTTACACACTGAACTCCACAGCTTCTATAAACATTACAATAACATTCTTCACTCATTGCCCATGAAGATTTTGTCCACTCCAATATGGCAGTTTTATTAACAGATCCTGTAAAGGTTAAAAACAATGTCTCTGAAACAAAATAGTTAAATGGCCCAAACATGATTAACAGTTCAGAACTGGACTGTTAATATGATCTTACCCCCCAAAAATCGCTTTAGGGGGTAGCTGTGGTATTTTCAGTCTCATTGAGATGCATGCTTTTAGATGTGGCCTTGAAGTCCCCTGCCATCACATCTATGAGCTACAGATGGTAAACACATTACAACAAAAATTAAAATAACATCTGTGTCCAAAAATGGTTTCAAATTATAACAAATAATTCACAATGCAATGTTGCTCAATCTTCTTTTTGTTCTCCTTTTTACAATATGTAGAATTATTATTTCAACATTTACACGTAATAAAACAACTATATTAATATTAGTAGCAGTACCATTATTTGTTACATACATTCATGCATATTTTATGTAGCTTTTTTATTTTCAATTGAGCGACAATTGTTTATTCCTATTCCTGTGACAAGCAAATAACATGCAATTTGTAAAATAGTTACGTCTTTGCTGTTTAAATTTAAATTTTTACTTGCCGCAAAAAAAAAAACGGATGAGTGTGATTCACTCCTGCATCTTTTCTGTGGCTTTCTGAGGCACTTTTTGATGACACGGTCCACATCACGTCTGGTGTGTGCTTGACAGGATGTCCCTCTCTCGGCTGATAAGGCCCTCACTGTTTATGAATTCCACTGGCTCGATCCAGGCACCCAACCCTGGAATTCAGTGGGGGAAAGTTTGTATGCCAGAGAACATCTCCGCGCTCCCAGCTGTGCGTGTAAAACCACAAATGGTATGACACTGGCAATCCTAAGGCGTATCCTTACTGTAATGTGTTACATACACACATGCGTGTGTGAGCGTTCATTTGTAATTGAATTCTATTCATGCTGGACATAAGTATAGCGGTTAAGTCATGACTCTGAATCTGCAGCTGTCTCAGTGTGTCCATACACACTCTCAGCAGCCATCACAAACCACTTCTTCTTCACATATCCACACACACACACGTTGGCATATGTAGTTAATGAGGACTCTCCATAGGCATAAGGGTGTTTTATACAGTTTTATACTGTATACATACAGGTTTTATGCTAACCCTGCATAGTACACAAAAAATCACCAATTAGTATGTTTTTAAGCGATTTAGTTAATGAGGACACAGGAAGTTTTCCATGATTTCACTGTTTTTTACACGTTATGCACATGCCATTAAATATATGTTTGTGTCCTCGTAAACCACACATTCAAACCCACACACACACCATATTTTGCTTGCTTCCTGACAGTTTTTTTTGGGTTTTTTTTTTTGTGTGTGCAGTATTACTAATTTTGTATTACATTTTACAGGACACAAGTTTCACATTCAACTGTAAAGGGGCTCTAAATTTTTCACTATTCCTCTGTTAGTAGTTTCTGTTTCCATTGAAGGCTGAGGGGGGAAAACAATCTGTTATGCCTGTGTGTTTTACGTGTGTGTGTTTGGAGTGTGGGGGACTGCTGTGGAACTGTGTTTGCTTATCTCTCCATCGTGACACAGGGAACTGCGCTACATTAATACCTGCGATAGGGACTGTCTGCCTCGCACCTCTCTACAATGCAGATAAGCTCCAGCTCTGGAGGATTATCAACAGAGCCTGCGCATGCACACACACACATACTTTATTTATTGTTTGGAGGTGCAGCAAGAAAGGAGAGAGTGTAGAAGTGGTAGTGGGAAAAAAACATGAGACTGGGGAGAAGATGGTATCAAGCAAAAATTGGCAAACTTTAGAGTCTTTCTTCATCTTCCCTGATACACACACACACACACACACACACACATACACAAACTCTCACAAAGATTTGTTCAGGAAGACGGGAGTTTTCATACTGTCTGTCTTTGTCTTGCAGGTTTTATCTTTCACAGGAGTGAAGGCGACGGTGTCTTTATAAAAGTTTATTATAAGAATGCATTACAGCGTATTGACCATTGGATTACTGTGGCAAAAAATCACTTCAAAAATTATTTCCTGTCACATAAATTGTAAAAGTAAAATTAAATGGATTTAAATGACTGGATTTATGACTAGAAACCATGTTAATCATTTGTACTGGCCTTGAGCTGAGCAATCTTGATTATCGCTGTTTTTTCTTTTTAAGCACAAAAGCAGGTGTTTTCGAACATCTGTGACATTTACAGTTTCTCATCATCTCATTAGACAAGTGAGAGGCAGGGATGTGAAAAATGACATTTTCAAAATCAACTTGTCAGTGAGTTGACTGAATGACTAGATGATGAAATAATTTTAAGATAGCCTTTGTTGTTAGGATGGTGTCGGGATCACCTAACCCAGATCGGACATACTTTTAGAATTTACACACATTAAAATTGTTTTTATTTGACAGGCCGTCTTAAATGCGAAACTTGTGGCAGGATCATCATCAGCTATCAAAATAGCACAAACATAACGCAACAGTGCTTTAAAGGGGATGTTGTTATTGGATGATTGACGAACACTGTCACCCATCCCTTCGGGAGGGGTTGTGTGTACATTTCGTAGCTCAGGTAGAAAGAATCAGGTAGACTTTTTTTGTATGGTTGAGGTGAGTGTAGTCCTTTGTAGCTTTTCATAGTATGCATGAATGTGTGTGCTGTAGGTTATTGCAGGAACTGTGGTTTTTGTTTGCAGTTGAAGAGTTGTGTGCAGAGTATGTGTGTGGTATTGATTGTATTGTGGTAGTATTGTGAGGTTCATGGCCGCAGCGTAGTTCTCTGCGCTCCCCTGTGGAGTTCCATCCTGCAAACACAATGCTAGGTGGTAACTCTTCCTCATCCTTACTGCGCTTACAACAGACACACTGATTAGCCTTTGTGTGTGTGTTTGTGCACATTTCATCCACTGTGTGATTAATTTACAAAACATTCCCATCAAGAACACTCAGAGGAAAAGATGCAATATTTCACGCACACATATGGAGGCAAACATTTACACTTGCGCACACACACACACACTCACACAAACTCTTACTTTAATTGGGTACGGAGAGGTTAATGATCTTCCTGAGCATAAGCCCTGAGGGTGTGTGTGTGTGTGTGTGTGTGTGTTTAAATGGCAGTTTAAAAGAGCTTGTACATCTAAACATCTAAACATGAGCCGTTGGTTCTTTGAGCTTTGACGTGCTTTCCCAAACACACACACACACACTCAGGGGCTATTTTAATGCTCAAAGTTTCAGGGATCACTCTCTTTATTCTGCTGCATTTGTGTTCGTTTGCCATTGTGTGATAATGAGATAATTAAATGTGGCGGCCCTCTTCCTGCTATATTTCATATCCCCCCCTTTCTTGGAGCCATGGAACAGACCAGGCCTTTGAAATGGATACTCTATCAGTTCCCAGCCCAGATCAGTGGCCCAGCGGCCCCTAGGACTCAAGGCAGAGGGGGGAAGAGGGCCTTACGACTCGACCAATCAGAGCGTAGCCTTCCATAAGAGGTGTTGATGGCCATGGAGAACTAGCTATCCATCATTCACTGTGATTTTTAGGAATAACTTGTCTGTAATGCAATATCAAAGTAAATGAATGCCCTTTTAGAGCAAATGCCATTTTAAAAGATCTAGGGTTGCATTTTAATTTCAGTCATGCAATAAATCATAGAAAGACAAACAGAATAATCACAGTTTTATTCTAAATAAGAGCTCAGGTTTTGAGATATCAAATTAAGGGGAAAATATGCAGGATGCAATGCGACACCGAGGAAAACAAACCTCATTGAAGAGTTGTGAATTTTGATTGATATGCAACACTTTGGTTTCTCAGCACTTAAATAGAACCCGAATTTCGGAGAGTTTATTGCACTGTTTTGAATAAATCATAATTTATAATTTAAAGGTGATATTTTTACTTCATTATTATGCAGTGAACACATCAAGATATTTTAGTATTAAATACAGCCATGCAGCCATTTTGTTCATTGACTTAAAGAAGAGTGTGAACTGCCATAATTACTTACTAATGATGTAAACGCAGTAATTATGCATTGGCTTTATTTTAAATAGATCCTGATAATACTCCTTAAAAAGAGTATGAATGCATATTTGGTTAAATTAAGAAATTATTAAATAAAAAAATACATTTATACATTATAAAACAGGATGGGATTGATAATTTTGTGTGATACTTTAGATTTCACCTAGCGGTCAATGTATTCCGCCCTTGCTCTGTATTACTCATTGCATCCGTGTGTGTGTCTGTGTGTGTGTCTGTGTGTGTCATGTCATACAGCAGTCCAAATGTCTTGGCTGGTGGTGTCTTAATTGCACATCCTGTTTACATCCTATTGTGTTTCATTTCGGCACGTAGCGCACAAGTGAGACCTTTATTCCTCCACCCTTCACTATGTTCTATAGGTGCATAAAATAGATTTTCTCTTACTGTACACATATACAACTGACACAAAGAGAGCAGATGAAAAGGGCAGAAGATAAATATGGAGAAATAATGGCTCCATAGCATCACAGTGACCTGGCGTAGCTGGCAACATTTTTTAACATCTAAAAGCAAAGGTCCACGCCAGTGCGGGACAGCTGTAAGGAGAGCCTTTCCCTTGTTAACAGTGGAAGCCTGTTAAGAGAGGGAACAGGGTCCTCTGCCCTGGGCCCCGGTTTTATGAGCTGAGGGAATGTACTGCCTGAGCCATGTCTGCTTATCTGGAAAAAAAGAAAGCCAGAAAGAATAAAATGAGGTTTCAAATCTCAGTTTCACACAATCACTGAGGAAAATGTGCTATTTGCAACATTTTTATTCTCCTACTCTCTCAGTCTTTCTCTCTGTTACTCTTTACTTTCCGGTATCTTTGTGTTTGTGTGTTTTTACAGAGTTCTGGGAATTTTGTGGGAGAAAAAAAAATCTTTAATAGACCACCAACATATTTCCCCACCCTTATTAAATATGTGATATTAGGATCTTAAATCTGTTGTCAGCTACAGTGGGTGTGTTAGGGTGTGTGTGTGTGTGTCTGTGTGTGTCTGTGTCCCTCTGTGGAGGGCTGTGATGGCTTGTTTTCTTATTGCATCATTAGTTGAGGGGGTTGTATGTTTACCAGGGCAGGCTGAACATTGTGGACATTAATGTGTCCTCCTGTGGTTTATGAGCCATTCAAAACACGTGCACACACACACACACGTGAAATCGACAGTTCACGTGACACTATACTGTACAGTCGAAAGGATTTGTACACAGACACGCATTCTATAGAATCAAGCCACATTTTTCTTATTTTCAGTATAAAGTTAAAGTCCTTCTGTTTACTTCTACAACTGTGTGGACATAAACTGGCCTCGTAGCTGTGGGGACGCATAAAATTAGCAGAAGGCATGTTTCACGCACAGGGTTCAAGGCTTATTATGTGGCCTGTTGTTGGCACAGTAAACATTTAATGTTATTTAGATGCGTCCTAAAGAAAAGCAGCCCGTTGATATGCATCTGACTTGTGTAACATTTCTGCCCTCTGCTTTTCATTAATATCCAGAGATTGAGTGCAGTATTAGCCCATAGCAGCTGCAACAAGATGACACACACACACTCAGAATGAACAAATCAAAGACATAATGTTGTTTTTCCTTGCCAAAACCCTGAGAACATCTCCTTTCCTGATTTCCAACCTTTCTTTCTCTCTCTCTCTCTCTTCTCTCTCTCTCTCTCTCTCTCTCTCTCTCTCTCTCTTTGAATGTTCATTTTTCTGGTCAGCTGGGGTAAATAAATAGTATGTTAGCTCGATGAGAATCAGGCTACTGTTAATTTAAAACGCAGCCTAGGTGTTTCTATAAAGACAGATGAAATGAGGTTGTGACACTGTGTTAGAAAAATACTGTGTTTCAGCTGTAGGAGTATGTTTTATCACTGCAGTGCTGTGTCTGCCCTCTACAGATCTCAGACCTGCTTTGTCACCACACCTCCCTGTATTATCCGTTGTATTTTAAAGGACAAACCTAACCTCAGCCCTGTGGCCAAGGACGGCAATGAACAGTTACAGTGCTGTAAACAGTGTCTCTTTAAACTGGCTATTTTAGAAGAGGTTGGGAGGGGGCAGTGTGTGTGTGTTGGGGGGGCTGGGTGCACATCACTTTTTATTAGCTTAATAAATCACCTTTGTTGTCAATCAAGGCACAGAGAATAATTGGATATGGTTGAAGCCTTGCGTGATGGATTATAAATCATTCCAGATTAAATTAAAAGATAATGCACAAACTTAATGGTTTGTGTTTTGCAGTCTAAATTGCCTCCGAGCAGTGTTGTTTTCTTGCTTTATTGTGTGCCGTTTTTCTCCCTACTAAAACCCTGTACATTTCCCAGCCTTTTACCGTTTTTACCTCCTCCTAGCACCTTAGCGTGTGTGTCTTCTCATGTAGCGCTGTGTGTAAGTGTCTTTATTTTCTATGATGTGTCCGTGTGCCGATGTGTTGTTTCTGCGTCTGGTTTTGTTTAAATTTTCCCGTCTGCCCTGCAGTTCGACTGCAGACCTCTCAAACGCAGCACAAGCAATATCATAGACAATCAGTCCCCTCCCAGCTCATCTCCACTCTCTGCCCTGTCTGCTTCCAAATCAGAATAAAGCAAATCTCTTTCTGTTTGCCTCCGCGGCCCGGCTTGATGCTAACAGATTAACCCTGACATCCTCAACAAGCCCGGCTTGCTTCTCAGGTGCCATCCAATGAGAGGAGAAACAGAGAGAGAGGAAGAAAAGGCGACCCAATAAAGAGAGGAGCAGGAACGAAGGAGGCAGAGGCAGAGAAGCTATATCCTGCGTATTAGCGCTGTGGCTGCCCTGTCCGTTTACGTGCTGACAGATCCACTATTATCATAATCGGCCAGAGAACATGACGGGACGCTGAAACGATGATGTCGTTTTATTTACGGGTGAGGCACCCCCCCCTCCTCGCCCCGGCGCTTGTGGGCCACATACCCCGGCGGGCCGGCACGAGCAGGCGAGTAGGTCAAATGACATCTTTTGATCAGAGCTGTCCAAAGAGATCAGGGGAGAGTGGCAGGTAATGGATACCCAGTGACACGCTGAATGGAGAGAGCCAACGACTAGATGACTACATGTCTCCCATTAGGAGCATCTCTTTCTCTATCTCCCTCTCCTCTTTGCTTTCCAGGTCCACTCATTCTCTGTGTGTCTAACCCCCCTAACTCTCTTTTCCAAGGCCTTCAGATTGACGTCTCAACGTAGTTCCTAAATCAGTGGACTGCCACCAGCTAACACTCTGCATTATGGGTTGGAAAATGCCTATTATTTTGCTGCCTAACGTATCTGCCAAGTTCAGGGCTCGGGTACGAGACTCAGTGACTTTTTCACTTTAAATCAGAGATCTTGTCTTTTTGCTATCTTGTTTGTTCACGTCAGACTGTTTTTCCATATTTATAGCGTTTTTTTTGTTGGTCTGATGTTGTTTTCCTTTATATATATTTTTCTTTGGGCCGTGTACGCATAACTGTGTTTATATTTTGTTGTTAATATGTGTTTTGTGTGTGTGTGGTAGCCGAGACGAGCGAGGCCCTGGGGATCACAGCAAGCCAGATCTGTTCTCTCCCATTACCCAGCAACCCTCTCTAATGGGAGACTGACACACTCCTGTGATTCTGAGTGGGACAGAGGGAGCGACATGTTATGGGAGGGATTACTGAAAGTAGAAGAGAAACAGCAACTCACAGAGGAAAACAGAGATTCAGAGAGGGGTATCTCAGTAACACATGTAAACTCATTCAAAGACAATCACCCCTCCCTCTGCCTCTCTTTTGGCCTCTTGGGAGTTCCCTGTGTTTGTGTGAGTGTGTGTGTCTGACCTCTGGTTGCCCTGTGTTTTAGGAATGTGACTTTTCCAAGTGCAGCGCATCTGAATAACAAAGGCAGGCGGATGGATTGTTGGTGAAGATCATTGTTTCTCTGTTTTATAATTGTTTGTGATGGTTGTTTGAGGGCTGTTTAACAAAAGAGACTGTGTCCACATACAAAAACCAGATTGATCATTAACTACATATTTAATATAGTGTATATATCAATGCAGTTTGTCTTTATATTATTGTTTTCTTTTTATCAAGACTTACAAAATCAAGGGGGAAGTTGTCTAATTTTTTTTACTCATTTTACTCATGAATTTTTAACATTAATCAGTTAAAAACGTGAAATGGATGTAATATTAAACGTTAGCTTTAGACAACAGATAGTGTAAAAGTATTTAGACATTTAAAATGTGACAACCTGCCCCAGTGAGACACACACACACTCTCTCCACACACCCACCTGACACTTGATCTTGTCTGCACAGGTGAGCATTAAGTTCATTCAGTGTCTTTTACATAAAGGGAACATCTGCTGCAGGCACATCTTTCTGTCCTTTATTCGCTCATCTTTTGAAGAACAGACACCATTGAGTTTCAGGGTGATATCCTGAAATGGATGTCAAAGAACTAATATAGTCAGCTTTAGAATGATTATGTTTTGATATGTTTTAATGTGTTTTTGAAGAAAGTAGTAATCCAGAATGCCTGATTTGGTCAAATTATTTGTTTACAAGTATATTAGTCACGCTTTTAGCTACAGATAAAGTAATTTACATTTCACAAATACTTCCATGTATTTACCATTATTTTCATACCGTCAATGTCATTAGTAATAATCTCATTGAAAGAAAGTGATCCTTTAGTGAAAAGCACTCAATCTAATGATTTAAGGCTTCATGGTAAGAAACTATGGTTGCTTTAATCCACATGCTATCAGCTTTACCGATAGGCCAACGGAGGGGTGATTAGCTCCCTGGATCAGAAATGAGCAATAATGTCTTATCTAAATATTACTTTCATCTGTATTTTTAAGATTGAAAGCTTTTCATTAGATTTTGTTGCTGAAGAAAGACAAAAGACGAACACAAAACAGCTTAAATCATATGCTTATTTTACACAATATTGAAAACAGAGTGTTTACGGTCCCCTGACAAGACTGACGGTTGATTTTAAAATTAAAGGAGGAAGTCTTTTGTTAATCATCAGCATGATTACCATCTGATGCCAAAAATTTCAAATGGGCCAAACAGTGGTTGATTAATTGGCCTGACTGATATATTAGATTATCTCTATGTCTTTGTTTACATTGTTGTTTTTTTGGTGTGTATCTATATTCATCACATTTGCCAGAGCAACGACCTACTGGAGTGGATTAATTGTCTTTTGGACATCTGTAGAGGACATACAGACAGATGGACAGGTGATAGGATCTTTGTTAAATGTGGGCAAACCTTCTGAAGATGTGTTGGCAAGGATCGTAGGGGACGTTCTGGGTGGACGTTGATGTTCATTACTGACTGATAGCATTTTGGAAGAGGTGGAGCGTGTTTTTACTCCTGAGAATGGTCATGCTTTGCTGTTTTAACCTCACAGTTCAAATATCTGAAGGAATAGATCCAAAAAGCACATCTAAGCATTTTATTGGAGGTATCTCTAGAGGACGTGGCTCCAAAATGATTTTGTCAACAGAACTGTTTTTTTGGTCACCATCAGAGTGATACATAATTGAAGTAAATGATCAAACGATATTTCAGTTTGCTGGTTATTTTAACAATCAGTGATCGTTTCGTTCACCTAAGCGCACACATCAGAGGTTAACAACGTGATCAGCCCCTCTGTGTTTCCTTAGCAAGGTGTTTTTAAACGCCTGCATCAGCACCAAGCCTGTTGTTGAATATAAATCAACTTTTTGTTTGTACGTTATTGTGTCGTGCAGAGGATCATTTGTATGACTGAGCGCTTGTGTGTGTACGAGCCTGTCGAATCTTGACGCCGTGTAGGAGTGTTAACTCCAGTGGAGGTGCTATGGCAGCGGGGAGAAGCTCTGTTCTCAAGCGTGGTTACCGGTTGCCGTGCACATGCAAGGGGGGAGAGCTGGGGTATGTAAACATGCACACACATACACACACTGTCAGGGGCTCTCCCGCTGAGTGGCATGAGCGGGCGATTAGCCGTGCTAGCGTCTGTGTTTACCAGCTCTCTCGCTCAGTTCTGCCAGCTCCAGCCCTGTTTCTTTTCTTTAATCCACACCACCACCTCTTTCACTCTCTCGCTCTCTCTCTCTTTCTCACCACCTCTCATTTTCATTCACTATTATAACAAAAGATGCAAATATTGTGTAAGGTTTTAAGTACCTCTAATTTCCACTTATTGGTCCTATCCTAAAGGAATATTCTGGGTAATTTACAATTTAATGCCTATGTACAGCATCTGTGACATGCTGTCGATTACCACAGACAATAATTTGACTCGTCGCTCGGCTTGTAAAAACGAATGGAAAATGCATTCATGGTAATGCACTTGCGGTTGAGGCCCAGCAGGCATGTGTGTAGCATCACGAATCAGCGTTTAAAATTTGCAACTGTCAACATTGTTTGGAAAGTCACAGCTGTCCGTAGACCTCAAGTTGTAAATAACTCATGTAAATATTCATTTAATGTTATCTTGAATAAATACCTGCTTGTCTAGGTTGCAGAGAACTCATTACTGTTACAGCCATGGTAACTATCACTAAGTAACGGCCCAGCGTTCAATAAACACAACATCAATGATTCCATAGGTAGAAGCCCTTCATTTCTGTCTGTTGTTTTCTTTAACTCTCTATGTTACACTTCTCTGTCCATCCAATCCATCTCAATGTGCCATTTGTGGGCAGGGCAGGCTGGCTAGAGTGGACTTAGTGAGCTCTCTTTTTCCGGCTAGCCTTGGAGCAGGGCCTCCATCAGTCAGTGGGCCTGGTCGATGGGGCGTCTCTCTGGAATCGATGGCACGCCTGTCTGCTCTGACCATCCTTCTCTCTGTCTCCTATGTCCATCCGTGCCCTCTCGCCCACCCCTGCGCGGGACACACACACATCTCCTCTAACATACGCTTGCGTACGTACACGCCTGGCCTCCCAGCCAATTTGTCTGTGCATGTCAAATTGCAATAATTAAGCATTATTGATCTCGGATTCAATTAACTTCATTAACGCGGGTCATGATAGCCGAGGAGAGGAGATGGAGGGGAGGTGAGGAAAGGAGCGAGGGTGGAGGAGAGGAAAGAGGAGAAGAGAAGTGGATTGGTGCTATCTCATATTCTCCAGCCGCACACAGACAGCCTGTCTGCTTAAGGCTACAAACCATTTTCCTCCTAATGATATCACATTGCAGATAGTGGCATATTAGAGAGAGATACCTCCCATTATAAATGTGAGCTTTAGGGGCTATATATAGCAGCTTTAATTACCAACTACTCACTCTTTCACTCTCTTCAGCTCATCCCCACACCCAGAAGTATTGGACTGGGCTGCCGACTTCAGCTGCTGTCTGTGTAAGTGAGGCTGATTGCAAACAAGAGCAAGCAGCGGCAGCTGAGAGGTGTCTGATCGGTTCATACATAATAGCTCTGTATTTTTCATGTATAGGAAGAAACATACACCAAAGGACATGATAACTGAAGACTGAAAGATTATCTTCATTCCGTATACAGTAAATGCTTTTTTGTACAACAGAGTAGTGATAAAGACATCTGCCAATATTTTGATTACTGGCACAGACTGAAACTGTGCCCACTTGATTCTTATTACACTTCTAAAATCTAAAAATCTAACAGCATGTTTTCAAATGTTTTCGTGATTTTTGTGGAAGTATTGCAAAAACAAGTGTCATGACTAAATGATACTGTATCATTAGGTTGCATTGTACTGGCATTATATAGGCGATATTAATATCAGCATTAGTCTGAAAAACAGTTGAGCACTGGAACAGAGTAAAGTGCTTCCATCACATTCAAAGAAAAAATGTGCCGTGCATCTGTGGCTTATAGAAGGCGTTTTGTTTTTAGCAGGACAACTCGTTTCTTTAAATCACTTAAACGTGAGGCATACGCATAACATGCACATTTGCGATCAGTGTTGTTGTGCTGAGGAAAGGGCTTGAGGATTGGTTTAATTACTTTGATAAATATCACTTGAATTTTGAAGACAGTATGTGTTCTAATAGTCCAGACCCAGGTGGCCTTCTGAGTTCGCAAGGTTACGCTCTCCACTGCCTTGGAAAACAGCATTCTCTGCTGGTCATCTCCCTAGATGTCTGAGTGTAAATTAGATCAAGCTTTTCTTCCAATCTAATGCCAGATCATTGGGAGGTTATTCTCATTTTACCCCCACCTCACCACTGTTGGATCCAAGCATCCTGTTTTCTAATTAAAACGGCACCTGTGTGGTGTGGGTAGGTCTGGGCCAGAGCACTAGCTTCAGAAGGTCCAGGGATGAAATCTCAATATTGTTCCCAGCCAGATCACACAGACTCGGGGTACACTGGGGGCTTGGGAACCTGGATTACAGCCAGGACATGCACCAACACTCAATATGTGTGGTGTGTGTGTGTGTTGCAGATTGTCAGGTCTCTCTTGTTAGCCCCTGCCTCTGCTTTCTTCTCGTCTTTCCTCACCTCTCTCAGGTTACCTTGGGGGGGTGGCTTACTGGTGATTGGTGTGTTGTCATGCAGGGCTAATTCTGTGTTTTGTGCTGGAAAATGAATTTTGAACACAACATGCAGATGTACAGAAACATGTACACACATCAACCTCAGATTTGCTGGAGGGCGTACTCCTACACACTAGCAATACTTACTTTGTGCTCTACATACAGTCAAGTTCAGGTCAAGGTTACAATGAGACAGGTTTGCTTATAATGATGAGCAAACTCTCTCTCTATCTCTTTTTATCACTCCTGCTTTTTCCCCAGCAGCACCCTCTTCCCTTCCTTTTAACTTTAATCACCCGCTAATCATTTGTGTAATTATGTTCAAGGTTGACCTTACATTTTTACATGTCGTGGTTTACTGGAAGCTTAAGATTCCATGGTGCAACTACCACCTTTTTATGTATGTATGTGTGTGTGTTGTAATGATTGTGAGGAGATTTAAAGTCAGGGTATGTATTTGAAGAAACAAGGTTTTTACATTGCTATTTGGCCTTGATGTAAAGCTCGGCTTCTCCTGCTTCCTGAACGAAGGCATTGTTCTCTTAAACAGCTGTCGTTTTGGCTGATTCAGAACAGATGGCAGTGTGTGAGTGTGTGCATGTGAGTTTGTGTGTGCTGCACGATCACAGTTGGTTGTGATTTGTGTAGGGGGCGATTCGATTTCACAGACTGGCTGTGATGTGTGTGAGAAGATGGATCCTAATAATAATGCTGTAAAAAATTTTACTGTCACTATTGAATGGCCTTTGTTCAAAGGCTTATGCAATTTCTTAATTAGAAATTTCTTAAATACTTTTTTGTATATCAGAAAATTAAATGGCTATGGCATATTTACAGTTTACACAGAAATGAATTCTATTAGGCTAAATGTATGTGTAAATACTATTACACTATTTTGTGGTTTTCATATTATTATTATTATTATATTAATAAATCTAAATGGATAAAAAACAACAATAATAATAATCATAAATAATAATAATGAAAATGTAAATTATAAGACTTCATAAAAAGAAACCATTATATTAATCCTGTTAATGTAACAGTACAGAATGCTTAAAGCCTTGAGGTATATACATCAACAAATACAGTATCTACATCTGGAAACTAAAAACAGGTTTGTGTCTGCCAGTTGTTTTGGCATTATTTACAGAGCAACAAAATACCTGTCCCCATGGTTGTTGAACATGATTGTTGTTTTTATTTTTATTACTTCATTTCTTTAATATTTTGTTACACAGCCACTGTGGTTGTCAAGAGAAGCTAAAATAAAATCTTTTCACTAAACTAAGATATTAATTCATTTTTAATCCAAATTGTTCAGTAGTTGATTTTTTAGAACCTGTGTAGTCTTTAAGGGTGAGCTGTTTCATCAGCTGTTCCTTCCATACAAATGGACATATTTTATCTAGAGTTAAATCTATATGCTGTGTGTTTAAGTTGTAGCATGACTAGTTTGACATTTGTGGTATTTAGACATGATAGAATGTGTTCACAGAACACCAGTGTGTCCAATGGACTGTCCTCTCTCTCTGATGTTTACATACCTGGTCAAAAGCGTGATTAACAGATGCAGTTAGGAATGCACAGAATCATTTCAGCGCATTTCATTTCTTACTCTCTCTTTCTCGTTCTGTCTTGTTGAACAGTATGTTATCAAGCATATATTCTCGTTTTATTTTTTCATACTGTGTATAACATAACCATTTTGTTTCCCCAGCAGTTGTGTTCTCCAGACTAAACTGTAAATAATAACTTTCAGCTTTCTAATCTTTTGTAATTGACGCAAATGTGTTTGGTGCAGGGAGTTTTATGTCGGAAATGTACATACAATCATTTTTATTTACAAGCAGGCAAGCCTTTGCAGAGTAATGAGTGAGAATGCTTTCTTAATTTAAATGGCGAGTGTGTCTGTTTGGAAATGCATTAGGGGCTGCTGAAGAAGCGTAAGACATATTAATTGACAGACAGGAACTGCTGTCTCTGAGGTTGATACAAGTAATTTATTACTTCAGAAACGAATGCCACCTCCAGAATGTGCTTCATTAATTTCAAATTTAGTTTTAATTTCAAGCTGTTGCCCCTTGAGAAGAATAAGGTGGCAACTTCGGTTTGAAGAGTCATTTTTCCGTTCTTTTACCCCCCCCCATTCTGTCACACAATCTTTTCAAAAAAAGAAAGGGAGGAACATAACTTCATTCCATGTGGCAATGTAATGCAATAGGAAAGTAGAGAAGGAATTACTGCAGCAGTTTATGATATGAAAAAAAGTCTGACTGATTGTTTTGTTTGTCAGTGCTGCAGGAAAACACTGATGCCTGACATTTCCATCAGCTGTCTATCCACTATACAAGGCATTGTAGGAATGCAGTGTGTCAAATCTTCATAATTGGACACTGTGATAACATGTCTTCTCTTTCTTTTTTATCTCTTTTTTTTACCTGCAGCATATGTGCCAGAGGAGCTGAAGGAGGCTGCCTTACTAGATGAGGATGTTGAGGGTGAGGATTCAGCTGTGGAGGAGGAACCTGCCATGAAGTATATGTGCCAGGACAAGGACTTGCTCCTTAAAGACAGAGCAGGCTTCCATGACTCTCCAGCTGCTGATTTCTCCAGTCATGAAATGGACAGCGAGTCCCACCTAAGTGAATCCAGTGACCGCATGTCAGACTTTGAGAGTGCCTCAGTAAAGAACGAAGAGGACAGCTCAGCCAAGGAACCTCTCACTTCACTTTCTTCAACTTCATCGATGATGATGACAACAACACCCACGCCAAGCAGTGAGGAGGTCGCACCAGTAGGCCCAGACAGCCTGGAGCAGATGAAAGCTATCTATACTAGCTTCCTGACCAACTCCTATTGGTCATCACTGAACTTGAATATGTCTCAGCAGCCAGCAGAAAAGCCCCCACGTAGTCATAGTAGTAGCAGCAGCAGTAGCAGCAGCAGCAGTAGCTGTGGAAGTGGAGGTTACGACTGGCACCAGACAGCAGTGGCTAAGACCCTGCAAAATGTTTCACAGAACCAGAGTAGACTGCTGCATCCAGCATCTGAGCCAAACCTCTTCAGTACTGTGCAGCTTTACCGGCAGAGCACCAAACTGTACGGCTCCATCTTCACAGGTGCGAGCAAGTTCCGCTGCAAAGATTGCAGTGCTGCTTACGACACTCTGGTTGAGCTCACTGTCCACATGAATGAGACAGGCCACTACCGAGATGACAACCACGAGACAGACAGTGAAGGTGCCAGGCGCTGGTCAAAGCCCCGCAAGCGTTCCCTGTTGGAAATGGAAGGGAAAGAGGATGCGCAAAAAGTTCTTAAGTGCATGTACTGTGGCCATTCCTTTGAGTCACTCCAGGACCTTAGTGTTCACATGATCAAGACAAAACACTACCAGAAAGTGCCTCTTAAGGAACCTGTTACACCTGTGGCAGCCAAGATCATCTCCTCAGCTCGTAAAAGAGCCCCAATTGAACTAGAACTCCCCAGCTCACCAGACTCCAATGGTGGCACACCCAAGCCCTCTTTATCTGACCCCAATGATCTTCTGCAAAAGACCCCCAATCCCTACATCACACCCAACAATCGGTATGGGCACCAAAATGGTGCTAGCTATGCATGGCAGTTTGAGTCACGAAAATCCCAGATCTTGAAGTGTATGGAGTGTGGAAGCTCACATGACACACTGCAGGAGCTTACAGCTCATATGATGGTCACAGGGCACTTCATCAAGGTCACTAACTCTGCAATCAAGAAAGGCAAGCCTATCATTGAGTCTATGTCCACAACAGCTTCTAATACCATAACTACTAATGAGGATAAAGTACAGTCAGTTCCACTGGCTGCCACGGCGTTCTCCCCACCACCACCTGCACCTCCTCCCCCAAGTATTTCCCCTGCAATCACACCCATGGAGATAAAAAAGGAGGAAAAAGAAGTAGAATGTACCAAGGAGTCAAATAATTGCAAAGACAAGAAAGCAACAGAAAGTGAAACTGAAGAGAAGTTTGAAGTTTCCAAATATCCCTACTTGACAGAGGAAGATCTTGAAGAAAGCCCTAAGGGAGGGATTGACATTTTGAAGTCTCTAGAGAATACAGTAACATCTGCCATCAACAAAGCACAGAATGGCACACCCAGCTGGGGAGGCTACCCTAGTATTCATGCTGCCTACCAGCTTCCAAACATAATGAAACTTTCCCTACGCAACTCTGGGAAAAGTTCCCCTTTGAAATATATGTTTTCTGGAGAAGAGATCCTATCTCCTACCAAAAACCAACCGCTAATTTCTCCACCTAGTTGCCAAACATCCCCTTTGCCTAAAAACAACTTTCATGCCATGGAGGAGCTTGTCAAAAAGGTAACAGAAAAAGTGGCAAAAGTAGAGGAGAAGATGAGGGATCCTGGAACTAGGTCTTCCCCACTTAGGCGAACCACACCCTCTCCTTGCAGTAGTGATGCAGGGGAATCTGCCAGAGGGGAGTCCCCCAAGGAAAGGAGAGGAGCCAAAACTCCTGAGACCAATGGTGGGGGAAATATTCACAAAGACTCAAATGGTGATTCTCTGACTAAAGAGTCTGTGGAAAATGGCACTGACCATGCTGTCAAAACCCCTGTTTCTACCTTATGCAGCAGCACTGCTATTATCACTGATCATCCTCCTGAGCAGCCATTTGTAAACCCTTTAAGTGCGCTTCAGTCTGTCATGAATGTCCACCTTGGCAAAGCTGCCAAACCTGCTCTGCCATCCCTTGACCCCATGAGCATGCTCTTCAAGATGAGCAACAGCTTGGCAGAAAAGGCAGCTGTAGCTGCTTCCACTCCTTCTCAGACCAAAAAAACAAATGAGCATCTGGACCGCTACTTTTACCACATCAACAATGACCAGCCTATTGATCTCACCAAAGGCAAGAGTGAAAAGAGCAACTCCCTGGGATCTGTGGCCCTGTCCTCCTCCACCTCTACTCCCACTTCGATTTCACCTGCATCAACCATTACCATGGCCAAAGCCTCATCTGCCGTGGCTTCTTTCATGTCCAACTCACCTCTACGTGAGAATGCCCTGTCTGACATCTCTGATATGTTACGCAACCTCACAGAGAGCCATGTGTCCAAGTCGTCCACACCAACGAGTCTGTCAGAACGCTCAGATATAGATGGGTCGACACCTGAGGAATCAGAGGAGATCTCTCCTGCTCAGAAACGAAAGGGTCGTCAGTCTAACTGGAACCCTCAACATCTACTCATCCTGCAGGCCCAGTTTGCCTCCAGTTTACGACAAACAGGTGATGGCAAGTACATTATGTCAGACCTCAGTCCGCAGGAACGCATGCATATTTCCCGCTTTACTGGCCTTTCAATGACTACCATCAGCCACTGGCTGGCCAACGTCAAATACCAGCTGAGGCGGACAGGTGGCACAAAGTTCTTGAAAAATCTTGACTCTGGCCACCCTGTCTTCTTCTGCAGTGACTGTGCATCACAGATCCGCTCCCCCTCCACCTACGTCAGCCATCTTGAGTCACATCTGGGCTTCCGGCTCAGGGACCTGGCTAAGTTATCTGGAGAGCAGATTGTAAGCCAGATCTCACGTCACACCAAGGCGCTCTCTGAGAAACTGCTGTCATCCCAACCACATTCTTTGGCCCATTCAATCCCAAACCCAAGTCCTCACTCACTCTCCCCTTCTCCTTCCCCAGATGAGGAGCCAAATGGCACCTCATATCAGTGTAAACTGTGTAATCGGACTTTTGCCAGCAAGCACGCTGTTAAGCTCCATCTGAGTAAGACTCATGGCAAATCCCCTGAGGACCATCTTATGTATGTTAGTGAACATGAGAAACCTTAGCAATGGCCAAGGACAAAAACTCTGTCACTCATCTCTCGATCTCTGTCCTTTTTCAAGCCTTCTGACTAACATTTCTTAAGGAAAAAAATAAAAGAACTTAAAGTAACTAATGAAGAACTAACTGCACACAGATGCCAGAAAACTACTGTTTAGTTTTGGCACGTCATTTGGAGTTTTCCTCCTGAGAACACTCATTCAACCCTAGAGACATTAACTTTCTGCATTTTTAGTTCAAAATGGAAAACAGAGAAAAACAAATGATAATTTTCTAACTGTGCAGTGTTGAGTGAAGAGGTGCTTTTGTCACAGGTAAAATATGAAGGTAAATTTAAAAAAAACTAAAATGAAGTTGTATGTATTTGAAAGTTGTGTAAATTGGATTTTTTGGCATCCTTGAGATGCAGTAAGCTGCATGCTTTAATGAAATGGTTTAGTTCAATATTTGATAACTAAATCTGGGCTTTCTCTCTTTCCTTCTCTCCTGTTTTTTTTCTTTTTTATGTGACATAAGTATGCTGGTGTCAGCAGAAAAAATTTAACCCTCTGAGTACGTCTAAATACTTCTATATTTACAACCCCCAGAAAAGTAAATTAAAAACATATACATTAAACCAAGAGAAATTACATATTGGAAATTGCCATATATATATATATATATAGCAGGCATATTCTAGGTTATGTTTACCACCCAAAAAGACAACATCAGCATATATACAGTTTGCGGTGCAGAAATATATGTGAATCCAAAATGGCAGTCTTTTAGTTTGCTCAAATCAGGGGCCTTTATGAATTCAGGTTGGTGTAAAAATATGTACATAAAAACAAACTAATTTCTGTCTAAATTATGCATCATTTTATATTTTTTAATTTAAGATGAGTATGACTATCTACTGGTGCACAATATATGAAGACATTAATGAAATTGTTTTGCACAATAGTTTTATAAATGTTATTTAATCAGAAGATATGAAAATGAGAGGAAAAAATCATGAAAACACCCTAAAGTTTAATTTCCACTTCGTGCTCAAAGGGTTAAACTTCTTGTACAAGACAGTACTTGTTCCATCATTTCACTTAAATGGTTGTATAAAAAGATGCTACTTTATAATGTAAGGAGGAAGTCCACAATGTAACCTTTTATTTATAAACACTCTTGGTTGTTGTTTCATATTGTAGAATGCCTTTTTGATTGGTAACTTTTATTTTGTTGTTCTGTCTAATTATTCCTCCATAAAACCACACTGCAGCTTCATCATTTTTGGGGATATAAAAGGTAACCATGGTTACCTTACCTCCAATTGACAGTTCTGCTACATTTTGGCAGTTAATTTACTGAAGTAACTGACAGCTGCCAGTGAATGGAAATCTTATGTGTAAAATATTGGCATGTTAACAGCACAGGCACTGTTATGCATTCTGTGCTGCGTTTCCTTTTTGTTGTTGTTGACAATGAAGCACTCATTATATGACTTCATATAACCTTTTTTCTACTGCAGCATTAAATTGAAAATTGTTTTGGGTTTTTTTGCAATAACTTGATGTGTCATGGCTCACAAGTCTGTCGGGCGCCGGGGGATAAAAAATGAGGAGATTAAAGTGAACTGCTGTCAGTTAAATAGCAGGCGACAAGAGTGTGAAAAAAGGTCCGGTGGTCTACCCCTACAGCCACACAACACTGAAACGAATGAGCGCGTGTAAGAATGCATAGACCGCTGTTGTTGCTCTCTCAAACAGGAAGTCTTTACCACTGATGCACCAGCCTTTAGTGGTGTCATATATTTGGTGTGGATCTATCCCATCACGGTCTAATTCCCTGCTTAGTAACACAGTGACTCACAACGTCTCCTAATATGGTTTAACTAGGGAACCATCAGGCAGCTTGAAGAACGATGTGCTTTCCCTCTCTACAATGGAATGCAGCAGATAATTGCTCTGGCATTAACTGTCTCTTTTTTACTATTTTCACTGTTGTAATTAGCACAGGCTCCCGTTTTGCAGGGACAGATTTGTTTGGGCCTCATCCAGGATGACAACAAAACCATGTTTATAGTTTGACTCTAAAGTTTCGCTTTAGCATAGATAGCAAAGAAAAAATTCTAAATGGCATAATGTACTGTATGCAGATGCCTGGCTTGATGTTTATTTGCGTGAAAGAGGGGAAGAGACAGATTCACAGTAAGTGAAAGAGAGAGGGAACCTCTGAACTGATCAGTGGAAGTAGAAGAATGTGTAAGATATAGCTCATAACGGTGGGACAATTTCTCAAATGGTTTACTGTGTTTAGTTACTGAATATGTTGCTCATCAGATCTGTCAGAGAGCGTTCGGCATGCACACCTACACGTGCACGTTCGAGATGTCAGGAACCAGGTAGAGGCTACATCATGTGTGGTGACAAGGTGCTGCTGTGTGTGAAAATGTCAGCCTTCATAGGCTTCCCTAAAGTCTGCCGCCATATTTAAGGTGCTCATTAGTCGCAAAGAAAATATGCGAGAAATTGAAGTGTAAGAAAGGCATTTTCTCTCCTCCGTTCCAGTCAGGCGAGCCACAGAACTGAAGGTTATTAAGGTTGAAAACAAGTATGCACGGAGACATTTAACTATCAAGAGGTGCCTACACACTCCCACACATGCAAATAAACAATATCCCACTCTACCGTGATGCTAATGGTGTCTTTTTAAAGTTAAAGTTCTGGTGATAAATGATATCCCTGTACATGATTTTGTCAGGGCTGAATTTATTTTGTCCCACCAATATACTGATATCGGTCTGGAGATTGTGATGCATTTTGAATTTGACCCAGTTCACAACAGGGAGTAAACAAATTGTAAACAAGCACACACATGCACAATAAAACCCTGCAGAAGGTGTGTTTTGGTAGAAAAGGCCCACATAATTGCTTTGTGCCTAAATACCTTAACAATGAGTATATTTCCCAGGATGTATGGAGCGTAATTGGTGTGTACACATAATCAGCTCAGAATGAGGTCTGAGGACTGAACCACGCAGTCATGGCTTTATCTCTATTGCACTGTTACAAAAGACCAGAGTGTCTAAAACTCGCAGAAACTCTCAAACCAGCCCTCGCACAAAACCCTCTCCAACACAAATGAATGCTGTGTTGTAATGCTATTGAGCTTCTGAGGGACTCTGTGTATTGCTGGACTTCTCAGATAAACGGAATTGCGGATTGCGCACGCTGGTGAAAATGCATCAGTGTTTGCGCTATCGCACGCAAACACACACACAGTATTTTCAAGAGGCCTATACAAAAAGCGGGAGGCAGCTCATCCTGCACATAGCAAATTACAATGATGCGGCGACGCATCCACGCACTGCACTTCTCAACAATCGGGCCTGATTGATTCACTGCTGTACTGACCCAAAGCTTCACTTTGTCTGTGGACGCTTTTGAGGCGAGCTGTCTCTCTTAACCTGTGTAATTTACATGCACTGTAATTCACTCACCATCTGCAGTCTCACCTTGGAAGCACTTCCATTACAAATGCTAATTTAGAGCACCTTATAAATTCTCTCAATCGCACGCTCACGCGCAGACTATCTCCACACGCACAGAAGAGCAAAAAGAGGATATTAACACAAAAACTCCTTTAAATCATGGGCGTGTCCCAATGACCCCAACATTACCCCGAGGAGGAGAAAGCCAGACAGAGATGGAAAGGGAGGAGTCATACCATTTTCCAATGCACCACCGTAGATCTTCAAGCTGTCGCGTTCCCAAAGTATCTTAAAATAATGTGTGTGATGAATGTGCAATTTCCCTAATTTACGGGCCTCTGTGTGCTCCCGGCTATGTGCAGGATAGAAATCTTAAATGGGTCTTGAACGGTTCTTAGCACAACAAGAAATCAATATGCCACACAGCTTAGGAAACCAGGAGTTGGGGAGACTTGAAACCACTAAACACACCTGTAGTCTCCTGTGGCAAAATCACCTCACATACATGTTGAGTGTATGTGAGTGTGTGTTTGCCATTTATATCTCTTGTCTCTGAGAGCCGGTTGGCTGTCAGTGGCTCACTACGATGACAAAAGGCATAATGGCATTGTGCGGCAGTGTGCCATTACAAATGTGATCACCAATCACTTCAGACACAACACACTCCACGCAGGAAGAGGTAATAAGGTCTCAGTGAGCACACACTCACTCCCAACCGACCTGCTCGCGTTCCCACATTGGCCTATGTGTCTGTAAAGACACAAACACACCAGGGAAAGAATTATCTACAGTACAAAAGCAGTTAGTCGCTACAATACAGATACATGCACACACCACAGTATTCATCACACAAGGGCAGACATTAAAGCCCACCAACAGAGATGAATGATAAAGCCACTATAAAAAGAATGCTTATAAAAGACACTGAGGGTGATTCTTTTAGCGCATGTAGCACAATAAAAGCTGTCTGTGATAGTTAGAAGTTGCTGATGCCAACCACCATGACTTCATTTATATACTAATTCATTTTAATTTGCCTACAAAACAGCATTATTTCTGTTTGCACTGCACCTATGCCCTGGAGACAAACTGAAATGATGCATTTTAACTGTTGCCGTGCTCAGCATAGTGTGTTTGTGATATTTTGATGCCAGATAGCTGCTAGTGCAGATTGTTATGCACAAATACGGAAGGTATATGAATGCAGCTGAGAGTCAGAATAAAAATAGATTTGGCTCATTTTAGATTTTATATAATAAGAAAATGCTGGCTTACTCTTGAAAATTGATTGCTTTTTTTGAATCCTCGTCATCCTTGTTAAAAAAATACCTGCCATAGAATTACACATTCTCTTGTATTTCAGGAATATCATGTCAGCAGTTGTATAGACCTTGTATAGTTATAGTATATATTATATATTAATAACATTTTTTAAAAACATTTTATGTTATTAATTTATTTTTAAGCATAATCCCTTAGTGAAACAAAAAGTGTGTGTTTCATTGTCACTAATAACATTTTTCTGCCCTTCTCAAGAGTTAGACAAATATGACCCTGGCATGACCCTCTTGCCCTGTCACTCACCCATGGCCTTTGACCTGAGCCTGGAGGGTGAACAGCAGGCTACAGCAGTTGAGTTTATGCACAACCCCTGCACCCAGCATTCTCCAGCATGAACAAACAGTTTAATACTATAGAGAGCAGTGAGGAATCAGGTGTTCTGGAAATAAGTAAGCACATTATTTATTTACTTGCTTATTTAGGGACAGGCAGTTTTAAATGTAAAAATATAAAATTTAGACAACAAAATCTGTGTTTTAAATACATAAAATATTAGAAATCGTTTAGAAATTTATATTAAAGCATTTTGCTCCTTTTTTTGTTTTTGATGAAGAAAGTAAATAATTAAGCATGGTAAACTAGCTTGTACTGATCAGGGATGTTTAAATATTAATTATAATCCTATCTGGCCTCGTATCATAAACAATATTGAACGTGTTGTGTCCCATGTTTGATCTGATTAAGAAGCAGGGCAACACATACACCATAAACATTCCATGAGTGCCACATGGCTGGAGATCTCATGTTAGGTGTTATACGTGTGCATGAGTTCCTCTAGGTCTGTGTCAACACCAATGCATAGCTTTCATCTTTCTTCTTTTTCTTTTCACACTGTGACAGTCATTTGACATCTAATGTTTCATATTCTTGATGTAATACTTTCTTTTAAATTTTATTTTATCTACTCTTTTTTGTCTTTTATCTTTAAATAGGACTATGCATACAGATTTCTGTTCTATCTAATTTAGAAATAAACTGCTGATCGTCGTTAGGTATTATGTGACTGATTTCGCATAGTATAGGACTGGATAGACAAGGAAGGGAAAGGGGAAAGGAAAGAGTAAAAATCCTTCTGTGACTGTCGCTTGAGGACAGTCGGAGTAGTGATGTGAGGTGATTGTGGCCGTTTGGCTGGCTGATGTTGGAGGGGTTGTTGCTTTGGGGCTCAGACTGGAGAGGACCTCTCAGAAAGGTCAGAGGTGAATCTTCTAAAGCAGAGTGATAAGGGAAAGTGCTTAGCACCATTTAACCTGAAACACCCCTCGCACTGCTCCACAAACACACACGCAGACCCAAATTCAATTTCCCCCATCTCTAATAGAATAACAGAATTAAGAGGTCAGCATGACCAAACTATGTTGAGTGTTTTATTTTATGAAATGGCAGGGGTCGTGTTTAGCCCTGGGGGTGTTTTTCTTCTCATCATTATCTTCTAAACAAACGCTCTGGACACTACACTAGCATATGTGAACACTCTGAGTTCAGTGTTACAGACAGAATTATATACTGGTTCTACAATTAAAGATATCAGTAATTGTTATAAGATGTCTCTGTGAAGACGAATAAAATAGTTTAACAGTCAAAAATTGGCGAAAACTAATAATAAAAATACTAAATATAAAACTAGTAATACAGTATTATCATATTTGTCATACAATATGATCTTATATGACAATTGAATGTAATGCAGTATAATAAATAATTTCTATATTTTAGCCCCATATAGTATACCTAAGCTTCTCCTGACATTTGACTTGATATGCTAGGTCATGTAACAGGTGCAAACCTAAATCACCAAAACAGCAAGAACAGTGGTTAACCTAAACCCTGTTTGTGATTGGTTAATTGCTACCTGTCTGTCAGCATGGTCTGACAGAAGTGGGCGGGGCCTGTTAGATAGCGCTGCACATCAGTGGCTGGCTTCCAAATACAGTTATCTTCTCGAGTCCCCTCTCAAAACTCATTATCACACTCAAATTATTTCCACCCACAAGCTGCTTAATTAACACGCATGTCCAGACTCACGTCAGCTCACATATATTGATTACAACATCAGACTCTTGTGTCTGCCAAAGCTTTGAGTCAGACAGTGATAAGAAACCTAGAGGAACAGAAGTGGGTAAGAGAAATGTACGTTAGGCATCTTTAACAAACCACTACATTATCGACTCCATTTTGTTCCTTTTCTCCTAATGAATTATGGGTAAGCGAACTAATGAATGGCGGTTCTCAGAACAATGGGCGTGCAGTAATCTCCCTTCTAGCTCACAGCAGTTGGGTAATTCTGGGTAATTTCAGGCTTGGCCTCAATCAGTGGCATTAGCCATCATCTCAGTCCTGAAGGGGTTAATTAGGGGCTGAGAGAAAAACCCAAATTAATTGGCTCTCGTCCGGATGAAGGGTAGAATAAAAAAAGGAAAGAGCTCAGCTTTTTAATACATTAAGAGCAGCTGACAGCAGTTAATTGCCATGAACATAAATAGAGTAATGAAAGAAAAAGAGATGCAAAAATAGGCAGGAAATAACATCAGAAATTCTCCTTTTTCCATGTTTTCAGGAGGGAAATAACTGAAGTTTAATCTGTCAGCAGAAAGGTCAGATGTTTGGACAGGGCACAAAAGGCAAATAGCCAGACAGATACAGAAAGGGATCTTGGAAAGTGTGTTTATGTACATGTGGAAGGGAAGGGACGAGCTGTTTTGAGACAAGCCCACATTGTTGTGGGATATGTGTTTTCTCTTCTATCTGTATTTTAAGTGATGGTATGGCGACGGGCATCATGCATCAGTGAGCATGAAACGGAGTCGGAGAAAGCGCTGAAGGAGTGCTCTCCTCCTGGAAGCCTCATCAGGACTTGTCATCGCTCTAATGAATATCATTTAAATTGCTTTGTATATGAGAGTGAGTTTGGATGTCGATTTAATTTGCGCATGTGTTTGAGTTCTTCTGCTTGGCTAGGCGAATAGAGACAGATAGAAAGAGAGAGAGTGAGGCAGAGAGAGAGAGGCAGACTAATGAAAAGCGAGCTGGGGTGACAGCGTGATGAGACTCGACCCGATCAGACGAGTTTGAAAGGAAATTCTGACAGGGCTGGAGAATAAAAAATGCGCACTCATGTGCACATACACACACAGGCATATGCGCTCAGGCACACAGATGCAAAATACACACATGCAGCATCTCAGGAAGTGGCTGCAAAGTGGTTTATGTTATCAAGTCTACTGTTGAATTGTGGCTTTGGGGGGTGAGTGGAGGCGGTATGGTTGGGGGTGCACCTGTTCTCATTTGCTGATATCCCCTGTCGTAGACGCACCGCTAATGATGGCTGAGGAATCGTCCGTAGGCTTTGTGTATATGTAAAATAAATAAACCCACTCGTCCCCTGTGCGGATGGGCGCCTCCTCTGCTTTTAAGCGTGGCCTTATCAAAATAAAATTACAATATATGCTGATACTGTATTTCAGCCCTCCCTCTTGTCCCCCTCCAGCACTCATTCTGAACGCCCGCACAGTACTGAGTCGCGGTCTGTGCCGCGCACTGTGAAATATTACAACCTTTCCTGAAGCAAAAGATATAAATCCGCATTGAGGAATTGCAAAAACAGCACAAAGCATTCCCGGCCCACCGCTATCTAGTGAAGCACTGATGATTTAGCATTGCAGGTGCATCAGGACCCCAAGCTCTGCAGACAAAGCCCAACCCTGTAAGCTTTTTGCTTTCTATCTCTCCCTCTCTCTGTTTCTCTCTCTCACTCTCTTTTTTTATACCGATGGTAATAAATGCGTCATTTGTAATTCATTTCAATTACTCAGGCTTTTTAATTGAGTCGGATCCAATTATGCCCTGGCAATTAGTATAATCAATTACGCTTTGATTACGCAGGTTTTCATGCTTGTCACTGCAGGATTCAGCACAGATGGGGGAAGTGCAGTGTGATTTCAGCCCGTCGTCGACACTATCTCCGTCCCGGCGGAGGAGACGGGCCAGGTAGATCTCGGTATGTTTTTCAACTGCGCCTCTGATGCAGGATCCGGGGAGACATGCTGATATGCTTGTCAAAGTCAGCATTCTGACTGCCACAATTCATCTGAAAGTTCCTCACGCCTCACTTTAAGCAGCACCTTTCTGCCATTCTTGGGATTTATTGTAAGCGATAAAATTTGAGCTGTGAGAAGATGGGTTTCGGCATCGTTAGAGAGAGCGCTTTTAAAGGAAAGTGCGTGAAAATGCCCTACACAGTGCGACAAGGGCCTTTAAAAACCTCAAATGGTGTCTGAAGGGTGGGACATTTAAGCCATTACTATGTTATTTTAGCAATATCAACAAAGCATGCTGGACGTCTGTATATCTGATCTCACAGAGGTGAACTCATCGTGGTGTAAGATAAGGTTTACTTGTTACAGATCTTTTGGGTTTATTTTGTTTTTGGTATGGTAAAAAAAATAGCATTTAATGAGGGGTTTTACAAACACCAAATCGAGTGCTGTGGTATTACTAGTGTATTTTGGGTAGGCGTTAGGTTTGATTCCTAAAAAACAGTTTACAAATAAAACTTTATGCACTGTTGCTTTGATAAAGAGCAAAACTACTAAATGCTGAAAACTTTAATGTTTCTTTAATGTGATTCAGAGCACTGTATACCAAGGGCACCATTAAACCAAAATGCAAGGCCAAATAGTTGTTAGTGACAAAAGAAGATAAACAGGAAAAGAAAAAAGGTTTTTATTCTATGCCACTAAGCATCAATTTTAATTATAAAGAATGCAGATAATATTCTATCAGTCTGGAAGCTGTAAGTAGGAAAAGAAAAACATAAATTGTTGCCTTCTGTTCTTTAGATGTATTTATGTGAAAACGTGTTGTTTACCTATATTCATTTAGCGGCTTTTATACAGAGTGACAAACAGGCTTAATTGAGAATAATACAAGATCAAGGTATTTAAGAAAACAATCCACGTAATTCTAGAATACTAGAATAGTACAACGCGAGAGCAGGTATACAACAGCAGAGACATGATTATTTTCTCTGCTTTCAAATACTGTATAGGGTTTCACAAGTTCATATTTCATTTAATCCTTGCTTTTACTTTACAATTGTGGGGCTCAGGGATGAGATTTGACTCAAACTCTAAACTGATATAGGTGGACTACTTAAAAAACTATATTTAAAATGATAGGGTTAGATGGTCTTTCCAAACTTTTGTTTAAAACTCATGCTCTGTGAAATTTCATACTAAAAATGTTAAATGTTTTACTTAATGTTAATTGCTAATATTTATATAAATACAAAGGATGTGTATTTGATAATTTAATTAAAGAATTCATGAGATCATACTAACCCAGTGGTTTTCAGCTGGTGGGTCGTGATTCAGAAGTGAATTTGTTACAATAGGTTGTAACAATAGGGACAAATAATGCTAAATGTACATATTACTGTATGTGTTAAATGTGTTAATATTTTCATACTGTGTTGGGTCGCCACTTGATGTCCATTGTAAAATGTGAGTCTTGAAACAAAACCAGATGAGAATCATTGTTCTAAAGAAAAAGTTTCTCTCCACCATTGCCTGCCAGCCTCTGTAAAATTCCACACTCAGCTAAAAGTAGCCTTTTTGACGGACAGTAAGAGTAAAACAGACACACATAATAGGATATTAAACTTTAACTACCTCGTATTCATTCCAATGATCTGGAAAAGAAATAGTCAAAATTTCATGCTCACAATTTCATTTGTATCACATCACAAAGGTGGAATTTATGAGTTCTTTAGTTAAGAAGGGTATCTACAGCACACGCTTAAAAGTTCTCCTGGTCTCTCTCTCACTTTGGATCTCTAGCTCGCTCTATGACATACGTCTTCATTTGAAAGACTTCAGTTCAGGCCCGGCTGGAACTTTTATAGGTTGGGCTCTGTTTCCCCTAGAGGGCTGTAAACTGTTGCACAGAAATAAAAAAGAAATGCCAAGATCCCTCTTAATACTGAGAGTGATTTTATTACATGAGTGTTGAACAGAATTGGACTTGTGGAATTGTAAGATTTGCCAGCCAAAAGTGGCACGGTTAGAAATTACTCTGTCATAGTGTAAGTATCTCTCAGCTTTCATGACTTTACAATGCCATTTTTTCTCAATTTAACGCACTTATGTTCACAACACATTGTTATTTTCAGTTATTTCAAAATCAGAGTATTAACATTCCTTGTACAAATTCTACAGTGCACTACACAAAAATAAAACAAGGATATTTAAATTATGCCATTATGTTTACAGTTAAGTTTGATAATGTTGTTTTGTAATTCTTTGTCATTTGTAAAATGAAACATTCCATTATATGAATGCATTACTTTGTGTATCTTTTTATCTTCCCAGCATCTGAAAAAACAAATACTGCTAGCTGTGTGAGCTACCATCCGATTCCTCACCCCTGTTTATTTTGCTAAGAGTGTAGCAATCAAATGTTCCCCCACTTATGGATCAACCCACTTCATGACTCCGACCCTCCAACTGGCAGAGCAAGGAGAAAAAAGCTGTTGGAATGAGTATGGATGAAATTGAATCTCATTTTCGAGGAACTCCCGGGCAGCTGATGTTTTGATGAGACGAGCAGTTGTCACAATGAGGGCTGGGGCCCGGGCAGTGAGAAGAGATCTCTTCTCTTAACTAACCTGCATCTTGACAAGGCAATCAAGAGGCACGGGAGAGTAATTAAATGATAAGTTCATATTTGAGGGACAATCGAGTGGTGCAGTCTCTCTTGTCACTGCTCCTGGCCGTCGTGATGAATACCCTTATTAGCAGCCGCGTTGCTCCCTGTCACAGGGGCCAGGTCCGACAGCAGGGCCCGTGACAGAGCCCCTCAGCACCCCTGCTGAGATGGCTGCTGATAGCCCTCTGTAAGGACACCTGGAGGTACATAATGTAGGACAGTGACGTGCGTATGGGGCCACAACGTGGACGTGAAAGACAAGGGGGATAGAGATGAACAGGAAGTGTTAGTAGGAGATGTTTCTAACTATCAGCATCTGGGCAGGCATCATTTGAAGAGCTCAGCGGAGGAATCTTGTCCTTCAAAGAATTTCTGTGAGTTTCTGAAGAATATTCTGGCCACTCTTTTCCATATAATGACAGAATGACAACTGTAGATGCCATAAAAAATGACAAAGCAAAGCATTATTTTTGTCTTATACAAAAAGAATTGAAGGCTGTAATTGAAGAAACTACTTCACTGCAGACTAGAGATATAGTGTTTGACTGCATCTCACTGAACTCACGCGCACACTCCGTTTCAGTCGCGAGGTGGGCGGAAATAACAAGAGCCATGTGCTGTATTTATACACCGCAGCACACTTCTCTCAATGCTTTACATCTTTATTCGGCTTAAACATTTGGGTCACCGCTAGGTGTAAAGCAGGGATCTCTTCAGCTGTGTTTGTGGATGTCTTCTGATTGCAGTGGCTCTGCAGTGCTTGAAGTCCCACTCGCTGTAATCCCCCGTTGTGTGCCACAGGCTCGGCAGGACGCCATTGTGATCCTCTCCCTATTGTGTCGGCAGTATAAAGCATCCTCTGTTGTCTCGCCAGCTTCCTCCCTCAAACACAGCTTGTGTTTTCAATGCTTACATCCCCGTGCAAAGGAAAATAAACCTGGGCCCTTTGACTAGATCTATAACGGTGTTGTGTGAACATAAAGGGTGAAGTGTGTGTGTTTGTGTGGTCCTGGTATTCACTATGTTATGGGGACCAAATGTCCCCACAAATAATACCAGTACAAGGTGTACACCTTGTGGGGACATTTTTAGGCCCCCACGACAAAACAAGCTTATAAATCATACAGAATGATCTTTCTTGAAAATCTAAAACAGCAGAACATTTTCTGTGATGGTTAGGTTTAAGGGTAGGGTTAGTATAGGGGGATAGAATATACAGTTTATAAACCATTACATCTAATGTCCCCATAAAACATGAAAACCCAATGCGTGTGTTTGTGTGAAAAAGGGGGGGTGTTAGAAGCTGAGGTGAGCGAGCATTTGTAAGCAATACCCTCAGCCAAAGAAAACCCATGGTTGAAAACCTGTAGCTATGAGTCACTGCGATGATTGCATTTCAATATATCGCATGTACTTTTCCTTTTAAACTGACGTCGTTGGCACTTATGGCCACGTTTGAGTTTAGGGATTGGTATATAGAAATAATGAAATAATAATATGGTAATATTGAGAGCCTGAAATGGCAAAGGCCCCCATAAGTCCTACGGCAGCACACGGGGCAATAAAGCACGCTCCATTTCAGATTCCATGTTAATAAATCTGAACTCAAGAGAGTCTGCTTAAATTGCACCTTTATATAACTTCTAGGTAAAGGTCACTCTCCTTTTTAAGAGAATTTAAAGATCAAAATGGCTTCTGTCAGTGTTTCCATATTATACACCTCCATCTTGCTCGCACCCTTAAGCAGCATGAGGTGATATTTTCTAATCATTTGTGCACTACGTGAATATAACCAACTGAATAATTGTTCTCCAGACTGGTCGGTATCCAGATCGACATAAAAATGAATGTCATATTTTCCATCTCACCCATTGTTCTTTTTTTTTAACAGCAGGACTCAAAGATTAGCTCATTGTGTGGTTGCCTTATTAATCGCTCTACACAGAGGTGGAACTTGTGGATCTCTGAGTAATTAGAGGGGAGAAACAGCAGTTAATATGCGTTGGCTGTTTCTGTGCACAGTGGGGGTTGAATGTATATAAACCTTTCAGTGGAGAACAAGATATGCAGAATCAACCTGCAAATGGCTTAGTAAGTACAGTATGGGAAATTAGAAAACGTAAAAATGTTTGTATTGAGAGTTTATTTTATATGAAGCTATTATGACTTATACAAAATGCTTTAGAAAAGTGTTACTAATAAAAGCTCAAATGCATAGAATCTTTATATTAGATTAGATAATTAGAGCAATACTACAAAAAGGGCTGCTGCTGAAATCTTTCTCTCTCTCTCTCTCTCTTTCTCTCATTTCTCTCTCTCTTTCTGTGCTCTTAGCCCCATGGAGAGATCCGTCAAAAGCAGTTTGTCCTGATGTCTGATGGATCGGCTGAAGACACTCGTCTCTGGGCACTTCTCTATATATCGTTAATTTAATGCGTGATGACGTGGCCAATTACAGGGCGGCTGCACGCTCAAATAGCATGTCAAAACCTGTGTATCAGTCTATTAGATCCTGTCTCTTTGTGGCATGAGTAGGCACCTTAAAGCAGTGGTGAGACACGGAGGAAGAGAGAAAGTGCTGACCTCACAGGGATCGGGCTTCTGATCTCACCCAGAATAAAAAGCAGCCTTAACAAGACACGTTCGCAGGTGAGCTCTCGCACCCATGCACGTACACTGCCTAAGAACAAGAGAAAATCAGCTGTAATGCCAAATGCTGAACAAATATATGAATGCCATCTTTGTTTAGAATGTAAAATTATTAAATATGAGCGCTCTCTAAATAGTTCAGTGTGTGGTATAAATATTGGGCTAAACAAATTTTGTCCTATGGCGTTTTCTCATTGTTATTATTAATTTGGAATTATTTGTTTATTTTGGAGAAGCCAAGTTTTATTAAAACATTTGCGTAAAGATCTACACTCCCCAGCTGATGGGTCACACAACAGACAAAAATGGACATAAAATTGTGAAATATAAAGCATGGCAGATTTAGCTGAATCAAGTGCCCTGCCAAACCTGTCCTTGGCGTAAGGGCACAGGCTCCAGGACTCTGGCACAACCATGCCCCCTAAGAAGTCTGGCATCTCACCCCACTGTCATTCCACACAGACACTCACACAGGCGAAGGGAGAGCGATGTCCCTGTGTCACACTGATGAAAGTTTTTAATAACTCGGATCTGGGCAGATGAGATACTGTTGATTGAGACAGAGCCCATGAGCACATGGGCTAGGACAAATCATTCAACCTTTCATATGTATTTTTCAGATTTTTATAAGACATAACAGCTATCTGTGACTGCACATAAAACCCCTCAACATCTGAACAGAGAAGCATGCACAATATGCGAATATGAGCTGAGATGTTAAGCATTTACATTTTAAAATATTCCAAATTCTTTTATACTATAAAAGTTTTTCATATGCCAATTTACAGTGTTCATAAACCTGTCAATTTTGACTTATATAAATATATCAGGTGTCTATATGGACCTGTCTGCATGCGCAAATGAAGAAGTCTATTCTGCAATAACCCTCAAGCTCTCAGTTTGTATCTCTCTCTCTCTCTCTTTCTCCTCTCCTCTCCTGGGATTTCCTGTATCTGATGGAGGGGCTGTAAAGTTTATCTGCTTTAGCTCACTCTTTGATGCTGTCACATGTGATCGCCTCAGAAAGTTCTGGCCCATCAACTACTTGCAAATTAGAAAACCTTGTACATGAAGTTACGTTTGTGCAGCCGGCGGCACTTATTCCATATACCCACACAAAGCAGCAATCTTGGCTCCACTTCCCAAACTACATCCCGTCTCCGGTTTGTTGTCACACTTACCTATGTGAAGAAAGGTTATTTGTCAAGGCAGGAATTGTGGTGATTACCAAGGAAGGTAATAAGCAGAACACTGCGGAGATGACAAATGTGAGTAGAATTGAATGTAGCTTCTAGAGATGAGGGTTTGTTGACATATTGTGGTTCTTAGATGTTGCAAAGTAATTATGCATACCCAGTAGTCAAAACTGAGATTGTGTATGTTAGATGGTTTTGTTCAAAAAGTTGTGACACAGGAAATAGTCATGAAGCTTATGTTTGAGTAACTATTAGGTGAAAGTTAAATTACACAAGTGTTTTTTTTTCTAGCAGTGGGTTTGGATAATGAGTTTCAATGAGAATGTGGTTAAAATTTAAATTTATAAAATTTATTACCATTTCTTTTTTGTTGGCCGGATGGACTTACTTTTTCAGTAATTGTTGTTAAACCATTAATTGATTTTATTATACCATATTATACCACGTTTAAATTTTGTTGAATACAAATAAGTAGTTTAAAATTATATTTTTTGTGACAACTTACCCCATATTGTATCACTATACCCTATAAATATGTGTTCAATAAAATGTACCCTTTCTCCTGTGCAATAATGACATACTCAATATGTTCACTAAAGTGAAAAAGCATGACACCTAGCCTCGGTTTCCCCTGTGTGTCATTTAAAAAAAATCAGACAATTGAAGAGCGCAAATTGCAGCCGAGCTCCACAAAACGTTCAAATCTTCCAAACCTTCTACTATGTTTTCCAGCCACAGTGAGAGTTCTCTTTCTTCTTCTCCAGTGCCAGCAGCCTGTTTGCATACAGTGCTTGTAGCAGTGGCTCTCTTCCTCAATCTTGTCGCATTAGCATATGCCTGTGACAGCTTTGGACGCTGGTGGGTGGATCTCTCCACCTCTCGTGTGAGGTAGAGGGTATCGCTCCTCTTGCTCTGTGTCTATTATGTAAACCATTGGCTTTAGATGGAGCTCGGCTGACGGGGCCTGTGACATGCCGTGGCTCTTCGAGGGAGTGGACCCGACAGGCCCTGATCGCCCACAATGACAGAACTAATCTCTAGACCTGGTGCCATGCTCCGAACTGTGCTCTGATCAGCTCCCATTAGAACTAAACACTTTGAATGATTTGGAATGAAATCAAAATCAATTTGCGCAGCCCTCTATTCCAGCCGTCCCCCTGGGCAACAGGCCTTGTCACATCCTGTCGTGCCAAAATTGACGTTTTGACACACGCATGCAGGGGAAAAAAGCACATAGAGAGCGAGTGTGGTGGGGAATGAGTGAAGATGAGAAAAGGCAAAGCCTGATGAAGACGAGGGGATGGTAGTTTAGGAGTCTTCGAACGTGTCACTGCTGAGGAAGGACAATCATGAGCTGTCAGTCAACTCATTTGCAGGACTGGAAGGCTTTTAGCTTTGCGGAGAGTTTCCTTTACTCGTGGGGTTTGCAAATTCATGCTCTCGTCCAACTCGTGGCTCAGTCTGGTAGTTGTGATTGACAGAGTGACATAGGAAAGGTAACCTTATGGATGGGCCTGTGATGTGAGGTTTGAATGACAGTGTTTGTCAGAAGGTTGGACATGGTAAAATGTGATTGGCAGGCAAGCTTGTGCCTGAGAACACAACTCTTTTTCTTCTTCCTGCTTCTGACATTGTACATCTGCCAGAGACATGCACGTCTAAGCAATGAGATGGGGGAGAGAGACAGAGAGATCCTGCGTGTGTTTTTGTGTATCTGCGCAAGATGTGTGTGCGCCTGTTTGTATATGCTCATGTTTGAGCGTATATTTGTGAGAGCGCGCGTGTGTACATTGAATCGGGTCACCGTAAGGTGAGTGCCCTTATCAGGCATGCACAGAAGATGTCGTCCATTTGCAATGACATGGGCTGCGATATCAGGGCTCTGCGTGCAGGGGGGAGATGTACTGTTTGTCGTTTTGACAGTTTTGGGTGGGCTCGGTGCATTTCACAGCGCACACAGTGTGAACTTTGCTGAAGATCCGTCAGTCTCTGCTTGTCTTGTGGGGATTTCAATCCTAAACAAACAGGAAGAGAGTCAAAGAGCGTAAATATCATGCACAAGATCCCTTAATCAGCCCCGGTACTGTACTGCTGTAAAGCCTAGAGGTTTTTTCTTTATTGGTGACATTATTACTAGACTAGTGTTCAAAATAACATCCTACATTGTAGGGAAATTAATTGAAGCCGACATCCACAGGCAGACATGCGGTTAGCTGCCACCTCCGTTGTTTTGCTGGAACATGTCTGTACGAACAATAACAATCATGATGTTGTTTACATACCAATGCGCTTGGGTTGAAAATAAGTAGAGTGTCTTGAAACCACCTTGGTGTAATTAAATTATTTTTGGTCGACTTAATGATATAATTAGTCTGTTGTAATGATAATTAATTACTCCATAATTAAAGGTCCATCAATGGACATTAATTTAAAGTGTTGGCTAATTAATCTTTTCTTTGAAGATTTTACTCATCTTGATATGCACCTGGATATGTGGTTTACTTTAAACAGATGTGCAGGTTGCCACTAGCTGGAAAAGAAACATCTGGAGTGACTTCACATGTGATATTGATGCTCCCACTGGTCAGTGGCCAAGTGTGGATATGACACTTCTACTAAATAAGCGAATCAGAAAAATGTCAGTTCCTTGTATACATGTTGACATTGAGGGCTATGTTGTCTGGTTCGGGGGTCGGCATGTCACTTTTGACCCTGTGGAAACACAAGGCCTTCATTGTGATTAGTCATGGAGGTACGCTTGAGTTTAACATCCATTGAGAGGCGGAAATGTTGCTCTGACTGATCAAAGTTGTCGGTTGCTGTTGAACATCTTTAGTAATTGTACAGCAGCCAAGAAGAATACAGGAGTTTACAGTTAGGTATAGGGTTCAGATGTTAAGGTCTGCAAAAATATTATTGTTGTTGTTATTTTTCTTATTATTGCTCTTTTATGGTTAAAAGTACTACCGCACAAAAATAACTAAATAATACTTAATATTAAATAATAATTCTGATTCTTCCTAGCTGAAAAATTGAGTGCAGTTTCCTTATGTTGTTTCCTTATGCTGTTTCTCTATCTTTCTCTGTACATTTCATTACCTGAGCTGTATCTCACAGCCACTCATAACTTCAAATATATTTAACATTGTTCATTGGTGTCAGAACATTACTATGCGCAACACTTCACCTGCAATGCAGTGTTGCTAACATCTATGTTGCAGGAAATAAAGCTCGAAAACGTGTGTAAATATGTCAACTGTGCGCGATATAACAATGTAAAAGATAATGATGTTGGAAAAAGTGTAATCCCTGATGTGTCCCTTTGATGAGATGAAATCAGTCACTTTTCTGTGCTAATGTTTACAGCGTTTCAGCTACAATGGGCAGGTGATTAGACAGGATGGGGACAGTGGCAGTGGAGACCTCTCTCTCTCCCTCTCATCGTTAATGACGAGTCACATGCGCGCAGCTCTCCAGCTTTGACAGACACAGTGTCAATCATCACCACGGAAACAGACCCCATGATGTCACCCAGCTGGCCCTGCTTGACAGCTGATGGGCATCAGAGACAGAGATGATTCCTTCCCTGCACTCTGATTGGCTGGATTATTCTGCTGCAGTGCTAATGACTATGGTGCAAAATGGCTGTAATCTCATTATGGCGAAAAACACAGGATTTGTTCCTCTCGCACGTATGTTCTCCATTTCGGGGTTTTGTTTGTTTGTGTTTTATGATATGTGTACCACTTGTGGTTCAGTTTTTTCTTTACTGAATTTTTATTTTATATTCAGGAATATTAATGTATTTAATGTAATTTCATCTTTGATGCAGATTTGTCTTTCTTGTTCTCTTTAGTAAATTTTCTGTGATTCTTTTTATGTTGTTGTTCCCACATTTGACTTACAATCCTGTGGGCTAATCCATAGATAGACATCTACATAGAAAACACATGTAAAACGCATGTGCACACAAATGTACATAACGCAACCTTACATAAACTTCGCATATAGACAGTTGCTGACAACTGCTGCTAAATGTCAGGAGGCTGTAGTGAAGCAGAAAGGAGGAGGAGAGGGGTGAAGAGTGTACAATAGACAATCAGACCGCACATTCCCATGGGTGTAATCTCGCTTTGTTTATGCAACCAGAGTGTTATTTTAGCTGTCTGTTTGGGCTACAGCATGAGTGATGTGGATATAGATATACTGTCTTCTGTCTGTGCAGAGGACTGGCTGCACAACATGTCTTGCTTTGTTAATGACAGAGTTAATTAATGAAAACAGATTAAAATGCAAAAAGACTCACACTTATCTGGCTTTATGTGATTGTGATTATAGGATTGTCAATTTGATAGTGGAGGTCTCTTACTCTTAAAGTACAGTACCATGGTACAGTAGTAATATCAAATGTTAAACCATGAGACCATTCATATAATATAGTACGTACATTGTATTCCAAAATACACTATATTTTTACCATGGCACATGCAAAAAATAGAGTATTGTCATGGTACATGTCTAAGCAAAACAATGTTACCATGGTAATATTATAGTGGTTTATCATGGTGGCCATAAATAGCATAGGCCTTATAGTTTCATACACATCCTCCTACATGTTTGGTTTTGCCCATTGTTCAAGTGTGCTTTAATGTAATATGCTGGATTGCATAAAATGTAAAGGTTGTTCGAATAATACAATGCAAACGTACAATTGCAGGTTTCTGTTTGCCACAACATCAGTGTTGCTAAAAGCACACTGGAGTGTGAACTGATTGCAGGAATTTGTATAGACCCACACTGGCTCCTGTGTGGGAACCTGGACTAATAGAATATTAGAAGATTATATTTAACAAAGTGTCTGTCTCAAACAAGGTCCATTTTTCACCTGACAGGCCTTCCAGGGAGGCCCAGAGAGGAAGAGATGGCTGTCGGAAAACGCTGGTTTGAGATTGGCTTAGTATCCATTAAAGTGTGGAGCATGGTGCATATTTTCATTATTCACACAAAGGTACGTGTCAGCTAATCACGGCGAAATCGCAAGCGTTTAAAAAGCCAACAGACAGACTCCATCCATTACGTCAATTATGAATTAGCACCTCTCCGCCATCTCGCCACACGGAAATGTCTAGTGCTGTCTTAATTAGCCAAACACAGGGCATCAATTCCTCCCAGCCAATGCTGTCTCCTCCTGCGCACGCACACGCACACTGAGCTCAGATTTGAAATGGCGCATGGGGACATTTAATGAGACAAGCGCTCCTGTTTGTCATGCTTTGACGATACATTACTGATCTGATGTCCTCGCCTGTTTTAAGTGTAAAATACATCAGTTGTACGTGTCCTGAGCTAGACTGTACAGCAAAAGTTAACAGCCAGACACAATATATCACATTAATGCACACACCTGCTGAAATCACATTCTCATACCTGTAATAAATTACAAAAATGAGTATTTTGCAGTATCCCTCACAATCATAAATAAAACAAACAGAAAACTCAATAAACATAACAACACGATATGTGTTAGCCAGTCGAGTCTGAAGTCCAATGGCAGAATGAAGCTGGTCTCTGTTGTCCAGCTGCAGCAGTGTCACTGTCTCTTTAAGGTAGCCCCTCCCTGTCCCTCCCGCTACCACGGCTACAGCCAACGAGCATTGTGAAGTGTGACATGATCATGCTCACTTTCCGTAGTTAAGCCTTCGCCGGGGGTCGGCCTCTCCAGCTGCTCAATGAGTCATTTGATTGTCATCCACCTAGTGCACTCACATAGAGAGGAGAAAAAGAGAGGGAGACAGCGGCTGAAAGAGAGGGTGGGAAGAAGAAAGAGATATTCTGGGGCGAGAGACTTTGGAGGCAAATGGGGAGAATGAGAGGAGGAGAAAAGAGAGACAGTGAGAGGGTGTGAGAGAAAGAAGAGAGAGATGGAAAGAGAAAGAAAGATAGGAGAAAGAGAGAGAGAGAGAGAGAGATAGAGAGAGAGAGAGAAATGGAGCCTGGAGCCTTGTCTACTGAGGATGACAAGCAGTCACAGAGTCTAAACCCCCGCGCAGAAATAAGTGAGTTAGAACAGGGCTTCTGGCTCTGTAATAAACCGTTTAATGGACAGACAGGCTCTCCTTGCCTACCTCAGGGTAACACTAAATCCCTCTTTATTGTACTTTGCACAGATGTTAGTGAGTTATCCATTTCTCTAATCACACTGGATGCTGGGACATCCATCTTGAGTTGAAAAATAACCCCTCGCCTTTCTCCCTTTCACAAACATCCCGCAATTCCTCTCTCTTCCTCTGTCTCTCCTCCCCTTTAATGTTGGCAGTGAGTCATATAAGGGTCAGTTGCACCAATACAAATAGAATTCAAACAATATTGTGTCCCGATTTGAGGCTTCATGCGATTAAGAACAGCCCGCGGTCAGGTTTGTTTTATAGGTTATGGTGCTGTTTCAGAGGGTGCTGCATCTGGACATGATATTGCTGAGCGTCTTGTCATAAAGACACACACATTGTCCTGAGGCCTTCATCGCAATAACGTGATTCGCCAGCAACAATGTCAGATTGTTTTTGAACTCACAGAATTTCATAACGGCCTCACAGTCTCAGCCAACACCAGCAAACACAATTAAGTCATTGATGAACAACAAAGTGGAGTGGAAAAGTAAGTTTGGATTACAGTGTCTGTGTGTAGATAAAACGATAAGCAAGGGCATATTCGATTTAACCTGATGTAATCACATTTATTAAAAATCAATGCAGTGAGAAAAGGATAGTCATATCTTTAAAAAAATATTTGTAGTTTTTTGTTCATTGCCTTTTGTTACAGTAAAATGTCTTAAAGGCTTTGGTCTACAGCTATTTTGACCTCTGCGGCAAATATTGTGCATGTCTCTACAGCTGTTTTTATGTGGTAACTTTGTCTTTTTAAGTCCAGCTTTCAATGACACAATATCTTCCCTTCATCAGCCTGTTGTGAGAGACAGGATGTCTATGACACTGAGCATGTGAGATATTAAAAAAGAAAGGAAGAAAAAAGGCGAGGGGAAAAAAGAAGCGAGACTGATTCGGCATTCAGCAAAACGCAGACGGGTTAAATCTGGAAGCGTGACAAAAATGTGTCCAGTCTAATGATGTCAACTAGTGTTCTCATTGCAGAGTCTGCCTTCCTGCCTTCTCTCTCTTTTCCTATCTGTGTTCTTCTCATTCTTCTGACTGCTGAGAAAAGCAAAGTTCTGACACAAACACTGTCATGTAAACACATCCACTCACCCTCTCCCACCTATTACTGTAATCTCGCTATCATATACAGACAAGAAAATAAACCACTTTTGTGAGAGACATGGCAAGACTGCTTCAAACTTCTAGGGTCACATGGTCACATGGTTGTGTCTTTAAACTAGAGGTTCTGAACCTGAGGGTTCTGAACCCATGATGCACATGGGTTAAGGCATGATTTATATAAACTAAAGGGGAACATATGTAATATGATGAATGATAAACTGTATGAATGCACTGTACATTGTTTTGTATAAAAGCGTTTGCCAAATAAATAAATGTAAATATTAATAATAATAATAGACTAAACACATATGTTTGCTATTCTTACTTTATTCTAGGAAAATAATTTACCACCTGTGAATGTTTAGATTAATTCTATTATGTCGGTGAGGCAGGGTGGGGTTTAAAAGGGTAGGGGTCAGAAAAGGTTGTAAACCTGCTTGAATCTCATGCTAGGTGCTGAGGAGCAAGAACTGTAAGTTGTATAGAGGAGCGTGAGGAAGGGTCACATGGAGTTCAGAGAGAGTGAATGAGTGATGGCTGTAGAGTGAGGGGCTCTGTTGCCGGGTCTTGTACTTTTCTGTGCTGGCTGATGGGCCTCACAGCAGTAGCCTGAGTCTTGATGGATTGGCAGCCAGTGAAAGGAAATGTTGCCCCTCCCCTCCTCATTTTTTTACACAAACACACACAATATCTCTCACACCACCACTATCCCATCATTTCCCCTCCCACTGCTTGAATGAGAGATTTGCCCTCATATTTTGCTCCCCCCTCCCAACACACCAGCACCAGCTGCCCCTGGGCTGCACAGGAGACTGAGGGAACGTAGCAGGACGTGAGGAGTAAAGGATTTAGGGTCAGTGGAGGGGGGCTGCCGAGAGGCAGTCTGACTGGCTGAGGCTGAGCTTGATCTTGTTGTACCTGGCTGGACACAAAAGGGACCTGGAGCAGCAGGGGTGGGCTACTAAAATAAACATCAAAGGACTGGAGGGGATGCATAGCGGACCCTTTTGTTGCCTGGAAATAGAGGCCTCCCCTGGGGAGTGTCGGCGCTAAATGAGATGGTCTGTCTCGGGCGTGCTTCCTGGTGAAATATATTTTTGATAAATAAATCACAGAACCCATGATGCGTTAACCGCTTAGCGTCCACCAAGCCACGGAGATAATCGGAACGGTACGTTTAGGGTTTTTTCTCCACCAGCCTTTCTCGCCTGCTGGAATGAGGGGAGGAAAGCCGCCGTGACATTAGAAACGCGGCTTGCAATGTCTGTTTCCTTTACAATGCGGTGTACACATTCAGATTGTGTTCCACCTATTGTTTCCTGCACCCGCTCCCCTGAAAATAACAAATCCATGCTGATGTGTCTCTGTCGTGTCAAAACATAGCCCTGATAATGACATGAACTCAACCCTCTGGCGGTGTCTCTAGGGCTCCGGTGCTCTTCCAGCTATTAGGATTTGTTTGCTTGTTTGTTTTCTGTGTGTAGGGTCCCCATGGATGTGTCTAATTGCTCAACGTGATTGTGTAATATATTCACAGTCAAGGAGAATAGAAGAGGTATATGTGTGTGTGTGTGTGTGAGTTCCTTTGTGAGAACTAGTATAAGTATGTCTCATTTGTACCTTGTGTTCTAATAAATGTTAAACTGTCAGATAATGTGTTGTGCAACACGAACACAGTGCAACTGTTTCTCGTAACAGAAGCAACAATAAAACAAAGCTACTACGCAAAACCTGCAAGACTCACATGCTAGAGAAATGTTGTTTGTGCGAGCATGTAGGTGAACTGCCATGCGTCTTTTTTCACTTACGACGAGTGGGGGAGGCTTTGTTTGCGTGTGCGCATCTGCTTGTGTGCATTCCACCGATTAAACTGCTTGCGTCTGCGCATCTGCCTGCGCGTCTGCTCACGAGCAAACGGTTGTGCATGAGATTGGAATGTGTGTGTGCCTGCATGCGTGTGCGTGCACTCAAGCGGTTGAGATGGTGGTGGTTAAGGGAGGGCTTCTGGGTAAGAGATGATTATGCCCATCTGTGGTGAATGCCAGGTGTGCACTCCCCACCCCCACCTCTTCTCTTCCCATTACTCCCCTCCATCCTAGTAACGCTCCACTCCACTCATCACCCTCCATCAGTCTGCTCCAGCTGCCAGGCACCATGCTAACTAGTACCAAGGGGTGCTAGTGTGCCTTCGCAGAATGCACTTACCAGCAAAACCGACGCAACTATGCAGTCCATAAAAGTGCAACTGGATGAGACACTGTCCAACAGGGCCCAGCACCTGCTGTGGACATAGGCTTCCTCTCTGTCTGCTTGCCTTGTGAAAACTCATAAAATAAGCCTGAGATAGTCTGGGACTCTGGTGTACCGGCATCAACTGCTGCATCAGATTTTCTGGCTGTTGATTGCTTGTTGCTTTTTGGTCAATTTAGATTCTCCTCACCTACAAAAACAGCAGACTGTGTGTTTGCTCACAGGGGGTGATTTTTGTGATCCTTTTACCAGCGTGCATGCAAGATCTGCTTGGTTTGCAGTTGCACCCTGTTCCTACAAGGCTGTCCCCCACCCACACACACACATACACACACACTGTAGGGCCACCCCACACAGAGAGGACGCGCCTCGTAAAACACCCCTCGACGGGCTAGATTGATCCCCTGGTGAAAATGGGCAATATTCCTACTGCATCGATATCAATAAAGCGTCTGAGGCTGGAGGCAGTGCAGGCCTCCTTTTTGTTTCTCTTCCGTGGTGGAAGAAAAATCCATAGACAATTGATGGTGTCTGGAAGAAAGGCTCTATTGGAGTATATCAAATCAGGCTATCGAAGAGAGGAAAGTTTGCCCTGTAAATTACACTGTTTGCTCCAAGTTCAGTGATAAAGAGAAAGGAATAGGAATCTTTTTTTTGCTATGCTCAGGATGGCGTGCATCTCTAGTATTCTTACCATTAGACACCAACTGCTAATATACGGAATGCATGTAGGGTTTAGCTAAGTATCTCGAACATTTATTCTTGATTGACATTGACTGTCGACTGTGATGTTCTTTTGGTAAGCAAACCTATTTCTGTTATCTCTCTCTCTCCCTCTCTGTCTGTCTCTGATTGCAGGTTTAGTGGTGTAGAGGGATGATGCCCTTCACAGAATCACAGAATGCTTTGCAGATGAAATCAGGCCATAATCAGTAGGATAATGAGAGGTGTAATATGTCCCGAGGGGGGGGGGGGGGGGTGTTTGGGGACCATATTAGACTTTATAGTCTCTCCTTTTAGACAATATATAGACTATATAGTCTCTCCATATACACAATCACAAATAAAGTGTGTTATAGCCTTTAAAAATGGGCCCTAATGTTTACCACTGTTACCTTTTTGCATTGTATCTCTTCATGTGCCTTGTTGCTTTCTCTTTTCAATCTATGTCCTTCCTGCTCTTAGCAACTCAGCGATAAGTGTGTGAGCAGACTATCCTCATGATAATTATTCAATAGAAACGAAAACACACAGTCTAATTGTAGTCTGGTCCTAATTACACATGGCTTTGTTTTCTAGGAATGCATTTCAAAGGCACATCAAACACTTTTGAGTTGGGTGAAAAGTAATATAGCTGGGAACAAATGCAGACCTACTTTAAGACCAAGTAAATAAAGTCATTATTGGTCTATGATAACAAGAAATGTAAAAAATAGCACCAGATGAAAAAACAGACAGTTTTATGTATGTGAGTTGTGCTTATTATCTCTTATCTTGAGTGTATTAGCATATGCATGAGATTTTTTTATACTTCAGTCCTACAAGCTTGCAAGAAATCCCTCATTGACAAGAATAAGAATTCAATATCAGCAGAATTAAAAGTTTCAAGCTTTAATATGGAAATGATGCACTTAAATCCAAAGTCCAATAATTCAAACCTCTGGTTTTGTACACACACCGATGCGATATTCTTGACACGTTTTGATTGGTTCAGGGCCATGTACATGTGTGTTCTGCATTCTGACAGGTAGAATACTACACACAGCCGGTAAATGAATACATTAATTGGAGGTGATGCTTTGCTACGAATGAGGCAGTTTTCTGCTTCTGCATGAGTTTCTTGTTTGTTTGACCACCAATAAACTCCTGACCACCCACATGTGTGTATGTACACCTGAACTGAATGCGCACAAACAGATTTGTATTTTTCTGGATCAGGACAAATGTGTTGAAACCTTGAGGAAAAAATAATGATTTTATAGAAAGGTAATGTTGTAAACAAACCACTGTCTCGACCAACAACATTTTGACATTTCTATGCATGACAGATTTTTAGACACCAAAGTACCTCAGCGACTGCCTTTCATTTTTTTTAAACCACATAATGTCTGAACTGACTTAATTAGATTGAGGAAGGCTGTCTATTTCCAATTTTTCTCTCCCCCCTCCCTCATTCTTGTTATTTTCTACATCCCCTCAGGAACGTGGAATCCACAACATTCACTTTTGTCTGGTGTCTGTCAAAGAATAAACATCAGATACGAAATTGGAAAGAAAAAGTACATTCCATCACTGGAAGGATGTACTTCTCTCTTATCAGATATTTGCATCTAAATTGGAGTCTTGCTCTGCCTTTGAAAAGAGCGCCATATTGAGCACACACACATTGTATTTCTGACTGGAACATAACAGATTGTTAAATGTCCAGTCACGAATGGTTGTTAGTTTTATCCTGCCTATTCATTATCTATGAGTGTTATGTCTTTTGGCATAACTTCTCTGTTGACATTCATGGCCCACAAGGTGACCTCTGTAGCCTTTTGAATTTACAATTTAGTCATCCTTTCTGCCATTGTTCTTTCTGTTCTGTAATGTTTATTAACACTTTTAAACTTCAGAGCATGGCAGAATTTTCAAAAAGTCAGCAAGTCTTATATTTCACCACTGTAAAACAGTGTGGGCAAAGTGCTTTTCCAAATACATGGCAAACAATATTTTCAGCTAGGTGCTTTTTGATTTTTGCAGGCATATTTTATTTACTTTAAATGATTACATTTAAAACATTAAGATAATAAGCAATGCATGAATATGCACAAAAAGCTGTTATACTCAATATCTATTGTGTGTATGTATGTACTGGTATTCACTACATTGTGGTCATACCAGTGCATTTTATCCATGTGGGATTTCCTTAGGTCCTTATAAGGAAACAAGCTTATAAATCACGTAAATATCACGTAAATCTTTTTTCAAAAATCTTAAAAAGCACAACGTTTTGGATAGGGTTAGTGTAGGGGGATAGAATATACAGGTTGTATAGTATAAAAAACATTATGTCTATGGAATGTCCCTATAAAACATGAAAACCCAACATGTGGATGTTTGTGTTTAGGGTCTGGTCTTTCTGGTCCAGTCCTTTATCAGATTGATTCCATCAGAGCTGCCTCTAATCCACTTACTTAATGAAATACATAATTAACATATTATAATTGCAGTAAAGATGGTTTTGACAGAAATCATTTCCCGTATCTAATACCATAGTAATTTAATCTGTTCCCCACTCCCTAACACGACCCCTCCTGATTAAGTTTTGTCCCTTCATTTTTTGACTCTTGGAGAGTGTGAGTCAGTGTGTGTTTGTGGATGTCTTTCCCCTGCCTAGTTTGTCATAATTATTATTCTCGATTGTCCCTGTCTTTGATTGATTGACAGGGCTGTGGTGTGCAGATGGGTCATGTGACCTGGCAGATGGCGGAGAGGAATGAGTGAGCAGTTTCCCTCCTTGTGTGGTCTCACTCCTCTTCTGTTGATGTTTCATAAACAGAGTATTACAGAAAGAGCAAAGAGAGCGAGCAAGTAAGGGGAAGAGAGAGAGAGAGGAAGAATACCTTCTAAATTTGTCATCTTACCCAGTGCTATGGGGTAAGATAATCCCTGTGTGTTTTATTGCCACAAATATTTTTGAACAACTTTTGATACATATTTATTGAATTATTATGAATTTACAAAACAATAATAATAATAAGAATATCATGAGAAAATAACAGCAGTATGAATCACACTGCTGTGAAATGTTACAGTGTATTTGTAATTGAGCAGCTGCTGTGCTGTGTTGTGGAGCTGCCAGAGTTCAAGCAGAGAATGGGTTTAAATCTTAAAGCACCGATAGAGTAACAATGAGTGATTATTGCTCTAAAGGGCCGCAGGCTCCAGGGATGTCTGTAATGCCATTACCCACTACATCATCTATCCTGGCCAATAGGCAACTGACCCCACACTGCCCCTAGGTCACAGCAAGTTCAGGAGGTGGAAGTGCTGAGGCATTAGGTAACACACTCAGTGAAAAACATAGATTGAATCTTCTGTTTCCCTTTTTCTCAACTCTCTCAGTCTTCTATGAACACATATAACACACTCATAGGCACACCCACTCATAGGCGCACACACGTCTGTATGTGGTTTATGAGGACTCTCCATGAACATAATAATTTTTATACTATACAAACTGTATATTATATCCCCCAAAACCCTACCCCAAACCTAACCCTCCCAGAAAACTTTTGGCATTTTTGAATGAACAAAAAAGTCACCATTCAATATGTGTTTTAAATGATTTAGTTCATGAGTTGTACACTTTGTGTATGTGTACATTGTTATGCAACATTATGTTTACATTGTAATATGTTATACACGTCATTATATACATTTGTGTCCTCACAAACCACATATTTAACCCCCCCGCCCCACACACCCACACACACACCGACACACACTTCCCCTTTCATACTTTCACTGGGTTCAAACAGCAGCATCAGCATAAAGCCCACCCAGCAACCTGAGACACATGATGAAATGTTGTCCTGTTGATCAAAAGGCCTGTTCTCATCTCCTCTTCATTGCGTGTTTGACGGAGACTGATGCAGTCAATAATGACATTAATCTAATCCAGTAAGGCACCAGACATGCATTAGTTACTCTTATGGAGATGCAGAACAAAAGCAAGGGACTAATAGATGTGATGGTGGGGGGGATCTGGCTCCGTGCATGTGCACTCGCGGAAACCAGAGACTTTGGGAAAGAAAAGAAAGATGGAGGAGGGGAAATGGAGTCTGTAAATGTGTCCATGTTAGCAAAAGAAAACGAGAAAGAAAGAGAGTGAGAAAAAAGTAAGAAAGACTGTGTTGAGTAATGAGCACTGGGCTCCCAGAACAATCACGCTCTCCATTTTGTAGTGTGTTTTCACCTGATGTATTGTCTCTGTTGAGGGAAGCCTTGTAATAAGACCATTTGGGCCCCTCATTTGTGCGCATTAGAGGCAAATATCTTACAGTGCCCTTAAAAGAGCCTGGAGGCCTGGAGAAACAGCAGTCCTTGTGCTTTCTGAACAGGTGACGTCAAAAAGAACAGTCTTGATACTGAGTGATTATCTGCTAAAAAACAAGAGTGAACCACTGCAGATTCACAGATTCATCTGTCCCTACCTCTCTACAATTTTTTTAGCAGGCTGTGTAATTTCTGATTGTAGACTTACAAGACGATAATCAAAGCGGTGTGATTATTACAGTATATTATGTTCTCCCTGACATCTATATCAGAAGTGAGAGCTGAATAAATCCTGAGAGATTTGCTGTGTAGTCTCTTCACTGACTGGCACGTACTCGTCTTTTGATTACACACGTGCTGTGCGACTGGACTGAATTGAATTTGTGTTCGTGTGTGTAAATAGGCCATCCGGGCACGTGAGGGATATGACAAGATGAAGAGGCTTCCAGAAGCATCAGCAGAAGCAGCGTGGAAAATGATTTTAATCAAACTCACACCACTTATCCGCGCCAGCAGATGGAGGAGCCAGATTCTCTTCCCTTAAGCTAAAGATGGCCACCTGAGTAAAAAATGTGTAAAACTTTCCAGTATGCTCATACTTTCTTTTGGCTGAAAATATACGATTTTGCAACAAAACTGCTATTCTAACTGTAATTCTAAAGAAAGGTTATAAATAATACATATACAATTCTGTTTCTTGAATCTGATTGGGTGAGAGTCATCCCAAGTGTGCTGCTATATACTGATGATCTATATTACCAGAAGGCTTTATTAGTTTGTATCACTCTGCCACAGTAACCATTAGAAAGATATTACATAACCTTTGACTTCTTTTGGAACCAATTTTATTAACTAAAATAGAGATAAATATACAGACTTTTGAAATTGATAGCCAGGAGGAAGCAGGCAGGTCCTTGCTCTCTTTCAATCACACACTACCATTAGCCATATAACTATTCACACTCTGACATGTTACCATAAATACCGTGGTCAATCTGAATGTAACTGTGATTTAAGCATAACATAACCCAGGGCTTTTCTTTCATACATGAGTCACTCTGATTCATTCACTGTGCCAGACACACACACATAAACATATTTACCTAGCACCTCCTATGTCAGGGTCACACAGTGTCTCCGTTTTTCTTCAGTTCAGAGACAGGAGGACATGAGCGAAGAGAGACGGCAGTTAAAGCAGGAGGTGGGGGGAGCAGGATAAGGACGCTCTGAGTGGCAAGCATACACGAATACCGCCACATCAACTGCCAATATGTTTGGAGGCCTTGGTAACAGCATGTGGTCTCTGGGGAGAGCTGCCGCAGTTCAGGAGAATATCAGACGGAGAGGAAAACAATTTCTGGTGCCAATAATGCAGCACAGATGAAAAATGTTTTAATATTTGCCGCTGCTTTATGGCAGCCACCGTGACAGTGATGGAGTCAATGTCAGCTTTTTCCTTTTAAATGTCAAGCTCTGTCTCTGTTCACTCTCAGTGTGTGCGCTTATGTGTGTACGTGTACACGCATGAAAGAATTCCTGTGTAGCACATGTTGATATACACAAAGATGTATGTATTATTTTTGTGTGTGTTGTTGTTGTGTGTGTGTGTTCTATTAGAGCAGCTGGCAGAGTTCACTCTTCCTCTCTCCATTGATCACACAGGGTTTTTTTCACATTATTCAGTAATAGCGCACATGCCCAGTGCCCAAATCCACAAATGTCTTTCCCTCCATAATGAACGATTTACCCCCCAAACACCCTCATCACCTCCCCTCTCTCTCAATGTTCTCTCTCTCACATACACACACTCTGTCTCTCTCTCTTTCTCTTGCTCTCTCTCAGTAATCATAAAGCCACTCTTCGCTGTCAAAGAAGACACTTGTCTCAGCAGCTTTGTTTTATTATTTATTTTTAATTAGTTTTTATACGCGACAACGATGGAAGGAATTAATTAAGAAACACAGCACGGTTAATTATATATAATATAAACTGTGCACATACATAATAGCTACAGTATCTAGTAACTACATAACCATATCATGGTTCAGTCATTGCATCACACACAAAAGGCCGCCCACGTATAACCTTGTGACCTAATTCACATGTAAATAACGCATTAAAAAAGCTTTGACCTCTTCCTGAACCGTGACTCCACCCAATCCCACATGACCCAGACATGCACTCAGTCAGCAGGAGAAGTGAATTAGTCTTCTATTGTCATTCAACCCACAGCCCAGCACACTAAAAAGAAGCCATCATCTCCTACTGACAGGCGGCCCAGGGAGCGGTCATCAACGCTCTACTAAAACCACAAGGTCAGGCAGAGATCAGAGTCAAACTGATTCCAGTTCACTTTCAGCATTTACATGGCCCTTTATTGCCAGGGGCACAAATAATGCCTCAAAGCCCAAGTGAGACAGTTGTTTACACACACACACACACACACACACACACACACACAAACACACACAAACACACACACAAACATATAATTTTAAACCTGTTTGAGTGAGATGAAAACTGTTATGAGTGAAATAAAAATTAGATATTTGTATATGTATTATGCTTACAAATAAAATTCACATGAAACTTTTTATCATTGAAGTAGCCTTCATGTCCTGTATTTAAAGTCTTTTGAAGTTTAACACTGTTTTGTTATTAAAAGTAATTATAAAGGTTACTATTACTAAAATAACTGTTAAAATTGTTCATCATTACCATTAATATAACTAAAATGTTTCTGGCACTATTACATTTTGCTGAGTTAACGTGTAAAAAGTTACCCCCATTCCCCTCAAAATGAACAAAAACCAAAATTTTTGTTTTTCTAAACTTCAGCCCTGTCTTCACCTTTTTCTTCTGAGCCCAATTAAGGGCCTTAATCAGCTAACGACTTTGGCGCAGCCCGTTAGAGGGGAATTAAGCAGGTAGAAATGATGAGGGTGAGGAGGAAGGCAAAATGCTGAGGAGACTGTTTGAGTATCTCTGGTGTAAAATTAAAAAGAAAGGAAGAACCGATTAAACGAGAACAAGCCAAAGCAGAATGAGTGCTAGCGCTCTTGAGGCACTGAATTAGCCCATCACACATAAACAAACACACTCTCAAAATTAATATGGTGAGCCTCCACAAAGTGACAAAATTAAAACTGGCCCGTTTTATTAGAGCAAGTTAACTTCTGGAAAGAATTGCATTTAGGTTGATATTTATTCATACAACAAATTATACAATTTTTGTATTGTTCTCTAATTTAGAGTTTTGTCTTGTTTGGGTGCTTGATTGTTTTTGGAACTAGATTTTGACGATGAATGAAAAACAATAAATTGTTTTAAAATTAAAACATGATTGGCTTGCACATTATTGTTTTATTAATTGATTATTTTTCTGCCACATGGTTTTAATTTGAACTGATTTGACTTTTCTCCAATATCTTTAACTTGACACGCACAATCTGCTTTTATCTTGAATTTAGATCTCATGAGCAGATGAAGTAATAATGTTATGATCACCACTGTATATACAACACAGAAAGACTGACATTAATAAACATACACAAACAAACACACTAAACAGTCAGCCAAAATCTAAGTGTAATAGTTTCTAATCTGAAGCATGTGATTGATTTTCACACAATTTTGACAATACTACAGGAAGGATAAGAGCAAAAAAAATGTAACAATATTAAATTATGTTAATTTTCTAACGGTCAATTACTCAAGATACGTAAATAATGTCTCTTCTAAACTAAGTGCAATGATAACAATTTCACTTAAATTTGAATTTCACTTTTGTGTCACTATGTATTTTAAAAACAAAATGACATTTGATAAAATGAACCAGATCCCATTTTGGATGTGATTTTTCATGGCAATTGTGGTAGCTGTTAGCTATTTCAGTATGTGGTTAAGTCAGTTGTTCATGCCATAATGTTATAAAGACTAAAAATGTGCTGATGCCACGTGTAAACAACCCTTTTTGCTTTCTCTTCAACATCCTTTCTCTGTGTTTGCGAGCAGGAGTAGACAGGGGCTTGGGGAGTTTGCTGAGAGTAGCTTTAACTTTTTGCCAGAGGCGTTAGCAGCCATAAAAACAGGCCTGGGCTAAAGTAGCGGCTGGCTAATCTCTTCATATCTGGTGAGGCCCATTCTGTTCGACGCTGTAGGGTGCCACGCTCATATAATCATGCTCTGTATTTCACCTTTTTCTTTTCTTCACCATTGTTGCCACTTGAATCTCTGTATGCTCTCTCTCTTTTCTCTCTCTGTACCCTAAACATAAAAAAATCAAGCTCATCTTCTTGCAACTGGTCAGAATTGAGAGAGAAGAGGGTGTGATGCTAGAGCTTTGGGCCCACCCCCTTACCTCCTCTCTCTTTCTCTTTTTTAGGCCTCAAGCAGTCAGCATCTGGTAGTCCAGCAAACAGGTGAGTAAATGTGTGTGTGTGTGTGTGTGTGTGTGTGTGTGTGTGTGTGGCAGCAAGCACAGGACACACACCGGCAGCATTTGAACGACAATAAAGACGCACAGGCCTCACATACACAGGCACACACACAAACAGTGTAGCACTGTCTGAGTGATGGTTAAAGAGACAGCTGGTGTGTACTCAGCCAAAGTTCCTCAGCCAAACATAAGCTTGTCCGACCTTCAGAGGTCTGGCAGAAGTGCCTGCGTTCTGAGCATTCTTTACTGACAACTTGCTAAGACAGCTTCTAGCACTCACCTATGCTATAATAACTCAAGCCATTACGCTCCCTGGATCTACCTTGTCCTGATGAGTTTTATGGCAACTTTGTTTATTTGTTTTTTTTTAAGGTGGGTCTGGATATGGTTGTATGTTTGTCGTCACATTTCCCGTCACAGTTCATCAAGTTTCGACAGCACGGAAGGGTGGGTTGTGGAAATGGGTAGGCAGTGAGTGTAAATCACGGAGTGTGTGTGGGTGTGTGTTTGTGTAAGCTGTGGAATATGTGTGTGTTCTTTCATGTCAAAACAGGTATGAGGTTGTGAATGTGTATGCGCGCTGGTGTCCACACGCGTGTGTGTATTAGACATTGTGAACGCTGAGAAGGGCTGAGTGTTTTTTGACGCCTGTCGGACTGGGCCTGTCACAGTGGAACAGGAAGGTGTCATCAACCCAGGCCTCAGAGCTGGAGCCCGTCAGCCAGCCGGACCTGTGCACCTGATGAGCTGACAGCCAGCATAGCACAGGCCTGTCTCAGGCCCAGAGAGAGAAAGCACCTGATACAGCCTCAGCAACCAGCCATCTACATGTCTGTCTGACTGACTATGGGATTCACCTGATACAGTGTACATCCACGGCCCTCTTTCAGTTTTCAAAGTGTCCGTGTATGTGTATGTCTCAGATTCCAACTCTTCTGCGTGTTACCTTTTGAGATCCACAGTCCTTTTAAATCACACAATACAATTGCTACAAAGATGTCTAATGTCTATGTCTTTTGAAATATGATGGAAATATGAACCCCAGATGTATTTGGACCCTTAAGCCACACAAAAAACGTCCTTGTATTGAACCACAAATTAAACTGAATGACATATGCAAAAAAATGACCTTTTCTCAGAACAAATTTTTCTTTTTTTGCTTTTAATTGATTGGTTCCAAGGTAATTTTAAGTGGATGAAGTAAGTTGCCCTCTGATTCACACAGGTGCCCTGAAAGAGTAACCACATCACATTAACAATATCTCCACTGTCTCTACTGTGAAATGTTTTGCTTCTGTTTCCTTCTGTAAATAGGTTATACCATGAGGAATCAAATTTTTCTTGATATTTTGAGAATAAAGAGCTTGATGTATTATGAGGACATGTAACATTCAGAGCTCCAAACTTCTTCACCCATCCTAAATGAGTATTTATTGACACCAAGCTGCAAAGGCGACTCCATTTTAGCTTCTTATAATAAGCTGTTTCTTAATTTTACATGTGAAGAGGGCATAGAAAACAAACGTCTTTAATTCTAAGGGTCAGAGAGAGGGTGGAATATATAATTTTATAATCATTAAATGTAAAATGTAAAAATAAATTTATATTTGCTAACATTTGAAAATAAATTACATTTGCTTTGATGTATTGTTATATAATGCAATGTCAATCACACAGAGTCATACAATCTGATGATGATGATTTTCTATCTGACAAAATACTGGAGCTTTTTGTAGCTTTTGTGTCGATGTGCAATTCGACTGAAATTGTCACATTGCAGATGTTCAAGCTCATTGAGATCACACATGCAAGACACTTTCAGTTCTACATACTAGCAGAGTCAAAATTTAGAAAAATCAAAAAAGCTTTATGACACTGTCATGTTAAATTATCAAACAAGACGCTTTCTCTTGGTGCATCCACGTTCCCTTGGGTCTTTGTTAAAACTGACATTATGCACGATGCTCAGTGTTGCCGCCTTTGTGTGCCTTTATTACGCTCATTTTCTGGGTGGCAATAAATATTAGAATAAACTGCACCAAAGCGAGGCTGGTCAGCGCCTGTGTTCTCTGTCTGCCCCCGTTGCCACGGCAGCTGAGTGACAGACAAGCCTGCGGGGGGGCTGAATTAGATGAGGTGACAAAGGGTAAAAAAACCAAAGGTCTCTTTTTTCTCTGTGCACTCCTTTCCCCTTTTTTCCTCGTCAAGTTAATTTAGCCTCAGGAAGGATGAACATCATAAAGCTGAGAGGGGAAGAGAGGCCCTCTGTGATTGTTGACGCCTGCCAATAAATCAGATTTTTAATTATCGGATACACGACGAGGAGCAGTGACAACGTGTTTTGCCCCCCACCCTAAGAGACTGGATTCATAGGAGAGCACTCTGTCAGCCACAGTCAGAAAGAAAAGGAGTTTTGAGAGCGTTGAGGCTGCCACAACATAAGAACACCTTTCACCTCCTCAGCCAAAAAAACCTGCTAAAGACTCAAGCTAAACAAACATTTACAAATTGCAATCATATGCAGGAGGTTCATTCCAATGTAAGATAACTGAAACCAGTAGACCTTTTGACCCAAGTGCATGCTGGGAAGGGCACTGCGGGACATAAGCATGCTGGGTAGTGACTATGCTTCATGACCAGTGAGGGAACATGCATTTGACATTTATTCCCGTATGTTTATTGATTATGTGACAGCAGCAATTTGTTTTCCCTGAGGAATTCCATTACTAACCATGATATTGGCTAAATCCAAGGAAATGTGGTTTTAGGCTGTAAGCGAGTAGCAAATATGATCTCAGCTGCACAAGCTTTAGATCAGAATTTGTTTCTCCCGCACGCTGGGAGTTCTGCATCAGATACTGTCTAAAATGTGAATTTTATTTAAGTCGTTTTGTGTAAATTCAATAACTCCTGTAAAAGGCCATTATTGGCTTGCCATCTATTAAGTATGGTATATTTTCTGTAAGTTTAAAACCACAATATGGGGAAACATTTGGCTGTTGAATAGAATCCAGGTATCTGCCATTAGCCACATGTGTTTGTGTTTTTGGTCAGTTTTACATTACTTCCTCAAGATGACTTGAGGAAAATGTTATCCATGAACGTTTGCACTCGGTTCAAAGTAATGACTTCTCAATAGCAGGCAAGGGATGTAAAAATCTGTGTAGAGAATAAGATCCATTACTAATGTAAGAAGTAGATTTAAAACATAAAATAAGATGAAATAGATCATTAATCTAAGTTTGGTGAATCCATCTGTCATTGCTACAAGTGTCTCGACATCTTTCGCAATGCAACCACCAAACTTAATGAATCCAGCAATGTTGGAACCACAAGATGTCATTAGATAATGTCTGTGATATACATTTATCATTGTGGTTTACTCTGTCTCACACTGAAATCCATATAAATAACTGTGTTGGAGGCCCCTTTGGATCTGTGGAATAAATTGGACTGATGAGCTGCCAGTGTCAATACACACTCTCCCAAACCATTCTGTGACAACTGAAAGCTACATGTTTTCAAAATCGTGGCTTTCCTGTATGGCTCCTGATCGTATAACGCAAGCCTTGAATAATTAAGCCGTTTAAAAAAAATAGTCAACCCCACTAGTCAACTAGTTGACCATTGTGACCCATTCCTAGTAAAAACATACTTAAGTTTAAATGTCCCTGTCTTTTGCCACAGTTCCATAGCACGCAAACATATCCCATTGCTCATTCTGCTCAATATCTTGAGTGATGGTCCTCTAATCGCAAAACACTCCAAGGCCTCCAACAGCAATCTCATACTGATAAATGAAAATGGCACGTTGCATTTATGATGTCACAATGTTTGTGCTGGAAGTTCTTATAAGTGTCGGTTTAGCATTTTCACAGCTAAAACGCTTATAGAACCAGCTGTGAACGCTAAAGAAAATCACGCCGCTTTCATAGGCTATCAGCTCCAGTCACAGCTCTGTATGGTGTTATTCTCACTCCCCTGTTGACACAATGTTCTCTCGCTAGATCACCTTCCTGGATTTCGCCCAGATGCTGATGCTTCAACCCCAGACCCCCACCTCTAGACCCCTCTTCTTTCCTTCACCCACCCCAAAGTGAACTCCATGTTTTTTTCTTTTGTGCTCAGAGCCTCAGGATGAGAGAGCTACAGGCACTGCTTAGCTCACTAATTCTTGTCGGTGTGAGCAGGAGGCATGCATGTTTTGTTGACTAAGGTGGTGTTAATACTGTATGCCTGGACACTGTGTACATGACACTTTTCTTACACACCACTTCCCAAGCCAGCACTAATTCAAAGACATTAATTTAAACCTTTGCTGCAGAGATCAGACTACAGCAGTGACAGACACACTGTACTACTGTACAAATGTACAGTACATGTACAGTACAGTACAGCTGAGTAGATATCCAAGTATAAATATGCCACCTATTGCCAACATATACTACAAATATTGTACACTGTTGTCCAAAATACCACATTAAAAATATTAATTAATAAATGTATTTATTTATGTTTATTACTTTATATTCATTTTACATGTATTATAAACATTATAATACATTTTATTATAATGAATGATAAACATATTTTAGGATTTTGAAAACAAAAATAAAGATTCATTATTACATAATTACACACATATAATTACAAAAATACATACAATCAAAAATAAATAATTTGCTTTCTGTTACTGATCAAATGCAATCAGATGTGTTACAATGACCATGTCAACAAATTTTTTCTTTGCTTATATTTAAACAAATAAGTTATTCTTTAAAACTTAAAATTGTGCTGGGTAAAGATGGATCAAATGGACTAAAGTTATCATATTGCTGGTAATATTGTTTTAAGGACTTTAAAAAAAAACTAAACTAGAAAAGAAAGCAAAACAAAAGCATTGGCTAGTGGTCTCAGAATTAACCAAAATTGTGTTCTACAGCCTCTCTTCATTTGTCCTGTAGGGGGCGACAAAATTGAGTAGGGGGTGTGCCATTTATTTAATCCAAAAACGTTTTTCATATTACATATTAAAATACTCCAAGTAAAAGCAGGGTTACGTATCTGTGGAGTCAAGCATTATTGACTTACAAAGTCTGTTAGGGAAGAAGCCCAAACACGTCAGTGCAACAAATTGTTTTGATCAGCACTCGAGAAGCTTAAGCAGATAAGACATGTTTTCATCGGAGTTGGAAGGAGTCCAGCAGCTATAGATGAGACCAAAAGAGAAACAAAGAACTAGTTAGACAGTGAGAGAAAGGAAGAGAGAAAAGACAGCGAGAGAGAGAAGGAGAGCGAGAATAAGATGTAATGCGAGTCATAATTTTCCGAAACAGAATTTACAAAAAATAATCATCACTAACATGAGAGCCTGGTGAAAGACGGCGCTTTTGAAATGTGCACTTTACTGTGATTGCCATTCTAGAATTTAAAGGGACGTGAGGGGCAGCTCATTTTGCACAGTGGCCTGGGTAACCTTTGTGGATCAGTGGATAACAGCCCTGATTAATCAACCATGATTAGCATTTACCATGGTGTGTGGAATCTGGCCTGATACACTTTTTCATGAAATTGCATTTGTATTTTTATATTTTGCCCTTTCCTGTTTTATTTATAATACATTATGCCAGGTTGTCATACTGACAGGATTGCCATCACTATTCATTAAAGCTTTAAAACATGAAAGAGAACAGAAGCATCAATAGTGTAGCTCAGTCTGTCACAAGTTCTTTTAATAGAATGTGTTGCTGTTTGGGACATGTGCAGCAATAGCTGAGCTGTTATGGAGGAGTTCGGCCCCATGGTGACGGTACAGGTCCCTCTCAGGAGTTGAGCGGCTCTGGAAATATGGACGTCGGGAGAGAATGTGGCAGATGGCTGACAAGGCATTTTTACCCATAACGCCCCAGTAAAACTTTAACTCTCCAGATTTAGTGCTAGCGCTCTGCACTTAGCAAGCTGCAGCCAGGGTTATATTTTTTCAAAAGTCCCAAACTGATGGTTCTGCAAGCTTTGCATAAACATGCTTTATTGATTGCGTTGTTAAAAGATTCAAAGGGTCAGTATCATTTAGCTAAAGACAGTTTTAGAGGACAAATAAAAGCTAGTAACTGCTCAAACGTTTTGGTGGGGAATATTGATTTTTTTCGGGGGGGAGGAAGAGGCAATTAAATTATTTATTTTGTTGTAATGATGATGGATGAAGGCATTATGGCGTCATTTCTGAAAAATGGTTTTAAGCTAAAACATCTAATTTATAATAAATGCCACAAACACTAAAGATACATAAATAAATTAAAACAAGCATGTGTTAATATAGGTTTATAACCTAAAGACAGGGATGACTAGCCTTAGCCAACAACAAAACAGTGTATGCATAAAGCGATGTGATATGAGTAAAAATAAAGAGGCTCAAATCTCTCAAACAGAAACATTGTTTGACATGTTCATTCTCTTCATGACAGCCTGAGCAGAAACTAACAGCCGGCTTTGTCTTCATTGTACCAAGTTTATGAAAACATTTCACTTCCACAGTCATTTGTATTCGACTATGCAAAACAAGCTCCCTGATAGGATGTGTCATCCTAATTGGGCCCATGATGCCAGTAGGCCGGGAATTATGGGAAGAGGCTGATGGGGAGACGGGCTGAGCAGAGGAAGGGATGTGCCGAGAGAGTCATCCCTCTTACCACACCAGACGCCAGCCGAGTCTGAGGGGCACACAAGGGGGGTTGATGAGAGCGAGGTGGGGGAGTATGAGGGGGCATTACGAGGCACAGGTGACACAGTCTCACATCTGCAGCTGCCAGCGTTTGGGTTGGCTTGTTTGCTGTAGTCGGAATGGATGGAGGGGTGGAGTTGCTGAGACCGTGGAGATTTGGTGAGGGGCTAAAAGGGAATTTTGTTTATGGTGCACAGCTGCTTGTGTCACTTCTAGGGACGTGTAAAAGCAAAAAGGAAGAACAGTTGTAAATGAGTGAAGAAAATAGGAAGCTCACTTAGTTTAATGCTTCTGTATGAATAAATTCAAGGCCATTTGATGTCTTCTGATTGGAAGTGTTTTTATTTATACATTTACATATAAAAACACTAGTAGCTTCAAACTGCTCAGGTCAACTACCAATAATAACCTAAACCAAGCTAACAGGGAACATTCTTAGAACGTCAAAAAAAGTTTCTGCAGTAATGTTGTTAGTAAAACATTTAAAAAATGTTGTTAGTTGTTTGAAAAACATTTCACAAATGTTACAAAATTCAAAAATGTTTGAATAAAGGTCTTATAACCAAGTAATGATGTTAATATAACATCTAAAAAATTGAATGATTTGAACATTCCTAGTACTTTCCAGCATTTTTAATATTTTTGTTGCTTAATGAAAACATTAGGGAAACGTCCTTACAACCTAAAATTGTTAGCTGGGAAGTCACTCACTACTCACCAATGGTATTCACTAGCAACTTCAGCTAGTGGCTTCCAACCAACATTTCCTGCTCATAATTCTATTATCTCAGCAGGACCTTGGTCCAGTGTAGGCACGTTCCTGACATCTACACCCAGAAGCAGGACCATCCGTTAGGTGTGACAACACAGAAAAAGTGGCCCAAGCGTGGGCCTGAGAGAAGCACTAAGGTGGACAGTAGCTGGACTAGCTCGGTTTATCTTCCAGCCTTAACAAGATGGAAAATATGAATACTTGAATCTTATCGCAGGTGTGCTTTATAACAACATTAATCATAAGATGTATTATGTTTTTATCAGGCGGGGGAAGCCACTGATTCCATTTCCTCTCTGGTCAGCGCAGGATTCTGCTCCCCTGTATTATCCCGATTTCAGAAAAAAAGGAAAAAAGTATAAAAGAAAACGATTATAAATCCTGCTGAGGCTTTTTCACCCCCAATCTTTGTTGCCAACTCTGTCTTAAAATTAACTCAGGATCTGCAGGCTGAGGGCTTTAATAGCAGAAAATAATAAAACAGACATCAGAGGAATCTGTTACTTTTATATATTAAGGGCTAGTGAGGGTGTGATGTACTGGCCGATAAACGTAAAGAAATCCTTCAAGCCTTTCTGTTTTAATAACTCTGTCAGCCTTGCAAACCGTCTGACCGTTGTGCTATTAAAGTCATTTTTTTAGGTAAAAAAGATGAAATATCATAAGTCATTATTATCATTTAATGCATCTTTTGTGCTTTTTTACTTTTCTGCTTTGACTCAGAACGCAGAACCCAATGCATATCTACAGTGTTGCAGAAATCCATTAAAACAGAGAGCAGAGGAATGGGAAGTTTGCCACTGAACAGTAGGAAAGAGGTTCGATGATGGCTGTCTGTTTTACAGAGTCTGTGGGGAATTTACAGATGGTGGATCTGTATCATTAATTCACTGTGGCTGGAACTCAACTCAACTGATTCATTGTCAGGGGCACAAGTGAGAGTTAATGACAGTTTATTCATAGTTTTAAAATGTCTTTAGTCAGAATGAGGCTGTCCGTGTAAACATGCATTTCATGAGTTCTGATTCATGGTAAAAAAGAATCACACCACGCCTTTCATAGTCATCATGGCACACAAGTTTGGACATCATCAAATGACCTCAATAAAAGATCTTAAAATATCAGAAACAATGTGGAAAACATTTATGTCTTTAAGTTCACAATAACCATGCATTTTTTCAAATCATCATTACATGAATCTAATCATGGGTTTGTAACACACGTGAATTGTATTGTAACATGCTGAACATGCTATAATAGTTTGTACTTACATTTTCTTACCCAATATCCTACACGTGCTTTAATAATTGATACTATAAATTCTCACAGAAGTAACAATTTAGCTTACTGGGCTAAACCTGTGTTTAAAACAAAAGTGAATGAAACATACCAAGTTAGGCTCATATTGTATCCCCCCTCAGTTTAATTGTGCTAGCTAAATACATGGGACTTAATCAAGCTTAAAAATAACAAACAAACAAATAAAAGAGGTCCTAGGAGAACTCATTAGAGGCCTTGTCAAACTCCAAGAGACTACATAATTACTCACCAAAATAAAAATGCAAAGCTATTTTGTTTGTATTCCTTTCTTCTTTTATGATTACTGCTGAACTAAGGTCAATGAAAGCCGAAGTTTGACTTATTTGAAAAGTTTGACTGAGCAATGGAAACTGTGGCATGTGCAATCAGCCTTTTAAAAAAAGATTTTCTTTTATTCTGAAACAGATTCCATGTCTGTAGCCTGTATGTCTCAAATAGAACACGGACTAGCTCTGACTGTGACGAAAGAGAGCAAAAAGGGAAAGAAAGAAAGAGAAAATTACATTTCCTGACTCCTCTCATTAAAGTAGAGAGCTTGGCCCGCTGACAGTGAAGTGAAAAGAGTTAAACATAATTTCTATAAATAAATCTTTTTTTGTCATTTTAATTACTGGATCAACGGTGCCTCTGACGAATGGTCATCCCATCAATCTTTAATTAAAGTCACGCATTGCAGATTTAGCACGATGTTGTGGCTGATTGAAAAATAAGGGAATGATATTTCTATTAGAAGCTGGTTTATTAATAACATGTCAGGGCTTTAAAACACCAATCCAACAGAGATTCAATCAAAAGGAAATGACAGAAAGTTTATACGTAAGAGACTGCATATTGCATATGTCTTTTTCCTCCTTACATCTCCTACATCCCTCTTTATATTGTTGGGTTTTTCCCTTCTTTTTCTTCTCTATATTACTGTTTAACTGTCAGGTGTGTAGATCTGTCATTGTGTTAAACTCTGCTTATCCTTACTTTTAGGTGAGGATAAACCAACTGCAACTGGACTTCACTAACACATCACCAACTTATGTAACTGGACAAGATTGTTTTGTTTCAGCAAATGGTCAGTGAAAAGTGTTTAACCTCAGGGTAAGCTGTCATGTTTAATGGGGCAAACTGAAACATGTTGTTAAAATTATTTACATTTCTAGTTTTTAACTTTACCTTTATGTTACTTTGTCATGAATTGTCTTATGTTATCTTATGTTTCTTATGGTAAAAAACTTTTATTTACTATATTTTACAGTGTTTGTACAAATGAGGACTTCCTCAAAAGAAAGTTTTGATCAGATTTGTCAGGTTTTGCTCACTTTTGGGTACAAATTTGTCCACACACACAAACACGCACACACACACACGATTACACACAGTACTTCTTGTTGTGTGTAAATACAAAGAAACGTAATTAAATCTTAATTAATATCTAAACTGTTAAACCCCCATAAATCCATACAAACCTATGCCAAGAACAATGAGGTATGTTGTGCATGCGATTGCATCAGACAGAGGAAAGTTTCAGAACTTTTCCTACTTACCAAAACTGCTACTTTTCTGTCCGTGTTTTAATCTTTAATGTTTTCTCATCTGAAGAGAGAGTCAGAGAGCTCATGCTATGCTCTTGACCCCAATGCTACATGTTTGTTGTGTTGGGTAATTCTTCTTCCTTCCCTCCCAAGATGAGCCCTCCGGTTTATTTTTAAGTCATCAATTACTCAAACTGCAGCCCAACTATCTCTCCCCTACCATCTGGGTTCCATACCATAGTCCTAAATGCAGCCCGAATAATGACAACCTTCTACTGACTGTTAATTTACGAGGCCGGGGAATCGTATTTCACGTGTTATCATGCCTCTCCATTTGATCTTGCGTATCTTTTTCCCCTGCATCTGTGAGCCCACGTGCATAAATCTTTTCGTCTCACACCTTGTCACCAGGCCAAAAGATGCTTAAGGCACAAGGAACCCTGTATAAGATTTGAAAACTAAAAAGAAAAGACTTAGAATAAAGAACAAAGAGAAGAAAAAATAACAGAGTAAAAAAGTGGCCGCAGGTTTTAAAAGCTGATTCAGATATGACATAACTTGGCAGTTGATCTGGTGAATTAGTTCTTATCTTCACTAAATTAATGGCAATCTCGGGCATAATTTTTGAAATACAGGTGTGTCTCGACTAAATCTGCATGTGTAACAATACTTTATTGTATTTCACATCTACCTTATCTATTTCATATTTCACATGGTTCAAGCAATTATTCTATGGCTTAATTAAATTTTCTTATGCCCGCGACTAAATGTAAAACACAATGTTCTGCTCCAGTTTGGTGGATTTGCTGCTTTTGTTTAAGTCTAAGTGTCTGCATCTAAGTGCATCTTTCTTTCCTGCTACACTTTCCATAGTCTATTTTCATCTTCATTGTAGTGTTATTTTCACCCCTAATGAAATCACACGCAAATCGCCCAAAGTGCTGACGGAGGCTGCGGGCGTTAAAAGCCAATCCTCCGCGGGCCTCGTTTAGAATGCAACCTTTTATTTATTGTGTGGCTCCTCTCCTCCTCCTCCTCTTCCTGCTCTTCCTCTCCTTAGAGAGCTCCAAATGTCCCTGCACATCTTAAAGCTCACCGGCCACAACAAACTAAGAGGGCTTATGCTAAGCCAGGCAGAAAATAACAATATAGTGAAAATATTAAAAAACACACACACTTGTACGCACATGCATACATGCTTACACTCGCACAGTCTTGTAAAGTTCTTTGTATTTCCCTGTGAATGACGAGCCCCATATTTCCTTTCTGAAATGACACTTTAATTAAGCAAATGACTCTAGTGAGGGTAGAAGAACCGTCATGAGCTTGATAAGGCTGTGGAGATAAACCCTTATTGAGAGTGTTTATCAAAGACGCAGGAATCTAAACCTTTAATAGGTAATACCCAGATAAGTAAGCCTTTGTGATGTTACTAGTGCAAGGATATTTTCAGAAGAGCTTACGGAAGAGGGGAGAAGAGAGGAGAAGAGAAATGAAATGTTTTGGGAATGAATCGGTGCTTAAAAAAAATGAAGGGGACTTCTCATCTTTACTCCTCTCAGTTCTTTCTGTGTGAAGGCTTTGGGACTTTTGGAAGCAAGAGTTAAAATACACCACATTCTGCTATGACCTTCTCAAAAGCAGAGCTTGCTTCATAAGACTATTAGCAATTTTCATGGATTTGTTAACTTTTAACTTTGTTAATATTGTGTTTGCATTACATGTCAGCAATGTAGGTTTTTAGAATGAAACATTTGAGTATGATTTCCAAATACATATTGTGTTTTTTTATGATTTATTAGGGTTAGGGTTTCAGCAACTACAACAAACTGACATTTTTACATTGCACATTTATTTATTTAAATATATCATCAAACTCTTATTCTTCACAACCAGACAAATGCCTGCCATATAATAATAATAAAGTTAAGAACATCTACAGACATGACTCCAAAACAAACAACGATGCAATGATGTAATGCTAACCTGGTATTTGAATAAACAAATACACTTCAGATTAATACACTGTGAGATCCCAGGCCTGAAGTCTACCTTGTAATAACATGTCCACTCTCTCTCTCTCTCTCTCTCTCTCTCATTCATACACACTGTTTCTTTCTAAGATGTACATGTGGTTTGGGTTATGCAAGCGTGTTATATTGCGGTGTGGAGACATTTCTGTAGGGATGGTAAGAAGTGAATAAAAGATAGACAAACAGAGAGAGATACAGACAGAGAAGAAGCTGCTAGGCAGCAGAGAGAGGAGGTGCAGAGTTGTGCTGAAAGTACACCCAGACCTCTCTCTGCAAAAAGCCATAAAAACCTTACAGGCACCCAGCTGGGAGACCATGTAGGAGAGCCACAGATCACTTCCTTTAACATACTTCAGCACTCATGTTTCTCTGCAGGAGGAGGCCTCTGCTTTCCCAGAATTCCTGCACAGGGTCCAGGGACCACCATGGTGTGTATGCGGTCTGCGCATAGTTACGGCTAATAATGTGTTTCTGGAACAGAGCAGGGTGTACGCTGCCCCTCTCTCTGCACTGTGCACTGCGTCCTCTAACTGTCTCTCATGGTAATGCTCAACAGCTGTTTAAGGATTTTATTTGCAGATGCTGTGGCTTATATTTTCTCAGCTTTCTGATAAATACTAAAAGAAAAAAAGAAAAAACATTATGAATACATTAGTAAGTGTTTTTTGACTGTCTTACTATTTTATTGTAACAGATGTGGAATACCACAGTAATCTTAATGCAGACATTATTTTACTTTTTAGTTTTCTGAAATTAATTTCCCATTTTGGTCTGAGAGACCGCAAAGCTGTCTTAATAGAAGAAAAACCCTTAGTTTTCAGATTAGTTCTTCATACTTTTTAAGAACTTATAAAACCAATAAACAAAATTTCTACTTGATAAAATGCTTCACACATCCTCCATGAAAAATAGTATATTAATTATGTTTGGGATATTTTTGCTTAGGTCAAATTACGCCCAAACAGAATCAGCTGTACTGTACAGTATCAGTTACATTATTGAAATTTGCAGGTCGTCTAAATAACAGACATGTTAACTTTTGGTTTGGCATTTTGGGTTTGAATAAAGGGACAGTTTATCTTAAAGAAATGAGCTTAACATTACTATGGATGAGCACAGAGTGTTTTGAGAATAACTGTGGAGGGACAGAAAGAGAAATAGAGAGGGAAAAGAAAACTCTCTTCATCAATATCAGTCTAAACCTCTGTTAGATCTTAGCCTGTCACTTACCTGAAGCTGCCACTTTTCCTTAGCATAAGCAAGCGTGAAATGTTTACTTGAACACATTTCGGCGGGAAAGCGTGGAATGGAAGATGGCAAGAGCTGCATAGGAGGTATAGGTATGTGACAGATATATAACAGAGAGGAAGAGAATGAGAGGTAGAAAAACAGAAAGAGAAAGAGAGAGAGAGAGCTGACACTTGTTATTGCGGCAGTGCTCAGCTGAGGTATATCTTTTCTGAGGAGGATAAATTCAACGTGATGTGCCCGTCCTTTTGCCTTCAAAGCGCTGACATTGGCATGCAGTTCACATCATGGGACAGACACACATTAGCTGTCAAACACTTCTTTCATCTTCTGACTTCAAAGGGACCGATTGATTAGTCTAAATGGCCATTACCAAACATCCGCCACTGCAGCATGGAGAAGCATCCGTGACAAAGAGGAATACAAAATCAACGGCTGCCGAATATGATAGAGAAAGAGGGAGAGGGAGAGGAATAAAGACAGGAGGTTAGAGGAGTACAGCAACAAAAGAACAAAAAAATGCTTTCTGTCTAATTTGCAGAGGGAGAGGCTCTTTTCTCCTATAATCCTGTGAGATTAGCAGCAGATTATACACGTTCTATACTGCATCAACTAGCTTTGCAGAATAAAGAGGTTTTTGTTGCCACTGTCATCTCTACAGAGGGCAAGGTGTGTTTCGCACACTAAAAACGGAGGCCTGACTGTTTAGAAGCAGTACATCAATGTGCAGGACTAAGGGGTGATGCTGACCATAGCCTCTCTATGGTGCTAATGATCGGGGGTGATTAAACAGATAGTTTAGACAAAAATGAAGATTCTGTCATTGTGTACTCACACTCATGTCATGCCATTATTTTTACTGTGGAACACGAAAGGAGACAATCTTTCAGAAGAATCTTTACACAGTAATTTCCCAATGACAGTGAACACTACTGTTTAAACAAAAAAGAAATAAAAAACAATAAAAAGCACCTTTTTTAAAGTAGTCCATATGAGTTGCGTGCTACATTTCTCAAAGTTCTTTTAAAATCACATCATAGCTTCGTGTGGTAAACAGACCACTTGTTTTCACTGAACTGGCTGATCTGTTCCAATGATTCATGCTTTGTTCATATAACTGGACAAAAGTTATCAAACAAAATTTGGTGAATAAATCATCTCAAAATCCTGAGGCAAAAGAGTACTCAAACCTCAAAAAAGCTGTTGATCGGTGTCTCTGATGACTGTTTTATAACGAGCAACGGAGAATGATATTAATTAATTTGTCATTATTTTTAGCATTACCATGCTAATGGTTTCACTGCCTAGTCAAAACATTTCCCCAGCTTATCCCTGCTCAGCATTTGGTTACATGCATACTTCCGCCCACGCACACACACTCACACACACACGCGCGCACACACACACACAATCACAGCAATGAAAAATGAAATCAAAAGCTATGCCCTCATAAAAGTGGAATAAAACCCCTGTTTCCTTGAAGACAGGGTGTGCATCTTCCTGGAGACAGATGGTGGTGTTGGTGGATATATTTTACCTCTCTTCGCCCCTCATGCTGAAGCTGCGGACACTAAAAAGCCCATAAAACTCAAAGATGAGCGGATAGAGCTAATAATATAATCATTGGAAACACCTGCAAAAAGGCGCAGATGGGCCATCTCAGACCGCCTGTCCATCAGCGATGCGAGGGTCCGCCTCCCCATATGGAATGGTGGTGATGGTGGGGTCCACACATACACGGCCTCTCACTCAGTAGTGTCTCTCTTACTCATTCACTCTCACTTTCATTCTCCACCAAAGAGAAGAGCATATGCATGCTTTTTATAGCACTGGGCTGGGCTGCTGGGTGTCACAGTCAATCCTGTCCCTCCGCAGAATTGGTGTGCCGCTCTGTGAGGAGTTTGTGTGCTGCGTGATGCCAAGGATGTGTCACCCATACACTTCTTTAGACACACACACATACACACACACTGGTACTTCTCAGACACTCCTCCTTATGCTTTGTCTCTCTTATTTCACACTCCAACTGTATTTTGAATAGCCTGTGAGTAGCAGATTCTCTTTAAATTGAAGGCATCATTCTAATGGGCAGGTCACAAAAATGTGTCTTGTTGACATCTAGGACATTGGTGGGTGCTGATAGGAGCGGAGCATCGATGAGTATGTCACCATAATGGTTTTACAGCAGATAACGGTTAAATGCACTCTTTCTGATGGGGGAAAGGCCGATTTCAAATCAGGGGTTGAGGATAACTCCTCTTTTCTCTGATCTCTGCCTGAATTTCATTAATCCTGACAATGAGAGATACTGCTCTCTGACAGCCTTTAGTCTACAAGCCCTTTACAATCAGTCCGAGACTGTCTCTCACAAGTTTGTCTCCTTCAGAGTGTCTGATTTATGTGTTCCCTGCTGAAAAAAAAACAGCTTAAACCAGACTAAGCTGGTTGGATGGTCTTAGATGTTCTCCTAGCTAGGTCAAACTGGTCTGGGGGCTAGTTTTAGAGGGATTTTAAGGCACTTTTTACAGGTAGTCAGGTTGGCATCTAAACAAATTTACTTAGTCTGGTTTAAAATATAATTATTTTAGCTGAATTTAGTTAATCATCTTCAACTACCAGTGTTTTTTCCAAAATCTCTTTGGCTTTTTACACCGCGAGGCAGCGCTTCTTTGAAGATATTAGAAGAAAGTGAACACAACTCAACAGCATCATCAATTTCATTGCACAGCGATATTTTGTTTAAAGAGTGGAATAAGAAGACACTTCTGGCTGTTGCTGTCATGATGTGATAACTTTTCAGAGCTCTCTAAAGCGTCTGACACTGAAGCTCTCTTTAAAGAAAGGATTGGGCTATTTACTCTTCACACTTCTATTGCCTCTTGGCTCTGTGCTCACCCACAAATTACTTGGTCACATGCCATTTTACCATGGCTAAAGTTGAACTGTATCAGCACATGTTAAATTGTTATTTGAAAGTTCGGCATCCCTACCAATGATGTTAGTGGAACGATTCATCACATTATTTATTGGCCCCTCCCTCTGCAGATTAAGGAGATACAGCAGTACATCAGTGCTTTGTAACACAGTGGGTGGCGGACACCCACACACTTACAATCCTTCTTTATACAAACTTGCTCTCTGTTTTCTCCGTGTGAGGCGTACAGGAGTTGATTAGTACCTGCTTGCAGGTTTGATTTCGATGTTATTCTTTCTGTTTTGACAAGGGGAATTTGAGGATGGGATGTGACTTGGCCCTGTCATTCACGGCTGGCTGACAGGTGTACTTGTCAAGGACGGGCCTGTCTCTGCCCATTAAGTGACACGTAAATCCTGGGAGGGTGGAGAACAGCTATTTCAGAGGGCTTGTGCCTGACATAAATCCAGTGTGGAAAAGCTTCCATCTCCTGGCCTTCCTACCCGTCAAACATACAGATCCGCTATGATGCCTGTTTCAAAGAATATGCCCAACCACCACACACACTCTCACACACATACACACTTCACAGCATGCACACAGTCTTAAAATTAAACAGGTGCAGGTACCAAGCAATTATTTGTTTAGTTATTTTTGTCTTATTAATGGAAAAATATGTGTACACTAATAGAAATAAAAGGCTTTTAATGTTCTCAATTTTTGCCATAAATATATACTGTCCTGAAAGTGCTTTCAAAACAACTCTCATTGACATTTAGTCTATAAATAACTATGTTTTAAGTTCAACAGGCCTGCATTTGCTTTCTACTACTTATATAATCGTGTGCTTTCCTGAGCACAGAATATTCAGTTCCCTATTAATAAAGCAGACTTATAGTGCTGTGTTTGCACATAAATAAATAATAGGATTGTGGAAGAACTGTGACTTCATCACTTTGGGCAACTGTGTCACCAGCTGATGATGAGATGCCATGCGTGTTGCCATCTGTGATGTCACTTATGATATTTTTGGTGTTATCAAGCATCAGTTCAACACAGCAGGCTGAAGCATACTTTTCTTTAACTGGGAAATGAGGCAACAACAAATTTGGCTTTGCAGATTCAAACAGAAACTTAAATGTCGAAATAGACAAAATGTAATCTTATCTAATATATTATGGTTCATATATGTTCCTCATATATTTTGGCACTGTTCTACTGATTTAATTTCGTAAGCATTATATATGTTATATACCACAGTATATATCGTATTAATAAATATGATATATCATTTTATTGTAAAAATGCTGCCTGTGCTTCCTAACCCTATAACATAACAGCATACCATAAAATTTATTTCAGAAATATTCATTAAAATCAATAGATTTAACTTGAAAGGCAAAAACCTAACACCTAAAGAATAATTCCACCTCCTCATACAAATCAAGACGGGTCAAAACTCCAGCGCTTGCTTATAGTTCATATGTAGATGTTAATCAAGCTGTTGTAAATGAAACCATTGTTGCAAAATAATTAAATCTGAGACGAAATTATGCAATATCCCTAAACAAATTATAGCACGTGAACGAAAATAACGCAAGAAAAAAGAAAATTACTTTGCTTTCTCAAAAACAATAATTTAAACCTGACTGCTATATAAAAAGTTTCATTTAAAAAGTTTGTAAATAATGTTACCCGCTTAGCTGTAATATGGAAAAAAATTGTGCCTTGTGAGAATTTAAACGTTTTATTGTAATCAGACAGAAAGGCAGCCATCATAATGTTTAAAATTAGACTTTAATATTTCAGCGCATCGGAAGGTTGATTCTCATTAAACGTGGGCTTTTTCTCCAAGCCTAAATGTCAGCCAGAGAAATGTGTGAAGATGTTTCTGTTTGCTCTGGAATGATTTAGTTTCTATGCAGACTGCGTCCAATAATCACAAATTTGTCATATGGGCTGAATGACTTAGGTACTAAACTGCTTTTTATTCTATTTTTAAGAGATGAAACACCTCAGAAATATAGAATGTATTCTCTAATTGCAATAATTTTATGTATAACATATTATTTTTCAGAAACCTGTCAAACCTACAGAACCTAAATGTATTTTATTAGGCAAAAAAGTAAAAAAAAAATAATATTTACAACTAGACTGTTAGGATAATAAATTATTAATATTTTCATTTTACGTGTATGAAAATATATTATATATACATAACATCCTATTTAAATAATGATAAAGTGACATAAATTACTTATTTTTAAGTAATTTGTGTGTATACAGTTCATACAATGGCATACATTTTGTATATATATTTTTTCATTATACATACACAAAATGTCAACGTATGAAACGCTATACATCTACAAACATGTTTCTTAGATTCTGCCAAGAAGACAGCATTCTAGATAAATAATAGCTCTCAGACATCTCTGATCACCTGGGACATTGTTCTGTCATCTCTAGACACCATAAATGTATTTACAGAGACTAAGTTAGATTAATAAGAAGAATATATTTTGCTTACAAAGCCGAACATCAATGTATTGTATGGTTTCCATGAATGGCCTTACTTTGGATTAATGCTTAATTTCTTTGGATTTGTAATTGATGAAGCCACATTAATTGCTTTATTGGCAGTTCTGGCTTGACAGAGGACTTCTGAGATCACCCGATCTGGCATAATAACATGGGCTCAACCAATAGCAGGAGTTTGGGGTGGGGCTACTTGTTTGTTGCAGTTACAATGGCACTTAGGAAAAGAAACTTCATATTGTATTGTTTTTCCAATACTGTTGTGTGTCGCTTATGGCTCGGAAATGACACACTTCACCTTTAAACTCTCCAAACCATATGTAGCATTATGCTGGTTATTTAGCTGTAGTCAGTTTCACCACATGTGCTTCTAATCAAGAAAAACTATTACCACTGCTGCCAGTGGCATGACTCGATTGTATCCAATGTATCCATCTCCCTAATGTTACCTCTGGACTAAACCCCACTCCATAATGTTTTGTAACAAAGCTCCCTTCATCATACACCATGTCTTGCACAACACTACTTCTTTTATTAATATAGTAACTGTGCTTATATTTTTGTGTCATAGCCATAACATACAATGTCAAACCTGTTACACAAATTATTTGAAAGTATTTATTATTTATAAAGAAATTATTTGGAATATTTATAAAATTTTCTTCATGTTAAGTTATTGTTAGAAGTTCGCTACAACAAACAAACAAGCAAAAATAATTAATCAATATGTGACAAAAATATTACTTTATAATTAAATAATTCTCTGATTGTCATGATAATTGTTCATCCTGATTAATTCTAAACAATTTTCAAATATCTAAAATTGTATTTGTTTTGATTTTTTCACCTGTTTGGGCAAGGACCTAAGTACCAGTGTGAAATAAATAATAAAAAGTAAAAATGAGCTCTTTGTGGTTATTTATTGTTACAGACACTAAATGACTGTTAAAATACAATTTAGACTTGTTAAACAGAAAGACTGTAAATACAATAAACCTTTTCAATGAATATGCTCTCCAGGGATTTTCATATATTTCAAGACCATTCACTGTATTCTAATGCACTTACACATTATTCTAACGGATTTACACACACACACTCATGCAGACCACAAGTCCTGGCCGCTCCCCTGGGGACTACTCTATTGCTTTTGGTTTATCACAGTCCAGCGTGCAGTTGGCCACAGTAATTAGAAAACCTAAGACATGCATTTGAAGTGTCCTGCTTAGACCCAGATCACCAATAACAGCATTTATTGTTTTCTAATCAGGGGCCCTTCGGCTGCCCCAATCACTCAGTAAATAATGGAGATGTCAATACTCTCAGGCCCGTGACTCACCCAAACCTCTGCTCCCGCTTGCCATAAAAGGCCCTCATTAATCACTCTGTACCTTTGAAAAGAGTTAAAACTGTCACTTGGTGAAAACCTGTCTTCTCCCACTACCTCCCCACCGTTCACGTCACCCAAACCTCCAGTCCCGCTAACCCTTTTCCTCATCAGTGGTCAAGCGGCTCAGATCTTCCTGTTTAACAAGGGCATTGCGGTTGATTTGCACATTCACAAGCAGGCCCCAGTGCAGGAATCACTCTGCTAATTTTCTGTGAGTTTTTCCACACAAGCCAAATCAACCTCTTGAGGTATAGGTTGTCTCAAACCTCATGAACTATACTAAATCTTAGTTTTTGCAGGACAGGCTGAGTTTGGCCATTCGATTGATTGAACACAACTGTGGGAAAAAAAATTGATTTGGTATATTGCTTTATCTTATTCCATCTGATTTTTATTCCAAGTCACTTTCCAGAACATTCACTGGCATTGTTCTTCTGTGGTGGGACAAGCTTCCAACCTCAACCTGACCTGCTGAGACCAAGTGCTAAAGAAAAACTTTCTCCATCAGAACTTAAATCACTATCATATTTAAAAACACTCCTGTAAACAAATTGTATATAAAAAATAATAATACAAAATGTTCTCACTTTACCTTTCTGATACATTATCTGCTTAATGACTAAATGTAAATGTAATGTAATTTGTATAAGTTGATAACTTATATGTAAATGTAATACAAATGATTTACATAACATTTTTCACGACACAGTAGTTATTGGCAACTGTGCTACTCAAACTTCTCTTTAAATCATCTCAAATCCAATTTATCTAAACTCATTCCACAATCATTTACAGGTATTAGTGAGTGAGTTCCTTGTTGTTGAATGCACGGAGCTCTTAAGTGGCAGGTTACAGAGTTAGAGAGAAGACTCTACATGAGAATGACCAAACATTGCATGACTTTTAGAAGATCTGCTGGAAGATCTGCTTCCAGTCTGTCTTTGATTTACCCCTGATGAGGTCATACCTTTCTACTTTCATGCAAGATATTGTGGAACCTTAATGCTTGTTTTTATATAGCAAATAAACACTGTGGACTAAGGTGCTAAGGAATGGTGCATGCAACAGCAGTATATCTATTACTTTATTAGTATGTCCTTATGTTTTTTTAAACATTGAGCGACAGAGTGAGTTGTCTGACTATGACAAAACAGATATTTGAAAACTCACTCGACATGAGCTTGATTGGAAGCGGCTCAAAGGCTGCCACCACTGAACAAGTGTCTTAAATCTCCTTGATGGGGTACATATTCTTTGCCCGTATTTCTGTCATGTAGAATGTAGAATGATGTTGGCTGCGTTCTGCCGGTGACCCAGCGTTAGGTGGACCATTGGGACCATGGCACAGGCTAATGCTTCAGATCCAGTCTCTGTTGTGACTTACGGTTTGTCTCTGTATTATAATGCCAGTTTGAGCTCCCACAAAACGTTCCCCTTAATTAGGCTCTGCACCACATGAAAGTTACTGTGTTACTGTACAGGAAGTGATTCAATATTTTCCCTTGTCAAACATTTTCCCCCTCCTTCTGCATGTCTGTAATGAGATTTAGGGTTTTACATAAAATGTTGTTTATATTGGTTTCTCTCCATTTGGCAAAGCCTTTGAAAGAAAAAAAGATGACTGACTCTGTCGGCAACCTCCCATCTGTATGTCTAATCTAAGCCTGTAATTAGTTATTGCTCCACATCATGAACTCATTAGATATCTGCCTACGGGACATCAACAGAGCTGTGCGTCTCTGCTTTACGGTTGTTTTAGACCAAGAAACGGCCATGTATACCCTTAAATCATTATTGTCGTTTTTTCTTGAAGTAACATAAATTACTAATGTAACAAAACTCAGTTTTCACATCATTACTCTGGAAGAATTTCTGAAATATGTCTTTTATCATGTGAACGTGCATTATTGCCTGGGAACATTGAGTTAGTTGTCAAGCACTGTTTATAAACAGTTTATGACAGATAAATTATAGCAGACTCATGTGTTTGTGGTTCAGCACTGATGTATAACATGGCCTCTTAGATCGTGGCTCAGCCTGATAATGGAGTGTGTTCTCAGTGGGACTGTCCTCTCTGGGGTTCGATTTGAACTGAATTTGAATCAGGACTGGGCTTGTCTTAAAGCAGGCCTTTAAAACCCTCCTCCCCGTGTCCCTGCTGCCTATTTATACATTTTTCTTCTCCACAGATAAAGATCTCAGCCATCTAAACCACCAACTCCCCCTCCCCCCGTGTTTCAGCAGTTGTAACATGGTTTGCAACACTCTACACTACAAGCATACCAAGAAGACGCATGCGCCCGCTGTGTGCTTATGTCTAATGGCATCAGGAAGCTTAAAAAAAGCCATTTCCTCTCCCTCCCGTCCTCAACCCCACCAGCCCGCCGTGATGATGAAAACACAGACAGCTGAAGCAGAAAGCCATTTCTCAAGTTAAATGCCATGTGGTTATGTAGTGTGGTATTCACTCCAAAATTAAACGCCTCTCGCTCTGAAAGCTGTCACACAACAAAGAGACCATAAGAGGCTGGGGTTCACCCAGCATGACCACAACAGCACTCAGACAGTGGGCGTTTTTATAACTTTTATTCCATCCCGTGCATTGTTTAGCTGGTTGCGTGCCTGTGGCGTTCTGATCACTGCAGGATCACCATGTTCTGATGGTTCCACAGCTAATTTATTATCTTTAGTTGCTATGTTTTTATGACTTTAATTGAGTAGCAGACCTCGTAAAATATGTTTTGTTTAAATTCTCTAACACATACTTTACATTATGTTCCATTACTGCTGAATGATGATAGCTTGTGTTGGTGATTAACATAGTTCTCTTGTCAGTTCATGTGTAATGGAGCTGCTTCACGAAATGAAAGCTTACCTCAGAGAAAGTCTAGGTCACCCTGGTCACTTTCACAAGGGACCCTTTATATTAGTCGGGGTATTTTGGTGACTCCGTCACATTTTGGGAGACTGCTGTCTCTGTTTGTAGCGTCGATCGATGGAGGCTTTCAGTGGGCCCTGCCATTTATTCCTTCTTGTTAATGACAGCCATAATTCACATGACTGGGAAATATGTATATATATATATATATATATATATATATATATATATATATATATATATATATATATATATAAATATTTCACCCCTGTGCTGTGACCTTTCTGTCTCCCAGCTGACAGCTCAGGGGAGCAAAGGTGTCAATTAATGACATTTAGAAATTTCATATCACTCTAAATAACCCTGAGATTTTTACAGGCACTGACGGATGGGGGTGGATGGGGGGGCAGAGTAGGGCTGGGTGCTTACACGGTGCAACTTTCATGGGGTAAGATAGGATCCATGGCTGGCCATTAATGTCACTCGTTCTACCTGCAATCATTTCCAACCTGGGTCAGCATTAAATCTAATTGATTGCCATGATTGTCTTTTGGGATGATATAGCCCTCATTACATCAATGCCCAGCCCCTTCTGTTCAAGGTGCTGTAGGCAAGAAAAATGTCTTTGAAAGGTGATAAAGTTGGGCCAAATCTGTATAAAAAGGTCTGGTTTAGAAGAATTGGCCACCAAAATGGCTCCTTAGTTATGTTTTTATTAGGTCCTTACTCACTAACAAAGGAGGTCCTGTCACAGATATTAGGAGTTGATGCATATGATGGAAAGTATAAGGTGAAAATTTGCTTATTCATGGTTGAGGAATTTAAGAAATAAACTATAAAAGTAATATGGTTAGGATAGCTCAGACAATTAGCTTTAGACAGAAATTGGGAAATGGTTAGTTTTCATATTTTCATATTAAAACCTGGCTTCTGACTGCAAATCTGAGCCAAGTTTGTGACATTGCTGAGATCGCTTCTGAAACTCCCAAAATGGGAAAATTGTGTTTTTTTATTCCAAGTTACATTCCAGAACATTCACTCTCATTGTTCTTCTGTGGTGGAACAAGCTTCCAACCTCAAGCTGACCTGCTGAGACCAAGAGCTAAAGACAAACTTTCTCCATTATTACTTAAGTTACTATCATAATCAAATACTTAATGTAAATCAAAATTCTATATAAAATTAAATAATAAAAAAAACATTTCCTGTTCTCTCTTTCTCTACCTTTCTGCTTATAAATTATCTGCTTAATGACTAAATGTAAATGCAATACAATAACATAATTACATAACTTTTTTCATGACACAGTTACTGGCTGCTGTGCTACTTAAACTTCTCATTAATCACATTAATTCCAATTTATCTAAACTCATCCTTTTCATACTCATCATGTTTGTGACATAGCTGAGATTATTTCTGAAACTCAAAATGGAGAAAATTGTGTTTTTTCAGGAAAAGCATCTGAGGAACAGGACTCAAAAACTACAAGTCCCCATTTGCTCTTAATTTAATCTTATTGCTGTCTAGGTGAAACAACAGAGATGTTAAAGAGACCTAATTTTTGATTTTATAGGCCACCCTTTGGGCAAAAACAGACAAAATCAGCAGACAAAATCCTGGGTTGGCTTAGGTAAACAAACAAAACCTTCTATCCACCTATATAGTAGCTGACAGACAAACTTCTTCCTGCTTTTCCGGACTGCACATTCGTTTACAAAGTTAGGAGGACAATATGCAGAGCTACAAAAGCAATCAGCACGCTCCATCATAAGATCTAACGCCACATTATTTTATTGTTTTTTAAATGGCAGGTCCTCTCATGCTACACTGTTACGCCACCATCCCTGAGGATCTGAAACACGGAGCAATCTTGCACGGATCAGCCACACATTACCAGGCAATCATCCTGTTCACATATGAGTACAATGACATGGAGTCTGGCAATACTTTCCCCTAAGCCTTCCTGTCAATCTCTGCTTTCCCTTCCACAATCTCCATTCCACTCAAATGCTAGATCTGTTCCATATCAGTGGCACTGGGCCTGCGGTTGAATATCAACCCCATTCAAATCGAGGGGGGGTAAACAGCTAAGGGGTGACATAACCTTTCGTGTAGAGCCTGGCCGCACCGTATACAAATAATTGAAACCCTTGACCCTGTCTTACAGCGTGTGGCTGTAAGTACAAACCTGACATTTTGATTCAGCTCCTGGGCCCTTTTCTCACTTGTTATTTTTCTATTTCAATAATCCATGACGGGCAGCTGGAAAAGAGAGGGGAGATGGAGAGGAAAGCGTGAATGATTAAGACTGTCAAGATCAAATAATGTCCTTCGAAAGCAGGCCATAAATCTGCTTTTGTGACATTTCCAAAGCTGACATGCTGCATGCAGTTCACCAGCCTCAAATGTTTCCCATGTTTTATTTATCTGTTTATTTATCACTGTTTGTTCATTCGGTTTGCCCTACCTTGCAGCCAGATAGAAGAAAGTGAACTTTCTGTAAGTGGCACAGGCTAAAATGTGAGCTTACACCATTTTATGCCAGAACTGAAGGTGATAAGGAAGAGATTCTGAGATTCTGAGAAAAGTCAATGCACTCTGGCCCTTCAATGTGCTGTGGTGAGCACAAACGAACTGCGGGAGTCATTTTAGACTGACAGCTATCGATACAGCTGACTCGTTTAGGTTACTGCGTAGGGCTGTGTTTTAAGTGTGTTTTAAAGAAAGATGCACTTGTTACCCCATTGACCAGATTCGGTTCAGTTGATGGTCATCGCTTTCAATAGTCACTCATTATAATATCAGTTTAAACACCTTCAGTCTTTTCCTTTTCACCCCCCTCTATCTTTAACAGCCCAGTTTTAATCATTGCCTCATGCAGCCTTACTGTCTTGTCCTGGAATTTATACCCCATCAACTAAATTTGCATATTGCCTAATATGGACATTTCCAATTGAGAGTGTCACTGATAGCCTGCATGTTTCATGGCTATTATCCACCACAATACACTGATAAGAAGGATGAGGTTAATTCCTGACCTTAAGATTCTCTTGTTTCATCTCTCAATCGTTTTTCATTTGGCTTTGATCAGTGTTATGACTCTGATATTCTCGTTGGCGCACACATACATGCATAATTTACAGTATAATGAAAATCACACTCATTGGATTGAAGCGGAGGTAGGTGTGTTTGGAAAGATGTTTGATGTGAAGACTACAGCTTTTTTTAAATAACAGAACAAACAGGTGTGGGTCTCAGGATGTGATAAGGATTCTCCGTTAAAATCCAAATGAAAGCAAAACTTTAACAAATGATTCAGTTGTAGAAAATTCAGTTGTTTGCTGAGCATTTTGAATGTGAGCATATTTAATGAAGACTTGAGGCCACACCACATCCTGGTATTTCTCTCCCCCCCTTCCTTTCCTTCTCTCTGTCATGCATCTTCACCTCTTTAATGCTGTTCTGTTGTGATAAACAGCTGCCATCAGTGTGAAATATTAATAGCGGGGGTTGATTTGGGTGTCGAGCGATGTCATTCATTTGCCTTTTTAATCTTCCAGCAAACAAAAAAAGGAAAATAACTTCCCTCCTGCTCTTTCAGAGTGTCAAAGTCCTCCCAAAGTCAGGCACTTCTCCACTGACAGCTGTATTTTGAATGTCTGTGAAGCAGTTAGCGTTTACGTGCCTTCCCCTGTTTATTACATTGAGGTGCCACGCATGAAAGTTTAAACATGACACAAGGCATCACTGGCACCCCTCCAAACACTGTTGTTGAGGAGAAAACTCTCTGTGACACATTCTAAATATTTCACCATATACAGAGGCCTGCTCACGGTGTGGGCAGAACAAAATGGCCACCGAGCTGCTGCAAAGTTTTCTGCCGCTCGTATTTTATGAACAGTTATTTTATGACGGCACAGCTGTCAAAGAGGTTTGCATCACAGCTATCAGTAATGTATATGATTAGAGAGTCTGCAACTCTTCACTGCTGCTTTGTTTCTTTTTGGATTCTTCTCTGATCGGTTAAAGAGTTAAGAAGGAATTTGCAGACAGTGGCACAAAGAGGAAGATCTTTGATTAATGTGCATACATTTATAATTCTGCTTAATATCATTATCATAATAATTGCATTAATCATCACGGCCCATCGACAGCATTAATGTTTCCCCAAATGTGATCACACCCAAGCACGTATTAAAACATGACAATATTTTATTCAAAGCCACCGATAAAAATGTCTCTTGGTGAAGACACCTGTCCAGGGAGCGAGAAAGAAGATTTATAACTCAGTTTAAACTCAAAGAAAATACTCTGAGAGTTTTAGCTCTCCCTGCCCCTTTGTCTTGATTTTAATAAGGGTATCTAATTAATATTTATGGAATAATTGCCTCTTTCCTTTTTCTGCAGAAAAGGAATAACAAGGCCAAAATACTGTTGTTGGTAATTAAGACAAATGCATCAATTATTAAAGATGCAAACATGTCAAGCAAGCATAACTAATTATTTGAGCGTGTTAACAGTTGTTTAATGTTAGCAGCTGATGAATTATTTAGTGTGCGCATGCCATTTTTGGATTGTTTGAAATGGGGAATGATAAGTAGGGTGAAGAAAGTCACAGTGTCTTCAGAGAAGAAGCAAAACAAGTCAGCCAAGTTTTACAGATGGCGCCCACCTATAAATACATATCTCAGGTTTCCAGGGCTTTCACAGTGAGTGTGTGTGTGCATGTTTGTGCATGTGTTCATATGTGTGTTTGCATGTGTGTACAAAGCATTTCCGGTACCTTGGGGGTACATCAGGGAGCCAGATTTGACACCAATGCTTTGTTGTGGGGCATTGGGAGGATGGCGAGACGGCAGGGGTAAGTGAAAGTGACAGCAAACAATTTATTTTGTTACATCTTAATTGTCACCTGATGCGCTTACAATCTGGAGCCCTGTCAAAAAAGCATCTCATCTGTGTGAGGGAGGGGTGGAGGGCTGCTGTAGATACAGTCTTACCGGCACATAACGCACAATAAAAATACATATAAAAAATAAAAGACATTTTCACCTAAAACAATCAGTTATAAAGGATTATGTAAGCTTGAATGAAAAAGGAATGTTTAAATTTTACGTGAATTATTAAGCCTGAATGACACTCATCAACTAAATGCATTAAATATTCTATTCTGAGATTCTTTAGGGTAAAGAGAGCAGTCTTTAAGAGATAATATATCACAGATGTATAATATAAATGATTTAAAATTTAAAAAACATTATGTATTTATATATGAAACATTTGATATATTAAAAGTTATGTAATACCTCCTAAAATATTAAGAGATTGAAACTAAAACTGCAGTTGTAAAGAAGTCAGCATGAGTTGATATGCACTACCCAGCTAACAGGTTCTCAGAATTCTCTAAAAGTTTTCTTTAGGTTATGAAATGAAAAAAATTAAAAAAATGTTTGTATAACCAAACAATACCATTACTACAACTTCTAAGAAACTGGATGTTTTGAACATTCCTAGAACATTCAAAATAACATTTTTTACCTTTATGTTATTTAACGGAAACATTCTTACAACCTAAGATTGTTAGCTGGGTAGTAAATTCAAACGTGAAGACACCTTTCTTTGTTATTCTGTTTATATTTCTTATCCATACTGAAAGGATTAAGCATGCCAAAATCTTTTAATGTGGAACGCGTGATAAAAAAAAATCACCAAACTGCTGTCCTGCGTAACAAATAAGCATTGCCATTACGGTGAAATTGACAATTATGTTTCGTTCTGAGAGGCATACGCAATTCAGTTATCACTGTCATTTCTTATTTTTTTCTTTGCAAATATTAAAGAGAATGTCGTATCATAAAGACATATTTTATGAGAAAAATATAGCATGGTATGGAATAACGCACGTAAGTTAGCTTATTGACTTCTGGAAATCTTTTCAGCAATTAAATGTAAATTGATAACAAGCTATTGAAATTACTGAGAGAAAGGGTCAGTGTTGAGCATTATGCAGTAAAATACAGGAAAACAGCTTTGCAAATCTTTCAACTAAAATAAATGGAAATTAATACTTTCACTCCAAAACGCCATCATCATCTACTGTATATATTAAACATATATCTACGCTTAGCCTCATATAAAACTGTAATGCAGTAGTGTATCCCGCAAACAGACTGGACACAATAGCGTACGTCTTCAAATAATAAATCTCCAATTCTCGGGGGAGTTGACTAAAATAGTGATGCAAGATGTAGCAACACAGTCCATATACAACTTTGAGTACATCTGTTGGCGAGACAATCTCTTCAATGATCCATTGATTAAGCAGTGCATGGTTGCATCAGATCTCACTAAACTTGTACAGCTCGGCCCTCAGTCCTGTCTCTCCTAATAAACAGGGCAAGAGGTTAATGATCCTTCATGCACACACACTGAACCTTTTGAGCTCACGCTTACCCGTTTAGCTGCCAAAACAAACACATAAACAGTTTTTCCACCTTAACTACAGCTCATGAGTACCCTACGCGTACAGATCCTCAAAGGCTCATCCGGCAGCACGCACAAGGAGAATTGTGTAGGTGTGAGATATGTCTCAACCCCTCCCACTCCCACCCATCTCCACCCCCCTCCTCATCTTTCTGGTTATGATTTATGAGCTGATTCTGGCCAGTGGGGAGTCGACAGTTGCTTTCATTTTCTTATATATATTTTTCCCTCTCCACCAAGGTCATAGGGGAGTTGGGCCTCTCCAAGTTATCCCTCTCCGCTCGTCCTCCATCACCCCTCCCCTATCTCACTTCTCCCTCCTCTGATGGTCCCATGAATCATCTCGTCTTCCCATCGAACCTTCTGACGCCTCCCTCCCGATGCGCCTGCCCCGACTTCCGCCATCCCTCTTCATTCCCACTAACAATTTGGTAATGAAATATTGATTTTTAGTTAGATTCAAATAGATGTTATTACATTGCATTGATAAATGGCCCCCTCATCCAGCACTAGAAGGACCTCAGTCAAAAGTGAGGTCCAGGAGATCAGACACACCTGGAGGCATGTTGACCGGGGCAGCAATGTTACGTCCAAATAAACGGTATGTTTGCACGCTCAAATATGTCGCCAAATGTAAGTAATTTGTGAGAGGACTGATAAAGGCTGAGTGTTAGGAACTAAATAATGGTTTGGCAGTACTGATATGCCACTGTTAATTAAACTCATCACCTATCACACCTACTCGTGCACCATTAACAGATACATGACAGACTTAAATAGGTCACACTCTTTATGATAGCTGGGGTTTTAGTAGAGAAAGATAAGCAAAAAACACAACATGAAGCTAAGTGCCTAAAATTCCACTACCCATGGTACTTAATATGACTCCATAATAAAAACAATCTCAGGCATGCATTTATAGTTATTGTACAACAGTTTCAAACATGGCTCACTTAATCAGAATCAGAGTCTAAATTACAAAAATCATGTGACCTAAATGAATATCGTGATATATATTACATTTCTCACAAAATATGGACACGTAATGGAATGTAAACTACTAAGAGACATACTACCGAGAGACATTAATACTTTTAAATTGACTTTATGTATTAAAGCCTTTTAAAAAAAATTAAATTGCTTTTTTAAAATTTAATATTTTACAAAATGTAGACAATTTTACTGCAGGTCTTGGTTTTGAATTTGTAGTCTGCATCCCAAAGATCTGTCAGTTCTCTGACAGTGACTGAACAAGAGTAAATCTGATATGTGGAGTGATGCTCTGCACAGGTGTTTATATTCTTTCACACAATCAGAGGTCTAAAGAGACATTTTAAGCTTGTGCAGTTTCAAGGCACTTGGGGGAAAATTCCACGATAGGGGGAGTTTTCTCTTTTTAGGACAGCTGTTTGTTTTAGCTTCACCTGTGCATTTAAATGCAACTGACAGAGAGGTGTGCTTTCAGAAAGTGACATTTCCTCCGCAAGGCGTGCTTTTTACAGGCAGCTCCTGTTTTCATTGTTTTTACATGGTAATTGCTCTGTGTATTTACTCTCTGGGGAATTTAAACACATGCCTTCATACTCACAGCCCTGCAGTCACTGCTCCATCTCTTCTCAGTTTCTCTCGCCGCTCTTTTTTCTTTCGCCGTGCCTCTCCAAACCGCATTGGGCAACAGTAGATTCCTTCAGCTAACTGAGCAGTACAGCTGCTAGAGGAGGAAAAAGACAATATAAGTGTGGTATTAAAAAGGCAGCTATGACACAAGATAGACACCCTGAGGTGGGGGGCTATAGATGGAACCCCAGGGTGCATATGAGGTGTCCTTTCCGGGGAAGGGTATTTACATTTTTCTTCAGCGTCCCAGTGACAGGGACACAATTTCCTGTCCCGCCTGGCATGGTTTGACACGAGCCTGGACTGAAATGTAATCTTGTGCTGAGACGTGGTTCTTCCCAAGAGTATTGCAGAAACCTTGGACTTCGGTTCAGTAATCCCGTTTTCTTAAACCCACTCCCATCTTGCCTGAAAACAGCGACCAACAAAGGACGTAATGCTTTAATTCTGACAGCCTGTCATTCATCAGCTCACTCTTCTCTTCCTGTGTGTATTAGAAAACACCTAAAACACAGTTAAACAGATTGAGGTAGTTAATAAAGAAATTTTTGTGGGAGTTGAGAGTCCAACTATGAATATAGTATAAGTGTGTGTGTGTGTGTTTTGTAGAGGTCACAGAGATTTCTCGGGAGACCATAGCCCAGTAGAGGACGTGGGTTGTTCTGTCACTGTGATTAATGCATGGACACACACACACACACACACATGCACACACTTGTCTACAGACAGGTCTCACACACTGGCACATGTAGGTTTGACATGTTCATGACTATGTTCAGCCCAAGTGAGCATGCATGACCTGTGAGTGACATCCCATATAACCACGCTAACATACGCGCACCAGAGCTGACGCTAAGCTGTGTTCCTACATCCTAATGGCTTGATTTACAGATGAATAAGCCTCAAATATTCTCATCAACCTGACCTTTCCTTGAAAAAGTTATTCAAACATTTTTTTAATTCTGTAACATTTAAAAAACAAGGTCAAGGTAAAAACAAGGTAAAATCTACTAACTAATATTCTTGTACTACTAAGAACATTGTATTTAATATATATGATATATAATATTGAAAAAATGTTTTTCTAAAGTTACTAGAGAACATTTTTTGAGAACTTTTAGAGAACTTTTAAAGAACGTTCCCTGTTAGCTGGGTGAGAAAACAGCACCGTGCTCCCTGTTTGAGGAAGCAGCTGAAGCCAAATTTTTTGCACAATTAAAAATAATCTGTGCCAGATGTGCTAAATGTTATAGGTTGCACCCACCCAAACCTTCCCCAGCCCCCTGACTGCTGCAACCTTCCTCTTCTGCCAAGGTGGACTGAGGACCATATCAAATGCTCATCCAGCTGCTTTAGAGAGAACAGCTTGTCTTTTGCTGCATGTAGATAACCCATGTTATTAGCTACCCAATAGCCAATCAATAAAGCACTCCCATGGCCAAGGAGATGAACTAAGTCTGCGAGCTGATAAACATCTCTCTCATGCTGTCGCTGTAATTGGTAGCCTCTCAATCCTTGCTTGTTTGACACGGACTTTGCATATTGAAATACAGCCAGCGCGCTTCTGTCGCTATCAGAATTACGGCTGATCACAAAGACATCTCGTTTAAACTGCTGATGCAAAGCAGTCCTGGAAGATGCTGTGAAAGAACGATACATCTCAACACTTGTTACAGTCACATCCGAGAACTGTATTCTAGTGCATGTTGTAGATTTAAAGACTAAGGTAAAATGATGCTAACTGTGTGTATACGTACATATAAGGAATAACTGACAACAGAACTCTAAATTCCTGAAAATAATTAATAATAATAGCTGAAATTTAAACACAACTCATGGTGGTAATGCATTGCACCATTCATTTTCAGACATTTGTCAGCCTGAAGTCAATTATTCTGCTTATAGCATAGTTAAAACATCTCAGGACATTTACATAAATAAAATGTTCTTGTATGTAGAGTCAGCAGCCTAAGCCATCAACACTAATGCAAAAGTGTCACACAAGCCCCTGTTACTAGTTCAAAAGCGTCACTTTATAACTAGTAACAGACTGAGAGTGAGAAGGGGGGAGGTGGGGATGGGGGGGTGTTTGCCTGAATCTGTCCCAGCTCTTAGCAATGTTATAGGCAGTAACAACAACAAAGGTATTCATTTAACTTCCTTCCTCAATAGCGATGGGGTAGCATTGCTATTTTTGTATTGAATTGGAATGCGGTCGATATAAAATTATAACATTTTATATTGACGTGTGGGTATATTGCCGTGCGGGTATATAAAATTAATCAACACCTCAGAATGTCTATTTACCAGTCAAAATGAAGCATTTAATATGCCTGTGGTATAAAGAATACTAATTACAGTATAGTCTATTCACATTCATACACTGAGTTAGTGACAACAATCAAACCTTCTTTGAAAGAAGCGTATGAATCTTTTGTGACCTCAGACATTCTATGATGGTTTGCAATAGACAGGCTGGTAATTATATAAGGGGTGACATAATGAGAGCTGGATCCAGAGTGTGATCCAGATGCGTGCTAAATGGAGATGCGTACAAGAGGCAGATTGGACCGCTGATGCGGGGAGGAGAGTCCCAGTCGTCCAGCTCTCTGCGGAGCATCACGAGGAGACCAGTCCCCTGTGGAGAGGGACAGAAATGGGGCTCTGATGAGAAGGATAGTGTTGAAACCAAAACACTCATCCATCTGTCTAACTCTTTCTCTCTGTTTTCTTCAACTCCACCCTTTTCCCTTTGTTCTGATTTTTGTCTGCAATACGCAAGCGGTATACATTCAAAACAGCTTCTCCTGACATCTTTATAGATAGACTGTGACAGGTCTCTTTGAGGTGTTTTTTTCTGATTGTGTTTTCTGATATCTCAGTCTGTTTGTTTTGTGGCAGAGGCGGGGACGTTCTCTCCTGAGAGAAATGGGAGATGGAGAGTGTTGACAGCAGTGCAGGCCGGAGGGTGGAAGGGTTGACAGTCGTGTGCGTGCCTGACCAGACTGCTGGTCGTTGACTCTCTTTTAGACCAAACTCTTGGAGAGAAAAGAGAGAACCAGACCAGGGGGAGGCAGGCTGTCAGAGCTGGATCAGTAGGCTGGTCGGGCCACTTTGGTGCTGTTTTATCCCTTAAACCTCTGCTGAGGGAGGAGGCATTGCTCCTACGGTACTATAGAGAATTAGACCACTAAACTCTAGAGAGGCAGACATAAACACACACTGTAAACTACTGTACACACATGAAGTGCATTCGAATAGACAACCGATAAAACTGTTTGTTCAACTCTTTGTTTGTCAAATGTAATATATACGTATATATATTTATAATATATATATATATATATATATATATATATATATATATATATATATATATATATATATATATATATATTTACTGTTTAACACATACACAAATTCAGTGCCCAAACACACTATCAAAGTCACTAACTGGCCAAGTTCAACACAAAGACACGCTATCATTTATATACTTTGGAAATATCGGAAACATAACGAATGCAGCCATTCTACAGTTTTACATAAAATGTGTGACAATAACATTTGCATAAGATTATATTCAAACATATAGTTCTCAGTTAATTAACAATTAAACAGCATGGGGACCGATGTAACCATGGTTACTACATTTACAGCATTATGCTTTGAGATGTAACTAAAGTGAATCCCAATTACTAAGAGATAAGAATTATGCCCCACTTTACCAACATTAAGTTACTACATTTTTGCTCTGTCAGAATAAATTATGTTCTTTTAAGAATGCGTGGCTGTTTTGAGGGGAATGTTTCTGTTAAATCATATTTTAACACGTGGCAGACGCATTCTTCATCGTACTGGAAGGAAACAGAATCAAGGCCTTTGCAAAAAAAGAGCAATTACAGCTATTAAGAAAGCAAAGCATGCCAATATGCCATAATTCAGCTTGCACTTCTACATTTTTCAAGAACATAAATCTCGAGCTCCAATGAACAACATCTCATTTTCACTCTGAGCCAAAGACTCTTGAGAGACAACTCCTTAATCAAAATATTGCTCTTTCGTTTTTCCTTCCCTGTTTTCCTCCTCTGGGCATCTCTTAATGTTAATGCTGTTGGCCTTCGTCTGTACTTTCTTCTCCTTGAACCTCCCCCCATCACTTGTCATCTACATGCCATGCTTTGATTTTACAGAAAGTGAGGACTCACAACATCAATCTAACATGTTTATCACTCAACGGCGCAAGCGTAAAACGAGGAAAGAGAAGAATGCTTTTGAACCAAAGATGCTGCAGCCCAGATTTGGGTTTACAGATTGACATATAAGACAATGGCTTCTCACAACGAAGGTGTTTACACAAAAAATTCTAATACTCTTTGTCTTCTCTGTGATATTTATGTTGGATGAGTCTTGAAGAATCTGAGGTCATTCTGTCATACCCATACATGCAGTATTATCTTGTGAAATTTGAAACCTTGAACACAGAGCAAGTATAAAATAAAGTTTTCATTATTTTGTGTTGGTGTTGTCCACATACTTATGAATATATACTTCTACATTTGTTTTCTATTACAATTAAAATGTTCTCTGTATTTGAGCATGAAGACATTTTCCTGATTTGTCAAAAGAGGAGATAAAAACGGCATGTTTAAAAAACATACAACACTGTGTGAAAATACAGCAAATACCCTTCTTACAGATGTTTTAAACTAGCATACATTGTTTTCTTTACTTATGGAGCATGCAACCTGCAGCATTTTCTGTCGAGGCCCTTTTGTTTACAGTATTTAACGTTACCGCATGTTGTACTGTCAAACAAACAAACGAAACAAAACAGTATACTTATTTATAAAGGTAAAACACTTCAACTACTAAAGCCGATCGCGCTCTTCTTTAATAAAAATGTTTCGGCGATAGTAATAATGTATTATTGTTTGTCAGAGGTACACATCTAAACCTGCGAAATCAAACCGAGTATAGGCCTACTCGTATTCTGAATCACCAGCCACAGAAGTATCCAGTTGTGTATGTACTCCGGTACACTTCTCGTCACAATTTTTAGTCCAAACGTGAGAGAACTTGTTGAAGAACTTGTTGAAGAGATGTTGACAAAAATGTCATGTGTAACACGTACCGATAGCAGGGGGGCGATATTGGGCTGTTATCAACAGCATTAGAAGAACACAAAGATGACGTTACGAGTTTTTTCCTCAGTAGTCCTATACCCGAAATTACTTCAACTTTTGTGCTTATAATATCTGAGTATTCTTCTTTTTCATATCTTTTTAAATAAAAAATATTGGTCATGATAAGCAGTAGTCTATAATCATCACAATTTTATGCTTTTTTGTCGTTTCTTTGAATGTTTTCAAATGATTTCATAACTACTTTTAATTCAACAGCCCTACTATGTTAAGGCCCAATTTCTGTTATTTGTTTGGAAAAAAAAAAATCTGAAGCTTACCAAGCACCCTTGGTTAGAAATCATTGTTTTAAACCCCATTGTCCTCTGGTCAGAGGTGAAGAGGAGGCCACTGGAGCATACCCAGCGATAGGCCACTACTGACAGGCTTTGAGTCCATAAAGCGGCCTTCCATCTACTATCATGAATCAGCCCCACCGTCCCCCTCTGTCTCTTCTTTTTCCCCTCCTTCCCTCATATTTTTTGTGGCGCGTGTGTGTGTATGTGGGGGATACTCTACCATTACTGACTAATGAGCCGTGCAGAAGAATACACCTTCAGCTGCCACATGATGAGGGCTCACTGACACCGCATCCCGCATCAGGCACAGGGCACACTTACACCTCCTGCACATGAGAGTGTATTTTGGACTGTGTGTGTGTGCTCTCTCTTATTTGTCCATCAATCACATCATTAGTCAAAGCAGACAGAGCTGTCAGAGTGTTCTGGCAGGAGGGCCAGCAGACAGGTGTTAGCGTGTTAGCGGCTCACCCACCGCTAGCATCTGCAGGCGGAGTCCAGGCCACACCCTCACACAATAACATTCTATAACAGACAGAAAGAAAGATGGAGGAGGGCAGATGATGGAGAGCACGGGTCAGGGATGTTGGAAGGACAGAGAGAGGGAAACACTTAATGTAGGCCTTCAATGTTAGCTTTTAAAATGTCTTGAGTTTAAAATGTCTTGATTTTAAAATGTCTTGAGTTAGATTTTAAAATGTCTTGTTAGATTTTAAAATGTCTTTTTAAACATACTGTAAAATACAACAACAGTGAAATAGAAAGTGAAATTGAAAATAGGTGAGGACCTTCCCAGCTGACAGGGAATGTCCACAGAATGTTGGCTAATGTTCTACAAAAGTTCTCAAAGTTATCGAAAATGTTCTTACAGTAACCTTAATAGAATGTTTGTTTACTGTTATATCATATATCAAAAATGCTATTCTTTTTAAAATGTTAAAAAAATTTTAAAAATTGTTACAGAATAAAAATATTTAAACATTTAAACATATTTTAACATTCTTATAAGCAAGCATTAGTGTTAATACATCTAAAAACTAGATGTTTTACAGTGTTCCTAAGACTTTCAAAATAACATTTTTAATGTTTTTGTGACTTAATGGAAACGTTAGAAAAACGTTCAAGGAGAGGAAAAAGTTCAAAATTATCATAAAGTGGTTACAGTTCTTCTGAAACCATATGATAAGTTTTTAGTGTTGCCCGTAATGGATTTTAAGCTAGTCCAAACTGATTTTTTAAACAATGTAAATTGGCTGACTGTGTTGTTCTGACATGAAGATGTCAAATTAACCCATATATAAACCCATATACTGTACACCTAACAATTAGGTTGTGAATTAAAACATGTCCCACTACATAAAAGTAACTCACTAACTACCTGTAAATGTAAATGCAAACTACAGAATACACATGCACGCACATGCATTACACACACAATGTTTTTTCTTTTCCCCACGTTTATCCTCTGAGCTGTAATTGGCAATCATAGAGCCAGAATCTTAAGCGTACTATACAACTTCATCTGCAAACTGAGAATCATAAAATGATATACAACAGTCATTGTAACATTGCTTTGTTTCTTTGATCATGTTTTAACTTGCCTAGGGCACCACGTGAGCCAGATCTGCAACTGGTGGCCCCTCAACAAAGTAGCATAATGCCTCTGGCCATTGCTACATTAAAGAGATTCAAGCCATTTTACATTGCATTTTACACGACAAAATGGTTATTCTGTAGTCATGCTCTGTTTTTGTCAGTGACTCCTCTAGGTAGGGTAGACAATTTTGGGGAGGCTAGAAATAGCAACCCAGCTTTAGAGGCAGAAGATCCCACCCTCCTGTCAGAGTGCTCTCCAAAGCCACGCCTCCTCCAACATTTGAACGTGAACATAGTTTGACAGGCAAGTAGAACATCCCATCCTTGTATTTGGACTCAATACAATGATTTGAAGAACATTTAATGGCCCTGTGCCTTCCAAAGAAGATATATATTTATAAAAAAATACATTTATACCACTTTACATAGTGATTGCTATCAGTATCCAATTCATGTTTATTTGTGCACTTCTCACAATACATATAATTTCAGCTGTTATACAGAAAAGAAGAATGTAAAAAGACAACCAGCATAAAAATATTTCTGGAAAAAATCACTTACAGTGCCTTTAAAGTGGGTTCCATCAGTGTAATTGGTAGATCAGCCAACACCATGGATAAAAATCTATACACCTTTATACAGAATGTATACAGAAACATGTGTTCCAAAATGTGAACATTACTGGTTGCAATGAAACATAGAAAACTGTATATCAGTAATTGTGGATTCCAACTTTGATTAGAACGTTAACTGTCTTCATTTTCCTTGTTTTACTGCCCTGTGTGTAATCTGTGAGATCACAGACTGGCACATTACTTCTTGCTGTTCTCTGGTTTTGTATGACTCGTATACCCAGAAAAGATCAGAAAAGATAGAGAAATAAAATTGTTAAAGAGTTGAAAACATTTGTTATGACTGGCTCAGAATCACAAAACAGAATCATGCCATTGTGATGGGTAAAGTAAAAAATTCACTGTAATTCACGGCTTGGCTTGCATGGGGGGGTTGATGGAGGTGTAATTTACTGAACTGGACTTTTTGAAAAACCTAGAAAGACATCGTGGCCTCTCCTTTTTCAGTTAAGCAGTTTGCTCTAATTATGCCTGTTTGGCTATAAATTTAAGAAATCTGCTCGTAGCGACATATGGCATGCCACACCACGGAATCAACTGTCTCTCCAATCAAACTCAAAGAAGAAAAAGTAAGACCGTGAAGACATAAGAAAGAGAGGGAGAGAATAAAAGAGAGAGAAAAGTCATACTGTAAGGAAATAGAAAGTAGAACAGAGGGGCAGTGCAATGCTGGGGTTGATTAGAGTGATTTAGGCCTGTATGGTGACATTTCCAGTGTTCTCAGGAAATAGGTTACAAATGATTGAATAGATAATCAGGATAGGTTGCTATTGCCCTCAGACTTGTTTTGTTGGCCTCCATTCTTTCCTGTTCAGATGGTTGCCCGAGGCCTTGAGGCACACACACAGAAACACACACACACTCTGCAACAACTTTAGACGGTCCAATGATTTCTCTTTCTAGTGGATGGTCCATTTATATGTTGCAAAGGGCATGTAAATCTTTTTGCGAATCTAGAGACTGTACTCTAAATACAGCCACTTGTCAACATCAAAGCTAAGCAAGAGTAAGAGACCAGACTTCTGGCACAAAGACACTTTCCGGATTTTTCTGCCAGGTACGTCAACATACAGGAAGCCTCTGAACACTTCCACGGTGGTTCTTTTCACTATTTCAAACTCTCATAACTCTCATAAAGAGAAGGACTTTTCTCCTTTAGTTCTACTTCCTATTTTTTGTGCATCTTTAATCTTATTTCCTTTTCTCTCTGTCATAGTCCTTGACTTTATGATGTATGTATGTTTCCTGAAGAAAAAGCTAATAGCTTTATAAATAACATTTAATATTCAAAGAAATTGAAAATAATGAGGAGAACATGAGCATGCCACAGCAGCCACACCTGGACTCTCTGGGAGAGCTAACATCGGTTAAGCATTTTCTACTTTATTAACTCTTTTTAGGTGCAGACACTGTGTCTCCAGCATCCTGCCCTTCAGGGTCTTAAAATTTATGCCAGACTCTTCTTGTGTGTGTCTTATTGTTTTTGCTGTTGTTGTTTTTTTGTTTTTAATGACCCCCTAATGTCAGATTTTTCACAATCTCCTTATCTCTTGGACAAAATGTCTATGTCTCTTAAATTGCAATGTTACAAATTTTTTATTGAAACTATGTACGGACCAGTAGTTCAGAGGTCCGCGTGAACACATAGGTGTATAAAGGTGAAAGGGTGACCATTCATATGTATGCAACATATAAAATGTGTTTTGGAAACAAACAAAACTCAAATCATAAGGATCCAGATGTCTATGACTATAGTACAAATAACACATTGTTTGTTTGGTTGCCATGGTTTCCATCAGTGCATGGACTGTAACAGTGGGCTATTAAAACTCGACCACCAGCATTCCTTCACAGTGTTGCTTGTGAAGATATCTGCACCTGTAAATAAAAATATGAAGAGAGTTATGTTAATAACTCTCATTTAATGTAGTGCAGAGCCTCTTTGGGGAGACCTGGCTTATTTAAGTTAAAAAGCCCTAGTCTAGACCAAAAGGAGTTTCACTGGGGCTATAAGTAGGATGCTGTCTTATTGGATTTGGGTATTTGAAATAGCAGTGAAAAATTACCCCACATTTGTAAGTGGAGCACACAGCAAGTTTGTTTATAGTGTTTTATTTCTAATGTTTAAATAATCTGTGTCTAGTATATAAAGTTTAAAAAAAGCCATATTTAAGAAAATGCACTTTAAATGATCCTATACTGTATGTAGTTTCCCCAATAAATATTACTTAGAAATGAATATCATAAAACACAAAATACAATAATACCTCCACAGCTCAGGGTACACCTGAAACTAATGTAGGTAATAAGTCTACACAGATTTCACCATGCAAAACACACAAACACACTCACTCACAGAGACGGACACCAGAGGTTTAAGAAAGCAAAACTAATGATAGCTTTCAGAGGCTGGATGAGCAGAGCGTCACAGGTGAACAGCAGCTCTGCTCCATGCGGCCAAGGCTGCCATTTTTCATTCCTTCCCAAAGGCCTGGATACACTTGTAAACATTATTGAAAATAATAACTTAATGCTTCCTGAGGCTCAGTTGCATCACAGAGACGCTGCTAGTTAACGCTCTCCTCTCCACTCTAATCAGGTAGTGAATTGTTTACTGTACCTGCAAGTTAGAGCTCAGATGGTAAATTACACATGATATGCCTTTAAGAATATCACAATGCTTTAAAGTATTTGAAAGAAATTAAATTACTGAAAGCTGTTACTTTAATTTTTTATTATATGATGCATCAAGTATAAGAGTCTTATGTTTTAGAGAGATTAGATATAAATTTTGCTTTTTTATAAAAAACCCCCACTGTGTATTCATTCTTTGGTCTTGATGCAATAATGAACATCCCAATGATCAATAAGAGCAGATTAAATTAAATTCTGCTTAATTGACTGTAACAGTCATTCAACCTGCATGGATACCCACTTTATTCTTTTTGCTGTTATTGTTTTGAAGTACATTGATCATTTTATCAACACACACACAATCAACATAAATAAATGAATTCATCATTCATTCCAACTACAAAGTAAAGCAGATTTTCAAATGAGGAGAAAGAGGCCGGATCCATACAAAGAGACATTATAAAAGAATAAACAAACGAGACCCATACTGAGTGATACAGTCAAGTGCTTTGAGTAGAGAGAGAGCAGAGAGAGAGAGAGAGAGAGAGAGAGAGAGAGAGAGAGAGAGAGAGAGAGAACCTACAATGAAAAGGGCAGCATATGAGTGAGTATGCTGAAGTTATTCTCTGGCCAAAAACGTGATATCACTTTTCTACTGGCATACATTGACAGGTTGGAATGCAGGCAGGGTCAAATCTTGTATCCTCATTATACATCTAAAATTCCCTGGGGTTCTGCTCATTGATTTGCACATCTAGTTCACCTTGTTTTCCTATCTATATATGACACTCTACAATGGCTCCTGATCGAGAAATGTGTCGTACAAATAAATTATGGCCAACTATATGCTAAATAATTCTATAAATGCACTTCGGGGTGAGGTTGACGAAACAGAAGCAGTTTGTGAGAGTGTTTGTGTGTGTGTTGGTGTACTCTGATTATTCTGTGTTGTCATGTGTAATGAAGCAAAGGGCCCCATCATTAATCAAAGGGACCAATCGGATAACTAATTTAGGCAATAGAACTGAACCACAGGACCAAATGGCTAGTAGGCAAAAGGAGGCAAAAAAGAGAGAGAGGAAAAAGAGAGAAGGAGGAAGAGAGAGTAGGGATCAATATTTCTCTTCAGGGCAGATGCAGTTCAAAATCAGTTTCTAATTTGGCATATTAAAGCCATAATGGTGGTTGTGGGGCTAAGTTGCGCAGAGGGACAGGCGAGGTTAATTAGCCCGCTGCACTCCCAATCTGAAGTGGAGTCACACGCGTGCTCCTGCTTTAATTAACACTGAGACAGAAAGAGAACGAGAGGAGAGAGATAGGCAGAGAGAAAGTAAAAACAAACCGTCAGCAGGGTTTGTTAAGTGGGGAAGTGCTTTGAAGAATGCCCATTGCACACAACAAAGAGAGAGAGGGGCAAGAAAGAAAGAGCCACAAACAATCTTATATTGTGATGCATTGTTTCTGCATGGTACATTCTACTAACATTACTGCAAGAATATTTTTCATAACTCTGAAAGAACTTTTACAGAACATTAGCCAACGTTCTGAAAACATTTCCTGAAAGCTGGATCATCAAAACTACTGACTATAAATCAATAAGAATGTTTGATAATACTATGAAAATGTGCTGGATGGAACAACACATGGATTGTGATAAAGGTCTGTAATCATTTCTCAGTAACATGGAGATGTGTCTGTCCCATCTTTGACGTGGCCTGCTAATGCAATCAGAAGATGTGACTCTGCACAGCACTTAACTTACAAGAAGCAATCATTAAGGAGGATGTTCACAACTCATGTGAGGTTCCTCTCTGCTAACACGACTGTTTGAAAGTACTATCACTCAAGAGTGAGCGATAGAGAAAACGGGTGATGAAAACCCTCATTATATCATGGAGGATTCAGGTCACCTGTCACGTGCCAGCGTCCTGCTGATGTTGTAAAGTCTACCTGATAGCCCATTAGTTCTGCTGTTATTTGTAGGGGAATTTACATAAATATGTAATTCTTACAGGATAACGTTTCATATAAAGTCCTCAACAAAGGTTCCTCTGTACTGTGCAACTAATTAGGTCTAATTTTTCATTGTTGCTGCTGGGTGTGTTATAGAAACAAAGGGGGGTGATAAAGAGAGAAGCATGTGTTTGTTGCTTGATGAGGCCCAATCATTTCATTTATTCTCATTACAGTTGATGTCAAACTGTTTCCTTAACTGATTCAGGGGTCAGTGATTGAACAGACCAGGCTTCACATACACATATACACACACGCACTAACATGCAATGCATAATGTGAAACAGTGAGAGCAACTCTATGGAAATAGGAAAGAAAGAGAAACAGGAAGAATTAGGTAATCGTTGTTTACAGGTAGACAAGACGCAGGAAAAGTTAAAAGAGAAAGATGATATTTATCAAGAAGATATAAAAGAGGAAGCAGATATTTATCATTAAATGGTTGTCAGCTATTTAGCAATTTCTGCAATGTCTATGATGGTTACATTAATGACCATACCTCAGTTTTCTCTGCATGTGGTGTGAAATCTGTCTTCTCATCACCAGTGACTACAGTTAATGAGTGACATGCTCTGATGATATCTCAGTGTGAGTGGAAGACAGGTGTGGCGACATGGGTCAGCTTACTGTTTAAATCTTTGTCGTTCTTTCCATCACTGAGCTTTAGCAGGCCACACAAACCCTGTCTGCTGTCAGTGTGAGGAGTAGACAGGCCCAGCATTCATCACGATTAGCTCTAATTAATAAAGCCTGCAGCGTTCATCAAGAGAGATCCAGGCACAGTGTCTAATCTATCCTTTACTAAGAGCACAGCCTGACAGCCACAGCTGATTTACGGCAGGTGTATGTGTGTGCCTGCACTAATGTATGTGGTATAATGTAATGATAGTGGATATACGACAATATGTCACAGGTGGGCTCTTTAGCTTGGGATTGAGAGTCTGTGAGCATGTATCCACATGCATGTGCATGTATTTGTATTTGTGTGTGGATCTGTATGTATATGTGTGTTGGCCCCGGTCCCTTTCTCGTCTGCTGGATATTGACAGCCCTGACAGAACGTTGATTATCAGACCCACAGGAAGCTGAATTCTGTCGGCCATCAGGTATCTGCGTGAGAGACAAGCTCCCTTCAGAGTGATGAGACAATCTGAAGAGAGAAAGCGGGAGAGTGGGGGTTAGGGAGGGGGAGTTAAGGGTTGTCATGGCCATCATCATGACAATAAGCTGTCTGGTGTGAGAGAGACAGGCAGGTCTAGGATCAGAATCAGATTAACAATCACACTGACCTCCAACCGGGCTAGAAACGAAGCAGGACACATTTAAACTCCTCACACTGAGTGTTTACATCATTAGATGCTCCTACACTGCTTTAAATCAGCTCAAGAAACACTGATGCTCCTGCATGTTGTGCTGTTATTTTCATATTAATTATAGGTACTATTTACAGTTAAGATTTTTGTGCTCCACTTTGGGCCAAATACAGACAGAAGGTCATCGTACACTTAATTTTGTTTTTGTTTTTCTGTCATATTGGTGTTCTTATCACAGATGTAATACTTATCAGAACATGACAGACTAAATACGCCATTTACTAGAAGATTCTTAAGTTATGAATATGTCAACAGTCAGCATGAAGGAGGGAGGAGCTTGAGGTTGCTTAATGCTAATTTACACAGAATGACATAATGAGAGATTTTGAGAGACATGGATAGTAAATTTATACTTATTTTATCCTATTTTAGCTTTATTGGGCTGCTGCAGTTATTTTTTCTGGCCCTCTTTAGTTTTACCATTTGACTTCTCCCTGTTTATCTGTCATCTTTTCACCGTCTCTTATTAGCTAATCACCAGGGCTAATGTGATAATGCTATGACTCCAGTCATATGCAGAACACTCTGATACTGTAATACTGTGGGCAGGACCTGAGTTAATGTTCAGGGGAAGCATGGGGGGGAAGGGGGGTAATCTGAACTATGTTAATCAGTGAAGTGCTGAAATGAAGAATTAAAGATTTTATGTCCAGTGCCCTTGTACTTGTAGCCCATCCAAGAAACACGTATCAGCTACTTCCAGAGAGCTTCAGCAGGATCATGTTCCTGATAAATATGTCCGTACTAAGGAGCAAGATCTCATCCCAGATCCTTGTATGTAATTCTTGTGTGTAATTGCCTTTTTCTTTTTTGATAAACACCATTTTTTCATAGTAAATATATCCTTTACACATCCTGGCACATAAATGTCTGGCTTGATGGTTTAATCACTGCCAAACAATGAGATGGCATTTGATTGGCTGCTGTTAAGGAGAGGTCTAATTATGATTGGCTGCTGATATCACTTTAACAGAGAGGGGCAAGCATTCTGTAATCATCTGCACAGTTGGTCAGCACTTCTTTATCTCATTGTGTCTGTTACTTTTTGTCCCTCACTGGCTTTCTCTTCTCTCTGTACTGCTGAAGGGTATTAGTCGATATTCCCCTGTCCCTCTCTCTCTCCCTCTATCTTTCTCTCGGAGCAGGACCCCAGATGAATGATTGCCCGGGCTGAAAGTACATGTTTCTCAAGGACCTCTGATGGGCAGCGGATAATAAAAATGATGTCGCAGCAAGAGGAAGTGTTCTCTTGGCCCCTCCCCTCTCATAATCACAGTCCTCCTGGGCCATTATCCCACCCACCAGCACTGCCAAGCAGCCTGCTGGAGAAAGCAGAACTCCACTCGTGGGTAGTAATAATCTTTAGAATGGTGTGTTTGCAACAGGTCAAGGTGCACTGTGTAACTTGAATGTAAGTTTGAAAGCATGTTTGTCCAGACATATATAGTGCCATAATTCTAAATAAGTAGAAAAAATCATAAACCATAAAATCATACACTACAGTTCAATGTGAAAAATCTGAAGATCTGAGTCTCTTAAAAGCGTTTCTTAAAATGTGTTATCTAAAAAGGGACTGATGACCTGACCTATGCCAGTAGTGCCTCAGTTTCCACTGCATTTATGTTTCTTTATTGCATTCATTTTTTTTTCATTTTACATATCAGGACATAATAAAACTCATATGGTTCTTAGCAGGTCTTACAATTAGGTAAATACAACCTCAGATGAAGAACACATGACATAGTACACCATGTCATTATTTATCTCACATAAAACTGAGATGAAATGGAGAAGCCACATGTGGCTTCTAACTAAGTACACCTTTACAGTTCCATAGGAATTAAGAAGGTAAGTGGCAGCCAGGTGCTGCTAATCAAATGCCCTTGATTAACTGATCATCAGCAAGTGTCACCTCCATGAAAGCAGAAGAAAATTGGTTGCCAACCAAAAACCGAAGAAGAAGCAGTTTGCTGCTCTAGAGCATTCAGATGCATGTTAACAATGCCAAGGAGGAAATACATCAGCAGTGAACTTTGAGAAGCAATTGATGTTGGTCATTAATTTGGGAAAGCCATCTCAAAACAATCTGGAGTTCATTATTCTACTATGAGGGAGATTATACAGAAGTGGAAAACATTCAAGACACTTGTCAAATTCCCCAGGACATCCCAGCAAATTTACCCCAAGGTCAGACTGTGCAATCCAATTGCATAAAACCCAAGAGCTAGACTCAGACTCTATAGGCCACAGTTAGTATATTACATTTTAAAGTTCATGACAGTACAATTAGAAAAACACTGCACAAGTTGGCTTGCTTGGAAGCGTTGCCAGGAGAATGTCTCTCTCTCTAAAAAGAACATGGCAGCGCAGCTTAGGTTTGCAAAGCATCTAAATAAACCACAAGTGTTCTGGAATGTCCTTTAGATAGACAAGACCAAAGTACAGATGTTAGGCCATAATGCACAGCATTATTTGTGTGTGGCAGAACCTTCCCCTGTAACCACTAGAAAGAATAACTGTAATGCAGTACTGTAAAGATGAATTAACTTACAACTTAAAAAGAATGTTTTTCAGTCAAAACTTAAAGATGTAAATAAAGCTATTCAATAAACTCCTTCCCTGCATCTGCCACTTAGTTGAAAAAAGAGAACTTCACAACACTTGACTACAACTTGACCTTCAATACAATATATTTCTGATAGAGAAAGAGACATTTAGCAAAAAAATAAACTGTATACAAACTGGATCTAACAAATAAGTAAGAGTATTTGTGTGCCACAAATGTGTGGGTATTCAGATACAGTTTCTCAAAAAGCAACAGCAGGAAGAAGAGTGTCCACTGGGAGCAGGAACAGGTCAGTGCGTAGGTGGAGAAAGACAGAGAGGAGAGAAGACATGAGGGGAGTTCCAGGACCGCAGAGGATAGATTGGCAGTTGGATCGCTATATGTTAGTCTGGGATTGAACGTCAATTGTTCTTTACTGCAGCCTTCAGGTCAAATGTTCAACTGAGGTCATTTTAGAAAGGTTAAAGTTCACCTTATATAACATACTAGTAGGAGCCTACTTTGAAACGGTAGCTTGTTAAGTTACAAGATACTTTATGAAAAGTGTGTATGTATATGTCTATCTTGCTGTGTCCCTTCATTATTGTAAAGTGTTGCGAGTGAGTGGCAAAAAACAGACAATAAGGCCCGCAGACATCCAATCTCACCATCGCCAAGTTGGTCTGAGATTATATAGACACAATTATAGACAGAAAAAAAGTCTAAACCCATCAAACTGTAGGAACATCTCCAATTTTTTTATTTTTGTGCATGGCTCCTAAAATTAAAGCTTTTTGTGTTGTCACTTTCTTTTGCCTATTTTTCTAAAAGTCTTTCACTAAATGCTTAATTTTACACATTTACTTTCACATACTGTTTCCTTAAGAGTACATTTGTCTGTATTCAAATGACAAATAAGTAAGCTTTTATTTGCTTTTCACGATTTTTTTATTGTGTCAAATTATAATCACCATCAAATCACCATCCGCTTATATAAGGAAAACCACACTATTGTTCACAGCACCAAGATTCACAGCACAACTTCAAAAAAAACCAGGGCCAGGGAAACAAACATTTTAGTTATTTGCATTTTTTCAATTATGCATAAGACAGATATATGCGCATTAAAAAGATGAAACTCAAATGCTCATTAAATTTACATAGAATGGCATCTAAACAACATTGCGCTCATGCACAAGCTCTTTTAATGGACTCTGATAAAACCGCATTAAAAATCAGGAGCTGGAGTATCTGTGCTCATAGAATCACTCTTTATCTTGCACGATCACCCTTCAAAAGCCAAATTAATATAATTGACTTTTAATTAATCCCCTTGATATTTGCATCAGCACATCTGAGCAACAGGTGTTCTGTTTTGAGGCTGTGCATTATTTAAAGCATATTAAAGCAGCGGGTGATTAAGGTTCTCGCATCTACCTGCAAATGTCAAATAATCATGCTGAAAGTGACAGACTGTTGTGTTTTTCTTTCTTATTTATTGTTTCCTTCCTTTGTTTCTGTTCTATTCAGGAGACAGGAAGACATTGAAGGAGACAGTGTGAGATGCCTTGAAATAATAGTTTTTATAAGCATCTAATGTTGAATGAATCGCTGTTTGATTTAACGATTAAGTCTGTTTGTTATGCAAAAGGGCAGTGGACAAAACACATTTTGCAGTATATATAATATACTGCTAAATAATATATAAATAAATATATACAATGTGTGAGTAACAGTGTGAGGACGTAAGTCATTGTTAATTGTATACGTAAGGAAGGCTTCAACAGCTTTAAATTCGACCAGCCTAGGGTTGACTGTAAACATGAGCAGGTCATACCTAAATAAGAAAGCTCTCCTGAGTTTTGTTACTGAAAGAAAATAATATTGCATGAATACATTAGATGTCGTTTTTGAATTTAATACACAAATTATTTATTCTAAAATAAAAAATCACTATTATAAAATGAATGCTAAAATAAGAAATTGTGTTTGGCCTTATGATTGACAACAAGATGACAGAGTTAGACAGGATCTGGTCCTTACTGTGAATAGTGTATGGCACCTTTAACAAATGTATCTTCATGAGTTTCTTTGCCACATCATTTTCTACTGTGTGTAAGAACACTCAAGGCCATAACAGATATATATATATATGTTTTCATCATACTGTTGGTGTGCCAAAAAGAAAACATGACAACCAAAAATACTTGATAGGTTGTGGTACCAATATTGGCCACTAGGCGCCCACCGGATCATTCTGTACTTCATACCCTTAGTGTGAACCAGTGCAGCTACAGATATATTTAGTCTTAATGTGACAATTTGTATCAGTGTCTTAAACTGTACTGCTATGCACGTCACTTGTTACCATGGCAACAAGGTCATCAACATTAAAAGCATCCGCGAGCTGCACTTCTGCTGTGATTGACAAGCCTGGGTCAAAAAGTCATGTTACTACGTTATAAGGGGGTTAATATAAACACCTCAGTAGCAGTAACAGATGGAATGGAAACACAAATACACTCGCAAGAAGCGGGAACATCGGTGTCATAGACCGCTATATATGTTGTCCAGATGCATTTGTATCATTACTGTTGGTCTGCAGAGTTAATGCCACAGATGGCAGAATGAGAGAAGAGAAAGTGAGAGAGAAAGGTAGTGTCGGTGCTTTGATAGGCACGTCTCATTTCTGTGTCGACAGCTTTGTCAATAGCCCTAGGATGCCTGCCTCTCCCCCTCCCCTCCCTGTGATTGACAGCCAGCAGGTGGCGGCTGAATGGAGTTGTCACGAATGCTGCTGATCAGCCGCACGTTGCTGTTAACGATGGAGAAGCGGCCCGACGTGGCTGCCCAAGGTGATCTCTTCTTTTACGAGCGACAGACGCCCGCTGCGTATCTCCGCCTCACCACAGGGTTCCAGTCTAACACTGCCATTCATATCAAAGAAAGAAAGCGTCTACATTGCCTTGATAGGACAGATGGACTCTCACTCTCATAATACTGTGATATGATGAGAAATGAAGGACACATTATCAGTTTATTCAGCTTAGTGACTGTCTGATAGCAGAGGAGAATGTTAAAGGTGAAGTGGGACATTTCTGCACCAATAGCGTCACCAAATGGAAATGCCACAATAATAACTGTTTGAAACAGGTTCCCAAAACATTCCGCCCATCTACAATTGGTCAGAGAAACAGGTATTGCCCTAAACTAATGCCATTGGTTAAGCTAATGTTGCTGCTAATCAGGCTGCTCATACAAACAAAGCAAATTTTGATAGCTGTTAACTTGGCACTAACAGGAAATTTAAGCTTTAAATGGCTTACTTATATTGGTTTGTACACATTAAGTTGGAATTGCATTAGAAAATATATATAATGCAATAAAATAGCATCACCTTTTAAAGAATGGACTGAGAGGGACTGAGAGTTCCCAATACCATCTCAAATCAAAAGTGCCTTTTTTGAGAATTTGATGCTTAACCCATAACTACACATAATACAACCATATCAAGCAAATTAATGGAAATGTCAAATTGGTTTGTCTGTCACTTCTGCATAGAAGTAGTCTTTTACATTTGGCAAAGGGTGAGCTATGGAGTGCCACATATGCATATGAATGACCTTTGACCTTTGACCTTGGGTCATGAAAGAACTAATTACCCATTATGATTTATGTGCCTAAGCTGTGCCCACATTATTAAAGTAAAAACTATCAAGCATCTGTGTCTTCATCATTAGACACAATCTTTGTTTTTATCTCTCAAATTAAAAGCTTTTTTGTGATAATGACAATGAGTGGAGCTGGAGACGTCTGTTTCTGTTAAATGTGTTAACTTGTGTCTAAATGAGTGCATAATTACATATTAATTAGCGGTACTTAAGCACGTGTTTAAGTTACATCTGTTTTAATTACCTTGGCTAATCATATGATAGCAGATTTTTCTTGCACTGTATGCAAATGGGAGTCACTTCCTGTCTAGTGAGAGTTTTTTCCTGATTAGCAAGACACCTAGCATCCCACAGCAAATTAATTTACTTAAAAGGAAGCCTACTGTTTTTCTCTACAACTTACCGCTTACCATGTGCTGCAAATAAGGGCCAAAGAAACTGCTCAACACTGGAGTGTGTCATGGGCCAACAAAGGGCTTTGCCGTAATTATGCGAGTTTCTCCCCAATCACATGCCTGTCAACAGACTTCCTGCTTCTCCAAGAAATGGTCATTATCACAGACAGAAATAGGTATATAAATTCAGTGTTAATGAAAATGTCAATTAGCAGGCTGTGCTGTCAGGTGATGCTACTTTGGCCCTACACACTCTTCCAAAATCCACAGCTCTGAAGAATGACACCGACCACTCACACACACACACACACACACACTATCTCTCTCGCCTTGTATTCAGACAGCTGCTTAGAGGTGACACATTCTCCATCTCTTGTGTCTGCCCACAGAGAGAACAGAGTCTCTCTAGAGTCATTGTTTATATTAGGAAAGAGAGAATATGCTGAATATGTCAAATCTTTGCCATACATTCACAGAAGAACTAATATAGAACTAAAATGATAGATCCCTAAATAAATAAACAAATGAACACACATAAATCATAGACCGAAAAAGTTGATGCATATGATTTGCCAATCAGTTTTAGGTCATTAATCACATTGAGATGGGCGGCAAAAGTGAGGACAGAACACGATCTGTAACATCTAGGGCTCAGATCAGTCTAACCCACCTCAAAGTTTGCACATAATGTACAAAAAAAAGACATAAAGAAGATTATCATTATCACATTCACTTACTGGTGCCTGGATGCACGATAGAGAAAATAAATGCTTAAAACCTCCAAACACGTACACACATGCACATTCACGCCCACGCCCTCAAACAAACATCTGTGGAGGCAAGCGAAATGGCCGAAATAAAACAGACAGATTTGCACTGAAACGTCAATAAAAGGAGGATGTATTAAAAGCACATTTGAAATTCTTAACAGCGTCAGGCCTCATTTGGAGGAGTCTGGGTCGTGCACTTTTAAAAGCACGGGATATAAATCAATTTTGGTAGCTGCTCACACTGAGACCTCAATAAAAATGAATAGATGAACGTAGCTCACCCTGGACACATTTTTCAAGTCCCTGAGCCATTCCGTAGCCATAATTATGATTTTGATTGTTCCTGACCACTTATCCCATAGAAAACAAAGGAATGAGTCTGAATTGGTATGAAATCAGACTTACATATTTATGTTTGTGAATTGTAGCATTATGCTGTTAGCATCCCCTAATAATTTTATTTGTATGAGAAATAAATATTTAGCATGCAACCAACATTAATAGCAAGCAAATCTGTGACAAGATGGGGCATGATTGATCTTCACACTTTTTCTTTCTCACACACTCTCTTCTTCTTTTTCCATCTCTTCCTCTTTCTGGTCAATAACCCATCAGACAGATGACAGGTGGAATTGTCTGTTGACTCTTTAAGTGATTGGAGCCCTTCAGCACTGTCCACACGCCCCGAACAGAGCCTTAATGATGGACACCTGCGCAATTTCACACAAGCTGGTCGATGTGGAAAAAGAAACAGAGTAAACACATCTATACAGTCACAACTCAGCCAATCTTTTAAAACCCTCCTGTAACACTCTACTAACAATGCTTTTGCATTTAATCTGCTGCTCGCTTTTGGTACACCATCCCCCCCAACAATCCCCCCACTCCCGTCAGACATACAGTGTTCAACGGCTATGTTTATTGGGCTTTGTTTTTTACAGCTAGTGTGGAATGCTAGTGTATTAATGGGGTATAATTATAAATCTCAGACTGCTGTTCCCCTGTGCAGTATACAGACTGCATTCCACTGAAGCCACAAACTGCAGCATTCTACCCCATTACATCTGCAATGATTAGAAATGGAGGAGAACATCTGGCGTCTGCGCTGTGATAGAAAAGAGCATTCTGTCCTTTAATGGATATCTGCAGGCCAAACAGATCTTATATTTTATCTCGCCGAGTTAACTCTTTGTATGCCAGTCGCTTGGCTGAGAAGATAAAGGTTAGGAAAAGAGTGGGGTTCTCTTTAATTATGCTGTTGTTTGAAGGGTCCAGAGTTCATGGTCTACAGGGGCAACATCTTGGGGCTCTGAAAAAACAGGAAATGTAGAGGACACAATAATTATTTATCATTATAAAGCCTAACTTAGTATGCCTGGTTTCTTGTTTATGCCTTGCAAATAATAAACTATTCTGGAAATCAGTCAGTGATAGATCAGTGCAGTTAATGAAAAATACAGTTAAACATTTCTTTACCTCAGTCCCATGGAGAATTTCTGTGTTTTAAGCACACAGTATCAAGACAGTGCCACAGTCTTCTCATGTTATTTCAGTGGGGAGAGTGAGTTTGCTTTCTGTTCTCTCTCACCAGTGCAATCTGAGCATGCTCAGCAACCACCACAAATGCTGCTAGAACGTGTGTGAATAGTTCTATCACAGATGAAGCAGAGAACTTTACAGAGCTAAAATAGATGTGAAAGTACAAACAAGGAAACACACTGTGTGCTGAATTTAGACTCAAAGCCATCTGTACCAGCAGACACAAAATGTATTGTAAGTAATTATAGGAATTATAAAGCAATGCTTCTGCTGTGTCATTTATATATAATAATAAGACACCAAGCCACATGTGATTCCTGTGAAGGCTATAACACCAAAACGTCAAGACCTCTGATTTATCTCTGCCATTATCTTTTCAGCCACACCCGATGCATTAATATTATGTGATGTCTGCCATATGAACGAACCCGTTTGAATCCTACTGGCACTAATTATGGCGAGCTGATGAAAGTCTACCTATAAGACTAAGGCGCCTTAATGAACATGAGCGGTAATTAAACAGGCTGGTAACACGACCCTCTTTTGCTGAGGGAGTTTCAGTAATGACAGGGGAGCGCGGATATGGAAAATGGCCGTCTTTGCCTGCAATTCGTAAAAAAGAATATAATTGGGCGACCGCAGGCTTAAATGACGGCCTTTGCCAACTCCTGACAAAACAGCCATAATTAAGAGCTGGCGGGCTCAGGAGGGGCCTGCAGGGGCTGATCTCTGAACAGCAGCGGAGGATTAGAGCAATGAGAGACCTGGACCTACACCACGCCACAGCACACAGCACTAGGATCACAGATCACCTGTTTAAACTCATAGCAGGGGGTTCAATACAGATACATGAAGTCATTACAATGCTTGAGAACACTACACACTGTATATGATAGACTATATATTGCAAGTAATTAAAGTAGAGATGGAAAAGTTTTAAAGAAAAATACAACATAAATGTTGTTGTTTGTACTCTGTAAGTGGCATCAAGGACCCAGTAATTCCTATTTCTGACTTCACTTACTATGAAATTTCTGTGTATTTCAAAGAGGCAAGATCATAATATTCACCTTTCCTCCTTGTTTCCGGAATGACCTATAAATTAATAAAATACGTCTGGAAGGCTTTATTAGTTATGATACAGACCTCCCAACTTTGTGGGAGCGGAGGGAAAATATGAAGGGTTATAGAGCGAACAATCTCTCGATAATTAACAGGAGGATAAACAAAACATAAATTTGGATATTGCGTTTATTTGGACTACCACTCAAATATGCGTGAACCACGCAATTTTAATTAAAAGATAAATCTATGTGACACTCAGCCTCAGAGTTAATTATTCAGTGTTGTATAATAAAAATAAAGCCTATTAAACATGCCACACACTGTATTTCTCCATTAACAGTATAAGAGCATTGGGTATGTTTAGATTCTGGGCTGTGTATCAGTGTTTTTCTTCCCCTCTTTTCAGCTGTTATTTCAGCCGTTTTCTTTGTTCTGAAAGCTTCCTGTAAATGAAAAATATAGGAGAAATATATATATATATATATATATATATATATATATATATATATATATATATATATATATATATATATATATATATATAAGAGAGAGAGAGAGAGAGAGAGAGAGAGAGAGAGAGATAATTTCATATTTTCTGTATGCCAGTGTTAAATTTTAACGATCATATGTTTGCATGCGGCTCGTGTTGATGACTTTGCGGGTCTCCGTGTTACAGGTGGTGCTCATTACGGTTTATGAAAGCCATTTGATTTCATTTAGTGCTGTTCACAGCTCTCTTTGGTACCACACATCAACAGACTATTTTCTCTTTCACTATCAGTAAATGTTATGGGCAGCAGCAGCCATGGAGGAACTTAAATAGCTACAAACACCATTTTAGACAAAGATCTGTGGTTTTCTGCAAATGTGCCGCATGTTTTATGTATTTCATTTTATGTACTGGTGTTTGTGTCTGTGTAACTTACAAACATCCAAATAACCGTAATTGTTAAAAGGTTAGATAAAAGGTATACTTATGCATATAATACATATGTAAGCTTATTTAGTTTTACAATTAAGCTTATGTAAGCTTATTCAGTTTTCCAAACATTTCCAGCAACACACTTTTATTACTGAAAAAAGAATTCTTTGAAATATTTTCTGCCTAACGACCAAAGTTTTCACGACTAACAGAAGTTGCTTCCAATAAAAGTAGAGAGGGATTTTGAAAATAATTAACCAGTTTTAATTAAATAAAAGGTAAACCATTTTCGCAACCCACATTTTCACAAGTTTTTGATAAATGAAACAAAGTCGTTGTTTTTTAGAGGTAGAGGTTTTATTGCGTAAAACACTGGATAAAACTGTACTGCTTTAAAGACATTAGAACTTCTAAACAGCAGAAAGGAGACAGCAGTTGCTGAAATAATAAGGTTTTGATTATTCATCAGAATACTTTTTTTCTTTTTTGTCAAACAGATGCATGAAAATAAATAATGAGCAGGAATAATCCTTAAATACAATAACAAGTCATCTACTTGTTAAAAGCATATAAGAAGCAATATAATCCTCTATCCTCCTCTGCACCAGCTCTGATATAGAAATCTTCATTTAGGAATGTTGGACAGTATACAGTGGACAGTTCATGATCACATACTATAGAATATTATAGAGAGAAATAAAACTGACATGATTTTTTTATTTTCCCAAGAAGCACAATATTGTAGTGCTCTAAAATATGCAAGTGATTGTATCAGAAGACATGATTCAGTTACAGATTTAAATGGATTCAATTTTTTCTTCTTTTTTAATGTTTTTACTTTTCATGATGGGGAGGAAACGTGAACACATTAGTACCTGAACTTGGGATGAACAAGCACAATACAAAACAAAACAAAAAAAAAGGAATAAATTAAAAATCAAAAAGATCTTCCAGTGTCAATAACAGAATTATTGCCTGTCTCAGAGTTTCAATAGAACAGAAATACTGGGAAGGGGAGGAAAAAGTGCAGTGAATGGAATGTTTTTTTTATTTTTTTTAGTTTATTCACTGTAATATACTTAGGTTGGGGTGCACACACTTACATACACACGAGAAAAGCAAGCGACTGACAGGCACCAGAAAACACAGTAATGCGCTGAAACCTCTAAAGCTCAATGCAGTCACAAAGTATGTCTTTAATTTGAAACGCTGCCTTTTTAGTACAGCTTATACAAATAGCTGTATTTAATGTATCCCCTTGATTTAAGGCAGTGAGAACTATCCTAAAAAAAGAAATGGAGAAGACCAAAAATATAGACCTAGTTTTTTTTTTTTTTTTTTTTTTTGGGGGGGTTAATTTGTTGGTTGAGGGTAATGGTGAATTAAAGAAAGGAACCTCTGAACTTTACCATCTCTAGAACCCTTCTATCGTTTTTTTCTTTTTACTTTCCTCTATCTTTGTTCCTTGAGATGTTGTGGTCTTGGGGCTCTGATAAGGGTTTATGTTTTTATTTACTGCTTAGCGAGAAGTGTGGCACATATTTGTGACTTCTCTGAACTCCCTCTGCTGTGAATAGAGCAGCCGTAAGGCCCTGGGGTTTAAGTGCTGAGCCTCCCTGTGCTGAGCGGGAAGATATTGACTTTCTTAAAGTCCGGATCATTTCTGTTTATCACAAAACATTAATATCCACCCCTCTCCCCCCACCCTATGCATCTCTAACCCCCCAAGAAAAAGCCACCATACGTACTTACCTTCTAACCCCTGCTAGCCTTCAATAAAAGGAAGTACAATGAAAGTTGATACACTTTATTTTGCTGTTTAAGAGGCTTGATTTCATACGATCCAAACTGCCCGTGTTGTTAATCTCTTTTAGTAGGGGAACATTCAGGAAAACAAGTACACAAAAAATGGGGATGTGTTGATCACAGAAAAAAAGACTTATTTAAACATCAAAACAAATCAAAAGTTCAACTTGTACAAAATCATGTATTTGGAAAAACAAATACAGAAATAAACCCATAAATGCCTAAAGTTTAGATTACAGACAAGTAGCAGTAAAAGTGATTATCTATATACTTCATATCTACAGTTCGCCTTCATAATGCTGCTTTCTCAAGAGCTCTACAATGAAGGTAGTCAATAAACCTCACAAAAGCGCTACAGTTCCTTCATATTATTTCCAAGTTACACTTAACAAATAACATGTTCAGCCTCTTGCTAAATAGTTAAACAGGGTCTATACTGGCCCCTCCCTGTACATCTGTACACTTTACCCAATGTCCACCAGAATATTCAACCAACCATTTTTTAATCAGTAATAAGTGCTGAACGGTTTCCCCTTTGTGTTGTCGCCCCAAATGTGACACTCAAACAAATAACATCCTAAAACTGCATGACAATGAAACAAAAAATCAGTAATTATTATACAATGTTATTGGCCATTATAGAATATTTTTTTCTTTCAGGGGAAAAAAGAGAGAGTGGGGATGAGGAAGGCTGACAGAAAGTGCTACTAGTCGGCAGACAAGTCTGAGGCTGACCCTTCAGCTGTCCGGCTGTACAGGCGACTAAGGTTTCTCTTGACGTGTTGTGAAACAGTGAGTAGATGCGAAATGAAGGGGGGTGGCTGGAAGCAGGGTGGGAGGGGGTTGAATTGATTTCCTCTGTGATGACAGCTCCAGTCAGGCTGGCACCAAGTCCCCCACCAACCCTCCACCCCCCCCATTTCACAATCCACATCCCTCCGTCCGCTCACTCCATCCCTGTGCGTCAGTGGCGCTGGGCAAATGGCCACTGGTGGTGTCATGTTCTTGAAGGGTGAGCTCGACAACTCCCCTCCATCTTTCTTTCCCTTCCAACTGTCGAGGAATCGTTGGTGCGGATCGTTTTTCTGATAAAAGCATTATTTTTGGGACAAAAGTCACTCAGTCTTTTTTTACATTGTCATTTTTTCTTTTTTCAGTAATGTCCCTTCGACGAACGCAAATGCAATTCAGGCAATTCCAATAAGAGCAGTGTATTTAGTTTCAGACTCATCAGAAACAGGACTCAGATTTCTGGTCAGGTCTGTGCTTCATAAAACACATAGTCAGGCTGTAGTGAATTGATTCAGGAGTTTGATCCACACATTATAGGATGTAGTTGTTTTTAGGGAGCTGTATTAAGCAATTCTTCATATGTATGTTTGTTTCAGCGTGATTCTATGCGAATGCTTGTACAGTGTGGTGTCCAGTAACTTAATTACACAATTATGATATTATCACTTCAAACCCCTGAAGGTCCTTAGATATCCCTGGATCAAGCTTGATGTTGCTTCACTCCAGAGAGTGAGGCACATCACCGGAAATACCTTCACCTGTGGTCCCCTGACCATAAAAAGGAGGGTTACCATCCTCAGAGTTCCCGGTGACATCAGAGTCTATGCGGGAACGTTTGAAGCGGCGGTCTGGGTACTGGCTGTTGTCAAAGGGCATGCGGTGCACACACAGAACGTGGGTCTTCAGGTTGCCCTTCTGAGAGGCGCTGTAAGGGCAGTACCTGCACTGGAACGGCCGCTGACCACCATGACCTGCATGTGGTAGAGAAAGCAACATCGTTATATACACACAAGCACTTTGTACATTATCAAGGTCATATCAGTACAACCATTCTTTTAATAAGATCCAACATTTCATGGATTTTAATAACAATTTTAATACTTTCCAAAAGGGCCCACAGAATGTATAAAGAAAGAATGTGTTTACCACTTATAAAGGAGCTCAATTACAAACACTACACGTTGGAAG